>OZ014524.1:374448045-375056603 GCA_963966055.1 Lathyrus aphaca | reverse complement strand
TCATGAATAGTGATGATGCTATAAAATATGATTGCATTGTAGTATGTAATCGATGCTTCAAAACAAAAGTTAAAAGTGTTACCGGTGGCGACTGTATGCGAATGAAAATTGAATCCACCGCTCTCCCTTTTTTGTTTCTTTTTGTTTTGTTTTTTCGGTCCCTCCATCAACCACACACTAGTTAGTATATATAAAGGACTAAGTAGGGTTAATGATAATGGGCCAAAGTGCTTATTTTGAAATCCAATAAAATATTAATATAAACTGAATAAAGTTAAATAATTAAAACAATTAAAATTAAAATTAAAACTAGTACTCCTATTTATTTATTCTAGACACAATACAAAAATAAACGGACCCGAAAAATAAAAGTCGAGCGCCAAAGTGCTCGAAAAAATAAAATGAATATATCAAAATGATTAGCACGAAATAAATGACTCGGAAAAATGCGGCATTTAGTCGGATTTTGAAATAAAAATTTTGACCGTTTAAACTGCTCAGATTGATCAACATATGACCAAATATAGTCGTAAAAATATTTTTAGCATGGAAAATAAAACCTCGCGAACCGCAGATTAATGTTACCGACATTTGCAAACTTAAACTTGACATTTTTTTGCTCATTGATTTTAGACACAGTTAAAAATTAATTTGACCAGTCTGTCTGTAAATTCCGAGAAATTATTCCGGATAATATTAGAATGGCATGTACGTCATTCGTGACTTGAGGGTTGAAGGAGATTGAACACTAAAGCCCAAAAATTTACACTCGTCGATGCGCGAAGTAATGCTGTTGGTTGATTGTATTGCTTGAATGAGCTTAAAGATGCCATTCGAAGTAAAAATGTTCTTCAGATATACCACTTGGAGGATAAAGCAGTCCAAAGAGTAAATTGATGCAATCTTGGGGGAATGTAGCAGTCCAAGAGGTTGTTTAATGTGATCCTGGAGGGTAGAACAGTCTAAGATTATCTTGGGGTTTAGCAGCCCAAGGCATTGTGATATAGCTTTTGGGAGGATAAAGCAGCCCAAGTTATTGTGATATAGCTTTTGGGAGGATAAAACAACCCAAGGTATTGTGATGTAGCTTTTGGGAGGATAAAGCAGCCCAAGGTATTGCGATATAGCTTTTGGGAGGATAAAGCAACCCAAGGTATTATGATATAGATTTTGGGAGGATAAAGCAGCCCAAGGTATTGTGATATAGCTTTTGGGAGGATAAAGCATCCCAAGGTATTGTGATGTAGCTTTTGGGAGGATAAAGCAGCCCAAGGTATTGTGATATAGCTTTTGGGAGGATAAAGCAGCCCTAGGTATTGTGATATAGCTTTTGGGGGGATAAAGCAACCCAAGGTATAAGTTGTTGATGACGTTTGTCTGCAGGAGAATTAACCTGAAAAACAAGATTAGTTCTATGCAAATATCATGATATATATAGCACTTTGCAAGATGATATCTCATGAGAATGTTGTATGCGTATGATATGATATGATGATGTATGTATGAATTATGTAGTTGAAGCTCATTAGTAGCTTCGTAGAACAACTGCTGGCTGGGGAAAATAAATCCTGATTCGTTGTTGAGGAATATGGAAACTTCGTTCCTGTCTTGTTTTGGAATATCGTACTTAGAACCTCCCGTTTTCGTTCGTCGTACTTCTTATTGAAGGATTAAGTTCCTGAATATCCTAACTGAGGATAAAAGAGATGGACATTGCTTCGGGAGACTTATCCAATCAAGTATCAATTCTTCGGAGGATATATTATATTCGAAATGATACTATTTAAAGACTTCATAGGGTTGGAAGTATAAGATACTCTTTGAAGTATTCTGTAAGAATATCCGTAAAGATTACTCTGTGGGGATGAACTGGCGAAGATTCGTTGAATTCCTACCTCCGCTCGTTCTTAGTAAATGCTATTATTGTATTTTATGCATTTCTGGTAAACATCAATCATATTCAAAAAACATATATACATTCAAACATAATCAATGGACGTTTCTCGCTTTAGTAAAAGGGGAAAGTAAACCTGAATTCGAAAAGCATTTCTTACTTGAATAAAGAGGGAAAATTAAACCTGAATTCGAAAATGGGATTGTATTAATTAAATGGACTATAACAGGCAAGTTTTTTGAACAAAGAGACAAGAACTCCTAGTAAGAGGAATTTGTCGTAGAAAAAATAAGGAAAAAGAGTACAAAAACAAAGAAAATAGCTATGTGTAAATGATCCTATTGAGTTTCAACTCCGATATTGCCATTATCTTCAAGTATCTCATCTTCAGTTGTCGGAAGAGAAACGATTGGACTGCTTTGTATCTGTTGAATTTGACATAGATAACACAACTAGTAGAGGTTACATGGGTGATCCAACGAGACATAGTCATACGCTTTAATCCCTAACTTTTTCCTGGATTGCCTTTTCAGGTTTTCAATCCACCAAGATACCTTTTTTTTCCCAAGTCGCCTTTTCAGGTTTTTGACTTGCCGGGTGTATATTTTTTTATATATATCCCTAATTTTTTACTGAACCCTTTTGGTTCGTCGGGATGCCCTTATTTTTTGCTAGGCCAGTCAACTTAGCGGGTCTCTTTTTACGCATAGTATTTTTTAACTATGTCTGCGTTCACAGGCTGTGGGAAATCTTCACCACCCATAGTGGTAAGCATCATGGCACCTCCAGAAAATACCCTCTTAACTACAAATGGCCCTTCATAGGTGGGGGTCCATTTGCCTTTGGGATCACCCTGTGGTAATATGATACGCTTGATCACCAAATCACCAGCCTGATATATTTGCTGCTTAACTTTCTTATTAAAGGCTTTGATCATACGTTTCTGATACATCTGACCATGAAAAATAGTTGCCAACCTTTTCTCATCAATCAGGTTTATCTGGTCAAGTCGAGTATGAATCCATTCATCTTCATCTAAGCCTGCCTCCTTCATAATTCTCAAGGAAGAAATCTGAACTTCAATGGGTAAAACTGCTTCCATACCATAGACAAGGGGGAATGGGGTTGCCCCAGTTGAAGTATGTACTGTGGTACGATAACCATGAAGATAAAATGGTAACATCTCATGCCAATCTTTATATGTAACTTTCATCTTCTGCAAGATCTTCTTAATATTCTTTTTGGCGGCTTCCACTGCGCCATTCATCTTTGGTCGATATGGAGAAGAATTGTGATGCTTAATCTTGAACTGCATGCAGAGGTTAGTAATCATAGTATTGTTCAGATTAGTACCATTATCTGTGATAACCCTTTCAGGGATGCTATACCTACATATAAGATTATACTTGATGAATCGAACCACAACATTCTTAGTAACAGAAGCAAACGAAGCTGCCTCTACCCACTTCGTGAAGTAATCAATGGAAAATGGGATGAAACAATTTCCATTAGAAGCGGTAGGCTTGATCTCACCAATCATATCAATGCCCCATATGGCGAATGGCCAAGGATCAGTTAGAAAATTCAACGGAACTGGAGGCACATGAACTTTATCAGCATAAATCTGGCATTTGTGACAAGTTTTGGAGTGCTGATAGCAATCAGCTTCCATGGTAGACCAATAGTAACCTGCTCTCAATATTTTCTTAGCCATGGTATACCCACTAGAATGAGTACCAAATATCCCATCATGCATGTCCTCCATAATCTCTGTTTCTTCCTTCTTATCCACACAACGAAGCAAAGTTAAATCTTGATTACGCTTGTACAAAATTCCATTACTCAGGAAAAACTTAGCAGAAAATCTCCTCAGAAACTTCTAATCATTGACAGATGCCCCTTCTAGGAACTCCTGAGCTTCAAGATATTTTTTTACTTCATGGAACCAGGGCTTTTCTTCTACTCCTTCAGTATCAACCTCGTTACAATATGCAAATTCATCAAATCGATCAATAGTAATTCTGGGAGCTTCATCATCCCAACTGATTTCAAAAATAGATGTCATGGTGGCTAATGCGTCTACCAACTAATTCTCTTCTCGTGGAATATGTCCAAAAGTGATCTCTTCAAAGTATGGGATTAAAGATAACACATGCTCTCTGTAAGGGATGAGATTTGGATGCTTGGTGTCCCAATCTCCCTTAACTTGACTAACTACCAGGGCTGAATCTCCATACACATTCAAAAACTGAATCTTCATCTCAATGGTAGCCTTGATACCTATGATGCACGCTTCATATTCAGCCATATTATTGGTACAATCAAAACAAAGTCTTGCAGTAATTGGTGTATAACAACCTTTAGGAGAGATAATTACAACACTAACACCATTACCAAGCGCATTAGAAGCTCCATCAAAAACCATAGTCCATCGGGATCCTTGTTCAGGTCCTTCATATTGTCTAGGTTCTTTAGTAACAATCATAATATCTTCATCCAGAAACTCAAAGTTCATAGACTGATAATCATCCACTGCCTGATGAGCCAAATGATCAGCTACTACACTTCCTTTAATTGCTTTCTAAGTAGTGTACTGTATGTCATATTCTGTCAGGATCATTTGCCATCTCACTATTCATCTGGAGAGAGCAGGTTTCTCAAATATGTACTTGATTGGATCCATTTTTGAAATCAATAAAGTGTTATGAGTCAACATATACTGTCTTAGTCAGTGAGCATCCCATGCCAAAGCGCCACAAGTTTTCTCAAGCAGTGAGTATCTTATTTCACAGTCGGTAAACTTTTTGCTAAGGTAGTATATTGCCTGCTCTTTTCGACTAGACTCGTCATGTTGCCCCAACACACACCCCATTGAGTTATCCAATACTGTCAGGTACATAATCAAAGGCCTTCCTTCAACTGGTGGCATCAATATAGGAGGTTCTTGGAGGTACTTTTTGATCTCATCAAAAGCTACCTGGCATTCATCATTCCATTCCATTACTTGATCTTTCTTCAACAACTTGAAGATTGGCTCACAAGTAGCAGTTAACTAGAAAATAAATCTTGCAATGTAATTCAATCGTCCCAGGAAACCTCTAACTTCCTTCTCAGTACGGGGAGCAGACATCTCTTGTATAGCTTTTACCTTTGCAGGATCAACTTCAATACCTTTACCATTGACAATAAAACCCAAAAGTTTACCAGATTTAACTCCGAAGGTACATTTGTTTGGATTCAACCTCAGCTTGTATTTTTTTAACCTTTCAAACAACTTATGTAGGTGATCAAGATGTTCCCCTTCATTTTGGATTTGACTATCATATCATCCACATATACCTCTATCTCATGGTGAATCATATCATGGAACAAAGCTACCATAGCATGCTGATATGTTGCCCCAGCGTTCTTCAAACCAAATGGCATTACCTTATAACAAAAGGTGCCCCACTGTGTAACAAATGTATTCTTGTTCATATCTTCAGGTACCATCTTAATCTGATTGTACCCAGAGAAACCATCCATAAAAGAGAACACTTTATGCTAAGCAGTTTTGTCTACTAGAACATCAATATGTGGAAGCGGAAAATCATCTTTGGGGCTGGCTTTGTTCAAATCCCTGTAATCTACACACATGCGTACTTTACCACCTTTCTTAGGCACTGGTACCACATTTCCAACCCACTGAGGATAAGAAGTGACAGCTAAGAACCCTGCATTAAATTGTTTCATCACTTTAGCCTTTATCTTTTTTGACATTTCAGGACGCATACGACAAACTTTCTGTTTTATTGGGCGACAATCCTCTTTCACTGGTAGACGATGAACCACAATATCAGTTTCCAACCCTGACATATCTTCATAAGACCAAGAAAAAATTTCCACATAGTCACGTAACATCTAGACCAACCTGTTCTTAACACCGTCTTCCAATTCAGCACCTATCTTGACCTCTTTCCTGTTTTCCTCAGTTCCCAGATTCACAACTTCAATTGGTTCCTCATGTGGCTGTATAGCTTTCTCTTCTTGCTGTAGCAACCTAGCCAGCTCTACAGGTACTTCATAATCTTCCTCCTTTCCATCCTTGGCTTGATAGATCGAATTCTCGAAGTTATAATCGACAATAGCAGAACTGTTATCAACATGATCCAGAGTGATGAGGATCTGCATTTTAGTGATGTGGGTGTATGTGAGAACACATAGCTTTTGATAAAGGAAAAAATAAAATAAAAACAAAGAGCGTAACATTTACGAAAGAAAAAAACGTCCATTGATTTTATTGAATGAAAACATGCAAATGAAATGACATCCCTAACAAGCACGCCATTGTGCCCCGGGAAAGGCACAAGGCTCAAAAGTATTTAATTGTTCAAAATTACAAAATTAAAATTAGAGAAATAAAATAGCATTTACTCCTGAATAAAGGAGATAGGAATAATGTCTTCAACCTTCCAATTGTTGAGCCCATCACCAATGGTAGGAAAGATCCAATTATCCAGGTTGTAATCTTCATCATAATCTCCCACAACATTGACTTGGTCCTTTATGATTCCTTGGTTAGTGATACGAACAACACGAGCATGACGAACAACCTTCTGAGATTCTGCAGTAAAACCCAAACCAAACTTGTCAGACTTGTAAGAAATGTCAGGAAGCTGACCCCAAATAGTACAACCACCTTCTCTAACCACATATTTAGCATCCTTGAGAGATGCCATTGTAGGAGGTACTCTGGTAACCACATGAAATTTTTTAGCAACAGGGACAGGCTGAGGAGCGGGAACAGGCCAAGAAACCACTTCAAATGTCTGGCAAGGAGTTTCAACAAATTCACCCCCCATCTCAACATATTTAAAAGTATTCACATGACTGACCATGTATTCTTCTTCACCATAAACAGTGACGATATTTCCTTTCATTGGATACTTCAGCTTCTGATGTAAAGTGGAGGTTACAACACCTGTCCCATGGATCCAGGGGCGCCCAAGCAAACATGAGTACGCAGGATGAATATCCATCACATAGAAAGTAGAATCAAAGACTTGAGATCCTACTTTGATTGGGAGATCCACTTCTCTATGCACCATTCTTCTTGAACCATAAAAGGCCCTCACTACCACATTACTTGGTCTTAACACAACATCTTCAAGGTTGAGTTTGTCTAAAACCCCCTTGGGTAACACATTCAATGAAGAGCCATTATCCACCAACACATGAGACAGAGTAGTGCCCCTACACTCAATGGAGATGTGCATAGCTCTATTATGGTTTATTTTAGTAGGAGTTAGATCATCACAAACCATTATCACTAGTCAGATAAGCAACGCAATTCTCAAACTGGTCCACAAAGATTTCATTTGGCACATGAGCAGTCTTCAGGAACTTGATTAAAGCCTTAGCATGGTCGTCAGAACATAATAGTAGAGACAACATAGAGATTTTAGAGGGAGTATGCCCCAATTAGTCAACAATATTATAATCACTCTTGCAGATGATCTTTAGTACTTCTTCCACATGTTTAGAGAGATCTTCAGTAGCTGGTGCCTCAGCTTGAACAAGTTCAATCACTGGTCCTTTGCCCTAAGCCTCAGTACTTGGCCCAGAGTTAGAGATATGAACTGGAGCAGCAACAGTCTTTGAGGTGTCTTCTGGAGAGAAAATTCTTCCACTCCTGGTAACCTTACTAGACCCAGCAATATTGTCATCATCAGGATTAACATCAGTAGTAGGTGTATCAGTCAAAGGCTCTTGCTTGACACCATGTATATAAACATCAGAACCATAATTCCAGGGTATAGCCTTATCAGAAGTATAGGGAATTGGACCAGGAGTAGTAATAAATAAGAGCCACCTTTGGCTCAACAGTAATCTTCACAGGACCTTCAGAAGTGATCCTCACTGGACCCTTGGAAGTGATTTTCATAAGACCTTTGGAAGTAATCTTCACAGGAGTCTTATCAACCATAGCCACATCTTCAATCTTCAGATCTTGGGCCAGACCTTCACATAAGCTCTCTATAGAAGGGGTCTTCTCAAACAGTATAGTATGGTTGTCCATCAGACGTTGAATACCTTCCTTCAGCTTCCAACAACTATTAGGTTGATAGGAACAGTAAAAACAATCTTCATTGCAACCTGGAAATAAACCAGCTTGCATCAACTTCTTCTTGACAATGGATAGAGGAGTAGTTAATTCAGCCATAGTATAAACATAAGAAACTTCATCAACAACATTAACAGTCTTCTCATGCTTAGGCATATGAGCAGTAATCACATTAGGAATTTCAGGAGGGTCAAATTCAATTTCTCCATTTTCAATCATATCCTGAATTTTGTTCTTCAACGTCCAACAACTATTAGTATCATGTCCAGGACTATTGGAATGATAAGCACATCTTGCATTGGGATTGTAACAAGGAGAGGAAGTGTTGGGATTCTGAGGTGGATCCTTCAAAGTAATCAACTCTCCTTTCAACATGTGTTGCAAATCCTGAGCTAACAACATATTAATCTTTGTAAATTTCCTCCTGGGAGTACTTTTCTTAGTCTGATTATTCTCTGGTTGGGCAGGTGGAGGATTAGAAATCAAATCAGCTCCCACATATTGGTTACGATTATTACGACCCTGTTGGCCATACACAGCATTGGATTCCTTCTTCCCATTGGAAGGCTTCTTAGTGGTATTTGAAGAGGAAGCCATCTGAATCTTTCCACTTCGTATTCTGCTCTCCACACATTCTCCAGTCATTATCAGCTCAGTGAAACCAGAGGATGAGCTTCCAATAAGATGATTGTAGAAAGGACCAGTCAACGTACTCATAAACATATCAACCAATTCCCTGTCAGTCAAAGGGGGTTGAACTCTACTTGCAAGATCTCTCCACTTCTGAGCATACTCCTTAAAGCGTTCTTTAGAACCCATGGACATGCTTTGGAGCTTCATGCGAGTTGGTGCTAAGTCAGAGTTATATTGATACTGCTTATAGAAAGCCTAAGCAAGATCATTCCAATTACGAATGTTGGTACTTTCCTGTTGATAATACCATTCCAGTTGAGCTCCAGACAAACTCTCTTGAAAGAAATGAATCCACAACTTCCTATCAGGAGTATGTGGTTGGATTCTCCGAACATAAGATCTCAGATACAACTTTGGACATGACACACCATCATACACCACAAAAGTAGGAACTTTGAAACCGATAGGGATAGAGACCCCATAAATCAAGCTCAGATCTTCAAAATCAAACCCAGAAGTCTTTTGTAGTTCTATAGCATTCACCCGGTTCTCCAGCATCTTATATTTCTCCTCACCAGTCGAATCATGGTAATAATTCTCCTCATAATCAGAATCTTCAGTAGTACCATAGAGACTGCCTTCTTCTTTCTCAGAATTTTCATCCCCCGGATTTTCAACTTCCTCATCTGTCTTGACTAGACTTCTGAACCTTCTACCCATGTTGATAAAGCCAACTGGTTTTCTGGTCTTCTTTTTTTTCTTGGTCAGAAGTGTCTTCAGCTCATCTTGTCCCCTGGACAAATTCAGAATCATCTCTTGAAATTGGGCATTCTGAGCCTGAAGTTCCTTGACAGTTTGTTCGAGAGCCATTTCTGCTGAAATAAACAGCGAGAAGATAAGATACCTGTGGTGAGAAACTTGTGATGTAATGATATGGTATGTAGATGCATATGCAATGTTTTCAAGGACCATATAGGATTTAAATTTGTTTAAAGAAAAACAAAACTTTTATTAGTAAATGTTTAATATAAATTGCCCTTTGGGCTTACAATGAAAGGAAATAAGAATAAAGTACAAAGAAATAAATATATGGGACTTAGGTCTCCCATGGACGCTTCCTCTTAGTGTTGAGGTATGTGTTGAGATTCCGCTCCTCGTGAAGTTGCTTTGTCAGCTCTAGAACTTTTTCCTGGCTAGCTCTGAACTGAGCCTCAAAAGTGTCTCTTTGCTCCTTCAGTTGGATCCAAGACTTCTGCAGCTCTTCCAAATCAGTGGGCATATCTGGATGAAGAATGGTGTAAGGAACATCTCCTTCAACAATAGGTTCCACAATAACTGGTAGGACAGCAGGATATGGCATCATAAGAGTCTGAGCATGAGATCACACCTATCTGAGGTAAGGTTACATAGGAATGGAGTACTTGGGTTCCAGAGTCTTGCTATCAACCTTGTTCACCTTGTTCCAAGATCGTATGAACCTTTGGGGATAACCCTGAAGATCGTTGTCGTAATCAAACACAATTCATTGAATAAGTATGTCATGAGGACCATTACTCTGAGCATAACCAAACTGACGTAGAGCTAAAGAAGGATTATAAGTAATGCCCCTCTAATGCCAAGGAGTGGCACATTAGGGAATTCTCCACAACGGTCAATGATAGTAACATTCTCCATAGATCGAGAACACCAATGAATATCTGAATGAGAGAGTAACATGATCCTCTTAGACCACCTTAACCCTTGTTCATTCTTTATAACTGATCAAGGAAGGTGAGAAATAAACCACCTAGCCAGTAAAGGTATGCAACACATCAGAGTTCCCCGTGCCTTCGTTGTACGAGTATGAAGAGAGTGCAAGATATATCCAAGCAAGGTAGGCACAAGATTGTGAGTCAGAAATACGTTGATGGCGTGTACGTCTATGAACTGGTCTGGATTAGGGAACAACACTAAACCATAGATTAATAAGGCTAAGATCTCCTCAAAATTATCATAGCTCATAGCATCCAAGAACACCTGAGCTTTCTCCATCAATACCTTAGCAAGAATACCCTTAACTCCACTTCTCGTTTCTAGGACAATGTCTGATTTCTTCAAATGTAAGGCTGCAACAATGACTTCAGGCTTAGGCTCTTTCTCTAAGCCTGTGAAGGGTCTCTGGTCAAGGATAGGCACACCCAGGAGTTTGGAAAATTCCTCCATTGTAGGTACCAGCTGATAGTCGGGGAACGTGAATCAATGATGTTTAGGATCAAAGAACCGGAATAGGACACTCATCATGTCTTCATTGAATCCTGAAGTAACTAGATCCAACAGGTAACCATGTTTCTTGATGAATTGGGAGCTTTCAAAAACTTTAGATACCAATTCCTTAAGCTTAGAAGGTATCCCTACAAAGTTGATCCGGATAGTGTTCATACGAGCAGAAGCCATAACCTGCAACAAAGAACAAAGATAAATCCTTTGGTCCTTGAAATGGTTAGTGAACATGCTATGCTTATGATGTCATGATGATGTTATGCTTAATCACAAACATGTGGCACACACAAACAAGTCATACAATAGCCCTAGGTTTAGAGGCTTGCATGAGGTTTAAAGGTAAGTACCCTCCCCCTGAAGTTTAGTTGGTTCATCCTGTCCTACAAAAGTAACCAGGTTCTAAGGGATCTCAATATCACTGATCCTTCTCAAGGGTTTTTGTTCAGTAGGCAACTGACTTGCCAACCAAAACCTCCCAAGATTAGAATCTTAATGAGCGTAGCATCGAGTATCAACCAACTTTAGTCTTCACCAAATCCGGTTATCTCACTACTTTCTAAAGGCCAAGATGGGTTAACTAGGGTTCTACTAAGTAAGTTAGTGTAATGACAACATATGGCAGCCTCGGGTTATCCTCAACTTACTTAAGGAACATAAGAACCAACCAAGAAGTCACACTAACGTAGCCACCAGATCAACCATATCGGTATACGCCATATAGTTTCCTTGGTCTATTGCTACTTACCAAGGGTACACTAGATCCAGGTTAGGATCTTTCACACAAAATCCCAATCGATAATATAAAGCAAATAAAGCAAGCAATTAATTGATCTAATTCCTAAGGGTACCCCTCTTTTACTTAGTAATTCCCCAGCAGAGTCGCCAATTCTGTAACACGGTGGGAGAACTGACTTTCTATAAATGTTGCGGATAGCAAGAGTCGCAATCGACTTTTATTTTATCCATATGGAAAAGACATAAAAGAACGGGAAAGACCTATTTTAAAAGACTTGAGTTTGGGGGGTAGGTTATACAAAGGGAATGTGTTAGCACCCTTTATATCTATGGTTATCCATGGGCTCTTAGTACTTAGCTCACTTAATTATTTTGAAAATGTGAAGTGTGTGATTAGAAAATTTTCTAAGTACCTTGTAATGATCCTCCTATGGATGTATACAAAGCCTTATTATTAAGGAATAGATAGTCGTTACTTTGGATTTGTTTAAGGGACTGGCGTAGGGTCATCGTATAGTCAACGAAGGCAACTTAAGGGGTGTCTTTAGCAATTGGGAGGGACTATCATCTTTTAAACCGAAGGGACAAGATCATTATCGTAGGCAACATCGTAGGGACTTGATCTTTTAAATCGGGGAGGGACTTGATGATTTTATTTGGATATGTATTTTTCTTAAGACACCCCTATTTTCGAGGGACTTGACCATATTAAGGCAACTGAGAATGGTAACCCTAGGAGGTGCAGATGGCGATCATAGAACGACCGACTTAAGTGTGTGAGTGATTTTATTCAGATATTTAATCTTTTTAATTAAATTATCTAAGTCCTTTTAATTCAATTAAATCTTTCCACACCCTAGATTACTAACCACACAATTAATAAAAAATAAAATGGCAGAAATTAAAGGGCATAAAAATAAATTTTCTAACTATTACACGGCTTCAGGACAATTACATAATAAAATGGCGAAGAATAAAACCTAATTATTACAAAGCCTTAGGGCAGTTACATAATTATAATGGCGGAAAAATAAATGACATTTCAAAGCAGTAATAATAGGCACGTAGTGAATATCACAAGAATGAATATCACAAAACCAAACAGGCGCTAGGATTGACTCTACAAGGGAAACCGGAAGAATCAGGTTGTCCCCAGCAGAGTCGCCAGCTGTCACTCCCGGGATTTTCATCCTAGTACAAACGCGAAAGTGGCGCGGAAAGGTTAGAGTTGCCAGCCAGACATTTTTATCCCGAATGAATGGGAAAGGTAATGTTGCACAAACCTGAGGAAGAAGGAAAGGACAAGGTCCTGCGAACCAAAGATCTGAGTTCGGGAGTCGGTTACGAATTGAGAAGGTATTAGCACCCCAATCCGTCCGCCGTACCCGACGGGATCCACGCTTGCTTGTTTGTTTCAAAGGGTGAGAAGAATAACTGCTGCTGAATAAAACCGCTAACTGGAAATTGGAAAATGAAATGAGAAAGGAACTGAATAAGAATAAAAGGGGGAAATGTAGGGAAAATAAAGAATGCGCTCGAACGGGCCCCACCCCGCTGCCTACGTACCTCATCGGGATAATGAGGATCAGAGTCGACGTAGTTCGCCTAACCTAGGCGGGAACTATTTGTTTGTGTTTTTTATGCTGGAACTGCGTATGTCTATGCTCAGGTGTTGCAGGCTCGTCTGGTACGAGTGCGTTTACCGTCTTGCATGTGTGACAAGTCGTCGCGAGTTCGCGTTGTGAGTGAATGAGATGAGAAGAGAAGTTCCCGCAGGATAGTCGCTTATTGTGTGTTTTTGTCTTTTAAGAATTTTGTATGAATTTGGCACAAGGAAGTGAATTCAAACTCTTTTCCATGGAATGTACACTTGACTCTACATTCCAAGATGGAATAATAGAACAAGCATACCCAGTAAGGAGAATTTATCCAAGACTGGTTTCCTAGGATTAGGGCTTAAGTTCACTGGCTTGTTGAACTTTATTAAGTGTTTTTGTTGCTTTTGTGAAGAAGTGTCTTTTAAGTTTTCCTTTGTGAACAATTCCTTGATGAGACTTGTGCATCATGATAGACAAGCTTACACCACTCCAAGATGGAATGAATGCAAGTGCTTCATGGAATAAGGCTATACACAAGGAATCCTTTCATTTATTTGTTAAGTGTTTTTGGATTTTGTTTGAAGATAAGAAGAGAAATACTCAAGTTGATAAAAGGAAAAATCTAAGGGACTAAGACTCAATCCTAATTTTGTTATGTATTTACAAAAGTGGTCCTATGGTTTGTGAAGTTTTCTATTCCTAATGAGAAAAGGAACTACTAGAATTCAACTTACTTCTTAATGAAGTTAAGTTGATTCTAAGAACAATGGGGAAACCTATACAAGTTATAAAATCAAAAGAAAATAAGGCAAAACATAAAATTGGACATAAAGAATGAAATTCTAAAAAATGCACTTAGAGGCATGAATTAAAAATAGTCTATTTATTTATTCTACTTCTAAGTGAAATGAACTTTAAGCCTAAGTTCTAAATCTAAGTCCATCCTAATATTCATTCTAAAAAAATCAAATTAAACTAAACCTAAGTCTAATATTAAATTTAAATGCTAAATCTAATCTAGACTATTATTATTTTTTGTATTGAACTTTATTATGTATATTTTTTTAATGCCCTAAACTAATGGGACTTATGCATAACTAGGCCTAAAACTAATATTCTAAAAAATATAAAAACCTCTAGAAAAATTGTAAAAATTAACTTACAGGGTCCTAACACTATCTATAAAATGGTCCTAAGAGGGATCCTAAAAATTTCTACTTTTTCTATGCCTAAAAATCCATTATTTCTACCCAAAGATTAACCATTAATTCCTAAGGACTACTCCATTAAAACCTAAGATAAAAGGTCCTAAATGTAGATGTCTTGAATTGGCAGAATTTTTGACCAACAAGAAATATTGAATTCAGTTCAGAATGTCCTATCAAATGTTAGGACATTATCAAACAGAGTATATGGACTTATTTTAGGATGTCTCATCAGATGTTGGGACATTGTGTTAATGACTTAAGTTCAGTTTTTCAGGATGTCCCAACAGATGTTGAGACATCTCAAACCTGCTACCAGAATTAATTATTGACTAACTGATCAGAGATATTTAAGGAGAGTTATCTGGAATTAATTAATGATGGATAAAAACAGAACAAGGCGCATCTGTAGGGAGTTTTATATTGAGGATTCAGATTAAAACAGAAGGCCTAAATCACCTAGAATCTAGGAAGTAACAAACCCTAAATTCAAGGTGGAAGCTGCATGCGCATTAGGGCTGGATCATTCTACAGAAAGCCCAAATTACAGATACCTATTTAATCAACAGAAACTCATATAATTGAGTACGAATTTCAGAAGACCAAATAGGGTGTCTAGTGTTTTTAATAGCAGGTTGTTTTTATTGTACCACTTGATGAGCTTTTAAGCATAAGTGCATTTGTGACTTGATTGAAACTGTGAAGTAAGATCAAGCTGTATTGTTTGAAGAATGTCTTCAATTTTATTAAACTTGTAAACTTGATCACTGTGTGATTGAGGGGGAGTGAGTAGAGTACTCTTATCTAAGTTGTGTCTTAGGTAGAAATTGCATTGGGTAGTTATTAAGTGATAGATTAAACAGGGTGGTTTAAGTCTAGAATTAATATTACTTATAGTGGATTTCCTCCTGGCTTGGTAGCCTCCAGATGTAAGTGTGGTTATACACTGAACTGGGTTAACAAACTTCTGTGTTGTTTACTTTTCTTGCTATTTAAGTTTTGGTTAAATCTGTCAAGTGTTGGGACATCTCTTAGGACATCTCATACCTGATCACAGAATTTCAATTGGTATCAGAGCAGGCACCCTGCCTGTTTATACTGGGTGAGATCTAGGGAATACAAATTCTGGAAACATGGACAGAGATATAGGGTCAGTAAATAGACCACCTATTCTGGATGGTTCAAATTATGACTACTGGAAACCAAGAATGATTGCATTCTTAAGATCACTTGACAACAGGGCCTGGAGAGCAGTCAACATTGGATGGGAACATCCTATCCAAGACACCAAAGATGGATCAAAAGTGTTAAAACCTGAAGAAGAATGGAGTAAGGAAGAAGAAGATTCAGCACTAGGCAACTCCAAGGCCTTAAATGCTCTATTCAATGGCATTGATAGGAACATCTTTAGACTTGTGCATCAATGTGAGCTAGCCAAAGAAGTATGGGATACTCTCAAAACAACTCATGAAGGAACATCAAAGGTAAAGATGTCAAGACTTCAACTTCTCACCACCAAGTTTGAAAATTTGAGAATGAAGGAAGATGAGACAGTTCATGAATTCTACATGAACATCTTAGAAGTAGCCAATACTTCTGGAGCTTTGGGAGAAAAAATGACTGATGAAAAACTTGTAAGAAAGATCCTCAGATCTTTGCCAAAAAGATTTGACATGAAAGTCACAGCAATAGAAGAAGCTCAAGACATATGCACTATGAAAGTTGAAGAACTCATTGGTTCCCTTCAAACATTTGAGATGGGAATGAATGACACAAATGTTAAGAAGAACAAAAGCATAGCCTTGGTAACAAACACTGATGAAGAAGAAGATGATGAATCAGAAACTGGTAAAAGCTTATCAGATAACATTGCTATGCTTGGAAGACAATTCAAAAAGATTCTCAGAGGAATGGAAGGCAAATCCAATCCTAGTGGAAGATACACAAACTCTTCTGAGAACAAGAGATCTTTTGATGCTAACAGAAGGTCAAATTATACTGAAAAGACCAGTCAAGAAAAAGGAATCAAATGCCATGGATGTGAAGGATATGGACACATCAAGAATGAATGTCCTACCTACTTAAAAAGGCAAAAGAAAGGACTATCTATAACCTGGTCTGATGAAGACTCAGGAGGTGATTCAGAAGAAGAATCAGCTAAGCATATCACTGCTTTAGCTGGACTATGTGAGTCTGAAAGTGAATCCAGTGATGAAGAACTTACTTATGAAGATCTTGAGCAAGCATTCAAAGATCTGTACAAAAGAAGCACTGAAATATGCAGTGAGGTTATAAAGCTAAAGAAGCAGAATGAGGCATTAGAAGATGAAAAATCAAGTGATCAAGAGATCATTGACACCTTGAAAAGTGAAGTAACTCTTCTCAATTCCAAGTTGGAACATATGTCCAAATCTGTTAGAATGTTGAACAGCAGCTCAAATACACTGGATGTTATTCTCAACAACAATAAGCACTCAGGGGATAAAAGTGGACTGGGATTTAACAGAATACATAAAGATGAAGCTAGCTCTAGCAAAACAACTTCAAAATCCATACAGTCAAACAAGATGTCCCAACAGATGCTTCAACATCAGGAAAAGAACACAAAGTCAAACATAATGTTCCAACAGATGTCTCAACATTCTGGAAAGAACAAAATGAAGAAGAAGTATCAAAGATGGAGATGCCATCACTGTGGAAGATTTGGACATATCAAACCTCATTGTTATAAGCTACATGGATACCCAAATCAGATGTGTCAGCAACCTTCTAAGCAGAAAATAGAAGCTAAAGTGCTGCATAGACATCAAAGAAATCAGCAATCTCCTAAGCAGAAGACAGAAGTCATCAAGAAGGTATGGAGACCAAAAACTAGCATTCAGGCTGATCAAAGCTACATACCCAAGAACAAGATCAACAATCAATCTTGGAGATCTGCTGGTGAACAACACACAGAGCAAAGACATCAAAAGAAATCTCAACTCAAATGGTCAAAGAAAAGTGTTGCATATATAGCACATACATCACTAAGAGTATCAGCTAAGGAAGAATGGTATTTTGACAGTGGATGTTCAAGACACATGACTGGATTGAAGAACCTGCTAGTAAACTTAAAGTCACATTCATCCAGGTATGTAACCTTTGGAGATGGAGCTAAAGGAGAAATCAAGGGAGTTGGGACCATGGACTGTCAAGATGTTCCAAGATTAGATGATGTGCTGCTAGTTAAAGGTTTAACTGCTAACCTGATCAGTATAAGTCAATTATGTGATCAAGGGTACAGTGTAAACTTTACCAAAACTGAATGTATAGTGACTAACAAAGAACAAGAAGTGGTCATGAGAGGAGCCATATCTAAAGACAACTGTTACATGTGGGAATCTCAAAACCTCAGTCTCACTTCAACTTGTTCTTTAGCTAAAGAAGAAGAAGTGAAACTATGGCACCAAAGGTTAGGTCATCTTCATTTCAGAGGCATAAAGAAGATAATATCTATGGATACTGTAAGAGGTATTCCTAAACTGAAGATTGATGATGGCAAAATATGTGGTGAATGTCAAATAGGCAAGCAAACTAAGATGTCCCATCCAAAGCTCCAACATCTGACAACCTCCAAAGTTTTGGAACTATTACATATGGACCTTATGGGACCTATGCAGGTTGAAAGTCTTGGTGGCAAGAGGTATGCCTATGTGGTGGTTGATGACTTTTCAAGATATACATGGATAAATTTCATTAAAGAAAAGTCTGATGTATTTGATGTATTCAAAGAATTATGCCAAAGATTACAAAGGGAGAAAGCCAGCTGTGTGATCAGAATAAGAAGTGATCATGGAAAAGAATTTGAGAACCAAAAGTTCTTAGATTTCTGCTCTTCAGAAGGAATAAATCATGAATATTCTTCTCCTATCACTCCTCAACAGAATGGGATTGTTGAGAGGAAGAATAGAACTATTCAAGAATCAGCAAGAGCTATGATCCATGCTAAAAAGTTACCTTTGTACTTCTGGGATGAAGCTATGAACACTGCTTGTTACATCCATAACAGAGTTACTTTAAGGAAAGGAACTCTGTCCACAATATATGAAGTCTAGAAGGGAAGAAAACCCACAGTCAAGTACTTTCATGTGTTTGGAAGTAACTGTTACATTCTGGCAGATAGGGAGCAAAGAAGAAAAATGGATCCTAAAAGTGATGAAGGGATTTTCCTTGGATATTCTATAAACAGCAGAGCATATAGAGTATTTAATTCTAGAACCAAGGTAATCATGGAGTCCATAAATGTGATAATTGATGATGCTCCTACAGATGTCCCAGAAGATGTTGGAACATCTGCTGATATCAAGATTGAAACTGAAAAAAAGAATGATCATTATAACTTCACTCAAATTGATACAAGGACAGAAGAATCCAGCAAACCTCCCTCCATCAGAATACAGAAAGATCATCCCAAAGATTTGATAATTGGTGATCCCAATAGAGGTGTGAGCACTAGATCAAGAGAAGTAATTTCAGGTTCTTGTTTTGTTTCTAAAATAGAACCTAAGAACATCAAGGGGGCTCTTACTGATGAATACTGGATTAGTGCTATGCAAGAGGAATTAGGTCAATTCACAAGGAATGAAGTATGGAATCTTGTTCCTAGACCTGATGACATAAATGTGATTGGAACAAAATGGGTATATAAGAACAAGTCAAATGAACAAGGAGTTGTTACAAAGAACAAAGCCAGACTTGTAGCTCAAGGATACACTCAAATTGAAGGAGTTGACTTTGATGAAACCTTTGCACCAGTAGCAAGGCTTGAATCAATCAGACTACTTTTGGGAATTGCTTGTATCTTAAAGTTCAAGCTATTTCAAATGGATGTGAAAAGTGCCTTTTTAAATGGTTATCTGAATGAAGAGGTATATGTAGAACAGCCTAAAGGATTTATTGATCCAAGCTGTCCAAATCATGTATACAAACTGAAGAAAGCACTTTATGGTCTGAAGCAAGCTCCAAGGGCATGGTATGAAAGACTGACCACATTTCTTATCAAGCAAGGGTACAGAAAAGGTGGAATTGACAAAACCTTGTTTGTTAAAGATGAAGAAGGAAATATCATAATTGCTCAAATATATGTTGATGATATTGTCTTTGGTGGGATGTCTGATAAGATGGTCAAACATTTTGTCAAGCAGATGGAATCTGAATTTGAAATGAGCCTAGTAGGCGAGTTAACCTACTTTCTTGGTCTACAAATAAAGCAAATGGAAGATTCAATGTTCATCTCCCAAAGCAAGTATTCCAAGAACATAGTCAAGAAATTTGGAAAATGCTACTCATAAGAGAACTCCTGCTCCCACACATTTGAAGCTGACTAAAGATGAAAAGGGTGAGAATGTAGATCAAAGCTTATACAGAAGCATGATTGGAAGCTTGTTATACTTGACTGCTAGCAGACCTGACATAGCATTTGCAGTAGGTGTATGTGCAAGATATCAAGCTGATCCAAAAGTCAGTCATCTCAATCAAGTCAAGAGAATTCTTAAATATGTTAATGGTACTTGTGACTATGGCATAATTTACTTTCATGGATGTAAACCAATTCTCACTGGCTTTTGTGATGCTGATTGGGCTGGAAGTGCAGATGACAGAAAAAGCACTTCAGGAGGATGCTTCTTTCTAGGAAACAACTTAATTTCTTGGTTCAGTAAGAAACAAAATTGTGTATCCTTATCTACAGCTGAAGCTGAATATATAGCAGCTGGAAGCAGTTGTTCTCAGTTGGTTTGGATGAAGCAAATGCTCACTGAGTACAATGTCCCACAGGATGTCATGACATTGTACTGTGACAACTTAAGTGCAATCAACATATCAAATAATCCTATCCAACATAGCAGGACCAAGCATATTGATATCAGACATCATTTCATCAGAGATCTTGTAGAAGAAAAAGTGATTTCATTGGAACATGTAGCTACAAATCTGCAGTTAGCTGATATCTTTACCAAAGCATTGGATGCTACACAATTTGAGAACTTAAGGGGCAAACTGGGAATCTGTTTATGTGATATTTAGCAGTTAATGAGATGTGCCAACATGTCATATGACATTGTATGGCATAAGTTCCAGATGGCAAAACAAGTCTGGACAAGAACCTTGGGAATTCCATTCCTAATGATTTACAATGTAACGGCTACTTATTTAGTAACTACTTATAATCAGCTATCAAGATTCTCTTCATTCTATCACAAGCGAATCTCATTAACTAGCTATTCTTCAGAAATCATCAACCCTAAAGCTCTTCATCCATATTCCTTAACAATGTCTCAAAACCCTAACACTCCTGAAGAAGTTCTCAACAAAGAAGACGTAGTTCATGCAACTCCCATCTCTGTAGTTCCAATGAAATCAACCCCATTGGACGAACTCAGAGGAAGTGCTTCTCACACTAAAAATCCAAGAACTCCAAAGAGAGCTAAAGATCAAGTCTGCAGCAAAGCCAAAGGAGGCATTCCTTCACCTGCTAACATGCCCCCAAAATCTTCAGAATATGTGGATGCTTCCATCAAGGAGATTGTCAACCAAATTCTTTTTGAACAGAGAGTGGTGAGTGGAATTTCTATTCCTCTAAACACCATGCCTGCACCTCAAGAAGATCAAGCTCAAGCTGCAGAGGACACTCCTGCTCAACAGGATGTCCCAATAGATGTTGGAACATCTAAGGATGAGAAAAAGAACTCATCTAATGCTGCTGCAGAAGAATCTGAGGACCAGAAACAGGCCTCAAATGAAAGTGATGAAGAAGACTCTGAGGATCAGACCAAAGCCTCAAATGAAGATCAAATCTCTGTTGATCAACCAGCTGAAGAGGAGACTGCTCAATCTCCTCCAGTGGTGAACCTTGAACAAGACTCTGATACAGAGATCATAGCCTCTGTTAGACCTAGCATAGCCAAAAGGCTCAGGTCCAGGAAAGGAAAGATGCAAGCTGAAGCTGAAATTCCTGAGAAGAAGAAAGCTTCCCCAAAGAAAGGCAAAGCTAAAGCTGCCTTTGGCCCAACAAAACAATGGAGTAAAGTTCAAACTCAGAAAAGAAAAGCTGTCACCCCATCAGACTCAGATGTTGAATCAGATGTCCCAACATCTCCTCCCAAAAAGAAACCAGCACCATCTAGGGCTTCATCTGCTGTTCCAGAAGCCCCCTTGGACAACATATCATTCCATCATGTCTCTAGTGTCAACAGATGGAAGTTTATGTACCAAAGAAGGGTTGCCCTTGAAAGAGAACTGAGCAGCAATGCACTTGAGTGCACTGAACTGATTGACCTCATCTCTGCTGCAGGACTATTCAAAACAGTCTCAGATCTCTCTCCCTGCTATGAACTTCTTGTCAAAGAGTTCATTGTTAATCTTCAGGAGGATTGCTCCAATGGTAAGTCCTCTGAGTTTAGAAAAGTCTTTGTTAGAGGTAAGTGTGTAGAGTTCTCTCCTCAAATCATCAATCAGTACCTAGGAAGAGAAACAGATGGACCAAATGAGCTAGGTAAGACAGATAACCAAGTCTGCAAGGTTATCACTGCAAACCAGGTCAAGGCATGGCCTGTGAAGGGAAAGCTCTCAGTGAGCATGCTAACTAGAAAATATGCTATGCTGAACAGGATTGGTACAGCAAACTGGGTGCCTACCAACCACACATCTTCAACATCCACTGGCCTGGCCAGGTTTATCTATACTGTGGGAACTCAGACCAAGCTGGACTATGGTGCTTACATTTTTGATCAGACCTTGAAGCATGCCAGCTCTTCTGCAACAAAGCTACCAATAGCTTTTCCTTCATTGCTGTGTGGTATAGTGTTAAGCCAATATCCTAGGATTCTAACTGAGAAGGACACAGTCTGCAAGAGAGAAAGCCCCCTGGCATTTCACTACAAACTGTTCCTCAGTCATCATGCAGCAGATGTTGAAGCACCTTCTGGGACATTTGCAGGTCCTTCAACTGCCAAGACTCCAATCTCCAAGAAGGCATTAATTGCTGAACTCAAGAGCAATTGCAAAGAGCTTGAAGCCAGAAAGCAGAAGCTTGAAGAAATCATTCAAAGGCTTGAGAATGAAGGAGATCAGAAAGCTGCCTCTGATGAAGAAACTGCCTCTGAAGAAGAAACTGAAGCTGATGAAGAAACTGAAAGTGAAGAGTCTGAGTGATCATTGTATGTGAGGAAATTGTAATGACAACACTGCTTTGTATTTCTGGTTTAGTGTCTTTGGCCCCAAAATTTGTGACTAACAAGGGGGAGAACAACAACAAACAAATTGTATTGCTTTTTATTATGAATGAAAAATCTGCTTGTTTGTGTCTGAACTGAATCAGTGTGTTTTGATAAATATTTCTGTTGCAACAAGACTTGATACACATAGGTTTGAGGGGGAGTAATCTCAAATATGAATCAACAGAAAAGCAATGCTATACTCTGATAAAAGGAACTTCTGCTGCACTCTGATAACCATAAAAGATGTTAGCCAAAAATTAGCCAAAGGGGGAGTTTGTAGATGTCTTGAATTGGCAGAATTTTTGACCAACAAGAAATATTGAATTCAGTTCAGAATGTCCTATCAAATGTTAGGACATTATCAAACAGAGTATATGGACTTATTTTAGGATGTCTCATCAGATGTTGGGACATTGTGTTAATGACTTAAGTTCATTTTTTCAGGATGTCCCAACAGATGTTGAGACATCTCAAACCTGCTACCAGAATTAATTATTGTCTAACTGATCAGAGATATTTAAGGAGAGTTATCTGGAATTAATTAATGATGGATAAAAACAGAACAAGGCGCATTTGTAGGGAGTTTTATATTGAGGATTCAGATTAAAACAGAAGGCCTAAATCACCTAGAATCTAGGAAGTAACAAACCCTAAATTCAAGGTGGAAGCTGCATGCGCATTAGGGCTGGATCATTCTACAGAAAGCCCAAATTACAGATACCTATTTAATCAACAGAAACTCATAGAATTGAGTACGAATTTCAGAAGACCAAATAGGGTGTCTAGTGTTTTTAATAGCAGGTTGTTTTTATTGTACCACTTGATGAGCTTTTAAGCATAAGTGCATTTGTGACTTGATTGAAACTGTGAAGTAAGATCAAGCTGTATTGTTTGAAGAATGTCTTCAATTTTATTAAACTTGTAAACTTGATCACTGTGTGATTGAGGGGGAGTGAGTAGGGTACTCTTATCTAAGTTGTGTCTTAGGTAGAAATTGCATTGGGTAGTTATTAAGTGATAGATTAAACAGGGTGGTTTAAGTCTAGAATTAATATTAATTATAGTGGATTTCCTCCTGGCTTGGTAGCCTCCAGATGTAAGTGTGGTTATACACTGAACTAGGTTAACAAACTTCTATGTTGTTTACTTTTCTTGCTATTTAAGTTTTGGTTAAATCTGTCAAGTGTTGGGACATCTCTTAGGACATCTCATACCTGATCACAGAATTTCACTAAAAATTCCATAAAAAATATCCTAAGAACTATTATGAATCCTCTAATTACAGAAAAAAGAATGGCTCAAAAAAGTTGCTGGAAGTTACTTAAATAAAATGAACAAAATCCAGCATAATTAAAAAGAAATCCAAATAAAGCTAATTAAAAGAAAATCAGAATTAAATCAAAAATAATCAAATTCAGAAAAATAAAAAATACCACAAATTTCTAAATTGACTTATTTAACTACTGGAATTTTTGGGGAATTTTCTAATGCCTTTTACTATTTTTTATGAATTTAATTTGAAACTATAATTAAACTAAAATAAAATTCTAACAAGAAAATAAATGGGGTTCAGTAAGTAAATTTTTTGGTTATTTTTCCATTATGGGCTTAAAGGAGGGGGTGAAAATAGTAACAGAAATAGGCCCATACGCAGGAAATTGAGGGAGGTGCAGTGAGCACTTATTTTAAGCTGTTTTTCTAATGGGCCTGGAAACAGGGGTGCTAGTAGAAATCTAACCAGGCCCCATTCGCCCAGGCCCTAGGGGAGGTGCAGAAATGATCTTTTCAGGTTGTTTTTTGCTGTTGGGCTCATAAATGGATGTGTGGATAGCAAACGTATCTAAGGCCCACACAGAAATGAAGGGGGTGTAAGAATTAAACATATTTTTTAATTAACTTAAAGAATGAATTAGACTAATCTTAAGATAATATTTTCTAAAATCTTAATTAAATTCTAATAATCTTGTGAATTATCAATTAAACTAATAATCTTAAAAAATGAATTAAATCAATAATCTTATGATAATATTTTAATAATAATACTGAACTTAAGAAAATGAATTAAATCTTAATCTAAATAATATTACAATATAAACTCTTAGGAAAATGAATTAAATTTTAATCTTAGTAATATTATAATATCCTAATCTTATATTATACTCAAATGAGATAAAAATTTAGGACACAAACTAAAAACAAAAAAACCTGATTCCCCTCTTCTTTTGAAATTTGAATTAGTGGATTTAATGTTTTAACGGTGCCTTAAAAATTCATTATGGCATTAAACACTCTAATTATTTTATTAATTACATAAATGATTAAAAATTAACTCAGTATCATAGAAAAAATTGAAAGGGACAATATTTCAGAACCCTAATCCATTCCGCCGCAATTCCTCCCCTTCCCTCTTCATCTTCTTCGCTAACCCTCACCATCTCCATCTCAAATTCTTCTTCTTCTTCGGCTCCTCATCACCTTCTCCATCTCCTTTCCGCCACACTAACCCTAACCTCAACCTATCCTACATCATCAACTAAACCTAATTCTCTCCTCGAATCCGATACCACTGCCTCCAAATAGGGCCGCCGCGAATCCCGCCAGAAGAGACACGAGCCATGGAAGCAAAACCCTTCTCCGCGACCTTACCTAACCCTTTGCCTAAACCCTATCCTCATCATGAACCGAATCGAACTATTCATACGTCTTATCTCGCGAATTTCAAAAAAAACAAACCATAAACGGAATCTTGATACAATAACGATACGAGCTCGTACCTTGCTGTAGAAAATGAATTGCGAAGAGAAGACTTCGACTCGTTGAAAAGGAAATCCCGCAGCCGAAAGTAGTATGGATTTGACGAAAACGTATGCGCGCTACACAGTTCCGTTCATATGCGATTTTGATTCATCCCTGCGATTTCCATTTCAACTCTGTATTGTTGTAGTGGTCTTGTGCGAGAAAGCGTATCGATGACGTTAGGCTCAAATCTCGTCCCTGCAGGTTGGTGAAGGATCAATAGGCTTGATTTGCCGAAATCAAAAATGTTCACGGCTCTGTTGACGGACGAGATGAAACTCCTTAAGGTAAGAAGTTAGAATCTGCTTCTTATCTCTCTCCTGCTTCTGTTGATTTGTAATTCGAATCCTCAAATTTTCCTTCAGGTTGTTGCTGTGGTGGTCGAAGACGAGGAATCCATTACATTATGACGTTGATGAAGATATCCCATTGATGACAAATAAATAGAACTTGGTGCTGATGTATTGAAATTGATGGAATATCATGAAGAGAGATGAAGGTGATGGAGATAGTAGACAATTCAGATTGAAGGAGAAGTTGAGAAACTGTAAGGAGGAGTATCCATGACAGCTTTTAGAATTATGGAAGAATGAATAGGGATTGAAGAAGGATTGAAGGGGAATTATTCATGAATGGGGAGAAGGATTGAGAGGAGAAGAGAAAAATGGTGGAGAAGAAATTGGAATCGTGAAGAAGCTGAAAAAATGGTGAAACTTCTGACTTATAGGAGCTGATTCTTTGGATCCTTCTGGAGTTTTCTGGTGAGTTCTGAAATTTCTAGTAAATAGTTTGTTATTTTTCTGTTATGGAATTGGTTATGAGTTAAAAGTTAGTTATTTTCTGTGGTGATTGACTTAACAGTTAATTATGAGGCTTATAACTGATTTCGTTTTTATCCTGATACTCCCTCTTGCAATTCTGCTTGTCATATTACAGCCTCTTATCAGATGAGTTTCTAACTGAGTTATTCCTCTTTTTTCAGTGGAATTTGGTTGATGAGGATCACTCTTGTGCTGATGATGAACAGAGTTGTTTTTTATAAGTTTAAAATTGGTAACACCGTTGGGTCCCGGATTGATTATCCTGGTGCAGAGCACAATGACATTGTTGCTGCCTTAAAGGTATATCCTCAACTAATGATCTTGATAGCACGGTAAAGACTGTAGAGATTGCCAACTTTTGAACATTGGAAGTAATGATAAAAATCAGAATGCTTCGATTGAACGTTTTCAAAACTGTGATTGTTGACACTCTTTCTTTGTTTACCTCTTACAATCCATATTCAGGTTCATTAATTGGGCCGGTTGCAACAAACTCTCCATTTGGAAGTAAAGATTCTTTATTGGCAAGCAATCCCAAATGCCGTCACGAACGAGCGTCATAAATCCATCTTCATCATACAACTCCTCAGTACCCGAGATTGATGGATCCATCTTATATGTAGAAAACTTCCTGCTGTCAATTTTCTCAACCTATTATCCTTATGTATTTTTTTTTGTGAATTATGAAGGACTCCCTTATTGTTGCCATTTTGCTTTAAACTTTTGTATTAAGATCTGTTTGAAATGGAAAAGGGAGTACTGAAATTTTAATGAATCAATTTATGATCTGTTTGTATTTGGAACATTTTGGTTATTCTGTATTTAAAAGGTTAGAGAGTTTTAGAAGTTAGAGAATAATTTTGCAATGGATATTCAAGGAAATGACTTTGCGATAAACACAATAGATTGAACCAACACCGCATGTTGCCTTATCCTTATCCATAAAGACTAATCCACCACAACTACTCTTTTTAGCCCCAAAATACCTACCATAGTCAAGGGAAGGGTTTAAAGAGAGAGAGATAGCTGAGATTGAGCGGGAGAAAAAAAAGAAAAAGAAGTAGTTGAGGAGAAAGAGCAAACATGATTGAAGTACCATCCAAGTGGCAAATGTTTGTATAAAAAAAAGAATAGGACATGAAGTGAGTTCCTCAAGAATTAACATGAAATTGGCTCAATGAAATATAATTAAGGATAATAATTTGGATAATAAAATCCAATGAATAATTGACTTTTCATTTGAATAATGGAATTAATTGAAAAAAACGTTGGATCTTTAAGATGGAGAATGAAATTCCGAAATGAATAATGGATTATATATATATAAAAAAAAAGAAACGGGCTTAATGTTGAAAAGAAATGGTTGATGTTTAGAGACAAATGACATGAAAAGTGGAATGTTAGCAAACGTAAATATGGACACAAAAAATGACTTTGGCTAACGAAAATGGTGACTTAGACCGAATCGGAAAGTGTATGTGTAAAATGGAGATGGCTTGTATTTAAAATAGAATCAAGAGCCAGAACTTGAACTCCAATAATTGTGCATTTTCCTTAAACCTAAATCGAATCCTTCAACATAATCCATTCTTAAGAACTTTGGTGCCACACTAAACTCCGAGCAAATCTCGAATTATTATTCCGTAAACAAATGGATTGAAACCACCCTTCGATACACTAGATCTCAATTGGTGAAGTGCCCTTCAAATCAAAATCATGAACAAGAACTCCAAGTCCCTTGAGATATTTAAATGATGCAGAACACAACTTGAGACGTTGAGAAGAGCCAACATTCTCATCCAAAGCCAATCTGAATGAACACCTCAATAATAAGTTAGATGCGCCAGTGAATATTCTCCATAAGTTCACACCATAACAGATACAGATAAGGCCTGAAACCCTAATTTCTACGGGCCTTGATCATATGCCTTATGAATCCATGAAATGCATTATTATGATGTTAACGAATTGATGAGAAATGCCGATGAATGCAAAATGATATGCCAGTAAAAGGGGATAAATATGAGGGCAAATTTTGAGGTATTACACACATATATGCGAAAACGGCGTATCGACACGATCCGATCCAAATATAATCAAATAATTATAAAAAAAATTAGAATTAATGATATTGAAACAAAACTATACAAATAAAATAATAATAAATTTTTTTTAAAAAAAAATGTTAATAGTGTATATATATATATATATATATATATATATATATATATATATATATATATATATATATATATAAACCAAATTTCTAAAAGATCAAGAAGTATATTATGTACGCATATAATACATTTCACATCAGTTTCATTTATGTCTTACAGTATCCAAAATAACAAATTGTGACACAATATAATTCTTATCCGTTTCAAGGCACACATGTATATGTATCACAAAAAGAATCAGTTTAATATATATATATATATATATATATATATATATATATATATATATATATATTGAAAGAAAAACACAACATATAAAATAAAATAGGAAGATTATTGATGCGTGTTTTTCGCAAGTGTACGAACACGTCAAAGTAATATAAAAGATTGTCGAATCCACAGAGATCAAGTGTCAATCTATCGTACCTGTTGTTATGGTGTGTATCTAAGGCAACTAAATATAAGGGTTTTGAGAAGGGTGCAATGGTAAATAAAATAATAATTTTAAACAATAGACAAAGACAGGCTCGAATGTAATTCACGTAATCAATGATAATCCAGTACTTGTTAATGGAACTACTTATGGGCAATGTTTTTTTCTTTGAAAAGAACTAATTTAACAGGAACTGTCGCTTTCGCGTATTCAGAACCGAGTTGTACTCTCTAATCAACCTCTCCTATTGTCACGGATAAAAAGGTGCGTACTGCGTTAGAGTAGTAAACCTATTTTTAAGAAATATAGTATCTCAACTAAGTTGAAAAGTATTTTAACCTGGACTTCTTAGCAAAAAGAGGTTCTTACGAACCAGACTTTAAACTTCCTAACGCGTCCGAAAATCGTTTTAAAATCTCTTTTCTTTTTAATCTAAAAATTCCTAATGAACTAGACAAAACGCTTTTGGCTGTTTTTGAAATAGTTAAAACAATTAGATTGAATTGAAAGATAAAATAGCCCTTAAGTGTTTCCACGAACGATTATACGGATTACTGGTTCAATTACGATCCTTACATTCTAACCTTTATGGAATTAGTTAGACATGATAAAGTAAAGATTCTTTTTATAATTTTTCATAAAAGTAATTTAGTGCGAGTGCGGAAAGTAAATGAATTTAGTGCGAGTGCGAGAAATAAAGTAATTTAGTGCGAGTGCGGGAAATAAAGGAATTTAGTGCAAGTGCGGGTAATAAACGAAAGTAAAGCGAGTGCGGGAAATAAAGAAAGTAAAGCGAGTGCGGATAATAAATGAAAGTAAAGCAGTGCGAGAAATAAATAAAAGTAAAGCAATGCGGAAAAGTAAAATACGAAATGGAATTAAAATGGCGGCAGGATTAACTTCCTCCAGAGTGCTCCAAAACTCGATCACACAGACAGATTACAGACTCAATCACTCGATTGCAGAAACACCCCGATGTGGAATGGCAACTGCTTTGAAACTGATATATGCCTAGAGAAATCTAAGTTTGGATGAAGAAAAACGAAAAACTAAAGTCCTATTTATAGGAAAACTAAATGCGGGAAATGACCAGGACGCCCCTCCACTAAAAAGTGGAGGGAACTGAATTTTTCCTTGTGGCGCCCGCCACAGGCCTATGGCGCCCGCCATAGTACTAATGGAGAATGGAAGAGTGGGGATCGTGGGTCTTGGCAGTTGTGGAGTGGTCTTGAGACGTGGCCACGTCATGGCTAACCCCATGGCGCCCGCCACGGTGGGTGCCGTAAGTGCAAAACGCTGAATTTCTAGGTTTTCGTCCATTTCCACTCCTTTTTCGCTCCTTTTCTCGATTCAAGCCCCGATTACAATAAAAACCTGAATACAAAAGAAAACAAAGTAATAACAGAACAAAATAACAATAAAAGCTAAGAATGCATGCGAAATCAGAGTCAGAAATACGGTGAAATTTAGTGTGATCAAATTCTCCCACACTTAAACCTTTGCTTGTCCTCAAGCAAACATTAAAGCTCAAGAAAATATAGTGTCAACACGTGTCTCTGGGCTAAAGGGCTTCTAAGTTCAAGCCAGGATGCAGTGACAGATACTAACTAAGTGAACCAAGGGTACCATAGTAACACAAACACAAACTTCAATCCTATATTAACCACTCCATATCATCCCACAATACCTAGGCCTATCTTCTCATCTTTTTGTGTCCTTTTCATTCAGGCGCAATCACATTAAGCCCGTTATCCGTACATGCTTCATAGTAGAGTGACCGGTTAGTGATTCTGATCCAAAACATAAGGTTTTTGGCACATAAGCATGTGTAAACCTGTTTTATTTGACCTAATTGTAGCTGCGGGGGATCGGATCGTAATCCGCCCTACCAAGTTCAGTGCCAGATACTTCTGAACCAACTAACAATAGGTGACTTGCAATTTTTTTTTCTTTTTGTGGCAAAATTTTTTTCTTCTCTTTTTTTCGGTTTAAATGACTTTGTGAGGGTCACCTATACCAGAGTTTGCCTTTTTTTCTTTTTTTATTAGCACTGGATCATTCACTTATGTTCATCGCCCCCTACGTAGAGCATGCTTAGGCCGGAGCTGACTGCTAAAATAAACTACTTAGGACAATTTTTTAAATGATAATAAAGGCCATGGTGGTGGGGTTTAGGAGTGATTCCTATATTCAAGAGGTCTATGGTGCTAAAATGGTTCTGATGTTTCAAAAAGTTGACCTAAGTCACCACATCCTAATCTAAACCTGTCTCAAAGCCCAAAAAACATGTGAAACAACATTGTTTTCTTTTTTAAAATTTTCTGGTAAGGCTAAGGAAATGGGAAAAAATGAAGATGAACTAAAAATACACTATACTGGTGACTCGTCAGACTCATGCATTATCTAAGAAAAATAAATTACTGAAAAGGGAAATAACTGAAAGGAAATAATTAACTAAAAAGGGAAATGACAGAAAGCAATAAAATCCCCTCCCACACTTAAATCGAACATTGTCCCCAATGTTTCGAAATAAGATAAGGGGGGTAACCTGAAAAAGACTACTGAGGAGGAGCACTGGTGCCCTCGCCGTCCTGCTGTGATGGTCTAGAACGACGGGATCTACTACGATGCTGGTCCCTCCGGTCGAGTCGTGCTGATAAAGCAGCCTGAGCACTCCGGACCTCTCGAAGGTTACCTAAGATGGAACCCTGAGTGGCCTCTACAAGCTGGTAGTGCCGGCTGTTGAACTCTCTCTGACGGTTCTGCTCTAATGAGATATCGTTCAAGGTACGGCAAACGTTGCTATAAGCACGGTCCGAAACCAATCGCGATTGTTGCATGAAGCTCATGTTGTCCGTCAGCTGTTGTGAAATAATAGAGAGAAGGCCATCACGCCTTTCTTCTCTAGCTGTCATATCACGCCACATCTCCTCGGTGACAAAGATTGCCATCCTCGAATAACAACTCACAAGGGATCCTCGGATCCAACGTGAAACCATCCTCAAATGGAGACGCAAAGGTATACCAGCCTCGACCAATAACCGAGCACAAAAAGAAAATAGGACAAGATAGAACGGGATTATTGTACTTAAATGATAACCCGAAACGTGACCGTTGTACTGAAACGGAGACACGAGGAAATGAGATTGTTGTACAGAAACAAAACTCAAATACGAGACCATTGTACTTAAATGGAGACTCGAAAAGAATGGGATCGTTGTACTTAAACGAGAGCCCAAGCAAACAGGATCATTGTACTTAAATGATAACCTGAGACGCGACCGTTGTACTGAAACGGAGACGCGAAAGAATGAGACTGTTGTACTGAAACAAGACTCAAATACGAGACCATTGTACTTAAATGGAGACTCGAGAGGAATGGGATCGTTGTACTTAAACGAGAGCCCAAGCAAACAGGATCATTGTACTTAAATGATAACCTGAGACGCGACCGTTGTACTGAAACGGAGACGCGAAAAAATGAGACTGTTGTACTGAAACAAGACTCAAAGACGAGACTATTGTACTTAAATGGAGACTCGAATGAAATGGGATCGTTGTATTTAAACGAGAGCCCAAGACGTGACCGTTGTACTGAAACGGAGACGCGAACAAATGAGACTGTTGTACTGAAACAATACTCAAATACGAGACCATTGTACTTAAATGGAAACTCGAAAGGAACGGGATCGTTGTACTTAAACGAGAGCCCAAGACGCGACCGTTGTACTGAAACGGAAACGCGAAAAATGTGAGACTGTTGTACTGAAACAAGACTCAACTGGGGATAACAACAAGACTTGGTAGAAGTAACCACCCTGGGAAACAAAGTTGCATTCTGTGGGGAATATCTCAATCTGATTGGAGGTGTAACGGGCCTGATGTAATATACCTCAAGACTGGCCCATGCTGGTATGCATATGTTTGAATTTATGGCGTAATGCTCCATGACGATGGAAATGCTACGCTTTGGAGGATGCAGACGCAATGATGATTATGTGAATGACAATGCAAAGGAGATCTCCTGATAAGGAGACTGCAGGTAATTCCAGATAACTTGGCTGGGGAGGAACGATGATCACTGCAGTGATCTGGTTTGTCCTGATGAGGAGGAAACAACTCTGCGGGAAAAGTTGTTAATAATTCACTGGCTCAGAATAGCCGCCATTGCCAAAAATAAATTGGACTTTGAGATTGGAGCGCCAAGACCCTGCTGGAAGTGGACCCTTCTTGAACTCTGGTAGGGAAGTGAGGACTTCCTGGGAACCAAAGGCGTGACACTGCTGAGGAAGCAACTGCTGGGGAGGCAAACCACTCCTTATACTGCTGAGAATTGCCCCTGTCTGAGAGGAGACTTCTGCTTGGGGACGACACCCACTCTCTGCTATCTGGCTGGGTGAAATTTCAACTTGCACATGGCTGGGGATGATTGGAAACACCCTGGGAGATACTTGTTTCTGCTCAAACAAAAGGGAATGCCCATCCTGGATAATGATCTTTAGCTCTGTCAGCAACACCAGTACTTGTACCTGCATGAACACAATCGATAGTACCTGCAACATAGAGAATTAGTTTGGGACCTGCTTGCCCCAGGCTCATAGCATGAACCATTGTGTAGGTATCTCTACACCCTTTCTGAGTTATATTAAATGTTTCTATTCTCCTGCACGAGTTAGAAAACATTCAAATGTTCATAACACAATGCAAGTTACTATTTACTAAACGTTTTCACAATCAATCAATGCTAGATGAAAAAGTAAAAACAAAGAAACAAAATGGTCAATTGACTGAAGTTGAACTTTTATTGATTTGGAAAGGTGGCCCTGAATAGGCAATACAAAGGAAGCAGTTCCCTGGAATGAGGGAACAACTAAAAGAAAAATAAACTACCCTATTGGCAATGTGAGAAGTGAATCTCATCAAGTTTCAACCCAGTTATGACTCGTATGTCTTCAAGACGCTCCGCTCGCTCTGCCTCTTGAGAAAAAGTAAGTGAACTGATCTTCAACCCTTAGAATAGCCTCAATTGTAGGTAGGTCATGGATCTCGCAGATCGTAGTCGTTCGTGTTAATCCCTCTTTTGCGTGGATCGCCCTTTCAGGTTTTCAATCCATCGGGATACCCTTTTTTGCCTGAGTTGTCCGATGTGGCTTTTCAACTCAGCGGGTGTACATTTTTTTTCAAAATTTCCCTAACTTTTGCCCGAGCCTTTTATTCTGTTTTTGGCTCGCCGGGATGCCCATTTTTGCCTGGATCTTTATTCTGTTTTTATCCAACGGGTCCTTTTTACACGAAGTATTTTCTTACTGCGTCTGCGTTGACAGGGGATGGAAAGTCTTCTCCGTCCATGGTTGTCAGCATTAAGGCTCCGCCTGAGAAAACCTTTTTGACCACGAACGGTCCTTCATAGTTGGGTGTCCACTTGCCCCTGTGATTGTTGAGAGGAGGAAGAATCCTTTTCAGCACTAAATCTCCTGGCATGTACCTCTGTGGTCGCACCTTCTTGTCAAAAGCTTGCTTCATTCGTCGCTGATACAACTGTCCATGGCATACGGCTGCTAGTCGCTTCTCTTCAATGAGGCTCAATTGATTATATCTGGATCGGAGCCATTCAGCTTCATCTAGCTTGATGTCCATCATCAACCTCAACGAGGGGATTTCTACTTCGATTGGTAGAACTGCCTCCATACCATACACCAATGAGAATGGAGTTGCCCCAGTTGAAGTGCGTACTGATGTTCTGTACCCATGCAACGCGAATGGTAACATCTCGTGCCAGTCTTTGTATGTCACAACCATCTTCTGCACAATCTTCTTGATGTTTTTATTAGCCGCCTCGATGGCGCCATTCATATTCGGACGATATGGATAAGAGTTGTGGTGTTCTATTTTGAAGTCTTGACACAAGTCAGCCATCATCTTGTTGTTGAGATTAGAACCATTATCAGTAATGATCCTTTCAGGGACTCCATACCGGCAGATGATGTCCGGCTTAATAAATCGAGCGACCACTTGTTTGGTGACATTGGTGTAGGATGCCGCTTCAACCCACTTCGTGAAATAATCAATAGCAACTAGGATGAAGCGATGCCCATTAGAAGCTGTTGGCTCAATCTTGCCAATCATATCGATGCCCCACATAGCGAACGACCATGGTGAAGACATGACACTCAACGGATTCGGAGGCACATGGACCTTGTCGGCATAAATTTGACACTTATGGCATTTACGGGAGTATTTACAACAATCGGATTCCATGGTAATCCAATAGTATCCCGATCTCAATAATTTCTTGGCCATGGCATGTCCTCCAGCATGGGTACCAAAGGAGCCTTCGTGAACCTCCTGCATTAACAAGTCTGCCTCGTGTCTGTCCACACATCTGAGCAGCACCGTGTCAAAGTTCCGTTTGTTTAGCACACCATCCTGGTTCAAGAAGAAACCTCCTGCCAGTCTTCTAAGAGTCTTCTTATCCTTACTGGATGCCCCAGCCGGGTATTCTTGGGCCTTCAGGAATTGTTTGATGTCGTGGTACCAAGGCTTGTTATCTTCACCATCACCAACTGCAAAGACATAAGCGGGTCTTTCAAGCCGGGAGATCGAAATTCGAGGCAAGAAATTTTCTCGACAAACTTTAATCATGGATGACAAAGTTGCGAGAGCATCGGCGAACTGGTTTTCGTCTCTAGGAACATAGCTCAGCTTTACTTTGGTAAAGAAGGTTAACAGCCTCCTGACGTAATCTCGGTAAGGAATCAAACGAGCTTGATGAACTAGCCATTTGCCATTGACTTGATTTACCACCAAAGCTGAATCTCCAAAGATCTCAAGGTTCTTGACTCGCAAGTCTATTGCCTCTTCGATCCCCATGATACAAGCTTCATACTCTGCCTCATTGTTAGTGCACTCGAAGGTCAACCGAGCAGCGAGAGGTGTGTGGACCCCTTCTGGCGAGATAATAACAGCACCTACTCCACTCCCATTCATGTTTACAGCCCCGTCAAACATCAACCTCCATTTGGATTCAGGGTCGGGCCCCTCCTCCGGAAGTGGTTCTTCGTAGTCTTTCGACTTGAGGAACATGATGTCCTCATTCGGAAACTCAAACCTCATGGGTTGATAATCATCAATCGGCTGCTGAGCCAAGTATTCTGACAACACACTCCCCTTGATAGCTTTTTGCGAAGTGTATTGTATGTCATACTCCGTGAGTATCATCTGCCAACGGGCCACTCTTCCTGTCAAAGCCGACTTCTCAAAGATGTATTTCACAGGATCCATCTTGGAAATTAAGAGAGTAGTGTGAGTCAGCATGTACTGTCTTAGTCGGCGAGCAGCCCATGCCAAAGCGCAACAAGTTTTATCGAGTAGTGAGTATCGTGTCTCACAATCGGTAAACTTTTTGCTAAGGTAATAAATGGCATGCTCTTTTCAACCAGACTCGTCCTGCTGACCCAGCACACATCCCATCGATCCTTCAAGCACAGTAAGATACATTATCAGAGGTCTCCCTGGCACTGGAGGCATAAGAATTGGTGGTTCTAACAAGTATTCTTTGATTCGGTCGAAGGCTTGCTGACAATCTCCGTTCCATTTAATGGTCTGATTCTTCCTCAGAAGCTTAAAGATGGGCTCGCACGTGGCCGTCAGGTGAGAAATAAACCGTGCAATGTAGTTTAGTCTCCCTAAGAAGCCACGCACTTGCTTTTCAGTCTTCGGCTCAGGCATTTCCTGAATAGCTTTAACCTTAGCCGGATCAACTTCAATTCCTCGTTCACTAACAATGAAGCCGAGTAACTTGCCAGAACGAACCCCGAAAGTACACTTATTCGGATTTAACCTCAGTCTGAACTTTCGAAGCCTATCAAACAATTTTGCTAGGTTGACCAAGTGCTCTTCCTCCGTCTGGGACTTTGCTGTCATGTCATCAACATAAACCTCAATTTCATGATGGATCATGTCGTGAAACAACGTCACCATTGCCCGTTGATAGGTAGCTCCTGCATTCTTCAAACCAAATGGCATGACCTTGTAACAAAAGGTGCCCCAAGGAGTGATGAAAGTTGTCTTTTCCATGTCCTCGGGAGCCATCTTGATCTGATTGTAGCCTGAGAATCCGTCCATGAAGGAGAACACGGAAAACTGAGCAGTATTATCGACAAGTACATATATGCGAGGTAGAGGGAAATCGTCTTTGGGGCTAGCCCTATTCAAATCCCTGTAATCCACACACATTCTGACTTTGCCATCTTTCTTAGGAACCGGCACAATGTTAGCAACCCATGGAGGATAACTGGTCACGGCCAAGAAACCAGCATCAAACTGCTTTTGCACTTCTTCTTTTATTTTAATTGCCATGTCTGGACGCGTACGCCTCAACTTCTGCTTTACCGGAGGACAACCTTCTCTGAGAGGTAGCTTGTGTACCACAATGTCGGTGTCTAAACCCGACATATCTTGGTAGGACCATGCGAAGACGTCGACATATTCTCGAAGCATAGCAGTCAAGCGGGTCTTGACAGACTCTTCCAAGGCAGCTCCGATCTTGACCTCTTTCTTGTCTTCTTCGGTACCCAGGTTTATTACTTCAACATCTTCCTAGTGCGGCTGAATCATCTTCTCCTCTTGTTTAAGCAGTCTGGCCAATTCTTCGGGTAAATCGCAATCCTCTTCACCTTCCTCATTGGCTTGATAAATTGGATTGTCCAAGTCATACTCAGCCATAACAGGGTCGTCATTGATAAGATCCGGTGACGAGCACCTGCATGAATGATGATTCATGCAAGGCTTTAGCAACAACTTGATAAAATGAGAAACATTGCCATTTTAAAACTATTCTTTCTTTTTGAAAAACAAAAGTAAAAACGAAAGACAGAGAACAACATGAATGAATGTGAAACGTCAATTTTATTTATGATTGTGTTAATGAACAAATGAACCCTTACAAAGAGCCACTATGCCCCGGGCAAGACATAGTGCTTTAATACAGGAAAACAGAAACAAAAATCATTACTCTTCAAAAGATGTGACTGAAATGAGCCTTTCTGACGTCCAGTTGCTAAGTTGAGTTCCTGGGACGGCAGGCCTAATCCATTCATCTAAGTCACAGTCACTATCAACAGCTTCATCCTGCACTGCGCTGATATTTCCGTAGTCTACCACTCCCGCACTTGTGAAAGTGATCGGGCTCTGACAACCTTTTGCACTTGGTTCAGACGAAGATCTTCCAGGGTGATAGCCAATCCCGAACATGTCTTTCTTCTCTGGCACTTCGACTGGATTGCCCCAGCCTTCTCGCACTCCAGATTCTACTAGTTCAAGCGCTTGTTTATAAGAGGCTATGGAAACCCCCTTCTTCGGTACTTCAGGAGAAGTTGCTACTGCGGATGCTTGCTCGGACTTCAAAGGCTCAAAAGCTTGACATGGGGTTTCGACTATTTCGCCATCCATCTCCACATATTTGAACGAAGCGAGATGACTAACGAAGATATCTTCTTCCCCACTGACAGTCACAATCTGACCTTCCCAGACGAACTTTAATTTCTGATGAAGTGTAGAAGAAACCGCTCCTGCCGAATGTATCCAGGGTCTTCCAAGTAAACAACTATACGCCGGCTGGATATCCATCACGTAAAACGTGGTATTGAAGATCTGTGGACCTACCTTAATGGGTAATTCCACCTCTCCAAATACCGATCTCCTTGACCCGTCAAATGACCGAACTACTAGGTCACTGGGCTTTAGCACCACTCCATCATAGTCCAGCTTCATTAATGCTTTCTTAGGCAAGACGTTCAGAGATGATCCAGTATCTACCAGCACGTGGGAGAGTACTGCACCCTTACACTCTAGAGAGATATGCAATGCCCGATTATGAGCACGCCCATCAGAAGTTAAGTCCAAGTCCGTGAAACCCAATCCATGACTGGCATTGACGCTAGACACCACCGCTTCTAGCTGATTTACAGAAATATCTTGAGGTACGTATGCCTTGTTCAGAATATTTAAAAGGGCCTTCCTGTGAGAGTCCGAACACATGAGTAATGATAAGATGGAGATCTTTGACGGCGTCTTCTGCAAATGGTCTACAATCTTATAGTCACTCTTCTTGATGATCCTCAGGAATTCTTCGGCTTCTTTATCAAAGGTGAGATCTGGATCAGTTGATGGAGTTGGATCATTGGCAACTACTGGTTGCTTCCCCCTGGCTCTAGCTTGGGCTTCGGCAGTATCCCTGGGTGGTATCACATTGCTTCTCAGTGTTTCCGGCGCAAACAATCTTCCACTTCGAGTAAAACCCCCTACTCCAACATTTTCTACTTGAGCTGGGGTTATACTAGTCGTGGCCAACTCTTGCTTCTGGCCGTTGCAATACAATTCGCCACCATAATTCCAAGGAACTGCTCTGTCACTTTGGTACATTATGGGTCCAGCAGTGGTAATAGTTATTGGCGCCGCTCTGGTACGCGAAGGAACTTGGGATGGATCATAAAAGATAGTCACTGTAGATACTTCACTTTCTTTCACAATCTTGTCAAATTGCAGCACTCCTTCATCAATCATGCCTTGAATTCCGGCCTTCAAACGTTTGCAACCATTGGTAGCTTCAGTATACTCTGAACAATCATCCTCGCATCCGGGGAAAATACCTTTCTTCAACAAGCAAACCTTGATAGCAACCAATGAAGTCTGCAAGTCATCTACATCGTCCACCAAATTCAAGTTCTCCCCTTCACCAATTGCACCAACCGTGCCTCTGTGATGAGGCATGGGATTTTGCAGCACGTTAGGAGAAGGAGCGAAATTGATCGCTTTGGAATCCAACAAGTCCTGGACAACATGCTTCAATGCTTTACAATTCTCAGTACTATGGCCGTGAGCTCCAGAATGAAACTCGCACCTAGCATTTAAGTCATAACCCTCAGGAATCTGGCTTGGCTTCGGAGGCTGCAAGGTTCGGAGCTGAATCAATTGAAGCTGTAGGAGATTCTTCAAAAGTTGGGAGTAAGACATTGGTGGAGCTTCAATATGTCTATCCTTCATCCTCTGGGAGTAGTACGGACGAGGGGGTCTTGGCTGATACCCCTGTGAGCGTTGCGGCTGTGGAGGCTGGACCTGTTGTTGAACGGGCGGAGTTGAAATAGTGACAGGGGCCACTTGCTGATAATATCCTTGATGAACCATTCCCCTCTGTGCATATACTGCACCTGTTTCTCCTTCCCTCCTTTTCACAAAGGGTTTCTTGATACCAGACACCGAAGCGCTTCCATTCTGAATTTCCCCCTGTTTGAGCCAGCTTTCAATTCTTTCTCCCGTCAAGATAATGTCCGAGAAACCACTTGAGGAACAACCAGCCAACCTTTCCATGAAATTCCCTGGGAGGGTATTCAGGAAAAGATCGACCATCTCTCTTTCCAATAAAGGTGGTTGCACTCGGGCGGCCACCTCACGCCACCTCTATGCATAGTCTTTGAAGCTCTCCGAGCTCCTCTGTGTCAAGCTTTGAAGCTGAGTACGGCTAGGTGCCATGTCAATGTTGTATTGATATTGTCTGAGGAAGGCCTCTCCCAAATCCTTCCAGCTTCTAATAGAGCTCCTCTCCAGCTTCATGTACCACTCCAAGGACCCTCCAGAAAGGCTATCCTGGAAATAGTACATCCATAGTTTCTCGTCTCGCGTGTGGGCCGCAATCTTCCTGTAGAAGGCTTGTAGGTGAGTTTTCGGGCAAGAGCTGCCGTTGTATTTATCAAATGCTGGTGGCCTGAACTTGTGTGGAATGACCACCCCAGGTACTAAACCCATGTCTGACACGTCAATCCCCAAAGTGTCTTTGCACTCTAAGGCCTTGACCTTCTCCGCAAGCACCAAGAAGTCATTGAGATTTCCATCACCGCCGAAACCCATATCGTTATTGAAGTACTGGAATTGGTCTTCCTGCCTGTCGTGCACAAGAACATACGTAGCCATAGCTGGATCTGGAACGTGAGGTCCACCCTGACCGTTGTTGGTGTTGGGAGGAGCCCCTAGCCCGCCGGAAGTGGTTGCCTGAGCATTAGTGTTAGGAGGAGTTAACCCTTGAATTGCATTTCTCAGCTCCTGCTGCCCCTGGGCCATCCCCTGCATCAGAGTCATAAATTCTGCCATCTTGGTACGGACTTCATTGAGTTCTGTCTGCATGGCGTCCATTGCTGTTCTTTGATTACTGCGGGTCGCGTACCGATGAGGTATATTTTGTCGTAGGTACCGGGTCTTGGCGGCTCTCGCAATCTTTGCCTGTTGAACACAGATAAATTAAACATCCCGAAGAAAACCTGCAAAGACAAAGACAAAATGCAAATGATGTGTATGCAATGCAATGTGTTCCTTTTATTCCCGAGTATTTTCCTGTGTCCGGTCCTGGCATTAAGAAGATAAGAATTGGGAAGAAGACCCAAGTAATATTCAAGTATAATGACGGCTGTGGAGAATTGGTGCTCATTACCCCGTGTCGGTGCAAATAACGGACAAGAAATCCAGAACAAATTAATCATATAAACTGGAGTTTGAAAATACAACGTCCCTGAAGGCTACCAATCAAAATAACAACAAAAGTACATCACATATAAGGAATCCCACAACAAGCCTGTGGGTAATCCAAGTACAACAACATGAAATTAAACCCTAGGGAACTCTATATCTTTCAATCTCCAGCTAAGGCATTTGACGCTCTGGAACAGCTGAACCACATCTGGATGACCGGGCTCCTGGATGAGCTTCTGAATGAGGAGGTCCCTCGTATCAGAAGAAGCGTGTAACTCCTCGATCTGCTGTAGAAATGCTGCTTCACTCTCCTTGCTTTGACTCGACTCGGCTTTCGACCTTTTCACATCAGCTTTCAACTTCAAGTCCTCAATCTCCTTTTGAGCTTCCTTCAGTGCCTGCTGGCTTTCTGCTACGCACTGGAGACGGTCCTTCTCTTGGTAATAAGCTTTCCTGAGGAGTTCTTTTTGCCCATCCAAAGAATCTTGAAGGCTTTTGATTTCCTGCTTGTGCTTGGCGTCTAACTCCTTTTGTTTCTTCAGATTTTCGTCCCACTTCTCCTGCCATAAAGTAACAGCTTCATTGGCTTCACTAAGATCTTTCTTCTCTCTTCGGCGCTGGGCCGTCTTGTGAGTCTCAGCTAAACATTTCTTTCGGAAGTAGAGCTCTCTATCCTCAAAGTCCTTCTGCTTGAGACGGACTATCTCTTCGGCTCGTACAGCTCTATCTTCTAATCGACGGTTTTGGATCATCAGCTTTTCACAAGAATTAAGAGCCTCTTGATTTTCAACCCTAAGTTGCTTAACCAAAGCTTCTAACTTCTGATATTCCTCCAAAGGTACCAAAGTCCTTGGTGCCACCTCTTTAGGGTAGAGGGGTGTCTCTCTAGAAAATGGTAGAAGATGAGTCTTCACACGATCCTCCAACCAGCTGGCAAAAGGATCATAGGTATTAGGATCTACTCTTCCAAATTCTTTCTTTCCTTTCATCACCCTAACTTCCCAAGCTTGGGATGCTAGGATGCTCATTTTGGAGTTTCCCTCTGCTGGAAAATATAAGGACTCATTTGCATCGTCGATCAAAGGTACGTCTCTTAAAGGATAGCCGAACTGTTTCCTGGACAAGATAGGATTGTAGCTAATCCCACATTTCCTTCCCATCAAAGGAACATTTGGAAAGCTACCACAACTAACCAACATTTCTTTGCCCACCAAATCTCTGTTGCATCCCCAAGCAATGTCAGCTGAGGTTAAGCCCATTAATCTTTTGGACCACTTCCAAGATTGTTTCAAATCCTGAAAGGGTCCTGATTTAGGGAGTTGCCTTACAAACCAATCAGCGAATATGGGAGCACAACAATTTACAAATCCCTTCCTCTTTTCATTTATGTGGTGAACTCCATAATAAAAGTCAGCTAGACATGTAGGAACAGGATTTCTCTTGACGAAGATGGTGATGGCCTCCATGCTAATTAGCCCTTTCTCTCCTGGAAACAAACTGGTTCCATATACTATCATGGCTAACAGTGCTTTGAAGTCTGCCCACTTCTTTTCCGACGCCATGATACGTGCCTCTGCAACAAGAAAGTCCAAAGGGATCCCTTTACTTTGGCCAGCCTCTAATCCCATCTTGAGTCTAGGCATACTCAAATGACAGGCAATAGTGATATCCTCATGAGAAGGGATCCTCTCTGAAACATAATAAGGTACACCCTCCTTAACAGGAACACTCAGCATGCTAGAAACCTCCTCTAATGTAGGTGCCAGGATGTAATCAGGAAAAACAAAGACCCTCAGCTGTGGATCATAGAACTGCAACAAAGAATGCAAGCTATCTTTCTGGTCGACTGTAGGCTTGCTCACATAATTCAGTATCTTGCCATACTCTTTCCGGAAATCATCAAGGACTCGATCACCCATCAAGCTAATCAAACCCTGAACACTCTCTGTCTCTGGCTGCGGGAAAGTATAATGAACATTTCTCTTTCTCGGAACTTCCATGCTGAAGTAGCAAATATGACCAGGACCTAGGAAATAATGAACCCTGAGAATAAAAAGAAAACAAAATGATTAATGATGCTATGATGCTTATGCAAGACAAGGCATGTGATCAGTGAAGTGTCTGTGATGTGTCAATCATATAATCAGGTGTCGGTGCCAGGTCTCAAAATCCAGATATCACAATAATCATCCCTCTGATCCGGGGTCCATAACTTAAGAACAGAAATCCAGATCATAAAACTGAACCAAAGGCAAAATGGGTATGCTGAAGGTATCAGGGTTCCTGCAAACCTGTAAACCCCTCCCAATCTCACGGGTGTGCTACTCGGGTCAACATCACGGACTCTCGAGGCCGAATAGCAATAATACGTTCACCATTTCCGAGAAATGGCTCATGACCAAATCAGGGAATCGGTTTGGCATTATGTACTACTCAGGGAGGTCTCAGTTGAGTCCGGAAAAACAAGCATCCCTCACAAGTCTCCAGCTTCAAGCACTGAATCGAGAAACAATAGTACATTCATCCCGAAGGGTACAATACTACCTTCATACGATCAATTTGCTTTAACTGAATTCCTATGAGAGAACCAGGCCATCCTATGCGAGTTCCCAGTGGGCCCTCAGACGCGAGTGGGTTTGCCAACAAATGTGGTCTACCACTGTCATCACTGGAGAGGGATGTTTCCACAAAGGTTCTCAATGATCGGTCCCCTGACTGCACATAACTATCAAGGTAGCGCATCAACCCAGAAAGATTCTGGTATCAATACATTCCCGAGAAGGTCGCAAGTCAAGGTGTGGAACTCACTACTACCAACATAGCAAGATGCCATGAAGCCAAAGTGGAACCACTCTAAGTCCTAGGGTGCACTCGAGCCCCGGTTACGAGCTCATCTCACAGTAACTCCCAACCCACAGAAAAAATGAAAACCAGCACAGCCAGACAGTCCAGTATAATATGATGCATGGAAAATAAAATACTGAAAGCGGTAAATAAACGCGATAAAGTAAAGCTGTAAAGAACTGTAAATAAAAACAATAAAGCTAAACTAAAGCACACAGAAACAAACATATAAACACCCAAAGAAACAAAACCAAACAGGCGCTAGGATTGACTCTACAAGGGAAACCGGAAGAATCAGGTTGTCCCCAGCAGAGTCGCCAGCTGTCGCTCCCGGGATTTTCATCCTAGTACAAACGCGAAAGTGGCGTGGAAAGGTTAGAGTCGCAAGCCAGACATTTTTATCCCGAATGAATGGGAAAGGTAATGTTGCACAAACCTGAGGAAGAAGGAAAGGACAAGGTCCTGCGAACCAAAGATCTGAGTTCGGGAGTCGGTTACGAATAGAGAAGGTATTAGCACCCCAATCCGTCCGCCGTACCCGACGGGATCCACGCTTGCTTGTTTGTTTCAAAGGGTGAGAAGAATAACTGCTGCTGAATAAAACCGCTAACTGGAAATTGGAAAATGAAATGAGAAAGGAACTGAATAAGAATAAAAGGGGGAAATGTAGGGAAAATAAAGAATGTGCTCGAACGGGCCCCACCCCGCTGCCTACGTACCTCATCGGGATAATGAGGATCAGAGTCGACGTAGTTCGCCTAACCTAGGCGGGAACTATTTGTTTGTGTTTTTTATGCTGGAACTGCGTATGTCTATGCTCAGGTGTTGCAGGCTCGTCTGGTACGAGTGCGTTTACCGTCTTGCATGTGTGACAAGTCGTCGCGAGTTCGTGTTGTGAGTGAATGAGATGAGAAGAGAAGTTCCCGCAGGATAGTCGCTTATTGTGTGTTTTTGTCTTTTAAGAATTTTGTATGAATTTGGCACAAGGAAGTGAATTCAAACTCTTTTCCATGGAATGTACACTTGACTCTACATTCCAAGATGGAATAATAGAACAAGCATACCCAGTAAGGAGAATTTATCCAAGACTGGTTTCCTAGGATTAGGGCTTAAGTTCACTGGCTTGTTGAACTTTATTAAGTGTTTTTGTTGCTTTTGTGAAGAAGTGTCTTTTAAGTTTTCCTTTGTGAACAATTCCTTGATGAGACTTGTGCATCATGATAGACAAGCTTACACCACTCCAAGATGGAATGAATGCAAGTGCTTCATGGAATAAGGCTATACACAAGGAATCCTTTCATTTATTTGTTAAGTGTTTTTGGATTTTGTTTGAAGATAAGAAGAGAAAGACTCAAGTTGATAAAAGGAAAAATCTAAGGGACTAAGACTCAATCCTAATTTTGTTATGTATTTACAAAAGTGGTCCTATGGTTTGTGAAGTTTTCTATTCCTAATGAGAAAAGGAACTACTAGAATTCAACTTACTTCTTAATGAAGTTAAGTTGATTCTAAGAACAATGGGGAAACCTATACAAGTTATAAAATCAAAAGAAAATAAGGCAAAACATAAAATTGGACATAAAGAATGAAATTCTAAAAAATGCACTTAGAGGCATGAATTAAAAATAGTCTATTTATTTATTCTACTTCTAAGTGAAATGAACTTTAAGCCTAAGTTCTAAATCTAAGTCCATCCTAATATTCATTCTAAAAAAATCAAATTAAACTAAACCTAAGTCTAATATTAAATTTAAATGCTAAATCTAATCTAGACTATTATTATTTTTTGTATTGAACTTTATTATGTATATTTTTTAATGGCCTAAACTAATGGGACTTATGCATAACTAGGCCTAAAACTAATATTCTAAAAAATATAAAAACCTCTAGAAAAATTGTAAAAATTAACTTATAGGGTCCTAACACTATCTATAAAATGGTCCTAAGAGGGATCCTAAAAATTTCTACTTTTTCTATGCCTAAAAATCCATTATTTCTACCCAAAGATTAACCATTAATTCCTAAGGACTACTCCATTAAAACCTAAGATAAAAGGTCCTAAAAATTCCATAAAAAATATCCTAAGAACTATTATGAATCCTCTAATTACAGAAAAAAGAATGGCTCAAAAAAGTTGCTGGAAGTTACTTAAATAAAATGAACAAAATCCAGCATAATTAAAAAGAAATCCAAATAAAGCTAATTAAAAGAAAATCAGAATTAAATCAAAAATAATCAAATTCAGAAAAATAAAAAATACCCCAAATTTCTAAATTGACTTATTTAACTACTGGAATTTTTGGGGAATTTTCTAATGCCTTTTACTATTTTTTATGAATTTAATTTGAAACTATAATTAAACTAAAATAAAATTCTAACAAGAAAATAAATGGGGTTCAGTAAGTAAATTTTTTGGTTATTTTTCCATTATGGGCTTAAAGGAGGGGGTGAAAATAGTAACAGAAATAGGCCCATACGCAGGAAATTGAGGGAGGTGCAGTGAGCACTTATTTTAAGCTGTTTTTCTAATGGGCCTGGAAACAGGGGTGCTAGTAGAAATCTAACCAGGCCCCATTCGCACAGGCCCTAGGGGAGGTGCAGAAATGATCTTTTCAGGTTGTTTTTTGATGTTGGGCTCATAAATGGATGTGTGGATAGCAAACGTATCTAAGGCCCACACAGAAATGAAGGGGGTGTAAGAATTAAACATATTTTTTAATTAACTTAAAGAATGAATTAGACTAATCTTAAGATAATATTTTCTAAAATATTAATTAAATTCTAATAATCTTGTGAATTATCAATTAAACTAATAATCTTAAAAAATGAATTAAATCAATAATCTTATGATAATATTTTAATAATAATACTGAACTTAAGAAAATGAATTAAATCTTAATCTAAATAATATTACAATATAAACTCTTAGGAAAATGAATTAAATTTTAATCTTAGTAATATTATAATATCCTAATCTTATATTATACACAAATGAGATAAAAATTTAGGACACAAACTAAAAACAAAAAAACCTGATTCCCCTCTTCTTTTGAAATTTGAATTAGTGGATTTAATGTTTTAACGGTGCCTTAAAAATTCATTATGGCATTAAACACTCTAATTATTTTATTAATTACATAAATGATTAAAAATTAACTCAGTATCATAGAAAAAATTGAAATGGACAATATTTCAGAACCCTAATCCATTCCGCCGCAATTCCTCCCCTTCCCTCTTCATCTTCTTCGCTAACCCTCACCATCTCCATCTCAAATTCTTCTTCTTCTTCGGCTCCTCATCACCTTCTCCATCTCCTTTCCGCCACCACTAACCCTAACCTCAACCTATCCTACATCATCAACTAAACCTAATTCTCTCCTCGAATCCGATACCACTGCCTCCAAATAGGGCCGCCGCGAATCCCGCCAGAAGAGACACGAGCCATGGAAGCAAAACCCATCTCCGCGACCTTACCTAACCCTTTGCCTAAACCCTATCCTCATCATGAACCGAATCGAACTATTCATACGTCTTATCTCGCGAATTTCAGAAAAAACAAACCATAAACGGAATCTTGATACAATAACGATACGAGCTCGTACCTTGCTGTAGAAAATGAATTGCGAAGAGAAGACTTCGACTCGTTGAAGAGGAAATCCCGCAGCCGAAAGTAGTATGGATTTGACGAAAACGTATGCGCGCTACACAGTTCCGTTCAGATGCGATTTTGATTCATCCCTGCAATTTCCATCTTCAACTCTGTATTGTTGTAGTGGTCTTGTGCGAGAAAGCGTATCGATGACACTAGGCTCAAATCTCGTCCCTGCAGGTTGGTGAAGGATCAATAGGCTTGATTTGCCGAAATAAAAAATGTTCACGGCTCTGTTGACGGACAAGATGAAACTCCTTAAGGTAAGAAGTTAGAATCTGCTTCTTATCTCTCTCCTGCTTCTGTTGATTTGTAATTCGAATCCTCAAATTTTCCTTCAGGTTGTTGCTGTGGTGGTCGAAGACGAGGAATCCATTACATTATGACGTTGATGAAGATATCCCATTGATGACAAAGAAACAGAACTTGGTGCTGATGTATTGAAATTGATGGAATATCATGAAGAGAGATGAAGGTGATGGAGATAGTAGACAATTCAGATTGAAGGAGAAGTTGAGAAACTGTAAGGAGGAGTATCCATGACAGCTTTTAGAATTATGGAAGAATGAATAGGGATTGAAGAAGGATTGAAGGGGAATTATTCATGAATGAGGAGAAGGATTGAGAGGAGAAGAGAAAAATGGTGGAGAAGAAATTGGAATCGTGAAGAAGCTGAAAAAATGGTGAAACTTCTGACTTATAGGAGCTGATTCTTTGGATCCTTCTGGAGTTTTCTGGTGAGTTCTGGAATTTCTAGTAAATAGTTTGTTATTTTTCTGTTATGGAATTGGTTATGAGTTAAAAGTTAGTTATTTTCTGTGGTGATTGACTTAACAGTTAATTATGAGGCTTATAACTGATTTCGTTTTTATCCTGATACTCCCTCTTGCAATTCTGCTTGTCATATTACAGCCTCTTATCAGATGAGTTTCTAACTGAGTTATTCCTCTTTTTTCAGTGGAATTTGGTTGATGAGGATCACTCTTGTGCTGATGATGAACAGAGTTGTTTTTTATAAGTTTAAAATTGGTAACACCGTTGGGTCCCGGATTGATTATCCTGGTGCAGAGCACAATGACATTATTGCTGCCTTAAAGGTATATCCTCAACTAATGATCTCGATAGCACGGTAAAGACTGTAGAGATTGCCAACTTTTGAACATTGGAAGTAATGATAAAAATCAGAATGCTTCGATTGAACGTTTTCAAAACTGTGATTGTTGACACTCTTTCTTTGTTTACCTCTTACAATCCATATTCAGGTTCATTAATTGGGCCGGTTGCAACAAACTCTCCATTTGGAAGTAAAGATTCTTTATTGGCAAGCAATCCCAAATGCCGTCACGAACGAGCGTCATAAATCCATCTTCATCATACAACTCCTCAGTACCCGAGATTGATGGCTCCATCTTATGTGTAGAAAACTTCCTGCTGTCAATTTTCTCAACCTATTATCCTTATGTATTTTTTTTTGTGAATTATGAAGGACTCCCTTATTGTTGCCATTTTGCTTTAAACTTTTGTATTAAGATCTGTTTGAAATGGAAAAGGGAGTACTGGAATTTTAATGAATCAATTTATGATCTGTTTGTATTTGGAACATTTTGGTTATTCTGTATTTAAAAGGTTAGAGAGTTTTAGAAGTTAGAGAATAATTTTGCAATGGATATTCAAGGAAATGACTTTGCGATAAACACAATAGATTGAACCAACACCGCATGTTGCCTTATCCTTATCCATAAAGACTAATCCACCACAACTACTCTTTTTAGCCCCAAAATACCTACCATAGTCAAGGGAAGGGTTTAAAGAGAGAGAGATAGCTGAGATTGAGCGGGAGAAAAAAAAGAAAAAGAAGTAGTTGAGGAGAAAGAGCAAACATGATTGAAGTACCATCCAAGTGGCAAATGTTTGTATAAAAAAAAGAATAGGACATGAAGTGAGTTCCTCAAGAATTAACATGAAATTGGCTCAATGAAATATAATTAAGGATAATAATTTGGATAATAAAATCCAATGAATAATTGACTTTTCATTTGAATAATGGAATTAATTGAAAAAAACGTTGGATCTTTAAGATGGAGAATGAAATTCCGAAATGAATAATGGATTATATATATATAAAAAAAAAGAAACGGGCTTAATGTTGAAAAGAAATGGTTGATGTTTAGAGACAAATGACATGAAAAGTGGAATGTTAGCAAACGTGAATATGGACACAAAAAATGACTTTGGCTAACGAAAATGGTGACTTAGACCGAATCGGAAAGTGTATGTGTAAAATGGAGATGGCTTGTATTTAAAATAGAATCAAGAGCCAGAACTTGAACTCCAATAATTGTGCATTTTCCTTAAACCTAAATCGAATCCTTCAACATAATCCATTCTTAAGAACTTTGGTGCCACACTAAACTCCGAGCAAATCTCGAATTATTATTCCGTAAACAAATGGATTGAAACCACCCTTCGATACACTAGATCTCAATTGGTGAAGTGCCCTTCAAATCAAAATCATGAACAAGAACTCCAAGTCCCTTGAGATATTTAAATGATGCAGAACACAACTTGAGACGTTGAGAAGAGCCAACATTCTCATCCAAAGCCAATCTGAATGAACACCTCAATAATAAGTTAGATGCGCCAGTGAATATTCTCCATAAGTTCACACCATAACAGATACAGATAAGGCCTGAAACCCTAATTTCCACGGGCCTTGATCATATGCCTTATGAATCCATGAAATGCATTATTATGATGTTAACGAATTGATGAGAAATGTCGATGAATGCAAAATGATATGCCAGTAAAAGGGGATAAATATGAGGGCAAATTTTGAGGTATTACAGCTGCCCCTATTCAATCATCTGCAAGCCTGAACGAATAATTGCGACGGCTTTTATATGTTCAAGGCGTGGAGTGATTGAATACCCAAATGAAACCTGAAAATTTGCACACTGAAGGCAATGGGAATGCCATCTGCCCATTTATTTATTTATGTATTTTCTGATTTTGACCTCTGAATAGGTAGCGGAAATGGAACCAGGTGGAAATATGCTGGGAAGAATGCCATCCTCGAATAACAACTCACAAGGGATCCTCGGATCCAACGTGAAACCATCCTCAAATGGAGACGCAAAGGTATACCAGCCTCGACCAATAACCGAGCACAAAAAGAAAATAGGACAAGATAGAACGGGATTATTGTACTTAAATGATAACCCGAAACGAGACCGTTGTACTGAAACGGAGACACGAGGAAATGAGATTGTTGTACAGAAACAAAACTCAAATACGAGACCATTGTACTTAAATGGAGACTCGAAAAGAATGGGATCGTTGTACTTAAACGAGAGCCCAAGCAAACAGGATCATTGTACTTAAATGATAACCTGAGACGCGACCGTTGTACTGAAACGGAGACGCGAAAGAATGAGACTGTTGTACTGAAACAAGACTCAAATACGAGACCATTGTACTTAAATGGAGACTCGAGAGGAATGGGATCGTTGTACTTAAACGAGAGCCCAAGCAAACAGGATCATTGTACTTAAATGATAACCTGAGACGCGACCGTTGTACTGAAACGGAGACGCGAAAAAATGAGACTGTTGTACTGAAACAAGACTCAAAGACGAGACCATTGTACTTAAATGGAGACTCGAATGAAATGGGATCGTTGTATTTAAACGAGAGCCCAAGACGTGACCGTTGTACTGAAACGGAGACGCGAACAAATGAGACTGTTGTACTGAAACAATACTCAAATACGAGACCATTGTACTTAAATGGAAACTCGAAAGGAACGGGATCGTTGTACTTAAACGAGAGCCCAAGACGCGACCGTTGTACTGAAACGGAAACGCGAAAAATGTGAGACTGTTGTACTGAAACAAGACTCAACTGGGGATAACAACAAGACTTGGTAGAAGTAACCACCCTGGGAAACGAAGTTGCATTCTGTGGGGAATATCTGTCGCTCCCGAGGATTTCCATCCTGGTACAAACGCGAAAGTGGCGCGGAAAAAGAAATAGAGTCGCCAGCCGGGCATTTTTATCCCGAAGAGAGGGAATGGTAATGCTGCACAAACCAGAAGAAAGAAAGAGGAAGGACACAGGTCCTGCGAACCAAAGAGACTGGGATCGGGAGTCGGTTATGACCTGGGAAGGTATTAGCACCCCAGATCATCCGCCGTACCCGACGGGATCCACGCTTGCAAAAGAAACTGTTTCAAAGGGTGAGGGTATGAAAGCTGCAGCAAAAGAAATGAAAATGAAAAGAAACTGGAACTGGAAAAGAACCGAAATAAGAAACAAAGAGAAAAATGTAGGGAAAATAAAGATTGTGCTCGAACGGGCCCTACCCCGCTGCCTACGTACCTCATCGGGATAATGAGGATCAGAGACGCCGTAGTTCCCCTAACTAGGGGTACTAAAAAGGAAATTGCTTGTGAATTAAGGCTTGAACTGCCTATGCCATTGCTCAGGTGTTGCAGGCTCGGACGACGAGTGCGTAACCGTCTTGCAAGATGACAAGTAGGAGCAAGTTCGCGGACGGAGCGAAGGAGATGAGAAAAGAATTCCCGAAGGAAAGACGCTTTTTGTTTGTTTGGTGTTTTTTAGAAGCTTTTATGAGTGAAAGTTTGCATAGGTGAGTGTATTTAAGTCTTACTCAATGGGATGTGTACATCTCACATCATCCCGAAATGGAATGCGCAAGAGGCACACCTATCTATGGAGGAAATCCCCAAAGCTAGTCCCACAAGTGAAGGCTCAATCACACTAACCTATTATCATTATTAAGTGTTTTTGTGGTTTTTGGTTAAGAAGTGTTTTTTAGCTTTTCTTTGTGAGGTACTCATGCTAAGACCTATCCACCACGAGTGATGACTCACACCTCGCCCCGAAATGGAACGCATGTGAGCATCTCATAGCAAAGTCTCATGTCACATGAAAGTACTCAACCTTTATTAAGTGAATTAAAATTAAGTTTGAAGATGAGAAGAGAAAGAACCAAAAGAGCAAAAGGAAAAAAAACTAGAGGGAAGTTTCTATCCTAAGTTAGCATGCATGGATGTCCTAGAGTTTGTGAGGTTTCTATCCTAATGAAGAAGGAAGAAAGAAGATAGAAGAAAGGATGAGAAAGGCCTAAGCCCAACAACAAAGGGTTAGTAACATAAACAAAAGAGGCAAGATGAAAAGTTGAAATGTGGATAAGCATCCACACTTCTCTTACCATGAGCCCCTGAAATGTTAGCAAAATCCAGCAAATCAATCACCACAAACATGGAATTAAACATGCTCAAAGGTTCTTGAAAACAAAAGTCAAACAACATGCCAAACATTGCGAATGCACGACTTACGCGTCGAAAATATGAGAGCATACATCAAACAGCAAGCTAATCACCCTAAACAGCATGCTTAATGACCCTACAATGATTCACGACAATTAGAACAAGCAAAGGGATCAAACAAACTCAAAACAGCCCTGAAAAACCATTCTGCATCAGTGTTAACCGGTTAACCATATGCGTTAACCGGTTAACCAGTCAAAACCTGCACAAAACACGCAGAAAAACAGGGCGTTAACCGGTTAACCATATGCGTTAACCGGTTAACACTGTAAAAACAACAGCAAATTCCTGCAGAAAACAGCAGCTCAAAAACAGCTTATTCAAATAAGCTGCACCAGACCAGCACTCAATTACACATGGAAAAATAGATCAATGCACATCAATCCATAACACTATGCTCATGAACAACAACAATCGGATCCGGATACCAAACAACCAATCAAATCATGCAACACAAACAATTACACAAACACATGGTGGATCTAAATCACAAGCAATGCAAATAAGCTAAAAACAGGGTTGGATCTGAAATTAAACCAACCTACAAAGCGGAGGTATGCTTTGGTAATTGTTGATTATGCTGAAAATGATAGATCTCGCGCAAAACTTTGAAGATCCGATGCTAAGCTCCACACTCCATGCAAAATAAATGCAAGATCAAGCTCTTGATGCAGAATTTTGGATCCAAAAGCACTTCTAGATCTCAAACCAGATCTGAATCTCCAATAAAACCAGCAAAAAGATGCAATGAAGCTATGGATGGAGGTCTAGTTCCAAGATCTACACACCTCAAGGCAAGGTTGTGTGATCTTCAAAGAGGAACTTTGAGTGATTTGGAAAATTGGGAGAGAAAAGTGAGAGAATTGTGAGTGAGAGCAATGAAAATTCAGAAATGAGAGTGAAAAAAATGAGGGAGAGCTCCCTTGGTTTGGAGAGAAATGGAATATATATGGTTTAGGGTTGGGGCCCAAAATCTTGGTTTGGGATCCAAAAAATATGGCTTGGTAATGTGATTAGGTTTTAGGGTTGGAAAGAGGTTTGGGCACATGCTCTAGATCCTTCTCTCAAATTCAAATTTAATTCAAAAGAATAAAAATCAGAAAATTGGAAAATGGGACCAAAACACACATGCTGAAATTTGCTGCTGGAAATTCAAATTTCGCAGCTGTTAACCGGTTAACCATATGCGTTAACCGGTTAACGCATGCAAAATTTGAATTTCCCCCCTTTTGGTGGGAAACTTCAAAAATGATGCCGGCGCCCGCCGTTTCAAGCTGATTTTGATCCTTTCATTCTCTTTAAGCTTTGAACGTGGTACAGAGCTTGTGCAGAGTGATCCCGTGAAATTTTTGCCTGGTCACCATGCTCTCGATTTTTATCTGCAGTGCTTCAAATCTTCCAGATGGTTGGTCATATGCCTTATGCTAGAACATGTGAGTGTTATGCCTCATTTTTCTATGCAAAATGCTAAAGACATGATCCGTTATGATGACTATGATGCGATATGATGCTTAAAATGAAGAGGGCAAATTTGGGGTGTTACAGCTGCCCCTATTCAATCATCAGTTAATCTGAAAAGGACGACAGTACGGACTATCGGACATTCGAGATAAACTGTGATTGAATACCAAGAAGACCAGAAATTTGCACTCTGACAAAGAATGCAACACCGGGAAATAAACCCGTCCAGATGACGCTCTGGGGACTGCAGGGGAGAAAGAAACGGACGAGCTTCTTCCAAGTTGGAAATGATATCTGAAATAAGAACAAATTGACAGACGAGTCTTCAAACAACCCTGTGACGCCAGGAACTGGACAGACGAGTCCTCCAACACTTCAAGACAATAATCTGAGACAGACGAGTCTTCGAATAACCTGTGACGCCAGGTGCAGAGAGCGGACGAGCCCTTAAGGATCTTCAAAGTAGCCTGAGATAGACGAATCTCCTTCACCAATCCTTACGCAGATAAGTGGAATAAGACGGACGAGTCTTCTTCGGATAATCCTTACGCAGGCTCCGGGAATGCATATAAGTCTGTGGGATAGACATGCAATCAAGGTAGACGAACCTTCTTCATATATTATCCGCGGATATATGGTATAAGACAGACGAGTCTTCTGAGCAAACCTGTTACGCCAGGTGCAGCAACCGTAATTGGTGCTTGAGACAGACGAGCCTCCTTCGGATTTACCTGTTACGCCAGGACCGGTAACCATTTCGACATTAATTCCCACTGTCAGGCTTCGAAACCTCTTCAATACAGACGAGTATCGGATGATCATCAAGATAACACAGACGAGTGCCCTAAGTCAATGATACAGACGAGTATCAGACGATGATCTGAGAAACACAGACGAGTGTTTCAGGCGATGATACAGACGAGTATCAGCCGCTGGTATAGACGAATACCAGAAGTTCAAACACAGACGAGCATTTGAAGTAGTCACAGAAATATCAGGGTAAACAGCAAATCTTCACATTCAGGTGCGAACTAGCACAGACGAGTGCTGATGACGATACAGACGAGTATCCAGGCAAAGCAGGCGAGCTTCAAAACACAAACGACTTCTGGGGAATAAAAGCAGACGAGCTTTAACCAAACACAGACGAGTGCTGGGGAATAAAAGCAGACGAGCTTTAACCAAACACAGACGAGTGCTGGGGAATAAAGGCAGACGAGCTTTAACCAAACACAGACGAGTGCTGGGGAATAAAAGCAGACGAGCTTTAACCAAACACAGACGAGTGCTGGGGAATAAAAGCAGACGAGCTTTAACCAAACACAGACGAGTGCTGGGAGGTTGCGGACGATGCTGGGGACATTTCCAAGCACAGACGAATGCCGGAATTTGCAGACGAGCAATCAACAACTGATACAATCAAACACAGACGAGTGTTGAGGAGTTGCGGACGAGCAACAGATAAGCAGCAGGCACGGACGGGCGCCGAAGGATACGGACGATCAATCTTCAAAGGAGTAACAAACACATACGAGTGCCAAGAGACGCGGACGAGCATCAAATAAAGATGCGAGCACGGACGAGTGCTGGCCACTTCTGAGGGGATACGCCTCAAATAAAGAGGAACGACATGCACGGGCGAGTGCTGCAGGGATGCGGACGAGCACCAAATGAAGATACGCGCACCAACGAGTACAGGCAACTTCGCTGGGGAGAGAAAACTTCAAAGACTAACAAGCACGGACGATTGCTAGGGGAGTACCTCAAATAAAGAGGAAACTGCTGGGGAAAAGGCACGGACGAGTGCTGAAAGAGGATGAGCATCAAATAAAGATGCGAGCACAGACGAGTGCTAGAGAGTACCTCAAATAAAGAGGAAACTGCTGAGGAAAAGGCACGGACGAGTGCTGAAAGAGGATGGGCACGGACGACTGCCGGGGAATACCTCAAATAAAGAGGAATCTGCTGAGGAAAGGGCACGGACGAGTGCTGAAAGAGGATGGGCATCAAATAAAGATGCGAGCACAGACGAGTGCTGGTAGATATAGACTCTACTGGGGAAAGCAAACGAGCAATACCACCGGGCTAACACATACGAGTGCTGAAAGATGCAAACGCGCAGCAATAACACATGATACATTACTGCTGGGGATAACTCCGCTTAAAGGTAACACATACAAGTGTTGAAGATTGCAAACGAGCAACAAACGGATGCCTGATCGGCAATAAGAGATACGACTCTGCGGGGGAATACAAGTCAAGAAGTCCGGATACACATTCTGACTGAGGTGATGAATACCTGGCTGCATCATCAAATACCTAAAGTTCGGCGACTTTACTGGGGAACACTCCATGGTCGGAGGTGAAAATCAAATATGAACGCTGTGGGGGACAGGAACATCCTCAGACTTGGCTGGGGAAGCTTCTTGGGCAAATACTCTGACTGGGGAGAGCATCTGATGGTTCAAGACTCTGAGGGGATACGAGGCTTTCAGGTACCTGATAGGCATACTCTGATGAGGATAATGGACTACTAATTCCATCTCTGATGATGTCAGGCTCTCCGGCACTTGCTGGATATACTCCGCTGGGGAAGAATGAACTGCTACTTCACTGGGGAAGAAAAGCTTGCTTGGGCTGCTGCCAAGGCTTGCTTGGAGAAAAATCTCTGCTGGAGATGCCAGGCTTCAGATACCTGCTGGGAAAATGAATCTCTGCTTGGGGAGATACCCTACTGGGGAAGTACTCTGCCGGGGAGTATTAAATTGCTTGAGAGAATGTGACACCAACCTGCAACCTGCAACAACAGAAAACACACGCGTGTCCCGGGGATTTGCATGGAATGATCGGTTCATCCATCGTCACCCGACGCTCAAAGAGGGTTACAGTTTCCCTGCATGTCAGTTTTCTTTTCAAAATTATCACCATGTTTAGATGCAATGCTATTTTTGCCAAAAATTCAGGACATTTTGTAAACAAAAATAAACACACACAGCTTTTTGACTGAATATTATTTTTATTGAATGGCCTCTGAATAGGCAAAGGTTTACATCAGGAAGCAACCACCTGGAAAGAGGTAGCCACTAAAAAATTGAGAAAAGAAACTATCCTAATGGCAACGTACGCGGCATTCCAAGGAGTTCCATTTCTGCTATGACCTGCATGTCTTCAAGACTCTCCATTCTGTTTCGGCTTTCTGAGAAGACGAGGGGACTGTTTCCTATCCTTCCGGTATTGCCACACTGTACGAAACGATGATGTGGTTCAGATAACTCGGATCGCAGTTGTTCGCTTGTTCCCTTATTTTGCGTAGATCGCCCTCTCGGGTTTTCAATCCACCGGGATACCCTTTTTTGCCTGAGCTGTCCAATGCGGCTTTTCAACTCAGCGGGTGTACATTTTTTTTTATTCATTTCCCTAATTTTTGCCCGAGCTTTTTATTCTGTTTTTAGCTCGCCGGGATGCCCTTTTCTTGCCTGGACTTACATTCTGTTTTTGTGTCCAGCGGGTCTCTTTATGCGAAGTATTTTTTAACTGCGTCCGAGTTAACAGGAGATGGGAAGTCTTCTCCATCCATAGTGGTGAGCATCAGTGCTCCTCCTGAGAATACTTTCTTCACTATGAATGGTCCTTCGTAGTTTGGGGTCCACTTGCCCCTGTTATCTGAACCTGGAGGAACGATTCTCTTCAACACAAGCTCTCCCACTTGATACTCTCGAGTACGTACTCGTTGGTCGAATGCCCGCTTCATTCTCCTCTGATAAAGCTGACCATGACAGATAGCCGCTAATCTCTTTTCCTCAATTAGACATAGCTGATCGTAACGAGCACGCACCCATTCAGCCTCATCTAGTTTGACGTCCATCATCACGCGCAGTGAAGGAATCTCTACTTCAACAGGCAGGACTGCTTCCATGCCATACACCAGAGAGAAGGGAGTTGCCCCTGTCGACGTCCTGACCGACGTTCGGTACCCATGCAAAGCAAATGGTAACATTTCATGCCAATCCTTGTAGGTGACAACCATTTTCTGCACAATCTTCTTGATATTCTTGTTAGCTGCCTCTACCGCACCATTCATCTTTGGTCGGTAAGGAGAAGAATTGTGATGCTGTATTTTGAAGTCCCGACATAAGTCTGCCATCATCTTGTTGTTGAGATTAGAACCATTGTCAGTAATGATCCTTTCGGGCACTCCATATCTGCATATGATATCTCTTTTCAGAAATCTTGCCACCACTTGACGAGTGACATTGGCATAAGACGCTGCTTCTACCCACTTTGTAAAGTAATCAATCGCGACCAGAATGAAGCGATGACCGTTCGAAGCAGTTGGCTCGATCTTCCCGATCATGTCAATGCCCCACATGGAGAAAGGCCAAGGAGATGACATGACGTTGAGTGGATTCGGAGGAACATGCACTTTGTCTGCATATATTTGGCACTTGTGGCACTTTCGGGCGAATGAACAACAGTCTGCATCCATTGTCATCCAGTAATACCCTGATCTCAGCAGTTTCTTTGCCATGGCATGCCCTCCTGCATGGGTACCAAAAGATCCTTCATGGACTTCCTGCATCAACAGGCTTGCTTCGTGTCTATCCACGCATCTGAGCAAAACCATGTCGAAGTTCCTCTTGTACAAAACCCCGTCTGTGTTCAAGAAGAAACTAGCAGCAAGTCGTCTCAAGGTCTTCTTGTCTTTGGAGGATGCCCCTGTTGGGTATTCTTGCTTCTCTAGGAATAACTTGATATCGAAATACCAAGGTTTCTCATCAGACACGGCGTCTACAGAGAAAGCATAAGCTGGAGAGTCAAGCCTGGAGATGTCAATTCTGGGCACAAAGTTCCAACACATGACTTTAATCGACGAAGAGAGAGTGGCCAAAGCATCGGCAAATTGATTTTCGTCGCGTGGTATGTATTTGAGTTCAACTGTTGTGAAGAATGTCAACAGTTTTCTAGCATAATCCCTGTACGGAACTAGATGCTCTTGATGTGTATACCACTTGCCGGTAATTTGGTTAATGACGAGGGCTGAATCTCCGAATATATCGAGGTTCTTAATCCGAAGATCAATTGCCTCCTCTATTCCCATTATACACGCCTCGTATTCCGCTTCATTGTTGGTGCAGCCAAAAGTAATTTTGGCGGCGAAGGGTAAGTGGACACCTTCAGGAGTAATGAGTACGGCACCAACTCCACGACCATTGATATTGACAGCCCCATCAAACATCAACTTCCATTTGGATTCAGGATCAGTTCCCTCCTCCGGAAGTGGTTCCTCATAATCGCTTGTTTTGAGGTACATGATGTCCTCATCAGGGAAATCAAATCTCATCGGCTGATAGTCATCCTCAAGAGGTTGCTGAGCAAGGTACTCCGACAATACACTTCCTTTGATGGCTTTCTGAGAAGTGTACTGGATGTCGTATTCTGTTAAAATCATCTGCCATCTAGCAACCCTTCCGGTCAATGCTGGTTTCTCAAAGATGTACTTGACGGGGTCCATCTTGGAAATGAGAAGTGTGGTATGGGTCAACATGTACTGCCTCAGTCGGCGAGCAGCCCATACCAAAGCGCATCAAGTTTTCTCGAGCAGTGAGTATCGGGATTCACAGTCGGTAAACTTTTTGCTAAGGTAATAAATGGCGTACTCTTTTCGACCAGACTCGTCATGTTGGCCGAGCACACACCCCATCGACCCTTCTAGCACGGTCAAGTACATGATTAATGGTCTCCCCTCCACTGGAGGCATCAGAATTGGAGGTTCCTGCAAATATTCCTTTATTTTGTCGAAAGCTCTTTGGCAATCATCATTCCACCTGACCGTCTGCTCTTTTCTTAGCAATTTGAATATCGGTTCGCACGTGGCAGTTAGGTGAGATATGAACCGAGAAATGTAGTTCAATCTACCTAAGAACCCGCGCACTTCTTTTTCTGTCTTTGGTGCAGGCATATCTTGAATTGCTTTCACTTTAGCAGGGTCTACCTCAATTCCTCTTTGACTTACAATGAAACCCAGCAATTTTCCAGATCGCACCCCGAAAGTGCACTTGTTCGGATTCAACCTCAGCTTGTATTTGATCAACCTGTCAAACAACTTCTTTAGGTTAACCAAATGCTCCTTTTCGTCTTTGGACTTTGCAATCATATCATCCACATAACATTCGATCTCCTTGTGGATCATGTCATGGAACAACGTGACCATTGCCCGTTGGTAAGTTGCCCCAGCGTTCTTCAAACCGAAGGGCATGACCTTGTAGCAGAACGTTCCCCACGGGGTAATGAACGTTGTCTTCTCCATGTCCTCCGGCGCCATTTTTATCTGATTATAACCGGAGAATCCATCCATGAAGGAGAACACTGAGAATTGAGCAGTATTGTCGACCAACACGTCGATGTGTGGCAACGGAAAATCATCCTTCGGGCTTGCTCTGTTCAAATCTCTATAGTCAACGCACATTCGGACCTTGCCGTCCTTCTTAGGTACTGGTACGATATTAGCTACCCAAGGCGGGTAACTAGACACGGCAAGGAATCCGGCATCCCACTGTTTTTGCACCTCCTCTTTGATCTTCATCGCCATATCCGGGCGAGTTCTTCTCAACTTTTGCTTTACAGGAGGACAGTCTTCCCTCAGGGGTAGCTTATGCATCACGATGTCAGTATCCAGCCCTGGCATATCCTGATATGACCAAGCAAAGATATCCACATACTCTCTCAACATACTGATCAGCTCTTGTTTGACGTCGGCCTGCAGATTGGCCCCTATCTTGATCTCTTTCTTTGCATCTTCACTGCCAATGTTGATGGTCTCAATCTCTTCTTGATGAGGCTGAACAACTCGTTCCTCTTGTTTCAACAATCTGACCAACTCTTCAGGTAGGTCACAATCTTCCTCAACCCCTTCATCAGCTTGATAGACTGGATTATCAAAGTCATGCATAGTCATAGCAGGAACGTTATCCGTGGAATCCGGATGATCAATACTGCACAAATGATGTGCTTATTCAGAATCTGCTTAAAGAGACGCTAACACAAAGCAAAAATGAAAACACATTGCCATTTTTATATTGTTTTTTTTTTCGTGAAAAACGTTTTAAAAAACAAAGAAAAAGAGCACAATTTGTCTGAAAATGTCCTTTTTATTTCATGACAAAAATAACGATGCAATACAAAACATGGTGGCCCAGTACAATGGATCCAAACATCTTGGGCAGAATGCTGGATTTGACAATGCAGTATGCTAATAAAAGGAAACAAACAATTACTTTGAGAGCCAGGTAACTTGAACAATGTCCTCAGCAGACCAATTTCCTAGCTCCTCGCCGGGTGCACACGGGCGGATCCAATTGTTGTCCCAGTCTCTGTCACTATCTCCGTCTTGACTTGCCATACAGATTTGATCGCGGTTGAGCAACCCAGCACTTGTGAACGCAACAGCCTTACCACTCTGAGTAGACCCTCCAGGTTGATACCCTAAGCCGAACTTATCACCCTTCTTTTCCACCTCCAGTAACTTGCCCCAGCCCTGGGCATTGCCTGATTGGACGGCCTCCTTTGCTTCCCGATAAGAATGAATTGACGTGCCTTCATTGTCTTTCTTCACCGGAGTCAAGATACTGACGTCTGCTTCAAATGCTTGGCACAAAGTCTCGTGAATTTCTCCGTCCATTTCCACATATTTGAATGTCGACAGGTGGCTGACGAATATATCTTCTTCCCCGCAGACTGTGATGACTTGACCGTCCACCACATACTTAAGCTTCTGGTGCAGGGTTGAGGTAACAGCTCCAGCTGCGTGTATCCACGGCCTGCCCAACAAGCAACTATACGCAGGCTGGATGTCCATGACATAGAAGACACTCTTGAAGACTTGAGAGCCTATCTTGACGGGCAACTCAACCTCTCCGAAGACTGATCTTCTTGAACCATCGAAAGCTTTGACCACCAGATCACTAGGCGTCAGGATAACCCCATCAATGTCAAGCTTCATCAACGCCTTTTTCGGGAGTACGTTCAAAGAAGAGCCTGTGTCCACAAGAACATGGGACAACACAGCGCCCCTGCATTCCATCGTGATATGCAGTGCCTTATTGTGATTCCTTCCCTCCAAAGTGAGATCTCTATCAGTGAAGCCCAAGCCATGGCTAGCATTGACACTTCCAACAACAGCTTCAAGTTGATTGACCGTAATCTCTTGAGGAACATAGGCCATTTGAAGTACTTTCAGCAAGGCTTCTCGGTGTGCAGGGGAACACATCAACAGCGACAAAATAGAAATCTTTGAAGGCGTCTGATTCAGCTGGTCAACCACCTTATAGTCACTCCTTTTGATGATCTTCATAAATTCCTCTACCTCCTTTTCAAAAGTCCCCTGTCCAGCTACAGGAGTATTCGACTCATCATTCACAATCTGCTTTCCTTTGTCTTTTGATGAAGCTTCGACCTCAGGATCCTTTCTCAGTGCAGGGGGAGCAAACAAACGGCCACTTCGAGTAAAACCTCCAACACCTCCCACATTCTCAATAGTCAAGTCAGCAACAGGTCTACTTTCCATCTTCTGTCCCGCCACATAGACGTCGGAACCATAATGCCACGGAATGGCTCTATCATCATTATACGGCATTGGCCCAGGTACAGTTATAGTCACAGGACTAATCTGAGGAGCGTAAACGGTAACCGGCCCTTGTCTGACGGGCATATCAGCTTCGTCATAGAAGATAGTAATGGTTGACACATCATCAGCCTTTTCATTACTAATCTTGCTAAATTGCAGAGATCCATCATCAATCAGCCCTTGCAGACCCATCTTCAATTTCCCGCAACCATTCACAGCACTTGCACAGTCTTCACAATCGAGAGAACAACCAGGAAACACTTGACCTTTCAACAGTCTCTCTTTCACCACCTTCAACGGCGTCTTGACCTCATCAATACTTAGTACCAAACTCAACTTGTCATCACGCTCAACAGCATTAACTCTTGCCCCTCCGTGATTAGGTATAGGGTTCGAGTTGATATTCGGTGGTGGCGCAAAGTTGATTGCCTTTGAATCCACGAGATCTTGAACTTTGTGATGTAGCGCCCTGCACTTCTCGGTTGAGTGCCCGGGTGCCCCTGAATGAAAAGCGCATCGCGCGTTGACATCATAACCAGCTGGAAGCTCTCCAGGAGGTGGTGGTGCCAAAGTCCTCAATTGAATAAGGTTCAAATCCAGCAGTCTTGGCAACAAAGCGGCATATGTCATTGGAATAGCTTCAATCACCCTGTTAGCTGGGCGAGTCTGCCTCGGCTGATACGGCCTTTGCTGGTAGTTGGTTCGAGGTTGTTGTTGCTGCTGTTGCTGTGGTGGAGGTAACGTTTGTTGTACAGGAGCTGCAGGAATGGTAACAGCAGCTATATGCCCATAAGGTCTCCTGTAACCCCGGCCCTGGCTTCGGCCGAATACAGCATTGGTCTCGCCTTCTCGCCTTCTCGGAGGTCCACTAAAAGCTTTCCTCGCTCCACTTGAACTACTAGCATTGGGGTCTTGTATCTTCCCCATTTTCAACAGCGTTTCAACCCTTTCTCCCGCAATGACAATATCGTTGAACTTTGTAGCTGAACTCGACGCCAGTCTCTCAAGAAATGCCCCCTGTAGGGTACCCATAAACATGTCGGCCATCTCATTCTCTAACAAAGGTGGCTGCACCCTGGCAGCTAGCTGACGCCACCTCTGGGCGTATTCTTTGAAGCCTTCTTTTGCTGTCTGAGCCATATGTTGCAACTGAGTGCGGTTTGGAGCCATATCCATGTTATACTGGTACTGCTTCACGAAGGCCTCAGCGAGATCCTTCCAGCTCTTGACATTGACCCTGCTGAGCTTCATGTACCACTCCAGGGAAGCTCCCACCAAACTGTCCTGAAAGTAATACATCCACAGCTTTTCATCGTCCGTATGCGCAGCAATTCTCCCCACATATGATTGCAGATGGGTTTTTGGGCAAGCAGTGCCGTTGTACTTCTCGAAAGTAGGAACTTTGAACTTATACGGAATCCTGACTCCAGGAACCAGGCCCAAGTCTGTTATATCGAATCCCAAAGAGCTCTGGGACTGAATAGCCTTGATCTGCTCGGCCATCTCCTCAAACCTCTTGCTCATTTCTACCCCTTGACCCTCGGCTTCATCAAGTAAAGTGAACTGGTCCTCCTGATGATCCACATGACTGTTATGCAACCCTTCATTGACTACGGTCGCGCCTGGTTGTATGACCTGAGGTCCAGCCTGTCGTGCGCCCGCACCGGCATGATTATCGGCATTAGCAGCAGCAGCAGCATTTCTGTTCTGATTCTCCACCATTTCTCGCAGACGCTCTTGATTCTGACCCATACCGGCCATTAATGTCATGAAGTTGTCCATCCTCTGCCTTAGATCTGCCAAATCTGCCTGCATTTGGTCCATGGCTCGCTCTCTGTTAACCTTGGTCGGGTATCTGTGCACTGTTGGTTGGCCCCGAACTTTACGAGGAGCTATAGTGCCAACTGCGACCATCTGGAGTCTGGCCACTGACAAAGCCCCTCTGAACAACTGACAACCCAAAAGTCCACTGAATCACACTCTCTGGTAGTCACAACCCTCTGAAGAAAATCTCAGGACCACAGTATCAAGAATACCAGAACCAGAAAACCAGAACTCCGGAACCAAAGTAACTGCATCATAACATGAACTGCACTGATAACAAGGGTATGATGAGGTCATGGGTTCCTGCAAACCTGTAAACCCATCCCCAATCTCACGGGTGTGCTCCGGGTCAAACATCACGGACTCTCAAAGCCGAATAGCAATAATACTTTCACCATTTCCGAGAAATGGCTCATGACCAAATCAGGGAATCGGTTAGGCATTATGTACTACGCAGGGAGGCCTCAGCTGAGTCCGGGAAAAACAAGCATCCCTTATAGGTTCCCAGCTTCAAGCGCTGCAATCGAGAAACAATAGTACATTCAGCCCGTAGGATACAGTACTAATGTCATACGACCAGATGCTTTGACTGAGTTCCTATAAGAGAACCAGGCCATCCTATGCGAGTTCCCAGTGGACCCTCGGGTGCGAATGGGTTTGCCACAGAATGTGGTCTGCCACTGTCACCACTGGAGAGGGTTGTTTCCACAAAGGTTCTCAATGATCGGTCCCCAGATGCACATAACTATCAAGGTCCTATCCCGAAGTGGAGGAAATCCCCACACAAGATATTTCCAAGACGGTCGCAGTCTGGGCGTGAAACACATCGCCACTCATCATGCCACATGCGAGTACAATGTGTCCACTTCTAATCCTAGGGTGCACTCAAGCCGGGTACTTGGCTTATCTCTCAGAACAGTATCACCCATCCCACCAAACAGAAAACCAGTCCAGACAGCCCAGTATGATATATGATGCGGAAAATAAATACTGAAAACTGTAAATAAAGCTGTAAATAAAGCTGTAAATAAACAACAATAAAAAACAACAAGCCACATCAAACAAACATCACCCAATGAAACAGAAACAAACAAGCGCTAGGATAGACTCACAGGGGAACCAGAGATCATCTGGTGTGCAGGTCCCCAGCAGAGTCGCCAAGCTGTCGCTCCCGAGGATTTCCATCCTGGTACAAACGCGAAAGTGGCGCGGAAAAAGAAATAGAGTCGCCAGCCGGGCATTTTTATCCCGAAGAGAGGGAATGGTAATGCTGCACAAACCAGAAGAAAGAAAGAGGAAGGACACAGGTCCTGCGAACCAAAGAGACTGGGATCGGGAGTCGGTTATGACCTGGGAAGGTATTAGCACCCCAGATCATCCGCCGTACCCGACGGGATCCACGCTTGCAAAAGAAACTGTTTCAAAGGGTGAGGGTATGAAAGCTGCAGCAAAAGAAATGAAAATGAAAAGAAACTGGAACTGGAAAAGAACCGAAATAAGAAACAAAGAGAAAAATGTAGGGAAAATAAAGATTGTGCTCGAACGGGCCCTACCCCGCTGCCTACGTACCTCATCGGGATAATGAGGATCAGAGACGCCGTAGTTCCCCTAACTAGGGGTACTAAAAAGGAAATTGCTTGTGAATTAAGGCTTGAACTGCCTATGCCATTGCTCAGGTGTTGCAGGCTCGGACGACGAGTGCGTAACCGTCTTGCAAGATGACAAGTAGGAGCAAGTTCGCGGACGGAGCGAAGGAGATGAGAAAAGAATTCCCGAAGGAAAGACGCTTTTTGTTTGTTTGGTGTTTTTTAGAAGCTTTTATGAGTGAAAGTTTGCATAGGTGAGTGTATTTAAGTCTTACTCAATGGGATGTGTACATCTCACATCATCCCGAAATGGAATGCGCAAGAGGCACACCTATCTATGGAGGAAATCCCCAAAGCTAGTCCCACAAGTGAAGGCTCAATCACACTAACCTATTATCATTATTAAGTGTTTTTGTGGTTTTTGGTTAAGAAGTGTTTTTTAGCTTTTCTTTGTGAGGTACTCATGCTAAGACCTATCCACCACGAGTGATGACTCACACCTCGCCCCGAAATGGAACGCATGTGAGCATCTCATAGCAAAGTCTCATGTCACATGAAAGTACTCAACCTTTATTAAGTGAATTAAAATTAAGTTTGAAGATGAGAAGAGAAAGAACCAAAAGAGCAAAAGGAAAAAAAACTAGAGGGAAGTTTCTATCCTAAGTTAGCATGCATGGATGTCCTAGAGTTTGTGAGGTTTCTATCCTAATGAAGAAGGAAGAAAGAAGATAGAAGAAAGGATGAGAAAGGCCTAAGCCCAACAACAAAGGGTTAGTAACATAAACAAAAGAGGCAAGATGAAAAGTTGAAATGTGGATAAGCATCCACACTTCTCTTACCATGAGCCCCTGAAATGTTAGCAAAATCCAGCAAATCAATCACCACAAACATGGAATTAAACATGCTCAAAGGTTCTTGAAAACAAAAGTCAAACAACATGCCAAACATTGCGAATGCACGACTTACGCGTCGAAAATATGAGAGCATACATCAAACAGCAAGCTAATCACCCTAAACAGCATGCTTAATGACCCTACAATGATTCACGACAATTAGAACAAGCAAAGGGATCAAACAAACTCAAAACAGCCCTGAAAAACCATTCTGCATCAGTGTTAACCGGTTAACCATATGCGTTAACCGGTTAACCAGTCAAAACCTGCACAAAACACGCAGAAAAACAGGGCGTTAACCGGTTAACCATATGCGTTAACCGGTTAACACTGTAAAAACAACAGCAAATTCCTGCAGAAAACAGCAGCTCAAAAACAGCTTATTCAAATAAGCTGCACCAGACCAGCACTCAATTACACATGGAAAAATAGATCAATGCACATCAATCCATAACACTATGCTCATGAACAACAACAATCGGATCCGGATACCAAACAACCAATCAAATCATGCAACACAAACAATTACACAAACACATGGTGGATCTAAATCACAAGCAATGCAAATAAGCTAAAAACAGGGTTGGATCTGAAATTAAACCAACCTACAAAGCGGAGGTATGCTTTGGTAATTGTTGATTATGCTGAAAATGATAGATCTCGCGCAAAACTTTGAAGATCCGATGCTAAGCTCCACACTCCATGCAAAATAAATGCAAGATCAAGCTCTTGATGCAGAATTTTGGATCCAAAAGCACTTCTAGATCTCAAACCAGATCTGAATCTCCAATAAAACCAGCAAAAAGATGCAATGAAGCTATGGATGGAGGTCTAGTTCCAAGATCTACACACCTCAAGGCAAGGTTGTGTGATCTTCAAAGAGGAACTTTGAGTGATTTGGAAAATTGGGAGAGAAAAGTGAGAGAATTGTGAGTGAGAGCAATGAAAATTCAGAAATGAGAGTGAAAAAAATGAGGGAGAGCTCCCTTGGTTTGGAGAGAAATGGAATATATATGGTTTAGGGTTGGGGCCCAAAATCTTGGTTTGGGATCCAAAAAATATGGCTTGGTAATGTGATTAGGTTTTAGGGTTGGAAAGAGGTTTGGGCACATGCTCTAGATCCTTCTCTCAAATTCAAATTTAATTCAAAAGAATAAAAATCAGAAAATTGGAAAATGGGACCAAAACACACATGCTGAAATTTGCTGCTGGAAATTCAAATTTCGCAGCTGTTAACCGGTTAACCATATGCGTTAACCGGTTAACGCATGCAAAATTTGAATTTCCCCCCTTTTGGTGGGAAACTTCAAAAATGATGCCGGCGCCCGCCGTTTCAAGCTGATTTTGATCCTTTCATTCTCTTTAAGCTTTGAACGTGGTACAGAGCTTGTGCAGAGTGATCCCGTGAAATTTTTGCCTGGTCACCATGCTCTCGATTTTTATCTGCAGTGCTTCAAATCTTCCAGATGGTTGGTCATATGCCTTATGCTAGAACATGTGAGTGTTATGCCTCATTTTTCTATGCAAAATGCTAAAGACATGATCCGTTATGATGACTATGATGCGATATGATGCTTAAAATGAAGAGGGCAAATTTGGGGTGTTACAATATCTCAATCTGATTGGAGGTGTAACGGGCCTGATGTAATATACCTCAAGATTGGCCCATGCTGGTATGCATATGTTTGAATTTATGGCGTAATGCTCCATGACGATGGAAATGCTACGCTTTGGAGGATGCAGACGCAATGATGATTATGCGAATGACAATGCAAAGGAGATCTCCTGATAAGGAGACTGCAGGTAATTCCAGATAACTTGGCTGGGGAGGAACGACGATCACTGCAGTGATCTGGTTTGTCCTGATGAGGAGGAAACAACTATGCGGGAAAAGTTGTTAATAATTCACTGGCTCAGAATAGCCGCCATTGCCAAAAATAAATTGGACTTTGAGATTGGAGCGCCAAGACCCTGCTGGAAGTGGACCCTTCTTGAACTCTGGTGGGGAAGTGAGGACTTCCTGGGAACCAAAGGCGTGACACTGCTGAGGAAGCAACTGCTGGGGAGGCAAACCACTCCTTATACTGTTGAGAATTGCCCCTGTCTGAGAGGAGACTTCTGCTTGGGGACGACACCCACTCTCTGCTATCTGGCTGGGTGAAATTTCAACTTGCACATGGCTGGGGATGATTGGAAACACCCTGGGAGATACTTGTTTCTGCTCAAACAAAAGGGAATGCCCATCCTGGATAATGATCTTTAGCTCTGTCAGCAACACCAGTACTTGTACCTGCATGAACACAATCGATAGTACCTGCAACATAGAGAATTAGTTTGGGACCTGCTTGCCCCAGGCTCATAGCATGAACCATTGTGTATGTATCTCTACACCCTTTCTGAGTTATATTAAATGTTTCTATTCTCCTGCACGAGTTAGAAAACATTCAAATGTTCATAACACAATGCAAGTTACTATTTACTAAACGTTTTCACAATCAATCAATGCTAGATGAAAAAGTAAAAACAAAGAAACAAAATGGTCAATTGACTGAAGTTGAACTTTTATTGATTTGGAAAGGTGGCCCTGAATAGGCAATACAAAGGAAGCAGTTCCCTGGAATGAGGGAACAACTAAAAGAAAAATAAACTACCCTATTGGCAATGTGAGAAGTGAATCTCATCAAGTTTCAACCCAGTTATGACTCGTATGTCTTCAAGACGCTCCGCTCACTCTGCCTCTTGAGAAAAGGTAAGTGAACTGATCTTCAACCCTTAGAATAGCCTCAACTGTAGGTAGGTCATGGATCTCGCAGATCGCAGTCATTCGTGTTAATCCCTCTTTTGCGTGGATCGCCCTTTCGGGTTTTCAATCCACCGGGATACCCTTTTTTGCCTGAGTTGTCCGATGTGGCTTTTCAACTCAGCGGGTGTACATTTTTTTTTCAAAATTTCCCTAACTTTTGCCCGAGCCTTTTATTCTGTTTTTGGCTCGCCGGGATGCCCATTTTTGCCTGGATCTTTATTCTGTTTTTATCCAACGGGTCCTTTTTACACGAAGTATTTTCTTACTGCGTCTGCGTTGACAGGGGATGGAAAGTCTTCTCCGTCCATGGTTGTCAGCATTAAGGCTCCGCCTGAGAAAACCTTTTTGACCACGAACGGTCCTTCATAGTTGGGTGTCCACTTGCCCCTGTGATCGTTGAGAGGAGGAAGAATCCTTTTCAGCACTAAATCTCCTGGCATGTACCTCTGTGGTCGCACCTTCTTGTCAAAAGCTTGCTTCATTCGTCGCTGATACAACTGTCCATGGCATACGGCTACTAGTCGCTTCTCTTCAATGAGGCTCAATTGATTATATCTGGATCGGAGCCATTCAGCTTCATCTAGCTTGATGTCCATCATCAACCTCAACGAGGGGATTTCTACTTCGATTGGTAGAACTGCCTCCATACCATACACCAATGAGAATGGAGTTGCCCCAGTTGAAGTGCGTACTAATGTTCTGTACCCATGCAACGCGAATGGTAACATCTCGTGCCAGTCTTTGTATGTTACAACCATCTTCTGCACAATCTTCTTGATGTTTTTATTAGCCGCCTTGACGGCGCCATTCATCTTCGGACGATATGGAGAAGAGTTGTGGTGTTCTATTTTGAAGTCTTGACACAAGTCAGCCATCATCTTGTTGTTGAGATTAGAACCATTATCAGTAATGATCCTTTCAGGGACTCCATACCGGCAGATGATGTCCCGCTTAATAAATCGAGCGACCACTTGTTTGGTGACATTGGTGTAGGATGCCGCTTCAACCCACTTCGTGAAATAATCAATAGCAACTAGGATGAAGCGATGCCCATTAGAAGCTGTTGGCTCAATCTTGCCAATCATATCGATGCCCCACATAGCGAACGGCCATGGTGAAGACATGACACTCAACGGATTCGGAGGCACACGGACCTTGTTGGCATAAATTTGACACTTATGGCATTTACTGGAGTATTTACAACAATCGGATTCCATGGTAATCCAATAGTATCCCGATCTCAATAATTTCTTGGCCATGGCATGTCCTCCAGCATGGGTACCAAAGGAGCCTTCGTGAACCTCCTGCATTAACAAGTCTTCCTCGTGTCTGTCCACACATCTGAGCAGCACCGTGTCAAAGTTCCGTTTGTATAGCACACCATCCTGGTTCAAGAAGAAACCTCCTGCCAGTCTTCTAAGAGTCTTCTTATCCTTACTGGATGCCCCAGCCGGGTATTCTTGGGCCTTCAGGAATTGTTTGATGTCGTGGTACCAAGGCTTGTTATCTTCACCATCACCAACTGCAAAGACATAAGCGGGTCTTTCAAGCCGGGAGATCGAAATTCGAGGCACGAAATTTTCTCGACAAACTTTAATCATGGATGACAAAGTTGCGAGAGCATCGGCGAACTGGTTTTCGTCTCTAGGAACATAGCTCAGCTTTACTTTGGTAAAGAAGGTTAACAGCCTCCTGACGTAATCTCGGTAAGGAATCAAACGAGCTTGATGAACTAGCCATTTGCCATTGACTTGATTTACCACCAAAGCTGAATCTCCAAAGATCTCAAGGTTCTTGACTCGCAAGTCTATTGCCTCTACGATCCCCATGATACAAGCTTCATACTCTGCCTCATTGTTAGTGCACTCGAAGGTCAACCGAGCAGCGAGAGGTGTGTGGACCCCTTCTGGCGAGATAATAACAGCACCTACTCCACTCCCATTCATGTTTACAGCCCCGTCAAACATCAACCTCCATTTGGATTCAGGGTCGGGCCCCTCCTCCGGAAGTGGTTCTTCGTAGTCTTTCGACTTGAGGAACATGATGTCCTCATCCGGAAACTCAAACCTCATGGGTTGATAATCATCAATCGGCTGCTGAGCCAAGTATTCTGACAACACACTCCCCTTGATAGCTTTTTGCGAAGTGTATTGTATGTCATACTCCGTGAGTATCATCTGCCAACGGGCCACTCTTCCCGTCAAAGCCGGCTTCTCAAAGATGTATTTCACAGGATCCATCTTGGAAATTAAGAGAGTAGTGTGAGTCAGCATGTACTGTCTTAGTCGGCGAGCAGCCCATGCCAAAGCGCAGCAAGTTTTCTCGAGTAGTGAGTATCGCATCTCACAATCGGTAAACTTTTTGCTAAGGTAATAAATGGCATGCTCTTTTCGACCAGACTCGTCCTGCTGACCCAGCACACATCCCATCGATCCTTCAAGCACAGTAAGATACATTATCAGAGGTCTCCCTGGCACTGGAGGCATAAGAATTGGTGGTTCTAACAAGTATTCTTTGATTCGGTCGAAGGCTTGCTGACAATCTTCGTTCCATTTAATTGTCTGATTCTTCCTCAGAAGCTTAATGATGGGCTCGCACGTGGCCGCCAGGTGAGAAATAAACCGTGCAATGTAGTTTAGTCTCCCTAAGAAGCCACGCACTTGCTTTTCAGTTTTCGGCTCAGGCATTTCCTGAATAGCTTTAACCTTAGCCGGATCAACTTCAATTCCTCGTTCACTAACAATGAAGCCGAGTAACTTGCCAGAACGAACCCCGAAAGTACACTTATTCGGATTTAACCTCAGTCTGAACTTTCGAAGCCTATCAAACAATTTTGCTAGGTTGACCAAGTGCTCTTCCTCCGTCTGGGACTTTGCTATCATGTCATCCACATAAACCTCAATTTCATGATGGATCATGTCGTGAAACAACGTCACCATTGCCCGTTGATAGGTAGCTCCTGCATTCTTCAAACCAAATGGCATGACCTTGTAACAAAAGGTGCCCCAAGGAGTGATGAAAGTTGTCTTTTCCATGTCCTCGGGAGCCATCTTGATCTGATTGTAGCCTGAGAATCCATCCATGAAGGAGAACACAGAAAACTGAGCAGTATTATCGACAAGTACATCTATGCGAGGTAGAGGGAAATCGTCTTTGGGGCTGGCCCTATTCAAATCCCTGTAATCCACACACATTCTGACTTTGCCATCTTTCTTAGGAACCGGCACAATGTTAGCAACCCATGGAGGATAACTGGTCACGGCCAAGAAACCAGCATCAAACTGCTTTTGCACTTCTTCTTTTATTTTAATTGCCATGTCTGGACGCGTACGCCTTAACTTCTGCTTTACCGGAGGACAACCTTCTCTGAGAGGTAGCTTGTGTACCACAATGTCGGTGTCTAAACCCGGCATATCTTGGTAGGACCATGCGAAGACGTCGACATATTCTCGAAGCATAACAGTCAAGCGGGTCTTCACAGACTCTTCCAAGGCAGCTCCGATCTTGACCTCTTTCTTGTCTTCTTCGGTACCCAGGTTTATTACTTCAACATCTTCCTCGTGCGGCTGAATCATCTTCTCCTCTTGTTTAAGCAGTCTGGCCAATTCTTCGGGTAAATCGCAATCCTCTTCACCTTCCTCATTGGCTTGATAAATTGGATTGTCGAAGTCATACTCAGCCATAACAGGGTCGTCATTGATAAGATCCGGTGACGAGCACCTGCATGAATGATGATTCATGCAAGGCTTTAGCAACAACTTGATAAAATGAGAAACATTGCCATTTTAAAACTATTCTTTCTTTTTGAAAAACAAAAGTAAAAACGAAAGACAGAGAACAACATGAATGAATGTGAAACGTCAATTTTATTTATGATTGTGTTAATGAACAAATGAACCCTTACAAAGAGCCACTATGCCCCGGGCAAGACATAGTGCTTTAATACAGGAAAACAGAAACAAAAATCATTACTCTTCAAAAGATGTGACTGAAATGAGCCTTTCTGACGTCCAGTTGCTAAGCTGAGTTCCTGGGACGGCAGGCCTAATACATTCATCTAAGTCACAGTCACTATCAACAGCTTCATCCTGCACTGCGCTGATATTTCCGTAGTCTACCACTCCCGCACTTGTGAAAGTGATCGGGCTCTGACAACCTTTTGCACTTGGTTCAGACGAAGATCTTCCAGGGTGATAGCCAATCCCGAACATGTCTTTCTTCTCTGGCACTTCGACTGGATTGCCCCAGCCTTCTCGCACTCCAGATTCTACTAGTTCAAGCGCTTGTTTATAAGAGGCTATGGAAACCCCCTTCTTCGGTACTTCAGGAGAAGTTGCTACTGCGGATGCTTGCTCGGACTTCAAAGGCTCAAAAGCTTGACATGGGGTTTCGACTATTTCGCCATCCATCTCCACATATTTGAACGAAGCGAGATGACTAACGAAGATATCTTCTTCCCCACTGACAGTCATAATCTGACCTTCCCAGACGAACTTTAATTTCTGATGAAGTGTAGAAGAAACCGCTCCTGCCGAATGTATCCAGGGTCTTCCAAGTAAACAACTATACGCCGGCTGGATATCCATCACGTAAAACGTGGTATTGAAGATCTGTGGACCTACCTTAATGGGTAATTCCACCTTTCCAAATACCGATCTCCTTGACCCGTCAAATGCCCGAACTACTAGGTCACTGGGCTTTAGCACCACTCCATCATAGTCCAACTTCATTAATGCTTTCTTAGGCAAGACGTTCAGAGATGATCCAGTATCTACCAGCACGTGGGAGAGTACTGCACCCTTACACTCTAGAGAGATATGCAATGCCCGATTATGAGCACGCCCATCAGAAGTTAAGTCCAAGTCCGTGAAACCCAATCCATGACTGGCGTTGACGCTAGACACAACCGCTTCTAGCTGATTTACAGAAATATCTTGAGGTACGTATGCCTTGTTCAGAATATTTAAAAGGGCCTTCCTGTGAGAGTCCGAACACATGAGTAATGATAAGATGGAGATCTTTGACGGCGTCTGCTGCAAATGGTCTACAATCTTATAGTCACTCTTCTTGATGATCCTCAGGAATTCTTCGGCTTCTTTATCAAAGGTGAGATCTGGATCAGTTGATGGAGTTGGATCATTGGCAACTACTGGTTGCTTCCCCCTGGCTCTAGCTTGGGCTTCGGCAGTATCCCTGGGTGGTATCACATTGCTTCTCAGTGTTTCCGGCGCAAACAATCTTCCACTTCGAGTAAAACCCCCTACTCCAACATTTTCTACTTGAGCTGGGGTTATACTAGTCGTGGCCAACTCTTGCTTCTGGCTGTTGCAATACAATTCGCCACCATAATTCCAAGGAACTGCTCTGTCACTTTGGTACATTATGGGTCCAGCAGTGGTAATAGTTATTGGCGCCGCTCTGGCACGCGAAGGAACTTGGGATGGATCATAAAAGATAGTCACTGTAGATACTTCACTTTCTTTCACAATCTTGTCAAATTGCAGCACTCCTTCATCAATCATGCCTTGAATTCCGGCCTTCAATCGTTTGCAACCATTGGTAGCTTCAGTACACTCTGAACAATCATCCTCGCATCCGGGGAAAATACCTTTCTTCAACAAGCAAACCTTGATAGCAACCAATGAAGTCTGCAAGTCATCTACATCGTCCACCAAATTCAAGTTCTCCCCTTCACCAATTGCACCAACCGTGCCTCTGTGATGAGGCATGGGATTTTGCAGCACGTTAGGAGAAGGAGCGAAATTGATCGCTTTGGAATCCAACAAGTTCTGGACAACATGCTTCAATGCTTTACAATTCTCAGTACTATGGTCGGGAGCTCCAGAATGAAACTCGCACCTAGCATTTAAGTCATAACCCTCAGGAATCTGGCCTGGCTTCGGAGGCTGCAAGGTTCGGAGCTGAATCAATTGAAGCTGTAGGAGATTCTTCAAAAGTTGGGAGTAAGACATTGGTGGAGCTTCAATATGTCTATCCTTCATCCTCTGGGAGTAGTACGGACGAGGGGGTCTTGGCTGATACCCCTGTGAGCGTTGCGGCTGTGGAGGCTGGACCTGTTGTTGAACGGGCGGAGTTGAAATAGTGACAGGGGCCACTTGCTGATAATATCCTTGATGAACCATTCCCCTCTGTGCATATACTGCACCTGTTTCTCCTTCCCTCCTTTTCACAAAGGGTTTCTTGATACCAGACACCGAAGCGCTTCCATTCTGAATTTTCCCCTGTTTGAGCCAGCTTTCAATTCTTTCTCCCGTCAAGATAATGTCCGAGAAACCACTTGAGGAACAACCAGCCAACCTTTCCATGAAATGCCCTGGGAGGGTATTCAGGAAAAGATCGACCATCTCTCTTTCCAATAAAGGTGGTTGCACTCGGGCGGCCACCTCACGCCACCTCTGTGCATAGTCTTTGAAGCTCTCCGAGCTCCTCTGTGTCAAGCTTTGAAGCTGAGTACGGCTAGGTGCCATGTCAATGTTGTATTGATATTGTCTGAGGAAGGCCTCTCCCAAATCCTTCCAGCTTCTAATAGAGCTCCTCTCCAGCTTCATGTACCACTCCAAGGACCCTCCAGAAAGGCTATCCTGGAAATAGTACATCCATATTTTCTCGTCTCGCGTGTGGGCCGCAATCTTCCTGTAGAAGGCTTGTAGGTGAGTTTTCGGGCAAGAGCTGCCGTTGTATTTATCAAATGCTGGTGGCCTGAACTTGTGTGGAATGACCACCCCAGGTACTAAACCCATGTCTGACACGTCAATCCCCAAAGTGTCTTTGCACTCTAAGGCCTTGACCTTCTCCGCAAGCACCAAGAAGTCATTGAGATTTCCATCACCGTCGAAACCCATATCGTTATTGAAGTACTGGAATTGGTCTTCCTGCCTGTCGTGCACAGGAACATATGTAGCCATAGCTGGATCTGGAACGTGAGGTCCACCCTGACCGTTGTTGGTGTTGGGAGGAGCCCCTAGCCCGCCGGAAGTGGTTGCCTGAGCATTAGTGTTAGGAGGAGTTAACCCTTGAATTGCATTTCTCAGCTCCTGCTGCCCCTGGGCCATCCCCTGCATCAGAGTCATAAATTCTGCCATCTTGGTACGGACTTCATTGAGTTCTGTCTGCATGGCGTCCATTGCTGTTCTTTGATTACTGCGGGTCGCGTACCGATGAGGTATATTTTGTCGTAGGTACCGGGTCTTGGCGGCTCTCGCAATCTTTGCCTGTTGAACACAGATAAATTAAACCACCCGAAGAAAACCTGCAAAGACAAAGACAAAATGCAAATGATGTGTATGCAATGCAATGTGTTCCTTTTATTCCCGAGTATTTTCCTGTGTCCGGTCCTGGCATTAAGGAGATAAGAATTGGGAAGAAGACCCAAGTAATATTCAAGTATAATGACGGCTGTGGAGAATTGGTGCTCATTACCCCGTGTCGGTGCAAATAACGGACAAGAAATCCAGAACAAATCAATCATATAAACTGGAGTTTGAAAATACAACGTCCCTGAAGGGTACCAATCAAAATAACAACAAAAGTACATCACATATAAGGAATCCCACAACAAGCCTGTGGGTAATCCAAGTACAACAACATGAAATTAAACCCTAGGGAACTCTATATCTTTCAATCTCCAGCTAAGGCATTTGACGCTCTGGAACAGCTGAACCACATCTGGATGACCGGGCTCCTGGATGAGCTTCTGAATGAGGAGGTCCCTCGTATCAGAAGAAGCGTGTAACTCCTCGATCTGCTGTAGAAATGCTGCTTCACTCTCCTTGCTTTGACTCGACTCGGCTTTCGACCTTTTCACATCAGCTTTCAACTTCAAGTCCTCAATCTCCTTTTGAGCTTCCTTCAGTGCCTGCTGGCTTTCTGCTACGCGCTGGAGACGGTCCTTCTCTTGGTAATAAGCTTTCCTGAGGAGTTCTTTTTGCCCATCCAAAGAATCTTGAAGGCTTTTGATTTCCTGCTTGTGCTTGGCGTCTAACTCCTTTTGTTTCTTCAGATTTTCGTCCCACTTCTCCTGCCATAAAGTAACAGCTTCATTGGCTTCACTAAGATCTTTCTTCTCTCTTCGGCGCTGGGCCGTCTTGTGAGTCTCAGCTAAACCTTTCTTTCGGAAGTAGAGCTCTCTATCCTCAAAGTCCTTATGCTTGAGACAGACTATCTCTTCGGCTCGTACAACTCTATCTTCTAATCGACGGTTTTGGATCATCAGCTTTTGACAAGAATTAAGAGCCTCTTGATTTTCAACCCTAAGTTGCTTAACCAAAGCTTCTAACTTCTGATATTCCTCCAAAGGTACCGAAGTCCTTGGTGCCACCTCTTTAGGGTAGAGGGGTGTCTCTCTAGAAAATGGTAGAAGATGAGTCTTCACACGATCCTCCAACCAGCTGGCAAAAGGATCATAGGTATTAGGATCTACTATTCCAAATTCTTTCTTTCCTTTCATCACCCTAACTTCCCAAGCTTGGGATGCTAGGATGCTCATTTTGGAGTTTCCCTCTGCTGGAAAATATAAGGACTCATTTGCATCGTCGATCAAAGGTACGTCTCTTAAAGGATAGCCGAACTGTTTCCTGGACAAGATAGGATTGTAGCTAATCCCACCTTTCCTTCCCATCAAAGGCACATTTGGAAAGCTACCACAACTAACCAACATTTCTTTGCCCACCAAATGTCTGTTGCATCCCCAAGCAATGTCAGCTGAGGTTAAGCCCATTAATCTTTTTGACCACTTCCAAGATTGTTTCAAATCCTGAAAGGGTCCTGATTTAGGGAGTTGCCTTACAAACCAATCAGCGAATATGGGAGCACAACAATTTACAAATCCCTTCCTCTTTTCATTTATGTGGTGAACTCCATAATAAAAGTCAGCTAGCAATGTAGGAACAGGATTTCTCTTGACGAAGATGGTGATGGCCTCCATGCTAATTAGCCCTTTCTCTCCTGGAAACAAACTGGTTCCATATACTATCATGGCTAACAGTGCTTTGAAGTCTGCCCACTTCTTTTCCGACGCCATGATACGTGCCTCTGCAACAAGAAAGTCCAAAGGGATCCCTTTACTTTGGCCAGCCTCTAATCCCATCTTGAGTCTAGGCATACTCAAATGACAGGCAATAGTGATATCCTCATGAGAAGGGATCCTCTCTGAAACATAATAAGGTACACCCTCCTTAACAGGAACACTCAGCATTCTAGAAACCTCCTCTAATGTAGGTGCTAGGATGTAATCAGGAAAAACAAAGACCCTCAGCTGTGAATCATAGAACTGCAACAAAGAATGCAAGCTATCTTTCTGGTCGACTGTAGGCTTGCTCACATAATTCAGTATCTTGCCATACTCTTTCCGGAAATCATCAAGGACTCGATCACCCATCAAGCTAATCAAACCCTGAACACTCTCTGTCTCTGGCTGCGGGAAAGTATAACGAACATTTCTCTTTCTCGGAACTTCCATGCTGAAGTAGCAAATATGACCAGGACCTAGGAAATAATGAACCCTGAGAATAAAAAGAACACAAAATGATTAATGATGCTATGATGCTTATGCAAGACAAGGCATGTGATCAGTGAAGTGTCTGTGATGTGTCAATCATATAATCAGGTGTCGGTGCCAGGTCTCAAAATCCAGATATCACAATAATCATCCCTCTGATCCGGGGTCCATAACTTAAGAACAGAAATCCAGATCATAAAACTGAACCAAAGGCAAAGTGGGTATGCTGAAGGTATCAGGGTTCCTGTAAACCTGTAAACCCCTCCCAATCTCACGGGTGTGCTACTCGGGTCAACATCACGGACTCTCGAGGCCGAATAGCAATAATACGTTCACCATTTCCGAAAAATGGCTCATGACCAAATCAGGGAATCGGTTTGGCATTATGTACTACTCAGGGAGGTCTCAGTTGAGTCCGGAAAAACAAGCATCCCTCACAAGTCTCCAGCTTCAAGCACTGAATCGAGAAACAATAGTACATTCATCCCGAAGGGTACAATACTACCGTCATACGATCAATTTGCTTTAACTGAATTCCTATGAGAGAACCAGGCCATCCTATGCGAGTTCCTAGTGGGCCCTCGGATGCGAGTGGGTTTGCCAACAAATGTGGTCTGCCACTGTCATCACTGGAGAGGGATGTTTCCACAAAGGTTCTCAATGATCGGTCCCCTGACTGCACATAACTATCAAGGTAGCGCATCAACCCAGAAAGATTCCGGTATCAATACATTCCCGAGAAGGTCGCAAGTCAAGGTGTGGAACTCACTACTACCAACATAGCAAGATGCCATGAAGCCAAAGTGGAACCACTCTAAGTCCTAGGGTGCACTCGAGCCCCGGTTACGAGCTCATCTCACAGTAACTCCCAACCCACAGAAAAAATGAAAACCAGCACAGCCAGACAGTCCAGTATAATATGATGCATGGAAAATAAAATACTGAAAGCGGTAAATAAACGCGATAAAGTAAAGCTGTAAAGAACTGTAAATAAAAACAATAAAGCTAAACTAAAGCACACAGCAACAAACATATAAACACCCAAAGAAACAAAACCAAACAGGCGCTAGGATTGACTCTACAAGGGAAACCGGAAGAATCAGGTTGTCCCCAGCAGAGTCGCCAGCTGTCGCTCCCGAGATTTTCATCCTAGTACAAACGCGAAAGTGGCGCGGAAAGGTTAGAGTCGCCAGCCAGACATTTTTATCCCGAATGAATGGGAAAGGTAATGTTGCACAAACCTGAGGAAGAAGGAAAGGACAAGGTCCTGCGAACCAAAGATCTGAGTTCGGGAGTCGGTTACGAATTGAGAAGGTATTAGCACCCCAATCCGTCTGCCGTACCCGACGGGATCCACGCTTGCTTGTTTGTTTCAAAGGGTGAGAAGAATAACTGCTGCTGAATAAAACCGCTAACTGGAAATTGGAAAATGAAATGAGAAAGGAACTGAATAAGAATAAAAGGGGGAAATGTAGGGAAAATAAAGAATGTGCTCGAACGGGCCCCACCCCGCTGCCTACGTACCTCATCGGGATAATGAGGATCAGAGTCGACGTAGTTTGCCTAACCTAGGCGGGAACTATTTGTTTGTGTTTTTTATGCTGGAACTGCGTATGTCTATGCTCAGGTGTTGCAGGCTCGTCTGGTACGAGTGCGTTTACCGTCTTGCATGTGTGACAAGTCGTCGCGAGTTCGTGTTGTGAGTGAATGAGATGAGAAGAGAAGTTCCCGCAGGATAGTCGCTTATTGTGTGTTTTTGTCTTTTAAGAATTTTGTATGAATTTGGCACAAGGAAGTGAATTCAAACTCTTTTCCATGGAATGTACACTTGACTCTACATTCCAAGATGGAATAATAGAACAAGCATACCCAGTAAGGAGAATTTATCCAAGACTGGTTTCCTAGGATTAGGGCTTAAGTTCACTGGCTTGTTGAACTTTATTAAGTGTTTTTGTTGCTTTTGTGAAGAAGTGTCTTTTAAGTTTTCCTTTGTGAATAATTCCTTGATGAGACTTGTGCATCATGATAGACAAGCTTACACCACTCCAAGATGGAATGAATGCAAGTGCTTCATGGAATAAGGCTATACACAAGGAATCCTTTCATTTATTTGTTAAGTGTTTTTGGATTTTGTTTGAAGATAAGAAGAGAAAGACTCAAGTTGATAAAAGGAAAAATCTAAGGGACTAAGACTCAATCCTAATTTTGTTATGTATTTACAAAAGTGGTCCTATGGTTTGTGAAGTTTTCTATTCCTAATGAGAAAAGGAACTACTAGAATTCAACTTACTTCTTAATGAAGTTAAGTTGATTCTAAGAACAATGGGGAAACCTATACAAGTTATAAAATCAAAATAAAATAAGGCAAAACATAAAATTGGACATAAAGAATGAAATTCTAAAAAATGCACTTAGAGGCATGAATTAAAAATAGTCTATTTATTTATTCTACTTCTAAGTGAAATGAACTTTAAGCCTAAGTTCTAAATCTAAGTCCATCCTAATATTCATTCTAAAAAAATCAAATTAAACTAAACCTAAGTCTAATATTAAAGTTAAATGCTAAATCTAATCTAGACTATTATTATTTTTTGTATTGAAATTTATTATGTATATTTTTTAATGGCCTAAACTAATGGGACTTATGCATAACTAGGCCTAAAACTAATATTCTAAAAAATATAAAAACCTCTAGAAAAATTGTAAAAATTAACTTATAGGGTCCTAACACTATCTATAAAATGGTCCTAAGAGGGATCCTAAAAATTTCTACTTTTTCTATGCCTAAAAATCCATTATTTCTACCCAAAGATTAACCATTAATTCCTAAGGACTATTCCATTAAAACCTAAGATAAAAGGTCCTAAAAATTCCATAAAAAATATCCTAAGAACTATTATGAATCCTCTAATTACAGAAAAAAGAATGACTCAAAAAAGTTGCTGGAAGTTACTTAAATAAAATGAACAAAATCCAGCATAATTAAAAAGAAATCCAAATAAAGCTAATTAAAAGAAAATCAGAATTAAATCAAAAATAATCAAATTCAGAAAAATAAAAAATACCACAAATTTCTAAATTGACTTATTTAACTACTGGAATTTTTGGGGAATTTTCTAATGCCTTTTACTATTTTTTATGAATTTAATTTGAAACTATAATTAAACTAAAATAAAATTCTAACAAGAAAATAAATGGGGTTCAGTAAGTAAATTTTTTGGTTATTTTTCCATTATGGGCTTAAAGGAGGGGGTGAAAATAGTAACAGAAATAGGCCCATACGCAGGAAATTGAGGGAGGTGCAGTGAGCACTTATTTTAAGCTGTTTTTCTAATGGGCCTGGAAACAGGGGTGCTAGTAGAAATCTAACCAGGCCCCATTCGCACAGGCCCTAGGGGAGGTGCAGAAATGATCTTTTCAGGTTGTTTTTTGCTGTTGGGCTCATAAATGGATGTGTGGATAGCAAACGTATCTAAGGCCCACACAGAAATGAAGGGGGTGTAAGAATTAAACATATTTTTTAATTAACTTAAAGAATGAATTAGACTAATCTTAAGATAATATTTTCTAAAATCTTAATTAAATTCTAATAATCTTGTGAATTATCAATTAAACTAATAATCTTAAAAAATGAATTAAATCAATAATCTTATGATAATATTTTAATAATAATACTGAACTTAAGAAAATGAATTAAATCTTAATCTAAATAATATTACAATATAAACTCTTAGGAAAATGAATTAAATTTTAATCTTAGTAATATTATAATATCCTAATCTTATATTATACACAAATGAGATAAAAATTTAGGACACAAACTAAAAACAAAAAAACCTGATTCCCCTCTTCTTTTGAAATTTGAATTAGTGGATTTAATGTTTTAACGGTGCCTTAAAAATTCATTATGGCATTAAACACTCTAATTATTTTATTAATTACATAAATGATTAAAAATTAACTCAGTATCATAGAAAAAATTGAAAGGGACAATATTTCAGAACCCTAATCCATTCCGCCGCAATTCCTCCCCTTCCCTCTTCATCTTCTTCGCTAACCCTCACCATCTCCATCTCAAATTCTTCTTCTTCTTCGGCTCCTCATCACCTTCTCCATCTCCTTTCCGCCACCACTAACCCTAACCTCAACCTATCCTACATCATCAACTAAACCTAATTCTCTCCTCGAATCCGATACCACTGCCTCCAAATAGGGCCGTCGCGAATCCCGCCAGAAGAGACACGAGCCATGGAAGCAAAACCCTTCTCCGCGACCTTACCTAACCCTTTGCCTAAACCCTATCCTCATCATGAACCGAATCGAACTATTCATACGTCTTATCTCGCGAATTTCAAAAAAAACAAACCATAAACGGAATCTTGATACAATAACGATACGAGCTCGTACCTTGCTGTAGAAAATGAATTGCGAAGAGAAGACTTCGACTCGTTGAAGAGGAAATCCCGCAGCCGAAAGTAGTATGGATTTGACGAAAACGTATGCGCGCTACACAGTTCCGTTCAGATGCGATTTTGATTCATCCCTGCGATTTCCATCTTCAACTCTGTATTGTTGTAGTGGTCTTGTGCGAGAAAGCGTATCGATGACGTTAGGCTCAAATCTCGTCCCTGCAGGTTGGTGAAGGATCAATAGGCTTGATTTTCCGAAATCAAAAATGTTCACGGCTCTGTTGACGGACGAGATGAAACTCCTTAAGGTAAGAAGTTAGAATCTGCTTCTTATCTCTCTCCTGCTTCTGTTGATTTGTAATTCGAATCCTCAAATTTTCCTTCAGGTTGTTGCTGTGGTGGTCGAAGACGAGGAATCCATTACATTATGACGTTGATGAAGATATCCCATTGATGACAAAGAAACAGAACTTGGTGCTGATGTATTGAAATTGATGGAATATCATGAAGAGAGATGAAGGTGATGGAGATAGTAGACAATTCAGATTGAAGGAGAAGTTGAGAAACTGTAAGGAGGAGTATCCATGACAGCTTTTAGAATTATGGAAGAATGAATAGGGATTGAAGAAGGATTGAAGGGGAATTATTCATGAATGAGGAGAAGGATTGAGAGGAGAAGAGAAAAATGGTGGAGAAGAAATTGGAATCGTGAAGAAGCTGAAAAAATGGTGAAACTTCTGACTTATAGGAGTTGATTCTTTGGATCCTTCTGGAGTTTTCTGGTGAGTTCTGGAATTTCTAGTAAATAGTTTGTTATTTTTCTGTTATGGAATTGGTTATGAGTTAAAAGTTAGTTATTTTCTGTGGTGATTGACTTAACAGTTAATTATGAGGCTTATAATTGATTTCGTTTTTATCCTGATACTCCCTCTTGCAATTCTGCTTGTCATATTACAGCCTCTTATCAGATGAGTTTCTAACTGAGTTATTCCTCTTTTTTCAGTGGAATTTGGTTGATGAGGATCACTCTTGTGCTGATGATGAACAGAGTTGTTTTTTATAAGTTTAAAATTGGTAACACCGTTGGGTCCCGGATTGATTATCCTGGTGCAGAGCACAATGACATTATTGCTGCCTTAAAGGTATATCCTCAACTAATGATCTTGATAGCACGGTAAAGACTGTAGAGATTGCCAACTTTTGAACATTGGAAGTAATGATAAAAATCAGAATGCTTAGATTGAACGTTTTCAAAACTGTGATTGTTGACACTCTTTCTTTGTTTACCTCTTACAATCCATATTCAGGTTCATTAATTGGGCCGATTGCAACAAACTCTCCATTTGGAAGTAAAGATTCTTTATTGGCAAGCAATCCCAAATGCCGTCACGAACGAGCGTCATAAATCCATCTTCATCATACAACTCCTCAGTACCCGAGATTGATGGCTCCATCTTATGTGTAGAAAACTTCCTGCTGTCAATTTTCTCAACCTATTATCCTTATGTATTTTTTTTTGTGAATTATGAAGGACTCCCTTATTGTTGCCATTTTGCTTTAAACTTTTGTATTAAGATCTGTTTGAAATGGAAAAGGGAGTACTGGAATTTTAATGAATCAATTTATGATCTGTTTGTATTTGGAACATTTTGGTTATTCTGTATTTAAAAGGTTAGAGAGTTTTAGAAGTTAGAGAATAATTTTGCAATGGATATTCAAGGAAATGACTTTGCGATAAACACAATAGATTGAACCAACACCGCATGTTGCCTTATCCTTATCCATAAAGACTAATCCACCACAACTACTCTTTTTAGCCCCAAAATACCTACCATAGTCAAGGGAAGGGTTTAAAGAGAGAGAGATAGCTGAGATTGAGCGGGAGAAAAAAAAGAAAAAGAAGTAGTTGAGGAGAAAGAGCAAACATGATTGAAGTACCATCCAAGTGGCAAATGTTTGTATAAAAAAAAGAATAGGACATGAAGTGAGTTCCTCAAGAATTAACATAAAATTGGCTCAATGAAATATAATTAAGGATAATAATTTGGATAATAAAATCCAATGAATAATTGACTTTTCATTTGAATAATGGAATTAATTGAAAAAAACGTTGGATCTTTAAGATGGAGAATGAAATTCCGAAATGAATAATGGATTATATATATAAAAAAAAAAGGGGCTTAATGTTGAAAAGAAATGGTTGATGTTTAGAGACAAATGACATGAAAAGTGGAATGTTAGCAAACGTGAATATGGACACAAAAAATGACTTTGGCTAACGAAAATGGTGACTTAGACCGAATCGGAAAGTGTATGTGTAAAATGGAGATGGCTTGTATTTAAAATAGAATCAAGAGCCAGAACTTGAACTCCAATAACTGTGCATTTTCCTTAAACCTAAATCGAATCCTTCAACATAATCCATTCTTAAGAACTTTGGTGCCACACTAAACTCCGAGCAAATCTCGAATTATTATTCCGTAAACAAATGGATTGAAACCACCCTTCGATACACTAGATCTCAATTGGTGAAGTGCCCTTCAAATCAAAATCATGAACAAGAACTCCAAGTCCCTTGAGATATTTAAATGATGCAGAACACAACTTGAGACGTTGAGAAGAGCCAACATTCTCATCCAAAGCCAATCTGAATGAACACCTCAATAATAAGTTAGATGCGCCAGTGAATATTCTCCATAAGTTCACACCATAACAGATACAGATAAGGCCTGAAACCCTAATTTCTACGGGCCTTGATCATATGCCTTATGAATCCATGAAATGCATTATTATGATGTTAACGAATTGATGAGAAATGCCGATGAATGCAAAATGATATGCCAGTAAAAGGGGATAAATATGAGGGCAAATTTTGAGGTATTACACACATATATGCGAAAACGGCGTATCGACACGATCCGATCCAAATATAATCAAATAATTATAAAAAAAATTAGAATTAATGATATTGAAACAAAACTATACAAATAAAATAATAATAAATTTTTTTTAAAAAAAAATGTTAATAGTGTATATATATATATATATATATATATATATATATATATATATATATATATATATATATATATATATATATATATATATATATATATATATATATATATATATATATATATATATATATATATATATATATATATATATATATATATATATATATATATATATATAAACCAAATTTCTAAAAGATCAAGAAGTATATTATGTACGCATATAATACATTTCACATCAGTTTCATTTATGTCTTACAGTATCCAAAATAACAAATTGTGACACAATATAATTCTTATCCGTTTCAAGGCACACATGTATATGTATCACAAAAAGAATCAGTTTAATATATATATATATATATATATATATATATATATATATATATATATATATATATATATATATATATATTGAAAGAAAAACACAACATATAAAATAAAATAGGAAGATTATTGATGCGTGTTTTTCGCAAGTGTACGAACACGTCAAAGTAATATAAAAGATTGTCGAATCCACAGAGATCAAGTGTCAATCTATCGTACCTGTTGTTATGGTGTGTATCTAAGGCAACTAAATATAAGGGTTTTGAGAAGGGTGCAATCGTAAATAAAATAATAATTTTAAACAATAGACAAAGACAGGCTCGAATGTAATTCACGTAATCAATGATAATCCAGTACTTGTTAATGGAACTACTTATGGGCAATGTTTTTTTCTTTGAAAAGAACTAATTTAACAGGAACTGTCGCTTTCGCGTATTCAGAACCGAGTTGTACTCTCTAATCAACCTCTCCTATTGTCACGGATAAAAAGGTGCGTACTGCGTTAGAGTAGTAAACCTATTTTTAAGAAATATAGTATCTCAACTAAGTTGAAAAGTATTTTAACCTGGACTTCTTAGCAAAAAGAGGTTCTTACGAACCAGACTTTAAACTTCCTAACGCGTCCGAAAATCGTTTTAAAATCTCTTTTCTTTTTAATCTAAAAATTCCTAATGAACTAGACAAAACGCTTTTGGCTGTTTTTGAAATAGTTAAAACAATTAGATTGAATTGAAAGATAAAATAGCCCTTAAGTGTTTCCACGAACGATTATACGGATTACTGGTTCAATTACGATCCTTACATTCTAACCTTTATGGAATTAGTTAGACATGATAAAGTAAAGATTCTTTTTATAATTTTTCATAAAAGTAATTTAGTGCGAGTGCGGAAAGTAAATGAATTTAGTGCGAGTGCGAGAAATAAAGTAATTTAGTGCGAGTGCGGGAAATAAAGGAATTTAGTGCAAGTGCGGGTAATAAACGAAAGTAAAGCGAGTGCGGGAAATAAAGAAAGTAAAGCGAGTGCGGATAATAAATGAAAGTAAAGCAGTGCGAGAAATAAATAAAAGTAAAGCAATGCGGAAAAGTAAAATACGAAATGGAATTAAAATGGCGGCAGGATTAACTTCCTCCAGAGTGCTCCAAAACTCGATCACACAGACAGATTACAGACTCAATCACTCGATTGCAGAAACACCCCGATGTGGAATGGCAACTGCTTTGAAACTGATATATGCCTAGAGAAATCTAAGTTTGGATGAAGAAAAACGAAAAACTAAAGTCCTATTTATAGGAAAACTAAATGCGGGAAATGACCAGGACGCCCCTCCACTAAAAAGTGGAGGGAACTGAATTTTTCCTTGTGGCGCCCGCCACAGGCCTATGGCGCCCGCCATAGTACTAATGGAGAATGGAAGAGTGGGGATCGTGGGTCTTGGCAGTTGTGGAGTGGTCTTGAGACGTGGCCACGTCATGGCTAACCCCATGGCGCCCGCCACGGTGGGTGCCGTAAGTGCAAAACGCTGAATTTCTAGGTTTTCGTCCATTTCCACTCCTTTTTCGCTCCTTTTCTCGATTCAAGCCCCGATTACAATAAAAACCTGAATACAAAAGAAAACAAAGTAATAACAGAACAAAATAACAATAAAAGCTAAGAATGCATGCGAAATCAGAGTCAGAAATACGGTGAAATTTAGTGTGATCAAATTCTCCCACACTTAAACCTTTGCTTGTCCTCAAGCAAACATTAAAGCTCAAGAAAATATAGTGTCAACACGTGTCTCTGGGCTAAAGGGCTTCTAAGTTCAAGCCAGGATGCAGTGACAGATACTAACTAAGTGAACCAAGGGTACCATAGTAACACAAACACAAACTTCAATCCTATATTAACCACTCCATATCATCCCACAATACCTAGGCCTATCTTCTCATCTTTTTGTGTCCTTTTCATTCAGGCGCAATCACATTAAGCCCGTTATCCGTACATGCTTCATAGTAGAGTGACCGGTTAGTGATTCTGATCCAAAACATAAGGTTTTTGGCACATAAGCATGTGTAAACCTGTTTTATTTGACCTAATTGTAGCTGCGGGGGATCGGATCGTAATCCGCCCTACCAAGTTCAGTGCCAGATACTTCTGAACCAACTAACAATAGGTGACTTGCAATTTTTTTTTCTTTTTGTGGCAAAATTTTTTTCTTCTCTTTTTTTCGGTTTAAATGACTTTGTGAGGGTCACCTATACCAGAGTTTGCCTTTTTTTCTTTTTTTATTAGCACTGGATCATTCACTTATGTTCATCGCCCCCTACGTAGAGCATGCTTAGGCCGGAGCTGACTGCTAAAATAAACTACTTAGGACAATTTTTTAAATGATAATAAAGGCCATGGTGGTGGGGTTTAGGAGTGATTCCTATATTCAAGAGGTCTATGGTGCTAAAATGGTTCTGATGTTTCAAAAAGTTGACCTAAGTCACCACATCCTAATCTAAACCTGTCTCAAAGCCCAAAAAACATGTGAAACAACATTGTTTTCTTTTTTAAAATTTTCTGGTAAGGCTAAGGAAATGGGAAAAAATGAAGATGAACTAAAAATACACTATACTGGTGACTCGTCAGACTCATGCATTATCTAAGAAAAATAAATTACTGAAAAGGGAAATAACTGAAAGGAAATAATTAACTAAAAAGGGAAATGACAGAAAGCAATAAAATCCCCTCCCACACTTAAATCGAACATTGTCCCCAATGTTTCGAAATAAGATAAGGGGGGTAACCTGAAAAAGACTACTGAGGAGGAGCACTGGTGCCCTCGCCGTCCTGCTGTGATGGTCTAGAACGACGGGATCTACTACGATGCTGGTCCCTCCGGTCGAGTCGTGCTGATAAAGCAGCCTGAGCACTCCGGACCTCTCGAAGGTTACCTAAGATGGAACCCTGAGTGGCCTCTACAAGCTGGTAGTGCCGGCTGTTGAACTCTCTCTGACGGTTCTGCTCTAATGAGATATCGTTCAAGGTACGGCAAACGTTGCTATAAGCACGGTCCGAAACCAATCGCGATTGTTGCATGAAGCTCATGTTGTCCGTCAGCTGTTGTGAAATAATAGAGAGAAGGCCATCACGCCTTTCTTCTCTAGCTGTCATATCACGCCACATCTCCTCGGTGACAAAGAATCCAGGAGCAGTACCTGCAACAGGGTTAGAGGAGGATGGTGCGGTGTGTGACTGTGAAGGACGATGGGGGGACATGTGAGGGATGGGAGACTGCTCTCTCCGATCATACTCTTCATCAATGTCATGTGCCTCCCCATCGGGAATATTAGGAGGAAGTGGACCCAAAAGACGTGGAGCATTAAGATCATAGGTCCAGTTCCTTTGATCACGTATATCAGTACGTCTACTGCATGGTAAAGCAACAGATGGGATAGCTACCCCATGAACCATCAACTCATAACCACATTCTCTCCTTGTTCGGCACAATTTCATGTCTTTCAGAAATTTTAAATTAATTGTGCGAGGAGGTAGTGGTTCAAGTGTAGCTATCTCATTGTTCAGGCCAAGGGCCCGAGCAATAGACGTAACAAGCCCTCCAAAAACAATCGGTCCTGTTTTATTAGTAAATAAAGTCATGTGGGCAAGCATAAACGGGACCGGATTTATGTGGGTTCTAGTGAGGCATCCTTGCAAAAATAGGAGTTCTCTAGCATTTACCTTGTTTGGACTTTCCCGGCCAAAAATAGTACATGCCAAAAGATGTCTAAAAACTCTTATGGCCGGGTTGTGAATGGTCGACGCAAGTATCCCTTCAAAAGAATTAATTGAAGTACTTGAAAGCCTTTGCCAGAAGGTAAATACCTCGGCCGACCATTCCGCATCCAAAGGTGCCTCACAAATCGCACCTTCCCTATGAGGGATTCCTAACAAGCCTGCTAGATCATTGGTATTGAATTCATACTCAATTCCAAACAGTCTAAAAATAACAGTACCGACAGTGCTAGCAGTGTTAGGACTGACAGTGTATATTAAAGAACTCAAAAACTCAATTGTCAGTTTCTCATAGGTAGGTTCCTGATTAATGAAAATATTATGCAAGCCTAGAAATTCTAATAAATTAAAAACACTATGATAAATACCCAAAGCATACAGACAGTTATCGTCGACGTACCTAGTCGAGAGAATTTCTCGACTCTGAAGCCTCTGAATAATTTTCCGTTGCCTATCACCCGGCCTTCCATCACGAAGAAGAAATCCGTTGAACTCCATTGTTGATTGCTCCTTAGGAAGTGAAAATGGTAGAAAAATGGTTTATGAGGGGAATGATAAAGTTTTGATTTTTATGGTTTATGGTGGATGAAAATGAAAATGGATGTTGGATATGTTTTATGGATGGAGGGTATTTTGGAAATGGGGGAGCTTTAATGGGGTTCAAGGAGGTTTTTGAAAGTTACAAAAATGGGTTTTTGGAGAAGAAAGGTGTGAAAATGGTGGAAATGGGGAATCAGCCCCGTATTTGTTGTGGGACGGTGTGGCGCCCGCCACAGGGCCTATGGCGCCCTCCATAAGGCCATTTCCTGGGCCTTGGATTTTTAAATCCTCCTTTTGGGCCTTCCTTGCACCTTTGGTCTTCGGGGGGGTCTGGATAGCATTTTCTTCTTCTTTTCAAGGCATGAGGCTTGCATATTTTTTTTGTGAAGACAAAAATGAAAATATTTTTGTCTTATATTTTTTTTCATTGCACGACAAAAATAAAATAATTAAAAATCAAAAAGAAAAAGAAAAATTAACATTAGTGCATAATATGTATATATAGGAGGAATTCAAAGTACATGAAAATATAATAGATGCAATAAAGTGAGATATGTCTGGGAATGCGATAAATAAAATAAAGCATATAAAAGGAATTTAAATACTAGGGTAGTGCTGTCAGTGTAGAATGAGTCATGTGGTAGGCTTCTTTTCCGGGCTTGATCCACGAATCTCAGCTATCTCCCTCTGAAGCTCTTCAATCGCCTGATATAGAGCATCGGCCTCTGAGGCATGAGTGAGATCAGAAACCTGCATCTGTAACTCTAAGTCTGCCACTTCCTGCTTGAGCAGGGCAGTCTCCTTGCGGAGCTCATAAATCTGTGTTTGTAGGTCAGGTGGCTGCAGAGACATATTGTTAGACATAACAGTGATTCGGGGAGTAAGAGGTGTAGGAGTGTACTTAGCGGCGGGAGGCGATTTCAGCTCTTCGACAGTCTCTCCATAACCCTCTAGAGCATAACTCCAATTTGCAGGATCATGGACACTGGTCATCAGCGGATCTGGTAATGTAAAGTAGTGTATCGCTTCGCCGTCGATCAGTAATTTAAACATGTTGGGCTCAAAAGAAGCCCTCCTCATTAGTCCTCTGTCAAGACAAATATCAACATCCAGGGTGGTGTAGCAGCAGAAGGTCCTGAGGTGCAATAATTTGCGAGACAAACCCAATGCAGTAGCTATCTGTGTAATAATCCCACCGACATGTATGATGCCTACGGATGATCTGGCAACACTAGCAAGGCCCTTCAACAGAAAGTTGCCACAAGCAACTGAGCGAGACTGAGTCGCACAAAACAGTAGGAAAATATCCTCTTCACTTAGCAGGGTCTCTGTATCTGGCAAACCTAGGAAAGAATGCGCTAGAATCATCTGGAAGTACCTTAACGCAGGGTTGTGGATTACCTGAGAAAACTGGGTGGAAGGATCTTGGCTTCCTCCACCTGATATTTTAGACCAAAACTTTTCCACTTCTCTGCTCATAAAATACCCCATCGGTGTCTCTGGAATAGCATCAGGAGTAGTCTGGAAACCTAGTAAATCACCAAACTCTTTGTGAGAGAAGGAGTAGTCAATCCCGAATAACCTGAAAACAGCGAGTCCATCGGGTCCAGCCCAAGGGTCATGATGAAACGAGCTGAGGAACTCAAGAGTCAAGTTCCTATAAGTGTTGTTCCTGTCGTCAAACTGGTCCCACTAGAGTTGATGGCACAAAAATATGACGCTTGGCTCTATCCCCAAGGCATCCATGCAGTCATGGTCAGGGTACCTGGTAGGAGCCATAGGGCGTCTCATGTGGACATAGTAACGCTCTCTCTGTGCGTCGTCTCTAAAGGCCACGTGCATGTCATCAGGGTTCTGCATTCTGTACAAGGTTAGCAAACAAGTCCTGAAAGCACATAAAACATTCAATCGTTAGTCCTGACATAATAAAATAAACAAATTTAAAATAAATTAAAAATAAATAAATAAAAAGTACATAAATAAGAAAAACATGGGTTGCCTCCCATGCAGCGCTTGTTTAACGTCATTAGCTCGACGACCAATTTTTAAACATCATTGGAAGGATATGGTGGATCACTCAGAGTATGACAGGTGTATGTTGTTGGGATGTCACCTCCTTCGTAGGGCTTCAACCTCTGTCCATTGACGATGAACGGTTTACATGTTTGGTTCTTGATTTCAATAGCACCAGATCTTAGGATCTTAGATACTTCGAAAGGGCCAGTCCATCTCGAATGAAGTTTTCCTGGAAAAAGTCGTAACCTAGAATCGAACAGGAGAACAGGATCGCCTATTTTGAAGTCTCTTCTTATGATTCTTTTGTCGTGCCAAGCTTTTTTTCTTTCTTTGTATATGATGGCATTTTCGTAGGCGGATTGTCTGAGCTCTTCTAATTTGTGGATATCAAGGATACGTTTCTCACCAGCAGTCAAGTAATCCAAATTCAAAGTTTTGATGGCCCAATAGGCCTTATGCTCCAACTCAAAAGGTAAGTGACATGATTTTCCATAGACCAGTTGGTAAGGGGTTGTTCCTATAGGAGTTTTGAAAGCGGTTCTATAGGCCCATAATGCTTCTTGAAGTTTCTGTGACCAATCCTTTATAGATATAGAGACAGTCTTCTCGAGGATTTGTTTGATCTCCCTATTAGATACTTCCACTTGTCCATTGGTCTGTGGGTGGTATGGTGTTGCTACTCTATGCTTAACTCCATACTTGCTTAAAAGTTTATCAAATATTCTCGATATGAAGTGTGATCCTCCATCACTTATGACTAAACGGGGTGTTCCAAACCTGGGAAATATATAGTTTTTGAATAATTTGATGACTACTCTGGTGTCTTGTGGGTGCGGCGATAGCTTCAATCCATTTAGACACGTAGTCAACTGCTACTAAGATGTACTGATTTCCAAAAGATGGTGGGAACGGTCCAATAAAGTCTATACCCCATACGTCGAAGAGTTCTACTTCTTGGATATTTCTTAACGGAATTTCATTACGTCTTGAAATATTTCCTGTGCGTTGGCATCTATCACACTTGACAATGAAAGCATGGACATCACGCCACATAGTAGGCCAGAATAGGCCAGCTTGAAGAATCTTGGCGTAGGTCTTAGATGTGCTTGCATGTCCACCATAGGGTGCAGAGTGACAATGCTCAATTATATTATTTACCTCTTCTTCTGGAACACAACGGCGGAAAATGCCATCTTTACCTCTCTTGAAAAGAAATGGTTCGTCCCAATAGAAGTTTCTCACATCACTATAGAACTTCTTCTTCCGGTGGTAGTTTAGATCAGGGGGTATGATGTCAGCAGCTAGGTAATTAACAAAGTCTGCATACCAAGGTACATTGCTTATAGCTAAGGATTTATGAAAATGCTCGTGAGGGTCTGGGTTATCATCTTCAATAGTTTCTAGTTGGGCTATCAGTCTATCATAGGCAAAATCGTCATTTATGGGTACTGAATCAGGTTTTAGGTATTCTAGCCTAGATAGGTGATCAGCAACCACATTATCAGTGCCTTTCTTATCACGGATATCCAAATCAAACTCTTGCAATAATAGAATCCATCGAAGTAACCTAGGTTTGGCATCCTTTTTGCTTAGCAAGTAACGAATGGCAGCATGGTCGGTGTAAACTATAATCTTGGCTCCTACTAGATAAGATCTAAATTTGTCTATGGCAAAAACTACAGCTAGGAGCTCTTTTTCGGTTGTTGCGTAGTTGAGCTGTGCAGCGTCTAGGGTTCTACTGGCATAATAAATTACATGTAACTTTTTGTCTTTTCTTTGACCTAGAACGGCTCCAACAGCATAATCGCTGGCGTCACACATTATCTCAAACGGTTCTGACCAATCAGGGGGTTTCATTATAGGTGCTGAAATTAGAGCTTGCTTCAGAAGATTAAATGCTTCAGTACATTTTTCATCGAAGATGAATTCAGCATCTTTCATCAAAAGATCAGTTAAGGGCTTTGTTATTTTGGATAAATCCTTGATAAAACGTCGGTAAAATCCGGCATGTCCAAGAAAACTTCTTATCTCCCTGATAGTCTTCGGCGGTTTTAGATTCTCTATGACTTCTATTTTTGCTTTATCTACCTCTATACCTTTTTCGGAAACTATATGTCCTAAAACAATCCCTTCGGTGACCATGAAATGACATTTTTCCCAATTTAGCATAAGGTTTACCTCCACACATCTCTCCAGGATTTTCTCAAGGTTGATAAGAAAATTTTTGAAATCTGATCCACAAACTGAGAAATCGTCCATAAATACTTCCATGATTCCATCTAAATAGTCTTCAAAGATAGACATCATGCAGCGTTGGAAAGTGGCAGGAGCATTACAGAGTCCAAAAGGCATTCTTCTATAGGCAAAAGTTCCAACTGGGCATGTAAAGGTAGTTTTTTCTTGATCTTCAGGGTGAATAGGTATTTGGAAGAATCCTGAATATCCATCTAGGTAACAAAAGTAGGAGTGTCTGGCTAGGCGCTCCAACATTTGGTCTATGAATGGTAATGGGAAATGGTCCTTCCTAGTTGCTTTATTTAATTTTCTATAATCTATGCACATACGCCAACCTCCATCGGTTCTTTTTGCTACAGGTTCGCCCTTCTCGTTTTGCACGACCGTGATGCCTCCCTTTTTAGGTACTACATGCACAGGACTCACCCATCTACTGTCGGAGATCTGATATATTATACCTGCCTCTAGTAACTTAAGAACTTCAGTCTTAACTACAGTACTCATTATAGGATTTATTCTTCGTTGGTGTTCTCTGGAAGGTTTTGAATCTTCTTCAAGCAAAATCCGATGCATGCATATGGATGGGCTTATTCCTTTTAGATCAGAGATCTTATATCCTAAGGCTGAGGGGTACCTACGTAAAACTTCTAATAATTGATCGATTTCTTCTTGGTTTAAGGTAGCACTGACTATAACTGGACAGTTCATATCTTCATCGAGAAATTCATATCTCAGGTTTTTAGGCAGTTCCTTAAGTTTTACGGTCGGTTTCATAGGGCAACGCATAGGATCTGGGGTAAGAGATAAACATTCGTGAAGGTTATCATCAATGTAGGGTTTTTTATAATTGTTATCTTCCAAAATAAGGGTTGATGGCAATTTTATAGATTCAGTTTCTTCTTCTTGTTCTAATTCCCTAATGCATTCTTCGATGATATCTAAGGCATAACAAGCATCTCCTATCATAGGTGCCATAAGAAATTTTGACAATATAAATTCTATCTTCTCGTCACCTACCTCAAAAGTTAGTTTTCCTTTTTTAACATCTATTACGGCTCCAGCAGTTGATAAGAATGGTCTACCTAGGAGGATTGGTATGTCGTTATCTTCCTTAATGTCCATGACAACAAAATCAGTAGGTATAAACAGCTGACCTATCCTAACAGGGACGTCTTCAAGTATGCCTATAGGGTATTTAACAGATCTATCGGCTAATTGAAGTGACATATTAGTAGGTTGTAATTCTCCTAAGTTTAATCTCACACAAACTGCTAAAGGCATTAAGCTCACACTAGCTCCTAAGTCTAGAAAAGCTTTTTCGATGACATGATTTCCCAAAATACACGGAATGGAAAAATTTCCGGGATCTTTATCTTTCTTTGCTAACCTATTTTCGGAAATAGAATTACATTCCACGGGTTTTGGATCTTCAAGTCTGCGTTTATTTGTAAGTATGTCTTTGAGAAACTTAGCGTAAGAAGGTATTTGGGTGATGGCTTCTGTAAAGGGGATTTCTACGTGAATTTTTTCTATAACCTTAACGAATTTTTGATATTGATTATAGATTTGGGTTTTCTTTAATCTTTGAGGGTATGGTATTGGTGGTTTGTATGGAGGTGGTGGTACATAGGTTTTATTTTTAGGTTCTTCTCCTTTTTCTTGACTTTCCGGGGTTTCAGGCTTCTCTGGTTCCTTCTCCTCATTCCTCTCAGAAGTTTCGGGCTCACTTAATCTAGGGTTAGAAGGTTCTTTATAAGCGGTTCCACTTCGTAGAGTAATGGCATTTGCTTGCCCTTTCGGGTTTTGTTGAGGTTGTCCAGGGAACTTTCCTCCAGGTGTAGTCTGTGGGGCTTGGTTTAACGCTACCTGAGAGATCTGGGTTTCAAGCGTCTTATTATGAGTAATAATTTGATCAACCTTGGTTCCTAACTGGGTAATTAGTTCGTTAACATGGAAGTTTTGGTTCATGAACTCTTTGTTTTGTTGTGTTTGAGCAGTGATAAAATTTTTTACAACTTCATCAAAGCTCGGACTTGGTGGTACAGGTTGCATAGGTTGATTTGTTCTTGGGGCTTGGTAACCTTGTTGTCTCGGAGGTGCGGTATTTTGAATAGGGTTATTATTTTTGTAGGAGAAGTTTGGGTGATTCCTCCATCCAGGGTTATATGTGTTTGAAAATGGGTTCCCTTGGGTATAGTTTACTTGCTCACTGTTGGTCTCATTCAACAGATTGCATTCGGCGGATTGGTGTCCTTGCGTTCCACATGTCTCACAATTCGGCGAAACTGCGGCTACAGTATTCGGAGTTGTACACATATGTTCGACTCTAAGGGCCAACGCGTCCATTTTAGCCTGCATCATGTTGTCACTCCCGATAAGTGGACATGGCCCAAATAAAGGTACAAACGCGAACGGTCGGCGAGAGGGACAATGAGAACACACAGCCGTGAACTCACTGGAGATGAATAGAGTCGCCAGCTAGGCATTTTTATCCCGGAGGAAAGGCAATGCTGCATAGACCTAGAAAGATATGGATAAGACGGTTGCGGACCAGAGAGACTGAGAAAGGGGGTTGGTTACAACCTGGGAAGGTATTAGCACCCAGATTGTCCGTCGTACTCGACGGGATCCACGCTTAAAAGATTTGTGTTTTAAAGGGGTAGTGTCAGTTCAATTTGTGTGTAAAGAGCTGGAAAAGAATGTACAGGTGTCAGTGTAAAAGAAGTGAAGTGTGATATATACAGTGTCAGTGTGAGGGCAAGAGTATGCTCAAGATCATGAGGCTAAGAAAATAATGCTGGAAAGAGGGGGAATATACAGAGACTTTTGTTCGATAACTGTTAAGTTATGCCTACGTATCCTCTCGTGCAATGAGGAAGTCAGAACACCGTAGTTCGACCCAAAGAGACTGAAAGATGAATTGACTTGTGAACTGCTTACTTATCTATGCTCAAGTGTATGATCTGTCTGGCACAGATGCTAACTGTCTTGCATTAGACGGAAGAAGCAAGTTCTCGTTTATGAGTGAATGAGATGAGAAAAGAATCCCGTAGGAGACGATTATTGTTTGTTTTTGAGTTTTCAGTCTTTTATTGCCTTTGAAAGTTTGTCATAAGCTAATGAGCTTAAGCCTAAACCAATGGATTTAGTAAACTCATCACATCTTCCCTCTGTTTAGGGGTAATAAGAATACCTTAAGTGTGAAGTCAGATTCTCACACTTAATCACCTTTGATGTAGGATTAAGATCATTAACCTACTTGTGATTATTTAGATGTTTTTGTGGTTTTTGTTTAGTGTTGAGTAATGAGGTTAAGCTATAATCAAGGATTAAACAGACTCATTACACCATCCTAATAGAAGGATAATAGATGAGAATGTTTAAGCTGAGGAAAGCTCCTCAACTTAACCCATGATTAGGGATTAAACTCATGACAAAACAAGCCTTTGATTAAGTGGATTTTATTTAATGGTATGATGATGAAGTGATTTTTATGGTTTGTAAGACAACTTGAGGGGGACTTGTCCATTAACACTAGGGTTAGTCCTTCTTAACCAATTAAGGAAGAATTAGAACCCTAATGCAAGGCCCAAGTTACAAGTGTGATGTCTTGATGATTATTATGTGGATTGATTAAAGGATTTAAACACATTAAGGGTTTAACACTTAGGATTAAAGTTATACACTCCATCCTAATAGAAGGATGCAGGCATAAGCTTAATCACAAATCCTTAAAACCTTTAGGGTTTAGTCCTTGATTATGAGATGAGAAGAGAAGACTCAAAAGAGACACAAAGGTAAAACTAAGGGGGGAGACTAGTCAAAACCCTAATCATTGTCATGCTTGGTTGTTCCTAAGGTTTGTGAGGTTTGCAAGAACAATCTTCAATGGAACCACCAGGAAGCAGATGAACAGGATCAAGAGAAGCAAGATGACTTGCTTCATTCAAGAAGCCAAGTCACTTGAAGAAAGAAAGTAAGAAGAACAAGAATGAGCAAGCTCAATCTCATACACAAACAAAAATGCAGCAATGGATGCAAGAGAGATGAAAAGAAAAGTTATGAGAAATGAAGGCAAATTCACTTCTCAAATTCACTTACCACCTGAAAAGTTAGAAAGGAAATGCAATGCAATGCAAAATGGGGTGAAATGGTATGATGAGGAGCAAAACCAGAAGCATGTTGATGATGATAATGATGCTATGAGATGCTACAAACATAAGGCAGCCCATGGAAATGATCATGCAAGTTCATGAATGCAAATGAAACAAGCTAAGGAGCATGGATACACATGAAAAGTTATGAAGTGCACATGGCATACAACATGGCAAACACATGATGCAATGATCAATCATGCTTTATATATGTCTTATGATGTCAAATGAATCAAATGGATGCTTGAAATGTCATGGCAAGTCAAGTTATGCAAGAGAATGCAAGATGGATGCATATGGAAGCCCAAATTAGGGTTTATGAATCATACATCAAACAAAAACCAAAAACAGAAGCAAACCCTAAGATAAAAAATTAAAAATGCCACACAAAGTAACCTTAATCCTATACTAAACCAAAGCCCAAAGGAGAGGTCTCAATTCCTAAACTATCTCAAGTTATGGTTTTTACAAGATTCTAGGGTTTTTAGGGTTTCCAAACAAAAGAAATGTCAAACAAATTGAAAATGAGGAATCAAATCATGGCCATTTAATATCAAAAACTAAATGCTAAACACAATGCAATGCAAGAAGAATCAATGTCCAACTCTTTATGGATAGGCAGAAATGATTTTTTGAACTTAGGATCAAAATAATGCACAAAAATGATTTTAATTCAATGAAAAATTCTCAATATGCATCAAGATCAAAAAAGAAATTTGGTTTGAAGGTTGGACAATGTTTCTAAATGTCTTAGAACATTTCATGAATTTTTTGGTGATTTTTAAATACCTAAAAGTATTTTTAATAAATTAATTCTCATTAACCAATTAAAAATAATCTTTTAAATATTTATAAATAATTTTTTAATGATAAAAATAAAAATGAAAATATTTTTGTGTCTTAAAAATTAATAAAACTCTTGAGAAAAAGTTTCATAATTTTTAGACAATTTTTACTATTTTAAATAAATTGTTCAAATTAAATGAATTAAATATGAAAAAGAAATAAAAAAGACTGAAGTCAACCAAATGAGGGGACAGGATTGAGTCTGGGAAAGGCCTTGTTGACTGCGCGCGCAGATCAAAGGCTGAAATTCAAACTTCTTAAATTCAATTAATTAAACTAATTAATCACAATTATGAACTAATGACATGATCCAGACCACACACGCGCGCGCGGGAAGCCAGATCCAAGGGTCCACATTTGAAATTTGCCCTAACCCTAATTAGATGGCTAATGACTTTCAGGCTGCCGGAGAAGACTTCCGGTCGTCTTCTCCGGCCAGCACCTTCCCTGAGAAATGCCAACTTTCACCCTAGCTCACTAAAATGAAATCTAAAAACATGGAAATGATCCCCACAACCTACTGAATCGAAACCCCATCACAAACAACATTTATATTTCCTCAAATTCATGAATCGAAACAAAGAAGATTTTAGGGCAAAACTTTCAGAAACCAAATAAACTCTCATCTCTCCACCATTTTCAAAACTAAAAGCATCAGAACAATCAGTGAAGCATGGAGAACAAGTTTAGAACTTAAAAATCCATTTCTGGAAAAAAAGTTCTTGAGCTACCTGAGATTCGAAGCTTTCACTCCAGCCACTTTCTGACCTCCCCTCCTTGTGAAATCCACTCCTTATGACCTCTTGAGGATGTTTGAATGCTTTGGAGAAGTTTATGCTGGCTAGATGAAGAGTTTGAACAGCTTCTGCTCAAGCTCAGTTGAAAATGGCAATGGTGATGCAAGCAGTTTCAGGCCAATGTGAGTGGTTCTTTGTGGTCCAGATGATGAGTGGAGAAGGTTTGTGGAGTTTGTTTGGATGTTTGTGAGCTGTGGAAGGTGTTTCGAAGGAAACTGCAGTTTGGGGTGAAAATGGTGAAGTGATGTTATGGCTTGTTTCAGGCCTGGTTCTTTGTTGGTTTGGACTCAATGTGACAAGGTGAGATGATTAGTGAAACTTGCTTGAGTGTTTTTGAGCTGGGCAGAGAGATTCGAAGAGAAATGCAAAATGGGGTGAGTTTGTATATGTGATGCTATGGTGTGTTTCAGCTTGGCTTCTTCTTATGTTTTGCTTGCCAAAGGATAGTATAAAGAATTCCAAGTGGCCAGAGGATGTGACATGGCCTGCTGTGATTGGGATGTTTGCTTTTGCCAAAAGTCAACTTTTTTGTAAGAGAGGCATGGGCTTGGTTCTAGCTTGGTACAATGGCTAGGGCTGGCGCAGCATGGTGTGGTGAGAGACTATGGTTGGTTCAAAGGCCAAGGCAGCAAGTTGTAGGAAGCATCATGATGGTTTTGCAAGTTGGCTCATTTTGGCTCTTCATGAAAATGCCTTGTTACACAAACCATAAACATGTGATCTTTTGGTTCAATTCTGATTTTTAGAACTCATGTGATGTTTGTACATTGGTTTGAAGTGAACTAGAAGTTACAAATGGCCTTGGTTCATGATTTTGCAAAATTCACATTTGAGGCATGTCTTGAAAATTAATGATTTTGGCCAACTTTGTCACACCATAACTTTTGATCCAAGAAGAATTAGATCATGTTCTTGTACTTTTTGAAAAGGGAAAAATGTATTCTACAACTTTCATGACCAAAGTTTTTCCATTTGAAACATTTTTGGATCAAAAATCAAGGCTTGAAAAATGACCTAAAATGACCTATTCTTGAAAAGTCAACCATGCCCTAAAAAGTCAACATTTGCAAAAGCTTGTAATTCTTGATTTTTGTGAACTTCAACCTTCTTCCATGATCAAATAAAGACCATATACACTCAAAATGATGAATATCACCCATTGGTTGGGTCATTGGGGGCCTCAGATGCCCTGATTTTGCACTGACTTGTCTGAAAAGTCAACTCTTGATCAGATGACTTCCCCATGGAATTTCTTCATGAAAATTGATATGCATACTCCCTATACCATATAGAGACCAATGGAAACAAGAATGACCAAAAAATTTGAGGTTATGGCCTCTGAAACCAAAACCCTAATTTCAGGTCAACTGTGCAGTCTAGCCTGGCTCTGCTTCCATGCAAACCTCAGTTCTTGTGATTCTTTGGAATTCTTGACTTTGAGAGGATGCAATATGATATAAGAACACACATGGACCCCTTTGAAGTGATTGATTGCCTTTGGAGTGGCTCAAGAGGATCTTGGATTGCTCAGATCACAAACCCTAGGTGCAGATGACTTAGAAACTATGCAGTGAAACAAAAATGGGATATGAGATGACATGATTGTGTTTATGCATATGAAATGATCACAAGCCATGGTGTGAATGGGTGAGGGCAAATTTGGGGTGTTTACAGCTGCCCCTATTCAAACATGAGTTAGCTGTGCAGGATGTAAGCAACGGCTTATCAGGCAAACAAGATAACTTGTGGTTGAATACCAAAGACAGTCCAAAATTTGCACTCACAGAATGAAGAAGAAAAGTGATATAGATTGCAAAAGAAAAATAAAGTATATTGTAAAGTGTGAGCGACGGAGGACGACCGTCAAGCAGAGGACGACTGCTGGGTAAATAGCAATGACGGGGACGGCCGACATGCTGGGGATAACAAGTAAAGCTAAGACGGGGACGACCGACTAGCTGGAAAAATAAGATATCATGATGGGGACGACCATCAAGATAAAGCTGTAAGATTCTCTGGGAATTAATGAAACATGACGGGGACGGCCATCAAGTGCATAAAGTAAAGTAACCAACGATGGGGACGGCCATCGGGCTAAAAAGAAAAGGAGAAGGGACCACGACGGGGACGGCCATCGGGTTAAAGAATAAATGAAATAAACAGATGATGAGGTACGGTCATCAAAGGTGAAGGACGATCACCTAGCAGGGGACGGCTGCTCTGTTGGGGATGAGATGAGGGACGGTCACCTAAGGTGGAGGACGACCACCAGGCAGGGTACGGCTGCCGAAAATATCACGACATAGGACGAATGCCGGATAAAAGGGTCAACAATGGGGACGGCCATCGGATGAGCATGATGGAGGACGATCATCAAGAGGTGGAGGACGACCACCTAGCAGGGGACGGCTGCTCTCGAGGTTTCCCATGACATAGGACGAATGCCAGATAACCAAAAATCAACAATGGGGACGGCCATTGGATAAAATGATGAAGGACGATCATCAAAAGGTGGAGGACGACCACCTAGCAGGGGACGGCTGCTAAAAATCAACGATGGGGACGGCCATCGGATGAGCATGACGGAGGACGACCATCAAGAGGTGGAGGACGACCACCTAGCAGGGTACGGCTGCTCTCAAGGTTTATCATGACACAGGACGAGTGTCAGATAAAAAGGAAGGTTTGCTTTGTTGGCGATCTACTGGGGAATAAGTAAACACGGACGAGCGTTTACATCCAAGAAATAAAAGGTATAAGTGTTTGGTATGTTGTGTATAGACTGAAGATGCGGACGAGCATCCTTAAGACTACGATACGGATGAGTATCGGATAGAAACAAACTGACACATGTTCAGAGATGATGATACAGACGAGTATCAACGGGTTAACAAGGAACACGGACGAGTGTTGCATCTGAAGGGACTCTTCTGGGGAATAGTAGACACAGACGAGTATCTATATTCAAGAAGACACAAGTGTTTGACACGGTGTATGGATTAAAGATACGGACGAGCATCCTTAAGACTATGATACGGACGAGTACCATGTAGAAACAAACGCTTGAAGCATGTTCTGAGATGATGATACGGACGAGTATCAACGGGTTAACAAGGAACACGGACGAGTGTCGAATCTGTGGGGATATAAATGGTGTATACAAGATACGGACGAGTATCTGTATAAGTATGAGTAGTATGAGTATAGATGAATGTTTATCTGCTGGGGAGGGTGACACGGACGAGTGTCAAAAGGAGAAGGATATAATATTAACAAGTATATGGGTTGTAAAAGTGTAAGTGACTGCGCTGGGGACATGACACGGACGGGTGTCAAGAGAATGTACATACAAGTATAAGAGGTATATGTGAGTGCAAAGCTGATGTCTTTGGCTTTCTGCTGGTGGTTTGACACGGACGGGTGTCAGGAAGTATCTGTAATACGGGTGATTTTGTGTGTGTAAAGGGTATTCTGAGGCAACTTCACTGGTGAGTGATGACACAAACGGGTGTCAAAAGGTGTATATACTGGTGTTTGTGAATTGTGAGGCAACTGCTTTTGCTGGGGACCCTGGTGGGGATTTCCGTATATGGTTGATGAATGGTTTATTATTCACAAGTGTTCGATTCACAACATGACTCATGATTATGCTATGTGTTTGATTTTTGCCGTAATGCTCCGTATTAAACGGAATGCTACGCTTTGTGGGTGAATATGATGCAAATGCCATGATCATGCAAAGAAACAGATCCGGGATCCGGATCCCGTTGCTGCGAAGATCTCAGGTTGATCTGCTTGAAGTGGACATCCCAGCTGGGGATGAGATCATTGGTAGATCTGGTGAGATGTACTTGCTTGGGGATCTAGGTCACTGATTGACATATCCTTGTAATATAGGACCCAGCTGGGGTTTGTAGAAGCCTTCTGTACTCTGTTGTGACTCCTTCATGCGTTGCTCTTCTGAATGGAGGCTGAGGATTCTGTGGGGAGATGATTCCCTGACTCCGGCATTCTGCTGAGGAAGAATGATTGGTGCTATGGCTGGGAAATGTTGTTGGTAACTCAGCTGGGGAGGGAGCACTTCGGATGCTGAGAATGAGTGTTGATTTTCCAGCTTGCTGGGATGTAGCTTGCATGCTCCAAGTTGCGTTCTGGATACCTGCAATCCTGCAAAGATAAGGAAACGCACAAAAGGTCCCGAGGTATCCTTTACTGGATTCCGTCATAGGAGTTAAGCACTCTCAAGAGTAAGTATATTCCCTGCAAGCATGTGTTTCTATTTTTAGTGAAGAGCATCTGTACTTATGCAATTCGTTTTAGAGACATCAGACATTCTTTGCAAATAAAATATGTACAAGACGAAACATGACTGAAAAATCTGATTTTATTAATTCTTGTGCCCTGAATTGGCAAGATACAGTCAAGGAAACAAATCTCCTAAAATGAGGAGATTGTTACAAATTGAGAAACAAAGTGCTGGCGATGTTGACGACGCTTTCAAAGGAGCTTCCTCTTCTGCTATGACTCGTATGACTTTCGACGTTCTTCTCGTCTTGCTTTCTGAAGAAGGCTGATTCTGATTGAAACTTGATCCTTTCGAAACTTTCCAAGTTGTAAGTGATACAGACGAATTCAGAATGCAGTCGTTCGCTTATTCCCTTATTTTGCATGGATCGCCCTTTCGGGTTTTCAATCCATCGGGATACCCATTTTTGCCTGAGTTGTCCAATGCGGCTTTTCAACTCAGCGGGTGTACATTTTTATTTATTTTCCCTTATTTTTGCCCGAGTCTTTTATTCTGTTTTTGACTCGCCGGGATGCCCTATTTTTGCCTGGACTTACATTCTGTTTTTGTGTCCAGCGGGTCATTTTTATGCGAAGTATTTTTTAACTGCATCTGAATTCACAGGGGACGGGAAGTCTTCACCATCCATAGTGCTGAGCATCAGTGCTCCACCAGAGAAAACTTTCTTTACCACGAATGGTCCTTCATAATTGGGAGTCCATTTGCCCCTGTGGTCTGTATGAGGAGGGAGGATTCTCTTCAGTACAAGATCTCCTACTTGGTACCCTCGGTGCCTGACTTTCTGATCGAAGGCTCTCTTCATTCTCTTCTGATACAGCTATCCATGACAGATTGCAGCCAATCTTTTCTCTTCGATCAGACTCAGTTGTTCGTATCGGGCCCGAACCCATTCTGCTTCACTCAGTTTAACATCCATTAGTACCCGCAGAGAGGGTAATTCAACTTCAACCGGTAGGACTGCTTCCATACCATATACAAGCTGATACGGTGTTGCCCCAGTGGATGTTCTGATTGACGTGCGGTACCCATGCAAGGCAAACGGTAGCATTTCATGCCAGTCTTTGTAAGTGACTACCATCTTCTGCACAATCTTTTTGATATTCTTGTTAGCCGCCTCAACAGCGCCATTCATCTTTGGCCTGTAAGGAGAAGAATTGTGGTGTTGGATCTTGAAGTCCCGACATAATTCAGCCATCATTTTGTTGTTTAAGTTGGAACCATTATCAGTAATGATTCGCTCGGGAACTCCATATCGACAGATGATATCTCTCTTCAGAAATCTGGCTACCACTTGTCTTGTAACATTTGCATATGAAGCTGCTTCGACCCACTTGGTGAAATAGTCAATGGCGACCAAGATGAATCTATGGCCATTTGAAGCAGTTGGCTCAATCTTGCCAATCATATCGATGCCCCACATGGCAAAGGGCCATGGTGAAGACATGATGTTCAGAGGATTGGGAGGCACATGCACCTTATCTGCGTAGATCTGGCATTTGTGGCATTTTCTGGCGTAGGCACAACAGTCGGCATCCATTGTGATCCAGTAATAACCCGATCTTAACAACTTCTTAGCCATGGCATGTCCTCCTGCATGGGTACCAAAGGATCCTTCGTGCACCTCGTGCATCAACAAGTCCGCTTCTGTCTTATCAACACATCTGAGGAGTACCATATCAAAGTTCCTTTTGTATAAAGACCCCTCAGTGTTCAGAAAGAAACTACCAGCAAGCCTTCTCAAAGTCTTCTTATCATTGGGTGATGCCCCGGGTGGGTATGCTTGATCCTCCAAGAAGCACTTAATGTCATGGAACCAAGGCTTATCATTTTTGACAACATCTGCCGCGAACACATATGCTGGTCTATCAAGTCTGGACACTGAAATCTAAGGTACGAAGTTGGCAGCCTGAACTTTGATCATGGATGAAATGGTAGCAAGAGCATCTGCAAACTGATTCTCGTCCCGAGGGATATACTCAAGCTTGACTGTTGTGAAGAAAGTCAATAACCTCCTTGTATAATCCCTGTAAGGTATCAGATGATCCTGGTGGGTGTACCATTTCCCGTTGGTTTGATTGACTACCAAAGCTGAATCCCCGAACACAGTTAAAGTCTTGATCCTGAGGTCAATGGCTTCCTCAAGACCCATAATACAAGCTTCGTATTCAGCTTCGTTGTTAGTGCAGTTGAAAGTGATTTTTGCCGAGAAAGGCATGTGAACTCCTTTAGGTGTAATGAGTACTGCACCAACACCACGACCATTCATGTTAACAGCCCCGTCAAACATCATAGTCCATTCTTCTTCCGGGTCAGGCCCTTCAGTATGAATAGGCTCTTCATGATCTTTTGCTTTAATGAACATGATGTCTTCATCAGGGAAGTCAAATCTCATAGTACACTGCCCTTGATGGCTTTCTGAGAAGTGTACTGGATGTCGTATTCTGTGAGAATCATCTGCCATCTCGCAACCCGTCCGGTAAGAGCTGGCTTCTCGAAAATGTACTTAACTGGGTCCATTTTTGAGATTAATAAGGTAGTGTGGGTCAACATATACTGTCTCAGTCGGCGAGCAGCCCACGCTAAAGCACAACAAGTTTTCTCGAGCAGTGAATAACGCTGTTCACAGTCGGTAAACTTTTTGCTTAGGTAGTATATTGCATACTCTTTTCGACCAGACTCGTCATGCTGGCCCAGCACACACCCCATCGACTCTTCTAATACTGTCAAGTACATTATCAGAGGTCTTCCTTCAACTGGAGGCATAAGGATTGGAGGTTCTTGTAGATACTCCTTGATCTTGTCAAAAGCCTTCTGGCAGTCTTCGTTCCACCTGACCGTCTGTTCTTTTCTCAGTAGTTTGAACAAGGGTTCACAGGTTGCTGTAAGGTGAGATATGAACCGTGAAATGTAGTTCAATCGACCTAAGAACCCTCGAACCTCTTTCTCAGTTTTCGGTGCAGGCATCTCTTGAATAGCTTTGACTTTATCAGGGTCAACTTCAATCCCTTTCTCACTTACAATAAATCCCAGCAGCTTGCCGGATCGCACCCCGAATGTGCATTTGTTGGGGTTCAACTTCAGTTGGTACTTCCTCAGACGCTTGAACAATTTCAGCAGATTTACCAGGTGGTCTTCTTCAGTAAGAGACTTGGCAATCATGTCATCCACATAACACTCGATTTCTTTATGGATCATATCGTGGAATAATGTCACCATAGCCCGTTGATATGTGGCACCAGCATTCTTCAGTCCGAATGGCATCACTTTGTAACAGAACGTCCCCCAAGGTGTAATGAATGTTGTCTTCTCCATGTCTTCAGGTGACATCTTAATCTGATTGTATCCTGAAAATCCGTCCATGAAGGAGAATACCGAGAACTGAGCCGTGTTATCCACCAATACATCAATGTGAGGTAATGGGAAGTCATCTTTCGGGCTAGCTCTGTTCAGATCCCGGTAGTCTACACACATCCTTACTTTTCCGTCTTTCTTAGGCACCGGTACTATGTTAGCAACCCACGGTGGATAGCTAGTTACGGCAAGGAACCCGGCGTCCCACTGCTTTTGTACCTCTTCCTTGATCTTCATTGCCATGTCTGGACGAGTTCGGCGTAGCTTCTGTTTGACCGGTGGGCATTCTTCTCTCAAAGGCAGCTTGTGCACAACAATGTCGGTGTCCAACCCTGGCATATCCTGATAAGACCAAGCAAACACGTCCACATATTCTTGAAGCAGATCAATCAGTTGTCTCTTCACTGAGTCTTGCAGGCAGGCCCCGATTTTAACTTCTTTCACGTCTCCATCGGTACCAAGATTAATCACTTCAACCTCCTCCTGGTGAGGAGTGATAACTTTCTCCTCTTGTCTCAACAACCTGGCTAGCTCTTCAGGAAGCTCATATTCTTCTTCAACCCCTTCATCAGCTTGATTGATCGGATTGTCAAAGTCATACGAAGTCATAGCCGTGCTGTTGTCGGTGCTGTCTGGAAGGCACTCTCTGCAAGGGTTCAGTTCGTTCATTTTAGTGATTGATTTTAATCTTGCTTAGAAAAGTGAAATAAAGTTATAATTTTGAAAACATCGCCATTTATTTTTGTACAAAAAAGAAAAATGGAAAAACAGTGAGCGAAAAAGAAAAGACTCGTTTGCAAAAAGATGTCTGATATTTCATTGATTAATCTTGTTTGCACAAAAGTACAGATGGCCCGATTACAAAATGAGTCTTGTCATCTTGGGCAAGATGCAAGACTTTGATGCATGCTATAAAAATACAGGAAATAATAATTACTCTGCATGAGTAACTCTTATAATTTCCTGGGAAGACCAGTTCGAGATACTGCTCCCCGGGATCTTCGGACGAATCCAATTCTCCAGATTGCGCTCCTCTTCCAGCTCGTCTTCCAAATTGTTGATAGCATCGGGGGTGAGCATCCCCCCACTGACAAAACCAGGCTTCTCAGCAGCTTCTGCTTGATTCTGTTGAGTTGGTCTGTAACCCAACCCACATTTGTCCTTCTTCTCCTCCACAGATAAAACCTTGCCCCAGCCTTGGGCAGTTCTTTCTTCAACAACCTTCCGGGCTTGTTGGTAAGATGACATGGAGATTCCAGATACAGCTGATGCTTCGCTAACATTCAAGGCTTCAAATCCTTGGCTCATTGTTTCATGGATCTCCCCATCCATCTCAATGTACTTATAAGTAGCCAGATGGCTAACAAATATATCCTCCTCCCCACAGATTGTAACAACTTGGCCTTCCCACTCAAATTTTAACTTCTGGTGAAGGGTAGACGTTACTGCGCCAGCGGCGTGAATCCAAGGTCTACCCAACAAACAGCTGTAGGCAGGCTGAATGTCCATCACATAGAAGATAGTTTTAAAGGTCTGTGGGCCAATTGTCACAGGCAGCTCAATCTCTCCCAGAACCGATCTCTTAGAACCATCAAAGGCTCTTACTACCAGGTTACTGGGTCGCAATGCTAATCCTTCATACTCTAGCTTCACCAGGGCCTTCTTTGGTAAGACATTAAGGGATGACCCTGTGTCTACCAACACATGAGAAAGGACTGCTCCTTTGCATTCCATGGTGATGTGCAAGGCTTTGTTATGGTTGCGGCCATCTGTTGTCAAGTCGGTATTGGTGAACCCTAGCCCATTGCTAGCAGTAACATTTCCAACCACGGTTTCCAATTGATTGACAGTGATCTCTTCAGGCACGTAAGCTGTGTGCAAGACTTTGAGTAGTGCATTCCGGTGGGCTTCGGAGCACATAAGCAGTGAGAGGATAGAGATCTTGGATGGCGTCTGGTGAAGCTGATCCACAATTTTGTAATCACTCTTTTTGATGATTCTCATAAACTCATCAACTTCTTGATCGAATGGTGTCTTCAAAGCTTCCTTAACAGCTTGATCTTCCTGCACCGGGCTCTTTCCTTTTGCCTTGGCAGCAGCTTCTGCTTCGGCAGTAGGTTTTTGAATTGGTGGAGCAAAGAGACGTCCGCTTCGAGTGAAGCCTCCGCCTCCTCCCACATTATCTATTTGTGGTGCAGGTGTTGATGTATCAAGAGTGATTCTTTTTCCTTCGCAGTACACGTCAGAGCCATAGTGCCAAGGGATGGCCCTATTGCTTTCATAAGGTACGGGTCCAGGCACTGTGACAGTGACTGGACTGATTGCAGCTGCTGAAGGGACTGTGATAGTTTGTGGATCGTAATAAATCGTAACTGGTGCCCTAACGGGAGCAGCACTTTCTGAATTGTAGGCAGAGTTGTTTTCAGGATCATAAAATATTGTGACAGTAGAGACATCTTCATGATTGGTTGCTGGTGTTGTAGGAGACATTGTTGGAAGAATGGATGTTGTTGTTGTAGGAGACATTGTTGGAAGAATGGATGTTGTTGTTGTAGGAGATTCGAAATGGAGTGAAGCTGAAGTTGTAGCAGGAAAATTTGTTGAAAACTGATCAGTTGAGAAGACAGATGAAGTACTTGTTGATGAAGCCGAAGAATTGTCAGGAACAATGGTTGCTGCAGTTGTAGTAGATACGGGAATTGTTGCTGTTGAGATTGCTGGATTTGTTGGAAATGATGTGGTGATCTGGAGTTGGCCACTCTGAATAAGGCCATCTATGCCATTCCTCAGATTATCGCACCTATTTACTGAAATATTGCAGTAAGCACACCCTAACTCGCACCCCGGGAACATATGACATTCCAAGAGCTGAGCCTTGATTTCTACCAACGGTGTCCGGATCTGACCCACACTGGTTATTAAATAAGACGGCTTGTCTTCTTCAATAGCGTTAATTCTGGGACCACCGTGATTTGGCATGGGGTTCTTATTGACATTGGGTGGTGGTGCGAAATTCAGAGCTTTCGAGTCTACCAGGTCTTGTACCTTCATGTGCAAGGCTCTGCACTTTTCCGTACTGTGGCCAGGTGCGTTTGAGTGGAAGGCACATCTGGCGTTGGAGTCGTAGTTCCTGGGTAGACTGTTGGGATCCGGAGGTGCCAACGTCCTTAGCTCAACTAGGTTGAGTTTCAGGAGTTGTGGCAGCAATGTAGCATATGGCATGGGGATCGGGTCGATCACCCTGTTAGCTTGAGATGGCCTTTGCTGGAATGGCCTTTGCTGGTTATTGTTGTTGGTGTTGCTATTGTTGTAATTCCTTGGAGGATACTGATTTTGTTGATGGTACTGAGGTGGTTGCTGATAGTTTTGCTGAGGAGGTTGATAAGCGGGTTGTGGATGAGCTGGAGCAGGGATGGTGACTGCAGCCACAGATCTGTGAACATATTGGGGCCTACCCCTGTTGGTGTGGATGGCATTAGTCTCGCCAGTCCTTCTCGGGCCTGCAAAAGGCTTTCTTGCATTACTGGATGAGCTTGCACCATTGTCTGAGATCTTCCCCATTTTCAATAGGCTCTCAATTCTCTCCCCGGCTATGACTACATCTGCAAAGCTGGTAGATGAGAAGGCAGCTAGCCTATCAATATAGGTTCCCTGAAGGGTGTTCATGAACATATCAGCCATCTCCCTTTCAGACATAGGTGGCTGGACAGCAGCAGCAAGCTGTCTCCATCTTTGAGCATATTCTCTGAAGCTCTCTCTAGATGACTGTGACATTCCCATTAGGAGGGTCCTGTTGGGTGCCATATCCAGATTATACTGATACTGTCTGATGAAGGCCTCTGCCAGGTCCTTCCAGCATCTAATAGTTGCTCTTGTCAGATGGGAATACCATTCCCTCGAGGCTCCAGTCAAGCTATCCTCGAAATAGAACATCCACAGCTTCTCGTCCATGGTATAGGCCTTTAGCCTCCCGAGAAAAGATTGCAGATGGGTTCGGGGACAGGAAGTCCCGTTATACTTTTCAAAGCATGGAGGCTTAAACTTGTGGGGAATCCTGACCCCGTCTACCAAGCCCATATCCATAACGTCAAAACCCAAAGAATTTTGAGACTCTAAGGATCTTAACTTCTCAGCTATCTCATCCAATCTTCTATCATAAGCTTCTTCTCCAGCCCCCATTACTGTGAACTGGTCTTCTTGAGGGTCTTCTTGCAGTACCCTCCCGGCTGTAGCAGGCCCTTGTATATTGACAGGGATGTTGGCCTCCGGATGGAGATGGGGTCCAAAGACTGGGGGATTAGCATGTGGTTGGACTCTTTCATTGTTGCTAGTCCCAGCAGTCCCTGGCTGATGATCCTCCTGGTTTCTCCCCTCTACTAGTGCTCTGAGCCTCTCCTGGCTTTGAGCCATGTTGTTTATTACTTCCATAAACTGCGTCATTTGAGTTCTCATCTCCAACCTCTCGCTAGTCATCTGATTTCTGACCTCCGTAAGGTCCTGCTGCATCTGATCCATCTGTATGCCCGGAAGATTGTTTCGGGTGGGGTATCTGTGTGGTCTGTTGAGTGGGAACCCTCGTCGTCGAGCAATAATTCCTGTACATCACAACAGAGTTAGCAACAACAAAACAAAAACCTACAAAACAAACAAAGGGTTAGCATGCAATGCAGTATGCTCATTTGTTTTCAAGGTATCCTGGCTTGGCATTCAGTTTTGACCCTTCCAGACCCTTGAAGATGTTGTTGAAGTTGCTTGAAGGAAACTCAGATGAATCAAACCAACATAAATATATATTACAGAAGGTGAAATAATACAACTTGTTCTTTTTACAACACAAGCCCACCAGGGGGTCAACAAGAAAGTAAAAAGTACATGGAAAGAAAACAACAACAAGCAAATGGTCAAACACCAAGGCCAAACTCATCCTCCCGAACTTCCTTGAGAAGTGCCTCGGTCACAGGATCAGCCGGTCGCTCCGTGAGATTCCTGATGAGAAGATTTCTTGTAGCCATAGCTGCAGTCAGCTTCTTGTGTTGACTTTGATCCTTTGACCTTTTTACTCCAGCTCTGATCTTCAGCTCTGATATCTCCCTCTGGGCTGCTGCCAGGGCTTCTTGCTGCTCTTTTGCACTAGCTTCCATCTGCTCCATCTTGTCTTGGACCCTCTTGTCCTCCAGAGTACGAGCTTCGGTGATCCTGACCCACCTAGCCTAACTCTCTTTTAGATACAAGTCTGTCCTGGCTTTCTGGAACTGAGCTTCTTTGCAAGCATTCTTCAGGATTTGCTCTCCAGCCCTAGACTTTTTAATGTAATCTTCAGACTTCTCAATTTTAGCCAGGTACTCCACTTTCTGCTTCTCCAACCTCTCAATATCCAGTCTACCATCACTCCTCTCATAGAGGGTCTTCTGTAAAGCTTGAGTCAACTTCTCATTTCTTTCTTTCAACTTCTCAAACTCTTCTAAACTAACAATTGCTGGAGGTGGTGCTGTGGAAGGCCCAGGCACATCTTCTATAGTAAAGGGCATCCCAGAGAATTGATCCCTGGCATGGGACCAATCATAGTACTGGGCTGAGGCCACATTACTGCATCTTCCAAGAATGGTTACCCCCTTAATCTGCACATTATCCCAGGCCCAGGCTGCCTGCCTAACAATAGCCAAACTAAGCTTGTTCTCACAGTAAAGAGTCTCAACCAAGTCTTGTGCCTTAGGAGTGTGGACCAGTGCATAGCCCAATTGTCTTTTAAACAGCAGAGGGTTGTAATTAATACTACCCTTAACTCCTATTAGGGGCACATTGGGAAAATGCCCACAGCTGGTGATGATATCCCTTCCTTTTGTGCTTTGAGTGCACCACCTGATGTCAGCTGAAGTAAGAGTAGTAAGTCTTCCAGCCCAGTTTTTCTGTTGATGAGGGTTCAAAAATGCATCTGTCTTGGGTAGATGCTTGAGAAGCCAAGTATGGAACAATGGAGCACAACACCTCACTAATCTTCCCCTTTGCTTTTCATTCCTCTGATGCACTGAATAGTAGAGATCACCCAATAAAGTTGGCACTGGGTTCTTCAGGATGAAAAGATGAATTGCATTCTTACTAATGAATCGGGGCTCATCTGCAAACAATACAATCCCATATATACTCAGGGCCAATAAAGCACAAACAGCTTTCCACTCTCCCAAAGAAGCTTTCAGGGTAGCTTGAGAGATCAAGAAATCCAGATGCAGGCCAGGGATTCCAGCCTTAGAAGTCATATGCTGCCCAATCAGGACTGGTTCCAAATGCAATGCCCTTGCTACCTCTTCATTACTTGGGAAAGCCATCTCAGGGTTGAAAGGGATTTCTCTCCTGACAGGTATACCAACTAATGATGAGTATTCTTCCAATAAGGGCCCCATCTGAAAATCCTGGAAAGTGAAACACCTTAGTGGGGGATCATAAAACTGAAGGCAAGTGTGGATCAGGCTTCTCTGTGAAGGGTCCAGATCCATAACCATATCAAGTATATCTCCATGGTGCTCCCTGAACAATGGTATATGGTCTGGAGTGATCAGGGTCTGAATCCTCCTGATGTCAGATAGCTCTGGCTGGAAGAAATGGTAGGTGATGTTGCTCTTTTTAGGAGTCATGATGCTGAGACTGAGTAGAGATAAGTGCTGATGATGATGCTGGAGAATGGGCCACTGATTGGCTGGTGCAGGTGACTGGAGTAAATAGCTGATAGCTGAAGCAGGTGATGATGGAGACAGGTCAATACTGAAGATGGGGTCAAAACCAAAACCAAATGAAGATGGATACCCTGAAACACAAATAAGCAAATGTCAATATGATGCAATGATTATGTATGCAAATGATATGCAAGGGTTTGTGACTGAGCTGGATCTGATCAAGTGCTCTGATATAGGTCCATGTGTGCAAGAAATCCAGATGGAGGTCTATAAGTCCAGTAACCAAGGTGGGGGGCTCAAATAAAGAGCCACATATCCAGGGTTTAGAATCACAAGAACTGTTCCAACATGGAGTATTCTTAATCATATCAAAGTAACTGGGTATTCTGAGGTCAAGGTACCTGCAAACTTGTAAACAGCCCAACCCCCTCACAGGTGGTGTTCTAGAACAAGGATCCTCAGACTTGGATCAGTTATGAGAAGTGTAAACACTTCTAACCCGGAGGTACAGTGTTTACAATAACCATAAAAGTTCCTCCTCTAATTCACCTCAGTTTCTGAAGGTCAATACTAAAAGGTCATCCAGACTTAGCAGGCTTCCCAGATAGCCCTAGCATTGCAGGAAATCTGCAACACAGAGTTCTCAAGAAGAAACCCACATCTGAACCGTGTTTCATATTCCCGCACCAGACCGAAATGGAATGGGAAAGAATATGATTCACTCTAGCCTAGGTGTCACTCAGGTCCCAGGTATAGGACTTTAACTCTCAATGAATCACCCACCCACCAAAGCAAACAACAGATCCAGCCAGCAGCACAGTATGACAATATGATATAATGGAAAGCTATAAAGAAAGCAGTAAACAACTGTGCATAAAGCAAAAATAAATACAAATATACAAACACAAACAAGCACATAACACCCCAGTAAACACAAATCAATCAAGCGCTAGGAGGAACCCACAAAAAGAACCAGAAGCCCTGGTTGCAGTATAAGGGTCCCCAGCAGAGTCGCCAAGCTGTCGCTCCCGATAAGTGGACATGGCCCAAATAAAGGTACAGACGCGAACGGTCGGCGAGAGGGACAATGAGAACACACAGCCGTGAACTCACTGGAGATGAATAGAGTCGCCAGCTAGGCATTTTTATCCCGGAGGAAAGGCAATGCTGCATAGACCTAGAAAGATATGGATAAGACGGTTGCGGACCAGAGAGACTGAGAAAGGGGGTTGGTTACAACCTGGGAAGGTATTAGCACCCAGATTGTCCGTCGTACTCGACGGGATCCACGCTTAAAAGATTTGTGTTTTAAAGGGGTAGTGTCAGTGCAATTTGTGTGTAAAGAGCTGGAAAAGAATGTACAGGTGTCGGTGTAAAAGAAGTGAAGTGTGATATATACAGTGTCAGTGTTAGGGCAAGAGTATGCTCAAGATCATGAGGCTAAGAAAATAATGCTGGAAAGAGGGGGAATATACAGAGACTTTTGTTCGATAACTGTTAAGTTATGCCTACGTATCCTCTCGTGCAATGAGGAAGTCAGAACACCGTAGTTCGACCCAAAGAGACTGAAAGATGAATTGACTTGTGAACTGCTTACTTATCTATGCTCAAGTGTATGATCTGTCTGGCACAGATGCTAACTGTCTTGCATTAGACGGAAGAAGCAAGTTCTCGTTTATGAGTGAATGAGATGAGAAAAGAATCCCGGAGGAGACGATTATTGTTTGTTTTTGAGTTTTCAGTCTTTTATTGCCTTTGAAAGTTTGTCATAAGCTAATGAGCTTAAGCCTAAACCAATGGATTTAGTAAACTCATCACATCTTCCCTCTGTTTAGGGGTAATAAGAATACCTTAAGTGTGAAGTCAGATTCTCACACTTAATCACCTTTGATGTAGAATTAAGATCATTAACCTACTTGTGATTATTTAGATGTTTTTGTGGTTTTTGTTTAGTGTTGAGTAACGAGGTTAAGCCATAATCAAGGATTAAACAGACTCATTACACCATCCTAATAGAAGGATAATAGATGAGAATGTTTAAGCTGAGGAAAGCTCCTCAACTTAACCCATGATTAGGGATTAAACTCATGACAAAACAAGCCTTTGATTAAGTGGATTTTATTTAATGGTATGATGATGAAGTGATTTTTATGGTTTGTAAGACAACTTGAGGGGGACTTGTCCATTAACACTAGGGTTAGTCCTTCTTAACCAATTAAGGAAGAATTAGAACCCTAATGCAAGGCCCAAGTTACAAGTGTGATGTCTTGATGATTATTATGTGGATTGATTAAAGGATTTAAACACATTAAGGGTTTAACACTTAGGATTAAAGTTATACACTCCATCCTAATAGAAGGATGCAGGCATAAGCTTAATCACAAAGCCTTAAAACCTTTAGGGTTTAGTCCTTGATTATGAGATGAGAAGAGAAGACTCAAAAGAGACACAAAGGTAAAACTAAGGGGGGAGACTAGTCAAAACCCTAATCATTGTCATGCTTGGTTGTTCCTAAGGTTTGTGAGGTTTGCAAGAACAATCTTCAATGGAACCACCAGGAAGCAGATGAACAGGATCAAGAGAAGCAAGATGACTTGCTTCATTCAAGAAGCCAAGTCACTTGAAGAAAGAAAGTAAGAAGAACAAGAATGAGCAAGCTCAATCTCATACACAAACAAAAATGCAGCAATGGATGCAAGAGAGATGAAAAGAAAAGTTATGAGAAATGAAGGCAAATTCACTTCTCAAATTCACTTACCACCTGAAAAGTTAGAAAGGAAATGCAATGCAATGCAAAATGGGGTGAAATGGTATGATGAGGAGCAAAACCAGAAGCATGTTGATGATGATAATGATGCTATGAGATGCTACAAACATAAGGCAGCCCATGGAAATGATCATGCAAGTTCATGAATGCAAATGAAACAAGCTAAGGAGCATGGATACACATGAAAAGTTATGAAGTGCACATGGCATACAACATGGCAAACACATGATGCAATGATCAATAATGCTTTATATATGTCTTATGATGTCAAATGAATCAAATGGATGCTTGAAATGTCATGGCAAGTCAAGTTATGCAAGAGAATGCAAGATGGATGCATATGGAAGCCCAAATTAGGGTTTATGAATCATACATCAAACAAAAACCAAAAACAGAAGCAAACCCTAAGATAAAAAATTAAAAATGCCACACAAAGTAACCTTAATCCTATACTAAACCAAAGCCCAAAGGAGAGGTCTCAATTCCTAAACTATCTCAAGTTATGGTTTTTACAAGATTCTAGGGTTTTTAGGGTTTCCAAACAAAAGAAATGTCAAACAAATTGAAAATGAGGAATCAAATCATGGCCATTTAATATCAAAAACTAAATGCTAAACACAATGCAATGCAAGAAGAATCAATGTCCAACTCTTTATGGATAGGCAGAAATGATTTTTTGAACTTAGGATCAAAATAATGCACAAAAATGATTTTAATTCAATGAAAAATTCTCAAAATGCATCAAGATCAAAAAAGAAATTTGGTTTGAAGGTTGGACAATGTTTCTAAATGTCTTAGAACATTTCATGAATTTTTTGGTGATTTTTAAATACCTAAAAGTATTTTTAATAAATTAATTCTCATTAACCAATTAAAAATAATCTTTTAAATATTTATAAATAATTTTTTAATGATAAAAATAAAAATGAAAATATTTTTGTGTCTTAAAAATTAATAAAACTCTTGAGAAAAAGTTTCATAATTTTTAGACAATTTTTACTATTTTAAATAAATTGTTCAAATTAAATGAATTAAATATGAAAAAGAAATAAAAAAGACTGAAGTCAACCAAATGAGGGGCCAGGATTGAGTCTGGGAAAGGCCTTGTTGACTGCGCGCGCAGATCAAAGGCTAAAATTCAAACTTCTTAAATTCAATTAATTAAACTAATTAATCACAATTATGAACTAATGACATGATCCAGACCACACACGCGCGCGCGGGAAGCCAGATCCAAGGGTCCACATTTGAAATTTGCCCTAACCCTAATTAGATGGCTAATGACTTTCAGGCTGCCGGAGAAGACTTCCGGTCGTCTTCTCCGGCCAGCACCTTCCCTGAGAAATGCCAACTTTCACCCTAGCTCACTAAAATGAAATCTAAAAACATGGAAATGATCCCCACAACCTACTGAATCGAAACCCCATCACAAACAACATTTATATTTCCTCAAATTCATGAATCGAAACAAAGAAGATTTTAGGGCAAAACTTTCAGAAACCAAATAAACTCTCATCTCTCCACCATTTTCAAAACTAAAAGCATCAGAACAATCAGTGAAGCATGGAGAACAAGTTTAGAACTTAAAAATCCATTTCTGGAAAAAAGTTCTTGAGCTACCTGAGATTCGAAGCTTTCACTCCAGCCACTTTCTGACCTCCCCTCCTTGTGAAATCCACTCCTTATGACCTCTTGAGGATGTTTGAATGCTTTGGAGAAGTTTATGCTGGCTAGATGAAGAGTTTGAACAGCTTCTGCTCAAGCTCAGTTGAAAATGGCAATGGTGATGCAAGCAGTTTCAGGCCAATGTGAGTGGTTCTTTGTGGTCCAGATGATGAGTGGAGAAGGTTTGTGGAGTTTGTTTGGATGTTTGTGAGCTGTGGAAGGTGTTTCGAAGGAAACTGCAGTTTGGGGTGAAAATGGTGAAGTGATGTTATGGCTTGTTTCAGGCCTGGTTCTTTGTTGGTTTGGACTCAATGTGACAAGGTGAGATGATTAGTGAAACTTGCTTGAGTGTTTTTGAGCTGGGCAGAGAGATTCGAAGAGAAATGCAAAATGGGGTGAGTTTGTATATGTGATGCTATGATGTGTTTCAGCTTGGCTTCTTCTTATGTTTTGCTTGCCAAAGGATAGTATAAAGAATTCCAAGTGGCCAGAGGATGTGACATGGCCTGCTGTGATTGGGATGTTTGCTTTTGCCAAAAGTCAACTTTTTTGTAAGAGAGGCATGGGCTTGGTTCTAGCTTGGTACAATGGCTAGGGCTGGCGCAGCATGGTGTGGTGAGAGACTATGGCTGGTTCAAAGGCCAAGGCAGCAAGTTGTAGGAAGCATCATGATGGTTTTGCAAGTTGGCTCATTTTGGCTCTTCATGAAAATGCCTTGTTACACAAACCATAAACATGTGATCTTTTGGTTCAATTCTGATTTTTAGAACTCATGTGATGTTTGTACATTGGTTTGAAGTGAACTAGAAGTTACAAATGGCCTTGGTTCATGATTTTGCAAAATTCACATTTGAGGCATGTCTTGAAAATTAATGATTTTGGCCAACTTTGTCACACCATAACTTTTGATCCAAGAAGAATTAGATCATGTTCTTGTACTTTTTGAAAAGGGAAAAATGTATTCTACAACTTTCATGACCAAAGTTTTTCCATTTGAAACATTTTTGGATCAAAAATCAAGGCTTGAAAAATGACCTAAAATGACCTATTCTTGAAAAGTCAACCATGCCCTAAAAAGTCAACATTTGCAAAAGCTTGTAATTCTTGATTTTTGTGAACTTCAACCTTCTTCCATGATCAAATAAAGACCATATACACTCAAAATGATGAAGATCACCCATTGGTTGGGTCATTGGGGGCCTCAGATGCCCTGATTTTGCACTGACTTGTCTGAAAAGTCAACTCTTGATCAGATGACTTCCCCATGGAATTTCTTCATGAAAATTGATATGCATACTCCCTATACCATATAGAGACCAATGGAAACAAGAATGACCAAAAAATTTGAGGTTATGGCCTCTGAAACCAAAACCCTAATTTCAGGTCAACTGTGCAGTCTAGCCTGGCTCTGCTTCCATGCAAACCTCAGTTCTTGTGATTCTTTGGCATTCGTGACTTTGAGAGGATGCAATATGATATAAGAACACACATGGACCCCTTTGAAGTGATTGATTGCCTTTGGAGTGGCTCAAGAGGCTCTTGGATTGCTCAGATCACAAACCCTAGGTGCAGATGACTTAGAAACTATGCAGTGAAACAAAAATGGGATATGAGATGACATGATTGTGTTTATGCATATGAAATGATCACAAGCCATGGTGTGAATGGGTGAGGGCAAATTTGGGGTGTTTACACATGTCTATAGAGCTTAGCTCATGTATTCCTCCTTGGGCTTCCTTCTTTTCCACTGTCGCTCGTTCTACTCCCCGTGATTGATGGTTTTGGGCCATATCCTCGATAAGGGCACTAGCTTCAGGGTAAGGTTTGTTCATCAGTGCGCCACCAGCGGCAACGTCGATGGTCATCTTAGTGTTATAATGAAGTCCATTATAGAAGGTTTGGATGATTAGCCAATTCTCTAAGCCATTATGTGGGCATGCTCTTAATAGTTCTTTATATCTCTCCCAGGCTTCGAACAACGACTCTCCTTGGTGTTGGGTAAATCTAGTTATTAGGTTTCGAAGAAGAGCGGTCTTACTCGGGGGAAAATATCTAGCAAGGAAAACTTTCCTAAGGTCATCCCAAGTTGTTATTGAATTGGGTGGAAGGGAATCTAACCATGATAGAGCTTTATCTCTGAGGGAAAAGGGAAATAATCTTAAGCGTATCGCCTCAGGAGAAGCTCCATTGGTTTTAAAGGTGTCTGCTAACTGAAGAAAGTTTTTTAAATGTTGGTTCGGGTTATCAGTAGCGAGACCTACGAATTGTCTCTGTTGCACTAATTGCAGCAGGGATGGTTTAAGTTCAAAATTATTGGCTGAGATAGCGGGGTTTACTATACTGGAACTAGGTTCCTCGTTTGATGGTTGGGCGAAGTCCTTAAGAGGTCTTCGGTTTTGATCTTCGGCCATAGCTTTCCTATTCCTATGGAAAAATAAACGTGCGCGAGCGTAACGTTCAGGTTCAGCTAGAGGGTCTACTAAACTTCCGGCACTGCGAGTCTTTCGCATTGACCGGTGGGTAACAACCTTAGTCTAAACGGTATAACTACAGGGTAATGAAATTTGACGAAATTGGTCCCCAGCAACGGCGCCAAAAACTTGATGCGTGTTTTTCGCAAGTGTACGAACACGTCAAAGTAATATAAAAGATTGTCGAATCCACAGAGACCAAGTGTCAATCTATCGTACCTGTTGTTATGGTGTGTATCTAAGGCAACTAAATATAAGGGTTTTGAGAAGGGTGCAATGGTAAATAAAATAATAATTTTAAACAATAAACAAAGACAGGCTCGAATGTAATTCACGTAATCAATGATAATCCAGTACTTGTTAATGGAACTACTTATGGGCAATGTTTTCTTCTTTGAAAAGAACTAATTTAACAGGAACTGTCGCTTTCGCGTATTCAGAACCGAGTTGTACTCTCTAATCAACCCCTCCTATTGTCACGGATAAAAAGGTGCGTACTGCGTTAGATTAGTAAACCTATTTTTAAGAAATATAGTATCTCAACTAAGTTGAAAAGTATTTTAACCTGGACTTCTTAGCAAAAAGAGGTTCTTACGGACCAGACTTTAAACTTCCTAACGCGTCCGAAAATCGTTTTAAAATCTCTTTTCTTTTTAATCTAAAAATTCCTAATGAACTAGACAAAACGCTTTTGGCTGTTTTTGAAATAGTTAAAAACAATTAGATTGAATTGAAAGATAAAATAGCCCTTAAGTGTTTCCACGAACGATTATACGGATTACTGGTTCAATTACGATCCTTACATTCTAACCTTTATGGAATTAGTTAGACATGATAAAGTAAAGATTCTTTTTATAATTTTCATAAAAGTATTTTAGTGCAAGTGTGGAAAGTAAATGAATTTAGTGCGAGTGCGAGAAATAAAGTAATTTAGTGCGAGTGCGGGAAATAAAGGAATTTAGTGCAAGTGCGGGTAATAAACGAAAGTAAAGCGAGTGCGGGAAATAAAGAAAGTAAAGCGAGTGCGGATAATAAATGAAAGTAAAGTAGTGCGAGAAATAAATAAAAGTAAAGCAATGCGGAAAAGTAAAATACGAACTGGAATTAAAATGGCAGCAGGATTAACTTCCTCTAGAGTGCTCCAAAACTCGATCACACAGACAGATTACAGACTCGATCACTCGATTGCAGAAACACCCCGATGTGGAATGGCAACTGCTTTGAAACTGATATATGCCTAGAGAAATCTAAGTTTGGATGAAGAAAAACGAAAAATTAAAGTCCTATTTATAGGAAAACTAAATGCGGGAAATGACCAGGACGCCCCTCCACTAAAAAGTGGAGGGAACTGAATTTTGCCTTGTGGCGCCCGCCACAGGCCTATGGCGCCCGCCATAGTACTAATGGAGAATGGAAGAGTGGGGATCGTGGGTCTTGGCAGTTGTGGAGTGGTCTTTAGACGTGGCCACGTCATGGCTAACCCCATGGCGCCCGCCACGGTGGGTGCCGTAAGTGCAAAACGCTGAATTTCTAGGTTTTCGTCCGTTTCCACTCCTTTTTCGCTCCTTTTCTCGATTCAAGCCCCGATTACAATAAAAACCTGAAAACAAAAGAAAACAAAGTAATAACATAACAAAATAACAATAAAAGCTAAGAATGCATGCGAAATCGGAGTCAGAAATACGGTGAAATTTAGTGTGATCAATTACACATATATGTCAGTTTGAAAGACATACTTGCATATATATTAGGCATGTTCACATTTCATGAATAGTGATAATGCTATAAAATATAATTGCATTGTAGTATGTAATCGATGCTTCAAAACAAAAGTTAAAAGTGTTACCGGTGGCGACTGTATACGAATGAAAATTGGATCCACCGATCTCCCTTTTTTGTTTCTTTTTGTTTTGTTTTTTCTGTCCCTCCATCAACCACGCACTAGTTAGTATATATAGGGGACTAAGTAGGGTTAATGATAATGGGTAAAAGTGTTTATTTTGAAGCCCAATAAAATATTAATTTAAACTAAATAAAGTTAAATAATTAAAATAATTAAAATTAAAATTAAAATTAATACTCCTATTTATTTATTCTAGACACAATACAAAAATAAACGGACCCGAAAAATAAAAGTCGAGCGCCAAAGTGCTCGAAAAAATAAAATGAATATATCAAAATGATCAGCACAAAATAAATGACTCGGAAAAATACAACGTTTGATCGAATTTTGAAATAAAAATTATGACCGTTTAAACTGCTCAGATTGATCAACATATGACCAAAAATAGTCGTAAGAATATTTTTAGCATGGAAAATTAAACCACGCGAACCGCAGATTAATGTTACCGACATTTGCAAACTTAAAATTGATATTTTTTTTGTTCATTGATTTTAGACACAGTTAAAAATTAATTTGACCAGTTTGTCTGTAAATTCCGAGAAATTATTTCAGCTAATATTAAGACGAAATACATATTATGCTATGAAGATGATGCAAATGAATGCGAAACAAAAAGTCGGTTAGAGATAAAAAAAGAGGGCAAATTTTGGGGTACAACAGACGTCGAATTCACTTGTTCCTTCTGCTTTTCAGGTAATACAGATCAAGGACGTTCCGTACGAGGGAGCGCGCCATCTTCGTCTGAGAGCGAAGATCTCTCGTGGGTTGTAGATGAGCCAATGGAGACGGAGTCTCACTTCATAGACGATCACACCACCGTTCATATGGTAGTCGAGGACGTTGGTCCCGACGAGCCCCTGAATTGGCAATGTTACGCTCCTTTTCCCGAGCAGCGGATCTGCTCGCGCTTTCGTGGGAAGCGGTTTTCAATGTACGAGTTCTTCTTTCGAGAAGCGGGGATGCGACTCCCCTTCAATGACTTCCAGATAGGGTTTTTCAAGTGGCTTAGAATGGCTCCCTCGCAACTCCATTCCAACACCGTCTCATTCATTCGGGTGTTCGAACTGGTCTATCAGCATCTCAGGATAGGTTGTACTCTCCCTCTCTTTTTTAGATTCTTCCACTTACAACGTTCAGGAAGCAAAGGTCGACATAGTTGGGTCTCTTTCAAGCATCCTTCGAGGCTATTCAAGACCTACCACGATTATGTCTGAAACTTCAAGGACAGGTTGTATACCGTGAAGCCCATCACCCAGCAGGCCCTCGACAGTTTATATGTCATGCAACGGAAGCCGGATGGCTCGGAATGCTTAGTGTTGAAGGTTTCTCTCGAGTGGAGGTCAGACCATTTTGATATGTCGACCAACCATTACAGGGTAAAACGTGAGCACCTGGGGGCCGAGGACAAGCTGGCCTATAAAAAATAGGTGGCATACGTCCGAAGTTTTAGGCCCGCAACCTGGGTAGATCGACTAGGTAATCTGATATTGGGTGACGATGCATTGCCCGTCCTAGAACCTCGGCTAATTAACACTAGGGTCGTGCTCGAGTGTAAGTTGGACGAGGAAGTCCTTCAACTTCTAGGTAGCTTATCCCCGACTGTCTCTTTTTCTTTGTGTTTTTTACTATTTTACCGTCTTGTTCATTTTAGAGGTGAAATGCCCAAACTTCGGGAGCGAGCATTCAAGTTGGCCAACCAGGCTAGAGCCCCGACAAAATAAAAGAAAAAGAGCAAGGTCGCGTTCAATAGGTGGCCACCAAACATGTGGCCGCTGGGTCCGGGAGCGTCAGTCCGACTCCGCATTCACCTCGCCCAGAGTCTCCACACGTGAGAATCATGTTGAATGAGACTATCTTGTTGGATGATTCTCCCCGCCCCAAACGTCCCCGTCCAGAGGGTTCATTGGGCCAATCAGCTGCTCCGCCCAGAGGTCCACCTGAAAGCCAAAGGGCCTACTGTAACACCCCAAAATTTTTCCTCTGATTTTTCACTACTAACTGGCCTATGCTTCACATCACATTTGCATTTCTCATTAGGTCACAACATTCATTATCATGCATTTGCATTAAGCTCTTAAACACATGGGATCAATGTATTCTCAATTAGGGCTTCACACCCTATTTGCATTCATAAAACAAACTCAAGGTTTTGGTTATGTGGATAATAGCATATGTTGGTACTCCCGCCTCCTGATTAGGGTTTATTTCCCTAACTAATTGATTTTTGAGGATTTCACTTGTAAAGACCATTAACTAATGCATCCGGCCCATCATATGGTTCTTAACTCAAATTTGCTAGCATTTGGTTTCAGTGCGATCTGTGGATATAGTTCAAGATTAGCACATGATGAGCCGTATTTCTCAAGAAGTGATCCAATTTGGTTTCAACTGTGATTTTGTGGGCTCGATCCCATCGTCTTCATTCAATAGTCAAAGTATTTCATAATGATCGACTTCAAAGGTTATTTTTTTTGAAATATTATTCAGATACGAGTTAGTCTCATCGGGTTTCTCGATTCATCGTTATTACCAAGGAGATTATAATTCAAAAATTAAATCCATGTGTGGAAGTTCCAAATTCTAAGACTCCAAATCAAATTCACACTCATAGTTTCAAGCCAATGTCCAATTATTCTCTAATTAATTCCAATATCCATTATGTTACATTTTATTCACTTAAACCAATAGCATTTTTTCAAATCTTTTTTAGGGACTTTTATTCAGTTTGGAGAAAATTCAGTTACAGATGAAGGAAAAATTCAGCTACAGAAAAATACATCAGAACAGAAAATAAGTAAAAAAACGGATTTAGCAGAAAAAAAACTCAACAAAAAATCAGTTATATAGAGTTTCCAACAAAAATTTACAGAAGATTTTATCAGGAAAATCAGTTTTAGAGATAAGAAAAAATCGGTTACATTCAGTTAAGACTCTAACAGAAACAAAAGGAAAAAACTCGGGAATCCTCTTCAAGATCTCTAACTGACTCATTCTGCAAAACTCTCTCATAACCGAGAATTTTCACACCCTCTAACAAAAGTACTCTCGATCACCACTCCTCAACTCTCCCTTCCATCCCTCTCTAATCTGCAGCTCTCCAATGGATCTTCAAACTTAATCATCATCTTCAAATTGCATCCGCAACCTGCATATCTTACATCGCAACGACATCGCATATCATCAAGAATCAACAATAGCGAGTTCTTCTCTAAATTTCAATCCGCAACAATCAGCGTCTTCAACAAACGCAACAATAATACACTTCAGAATCACAACATACCGACATCGTCGCAACGAAACCTGCACTTGAAATAACAAGATCAACACTTATTGAAATTGTCTTCAACTTCATTAAAAGACTAACAAAAGCGACTTCGCTCTTCAACTCCTCTTCAATCAATATCTAACAAACATAACATAAATAACAAAAATTCAGTTTCAGTTAGACGAATAGAAGAAAAGAAATTCAGTTACTTTCTAACAGAAAATCAAAACTATGCATAACCGATTTTCTAACAAACTTACCTGAGAATTGACAAAACCACCCTTAATCTTCATCTCTATAAATCAGAATTTCACTCTTCTTCAACCATCTTCTTCACCATTTCTCAGAACTTCACTCTTCTTCAACCATCCTCTTCACCATTTTTCTTGAAACTTCACCATTTTTCTTGAGACTTCACCATTCATCCTCATTCTCTTCTTCATTTTCGAGCTTCTTCTTCCTCATTCTCCAATTTTAGTTTCTGGTTCTCACCAATCTTCACCCTCCCAATCCCTTTTCATTTTCGTTTCTGCATCGACTTCAACACTCTCTTTCGACTCTTCTGAATCAATCTTCAATTTCAATAATAACCATAACCAGACCTGAATTTCTCCATAGTTCCATGCATTCATCATTATCAAAGGAGTTTTGATCAGCATCTTCATCATTCCAAAACTACATCGACATTCTTCATCACGTCTTTCAACGAATCCGCATACAAAAAACCTTCAGCGTTCGTTGGCAAGAACCTGCAACGATCATTACGAAGCACTACATGATCAACCAAATCGCAATAAGTCTGCTATCAACAACGATTTAGAAGAAGAAGCAGAAGAACATCACGTAGCAAAATCGAATCGTACTTGAGATTGGTGGCGCATTGTTCGATGGTTTCTTAGACTTGCGATCAACATCATGGCGACGTCTGAGCTACGGAATATCGTTTTCCTTCTGATATCGTCACTACTACATCAAAATGCAAGGTACGAACTCGCCTCTCTTGGTAAAAGCGTGATGATGATTACTTATTATTTTTGTTTGTTTTTGTTTGAGATTTCGCTTCGGTTTGTATTGAAGAACGGTTAAGTTGTGGTGTTGTTTTGTTTTTCAGGTTCATGTTAGGGATTTCGTTTACATTATTGGCTTAGGGGTGGGATTTCGCGGCGGATAGGTTAGAGGCTCCGACAGGATTTCTGATGTGTATTGGCGGAATAGAGTGGGTTTTAGAGGGCGAGCTAGGGCGAAGAGTGATGGAAAGGGCCGACGAAGGTGATATTCAGACGGCGGCGTTAGCAAGAGGTTGGGGGAGGGAGATGAGAGTTGCGGCGGAGGAAGGTGAATAATTTAGGGTTTCCGATTTGTGAGTTTTTTGTGCTTTTATTAGGCTTTTAGTGTTATAAAGATTAAGGAAATGTAATAAAAGACAATTAAGAGTAGGTTAAATCCATCGATTTCGTTTCCCAATGGATAAGATCAGGAGAGTTCTTTGAGTTTCAACCATATCGGTGGTGACACTTGTCGCTGCTCGGTAGGTCCTTTCCCCAATCAATCTTGTGTGTGCTAGCCTACCGTAGTCTCAGTATGCCTTCATTTCTTGACCATTTGATGTGAGGACTTATCTAGTCCATGGATCGCATGGTCCTGATTGAAGTCAAAAATGTTGACTGACCCTCACCATAGATCCTCAAGACTCCTGTGATAATGGGCTTGATTTTGTTACCCTTCGTGTAACACCCCAAAATTTTCTCTCTTATTTATTACTTTAATTGGCTCATGCTCCACTTTACGTTTTCCTTGCATTAGGTCATGTTTACAATCATTCGAATCGTTGATTTTCTCCAAAGCATGGGATCAGGACTTTCTCTAGGCCAGGGCTTCTCGAATCTTTGAGGTTTATTTCACTCAAGTTTGGAGGTGGACTCCGAAGGATTTATCATCATGGGTGTTTGTACCAAGACTCATCAAGTGTTCAACCCATTACATGTTTTCTGCTTCATGGCCGATGGTCAGGGTGTTCATGAAAAATATTATATATTTCCCAAGTTTCTTCGTAGCCTCTTTGATTTTGAGTTGAAGAGTTGAATTAAAGCCAGAGAACATTGAGACGGAAATTTGATTTTCAAGATGCTTAAGATTTCTCTTTGCATCAAGACATAAGGATACCGTGTTATATGCAGAGGATCAAGTTATTATTCTTCAAGGGGAGTTTAGTGTTAAGGTCCCGTAAGATACACATAGTTTGTTCTCAGGTTACATGAAGATGGATGCCAGATGATGTTTGTTCGGTTTTCAAGTCATCATGGTTATTGGTTTTGGCTTCATGGTTAAGTTTGTGTTATGAATGGTTCTAAAAGAAAGGGGCATGCATGAATTAGGTTGTGTTACGTTTGGGAATCCAAATTAGAATATTGATTTGAGGAAGTCAAGACTCATTCACTCATCCCAAATCAAAGTTCACATTAGTTTCTTTCTAGATTTCACTTCTTGAGTTTGACTTCTGATTTTAAGGATTGGTTCATTTGATTCTTAATGCTTTCATCAAGTTGGATTTGGAAATTTAAGGGAAGACGGTGTGGTGGTTTCAGATTCCAAATGTTAATCACATCTTTGCATACTTCCAGTTTTAAGGCCATTGACGTAGACAACATGATGTTTTTTATCAAGGATTTGGAGCTTTACCTTCTATTATTTTTATGTTGATTTCAAATGGACTCAATTTAGATTACATTACTGTAACACTCCAAATTTCCCCTCTTCATTTTAAGCATCATATCACATCATATTCATCATGAACATATCATTTTCTTAGCATACTAGCATGGAAAGATGAGGCATAACATTCTTCATGACCTAACATTAGGCATATGTGATTTTCAAGTTCAAGTTCATTTGCAAAAGCTCAGAAGGTTGGAAGATCATCAAGGATTCCAGGATAGGGCAAAGCTCCTAAGCATTGGTCCTAAACTAGGGTTTGAGATTCAAGCATGAAAACCTCACAACTTAGGCCATTTCATTTGGGCAAAGTCTTATATATGTCAATAGGATCCTAGGTACCAATTTTCATGAGAAAATTCCTTGTGGAAGTCAGGAAATTCTTCAGTTGCTTGCAGATGAAGTAATTGGTCAACTGTGCCTTTAAAAAGTCAACTGTGTGATTTCAAGGGGTCCAATCCACTTTTTCTAGCCAAGGGATGTACTTACATCGTTATAAGAGGTTTGGAAAGTTCAAAGTTCAAGAATCATGAAGATTTGAGGGTTTTTGCAAAATTGGTGCAAAGTTGGTTTTGAAGAAATTCCATTTTTGGCAACTTTTGCCCTAAAATTCAAGTGAGCTTAACATGATCAAAAATTCTTCAAATGAACCAAAGTCAGACATGAAAGTTGGAGATTAAGGTCTCCCATTTTCAAAAAGTACAAGTACTTTTTCATAGGATTCATGGTTTGCAAGCTAGGCCCCTCGAAAATTTCACTAAATTAGGGAAAAATGCAAAGTTTCATGCATGCACCAAGAGCAAAAACTTTCAAAACTTAATTTTAAGGCTTGGTATGGATCAAATAAGCTTGCAACATTAAAATGCATTGTATTTGGCATACTTTGCTCAAGAGAAATTCCCAAATTCGTGCAAGGCAAGAAAGTTGCTTCATAAGTGGATTTTTTGCACATTCATGAGAAACGTGTGATAACTTTGATCTAGGGGCCAAAATCTTTTGGATTATGATTAAGGGTTGGATTTAAAGTACACATGGGCTGAAAAGCAAGGGAAGGAATGAGGAGTGCATGCTCTCACACCAAACTTGCAAGAATTGCAAAATCACAATTTCTCTTGATTCACACGTGCAAATGATCTCATTTTTTCAGCATTTGCTCATGACTTGGCATATAACAAGCTAGGGTTTCAGAATCACAGAACTCTCTCTCATTCTCTCATTTCAAAGTTTGTGCACAAATTTCATTTTCTCTCATATCTCATCATACACTTGCTCAATCAAAAAACCAGTTGTAGATCCTTGATCAGTGCAAGCTTAGGATCACAAATATCACCACCATTCAAGCTTTCTCTCAAGATCAACAACCTTGCCATTTCAGGGAAGGTGCTTGCAAAGCTCAAGATCCAGTCATCTTCAAGGCTTTAGGTGCATTTATTTTGCATCTAGAGTGAATTTGGAGTGATTTGCATCCATCATTTGGTCTTCTATCAAGCTCTTTCAAGATCTGCAACTCAGGTATGCCTTGGAATCTTAAGATCTGAAAATGAAATTGGTTGTGCATCTCTTGATCCTTGATGTACACTGATCATTCTGCAAGTTTTGGTTTTGAAAATGGTGCATTGTAGAGTTAGATATGTGAGTTTCAAGTTTCATGGACAAAATTGTTTTTGCTCGATCCGTAGCATCCATTGATCTTTTGGCTTTTTCATGTCCATTTTCGTGCTCAGCGTGCATCAATTAGTAAATTTGGAGCTTGTTGTTGATTTTAATTAGGTTTTGTTCATATGTTGTTGCTTCCGGTGCCGGAGCCCTAGCACCGGTCACCGGAATCTGGGAAACCTGCGTTAGGGTTTGTGAGGAAGAAGAAGAACTCCCAGCCCTTAGATCTCTCCCCTCTGCGTCCAGGATCAAGACACCTCACCAAGAACTCACCCTCTCTCTCACGTGCAAAACCTGATTCTATTTTAATTCATGATGTTACACACACACCATAACACGCATGCACCCTCCACTCTCACCCAACCATTCATCCACGTCATTTAATGAGAAGAGCTTCAGTGCGCATTGGATTGATCTCTTGGCCCTTCTTTTTTCCAGCTTATTTCCCTAAATATTCACCATATGAATTGTATTCCAGCGCAGCTTAATGGGCCTCATACCTGCTTTTTGCACCCCCATAGCTTCTAAGCCCAATACGTTTACACGCAAATCCTGACTATCCACACCCCCAACCCAATTCACTCATTTTAATTCTTTTTTCTTTATTTCTTTTTATTTCATTTTTGCTTTCTATTTTTTAAAAATACTTCCAATCATCAAAAAATTCCAAAATAATTCATGAGTCTTCATTTGATTTTTATTTATTTTTCCATATTTTTATTTTCCATTTTTTCTCATTATCCACGTGTCTTTTAATTGTGTATCTTCATTAATTCTTTTTAAGTCTTTTTTGAGTATCCTGACTTGTCCAATTTCCCTAGGGTTCATTATTTTGAATTTCTTGTTGGTTCCTTTTTCTCTAGTTTCCTAAGATGATGTACTTAATGTGTGATTTTACCCCTGATTTTTAGAATTTTGTTCATTGGGTCTTGGTACTTTGATTTGTGAAGGAAGTTATTAACCCTAGTTCTTGTTTATGTCTTCATTTGACCTACTTGGCTTCTGAATTTCTCCCAATCCTTTTGGCTCATTGTTATATCATGTTTGAGGATCATTTTTCTTAGGTTGTGGAATTTTTAGATGAATTGTTGATTTGATGTGAATTTTGGTTCATACCTTGTCCCATTTTTGCTTCCTTTTGATCATAAGGTCTCTTATAAGCTTAGAAGGGCACTTGTGCCAACTTCTTCTTCTCATTTGGGGTCCCTTTGGGGTATGGGTTCCATTCTGGTCTTGAGTTAGGGTTTGTGTCTTAGATTTTTTGTGTCTTGCTTGCTTTTTAAGTTCTTTCTTTCTTATGTGCTTTCACTTCATCTCCTTACTTCTTTCACCTCATTTTGTGATTGTTTGATCTTGTGTGGCTCTTCTCTTCATCTCTCTTGCTTCTAAAGTAATTCTTTAACTTGTTTTGGTTCTGTTTGTGTGTCTTGAGTCCATGTTTGTGCATTTTTGCTTTGTATCTCATTAAGTGTGCATTTGTTTTGCCATTTGTTTCATGTTGCATCATGTTAACTTGTATGCTTCATCCCTCATTCTTGTAACTTTCATATTCATTAAGCATTTGTATATATGACCTCACTTCTGTTTGTATGATGTTGGCATGTCATTTGTTTCATTTTGCTTTGCTTTTGTGTTTGTGTCACTAACCTTGCAGAGGCTATGGTAAGTGAGAGGTGTGGATGTGAGTTCCACATCTCCAAATCTCATCTCTTCTTCTTATTACTTACTTGTGCTAACCCTTTGCTTGTTGGGCTTAGGACTTTCTAATCTCATCTCTCTTCTTTTTTCTTCTTCTTCTCTTCTTCTTCCTTTCTTCATTAGGATAGAAAACCACACTAACCTTAGGATATCCATGCATGACAACTCTTAGGATTCTTTAGTCCCCCATTAGATGTTTTACCTTTAGATCCTTTGGTGCTTTCTCTTCTCATCTTCAAACTTAATTCTAATTCACTTAATAAAGTTTGAGTACTTTCATGTGATATGAGACTTTTCTATGAGATACTTGCACGCGTTCCGTTTCAGGGAGAGGTGTAAGTTATCCCTCGTGGTGGATAGGTCTTAGTATGAGATTACTTCACAAAGAAAAGCTAAAAAACACTTCTTAATCCAAAAAACCACAAAAACACTTAATAAATGTTAATAGGTCAGTGTGTCTGAGCCTTCACTTGTGGGACTAGCTTTGGGGATTTCCTCCATAGATAGGTGTGCCTCTTGCGCATTCCATTTCAGGATGATGTGAGACGTACACACCCCATTGAGTAAGACTTAGGTACACTTACCTATGAAAACTCCACTCATAAAAAGCTTCTAAAAAACACCAAACAAACAATAATCGTCTTTCCTTCGAGAATTCTTTTCTCATCTCACTCGCTCCCTACGCGAACTTGCTCCTACTTGTCACTTTGCAAGACGGTTACGCACTCGTCATCCGAGTCTGCAACACCTGAGCATTGTGTAACACGGTGGGAGAACTGACTTTAGTTAAATGTTGCGGATAGCAAGAGTCGCCACCGACTTTTATTTTTTCCAAAGGAAAGGGCATAAAAGAACAGGAAAGACCTTAAAAGATTTTTGGGTTCGGGGGGTAGGTTATGTAAAGGGAAGGTGTTAGCACCCTTTACATCCATGGTTATCCATGGGCTCTTAGTTACTTAGCTCACTTTAAAATGTTTTTGAAAGTGTGAAGTATGTGAATAGAAATTTTCATAAGAGTTTAATAATGACCCATGTACGGATGCGTAAAAAACTTGTGTTTGAAAATTGTTTGAAATTGTGAAATGTTTGAAAAGTTTTTGAATAGTGAGCAAGTAACTACGAGGAACCTACCCTAAAGTTTAAGTCTTTCTGTTCTTTATCCTTTAAATGGTAAGACTATCCCTATTATTAAGGAATAGGTAGTCATTACCTTGGATGTAAGGGACATGTAAGGGACATCTGTTTATTTAGGCAACTGTGGGGTGTATTAAGCGTTTTTGGAGGGACTGTCATCATTATTCGAAAGGGACAAGATCATTATGAAAGGCAACCATTAAGGGACTTGATCTTTTATTGTGAAGGGACTAGATGACTTTTCTTATAAGGGACTTTTGCTTTATACACCCCACTTGACCTTGTAATTAGGCAACAATGAGAGGTAACCCTAGAAAGTGAGATGGCGATCAAAGATCGACTTACGTGTGTGAGTGTTCAATTTAATATTTATCTTTTGAATTAAGTGATCTAAATCAATTTTAAATAACAAATAGTTTTCACTCCCTATTTACTAACCATGGCAATAATAATAAATAATTTAAACATTATAAAAAATTACATCCAGGAGCAATTACAATAATAATAAAAAAAACAATTTAAATATAATAAGCAAAATAATAAATAAGCAAGAATAAATAAATAATTATAATAGGGGTTAGTGAAAATAATAATAATAATCACAATTTAAAAAAAATAAAAGGGGTTAGTAATAAACATAGTTAGTAATAATAAGCAAAAAAAATTATAATAAACAAAATTTTAATGGTTAATAGAAGAAATTATAAACAATCATATCAATTATTATAAAATTTAAAATTATAAACAAATTAAATAAATTATGAACATATTATAAAAAAAGTAAATTATAATTAAAAATTAAGTTAGCAATTTTTTAAACATATAATAGAAATTATTTACATATATATTTAATTATAAACAATGATAGGATATTTATATATTATAAAAAATAAATTAAGAATTTTAAATTTTTAACATATTTATGTACAAATTAAATTAAATACAAATAATAATATTAAACAAGAATAGAAAAAAAAAGAAATTAGGGTTTAATTGTTTAGAAAAAATAAATTAGGGTTTATAATATAATTAGGTTTTATGTACAAAAATTATAAATATTAATTCAAATAGATTATATATATAATAACAATATACACATATTAAAAAAAAAGAAGTTAGTTTTTTTAGAAAAATATTTTAAGATTAACATTAGGATTTTAGAATTATAATTTTAATTAAATTAATATTAAAACAAATAGAAAGAAAAAGTAAAAAGAAAACTTACCTGGCTGGGGTTTGATCCCAACACCTTTGGTTTGCCACTAACAACACACACCACCAGGCCAGCATGCGCAGGCAGTACAAGGATGGATTGATTTGGTTTTATGCACTAACCTGAAAAATCACAAAAAAGGAAGAAAAACCAAAAGGCCTGGGGGGGAATCGAACCCAGGACCTTTCATGCGAACACACATACACGTTACCATTCCTGCTGGATGAGCGCATCTTCTAATGAAACAACCACAATTGATAATATATTGTATTCAATGAATAAAAGGAAAAAACATGAAAAACTTGCCATGGCCAGGATTCGAACCCCTGCCATTCAACCAAACACGCGCTTGCTTCACCACTGGGACAAGTTGTACGCTTGTGATATTAAACAGACAACAAAACATAAAATATTAAAATGAAATTCAAATTCCAGAAACGCGCGCAGGGGTCATCTTCTTCCTCCAGCCCTACGAATTTTCCTGCGTTTTCACTTACGAATTTACCTGCGATTTTCAAACTGCAGCAACACCTATGAAATTCAAACACCCACAAAACAGCAAAATTTCATGAAATTGAGAACACCATTGAGTTCCTCACAACATTTGCAATCGTCCTGTGTCTTTAGAATTTATTTATGTTTGTCAAATGCTAAAACCCTAAATGGGGGCCGAAACCCTAAAAATGGTGAAACTCATCTCAGGCATCCAAACTTCAATCCATTTATCCAGATACAATCTAAAGCTCATCACAAACCAATAAATAACATCAAAATTCATCAGTATTGCTTAAATATGAGAAATCGAAAATCAAAATATCAAGAACAAGATGCATTCGGTTTATGCCATGTGAATAGTTTTGGATGCAAATGAGGGCTAGGATTAATTACTGGATGTCCAAAGAATCGTTCTATGCCTTTGAATTACCTTCAAATGCTTTGTATGATTGAAACCGAATTTGAGTTTGTGAGGGATTTTTTGGTTTGCAAATTTACTCTTGGGGAGGCTGGAAATCGTGGCTTGCATTATGTTTGTGTCAAGTACTTATAGAACAATGTATTAGGTCAGAAAAATTGATCATTTGTGTGGAAGATTTGATCTAAAAAGATTCACAAAGATAAGCTTTGAAATTTCAATATTTTTGCATCAACACTTTCCATTTCAAGCCAATCAATGTTATCCTTGTATCAATTTGTTCCATGTTGAATTCATGACTTTCTAGAATCAAAAATAAATTTAAATCTTCATGTTTAATATTTTATTTAAATTTAAAATGATTTTAAAAATTATGAAAATATCATAGAATTTTCGTGCATGATGTCATGGATTGCTTTGGGTCATTAAAAGTTCAGCCCACTTAACAAAATTTGGTTTTAAACCTCCATTTGCTTCATAAACTTCCCTAAAATTTCCCAACTTTGCAAGGGAACACATCCTTCAATTTTAATGCTATGAGGGTGTTCGTGGACATTTTGGAAAGCTTGAAGAGTCCTCTAACCAACCCCACTGGTTTCATGTCCATATCATTTACCATTCTCAAGTTATTCCCTTTTGAAGTTGTTGACTTTTTGTTGACTTTCAAAAGGACCTGTAATGTCTTAGCTCATACCTTCCAAATGAAGCATTTTTGGGCTTGGCTTGTGAGACACAAAGTTGTAGAGAATTCAATTTCCTTCAAAATGAGCTTTGGATGGAGACTTGGTGATGAAGCATGTGAAAGTTATGGCTGGTCAAAGTTCAGTTGACTTTTACTGAGGAAACCCTAATTTAGAAACTCCTGATTCTTGATGATCTGAAATTTCCTTGATGAATCATGATCAACCCTTGATAAAATGATGAATTTTACTTCATATACTTGATGTTGGCAAAAAATCATGAAGTTTGACTTTGGTTTGACCACAGTTGACCTCAGTTTGACTTTTTAACTGCTTTGACTGATTTTGACCTATCTGACCATCTGACTGAGCAAACTTTTGAGAAAAGTCTTGAAACTTGTCATGGGGGTTCTTACACACATATAAGATGTTATGAAGCTCATTTGAAGTCTTGGAAGTTCATTTAGCCTGATTAAAGTCAAAACCCTAGTTTTGGATGCACTGCTTAGGAGGTGCATTGTCTGAGGGAATTGTCAATTTTTCTGACCAATTGTGAACTTTGTGAACCTTGTGAACCATCATAAAATGTCTTGTGAACCTCATGGGAGGTATTGTGATCCTTGTGAAGCTTGTGAACCTCATAAAGTATCTTGTAGACTTCATGAACCTCATGAAAGGTCTTGTAAGCATTATGAATCTTGTGAACCTTGTGAACCTCATAAAGTGACTTGTAGACTTCATGAACCTCACGAAAGGTCTTGTAAGTGTTGTGAATCTTGTGAACCTTGTGAACCTTCTTAGCACACAAAGTATTGTATTGTGAGGGCAAATTTTGGGGTGCAACAGCTGCCCCTGTTCAATTTTCTGAAACCTGAGAGGTTAGATTGGTATATTTGCCAGTCGTAACTTGGAAGGTCGAAGGGGATTGAACACAAAAGCCCAAAAATTTGCACTCACCTGTGCATAGAGTGATATTGATGGTTGGTTGTATATTCTTGAGTGGGCTTAAAGATGCCACTTGGAGAAAAGTTCTTCAGATACATTTCTTAGAGGATAAAGCAGTCCAAAATATAATGATAGCTTTCAGGAGGATAAAGCAGTCCTGATGGATGATATGCTTTCAGGAGGATAAAGAAATCCTGAAGGAATAATAAGCTTTCAGGAGGATAAAGCAGTCCTGAGGTAATAATATGATTTCAGGAGGATAAAGCATTCCTGAGGTAATAATATGATCTCAGGAGGATAAAGCAATCCTGAGGTACAAGAAGCTGTCAGGAGGATAAAGCAGTCCTGAGATGATGATGATAGCTATCAGGAGGATACATCAATCATGATACAGTGATAAGCTTTCAGGAGGATAAAGCAATCCTGATGTAGTGATATGCTTTCAGGAGGATAAAGCAATCCTGATGTAGTGATAATAACTTTCAGGAGGATAGAGCAGTCCTGAGGTAGTGATGAGCTATCAGGAGGATAAAGCCATCCTGAGGTAATAGTATGCTTTCAGGTGGATAAAGCAGTCCTGAGGTACGAGATGATAACTTTCAGGAGGATAAAGCAATCCTGAGGTAATAGTATGCTTTTAGGAGGATAAAGCAGTCCTGATGTAGTGATAATAACTTTCAGGAGGATAAAGCAGTCCTGAGATAATAATAAGCTTTCAGGAGGATAAAGCAATCCTGAGGGATGATAAGCTTTCAGGAGGATAAAGCAATCCTGAGGAATGATAACTTTTCAGGAGGATAAAGCAATCCTGATAGTCACAAGTTATTGATGAAGTTTGTTTGCTGGAGAATTAACCTGAAAACAAGGTAGCATTCTGTATGGTAGTATTAGTTTATGCATTATGTATGCATGTATAATATGATGCATTTTGGTAATGTATTATGTATCTATGTATATGTATGGTATGGTATGATGTAAATGATATAAATGATGTATGTATGCATCATGCAGCTTGAAGCGTCTGGATATCTTTGTATAACAACTGCTGGCCAGGGAAAATAAATCCCGATTCGTTGCTGAAGAATATGAGGAACTTAGTCCCGTCTTGTTTGATAATATATTATACATAACCTTCCGTCTGCTGGGGATAGCAAGGTATATATAACCTCCCGTCTGCATGGAAATAGTAAGGTATATATAACCTTCCGTCTGCTGGGGATAGTAAGGTATATATAACCTTCGTCTTCGTTTGATAGTAGGGTAGATACAACATCCCGTCTTCGTTCGTCGTACTCTTATTAGAAAGTAAATTCTCGAACATCCGTATGAGGATAAAAGAGATGGATATAAATTCCAGGGGAGATGTGACTTTATGAAGATGGATTTATCCTACTGAGGGATTTGTAACTGTTTTGTAGAGATGAACCGGCGAAGCTTCGTTGAAATCCTTCCCTCGTTCGTCCTTAGTAAATACTATTACTGCCTTTTCATGCATTTCTGGTAAACATCAATCATATTAAACATACATGCATTTCTGGTAAACATCAATCATATTCAAAAGCATACATACATTCAAACACAACCAATGGACGTTTCACTTATGTAAATAGGGTAAAAGTAAATCTGGATTCAAAAGATGGAATTTATTTATATCAAAAAGTGACCCATACACGGGTAAATTTGTACAAAGAGACATAAACCCTAGTAAGAGGATTTTGTCATAAAATTTTACAAAACAAAGAAAATCAGCTATGTGGGAAATAATCCTATTGAGTTTCAATTCTACTATTGCCATTATCTTCAAGTATCTCATCTTCTGCTGTTGAGACGGAAACGACTGGATTGATCTTTATCTGTTGGAGCTTGAGTAAGTAGTACATCTGGTTACAGTTTCATGGGTGATCTAAACGAGACATAGTCATACGCTTTAATCCCTAACTTTTGCCTGGATTGCCCTTTCAGGTTTTCAATCCACCGGGATACCCTTTTTTGCCCAAGCCGCCTTTTCAGGTTTTCGACTTGCCGGGTGTACATCTTTTTATATATATCCCTAATTTTTGCCCAAACCCTTTTGGTTTGCCGGGATGCCCTTATTTTTGCCTAGGCCAGTCAACCTAGCGGGTCTCTTTTTATGCGTAGTATTTTTTAACTATGTCTGCATTTACAGGCTGTGGGAAGTCTTCATCATCCATAGTAGTGAGTATCATGGCACCTCCTGAGAACACTGTCTTGACCACAAATGGTCCTTCATATGTTGGAGTCCACTTGACCCTAGGATCACCATGTGGTAATATGATACGCTTGATTACCAAGTCACCAGCCTGATATACCTTTGGCTTAACCTTCTTATTAAAAGCTTTGATCATCCGTTTCTGGTACATCTGGCCATGACAAACTGCTGCTAACCTCTTCTCATCAATCAAATTTATCTGGTCAAGTCGAGTCTGAATCCACTCATCTTCATCCAAGCCTGCATCCTTCATAATTCTTAAGGAGGGAATCTGAACTTCAATGGGCAGAACTGCTTCCATACCATAGACTAAGGAGAATGGGGTTGCCCCTGTTGAAGTACGTATTGTAGTACGATAACCATGAAGAGCAAATGGTAACATCTCATGCCAATCCTTATAAGTAACAGTCATCTTCTGTACTATCTTCTTAATGTTCTTATTAGCAGCTTTAACTGCCCCATTCATCTTTGGACGATACGGAGAAGAGTTATGATGCTTAATCTTGAACTGCGTGCAGAGATCAGTAATCATAGTGTTGTTCAGATTAGAGCCATTGTCAGTGATAATCCTTTCAGGGATGCCATACCTACATATAAGATTATTCTTAATGAATCGAGCCACAACATTATTGGTAACAGATGCAAATGAAGCTGCCTCTACCCACTTCGTGAAGTAATCAATAGCAACCAGGATGAAACGATGCCCATTAGAAGCAGTAGGCTTGATCTCACCAATCATATCAATGCCCCACATGGCAAAGGGCCAAGGATCAGTCAACACATTCAATGGTGATGAAGGTATATGTACTTTATCAGCATAAATTTGACATTTGTGACATGTTTTGGAGTGTTGATAGCAATCAGCTTCCATGGTAGACCAATAGTAACCTGCTCTCAAAATCTTCTTTGCCATAGTATGACCACTAGAATGAGTGCCAAAAGTCCCATCATGCATATCTTCCATAATCTCAGTTGCTTCCTTCTTATCCACACAACGAAGCAAAGTTGAATCATGATTGCGCTTGTACAAAATCCCATTACTCAGAAAGAACTTGGCAGAAAACCTTCTCAGAAACTTCCTATCTTTGACAGATGCCCCTTCAGGGAACTCCTGAGCTTCAAGATATCTTTTTACTTCATAGAACCAAGGCTTTTCTTTTGCTTTTTCAGTGTCAATCTCATTGCAATATGCAGGCTTTTCAAATCTATCAATAGTAATCTTGGGAGCTTCATCATCCCAGCTGATCTCAAACATAGATGCCATGGTGGCCAAAGCATCTGCCAACTGATTCTCTCTTCGTGGAATATGTCCAAAGGTAATTTCTTTAAAATGTGGGATTAAAGACAACACATGCTCTCTGTAAGGAATGAGATTATCATGCTTGGTATCCCAATCTCCTTTAATCTGACTTACTACCAGGGCTGAATCTCCATACACATCAAGGAACTGTATCTTCATATCAATGGCAGCTTTAATACCTAGGATACATGCCTCATATTCAGCCATGTTATTGGTGCAATAGAAACAAAGTCTGGCAGTAATCGGGGTATGACAACCTTCAGGGGAACTAATCACAACACCAACACCATTACCAAGTGCATTGGAAGCACCATCAAAAACCATAGTCCATCGGGATCCTTGTTCAGGTCCGTCATATTGTCCAGGTTCTTTGGTAATAATCATAATATCTTCATCAGGGAACTCAAAACTCATTGACTGGTAATCATCCACTGCTTGATGAGCCAAATGATCAGCCACAACACTCCCTTTAATGGCCTTCTGAGTATTATACTGTATATCATATTCTGTCAAGTTCATTTGCCATCTTGCAATTCTTCCGGAGAGAGCAGGCTTCTCAAATATGTACTTGATTGGATCCATCTTCGAAATCAACAAGGTAGTATGAGTCAACATATACTGTCTTAGTCGGCGAGCAGCCCATGCCAAAGCGCAGCAAGTTTTCTCGAGCAGTGAGTATCTTGTTTCACAGTCGGTAAACTTTTTGCTAAGGTAGTATATTGCCTGCTCTTTTCGACCAGACTCGTCATGTTGCCCCAATACACACCCCATTGAGTTGTCTAACACTGTTAAGTACATAATCAAGGGTCTTCCATCAACTGGTGGCATCAAAATTGGAGGTTCTAGTAGATATCTCTTGATTTCATCAAAGGCAGTCTGGCATTCATCATTCCATTCCATCACCTGATCTTTCTTCAACAACTTGAAGATTGGCTCACAGATGGCAGTTAATTGGGAAATAAATCTTGCAATGTAATTCAATCGTCCCAAGAAACCTCTAACCTCCTTCTCAGTACGGGGAGCTGGCATCTCTCGTATAGCTTTCACTTTTGCAGGATCCACTTCAATACCTTTTCCACTGACAATGAAACCCAGGAGCTTTCCAGACCTAACTCCAAAAGTACACTTGTTTGGGTTTAATCTCAACTTGTATTTCTTCAACCTCTCAAACAATTTATGCAAATGATCAAGATGTTGCTCTTCATTCTGGGACCTGGCTATCATATCATCCACATATACCTCTATCTCATGATGAATCATATCATGAAACAAAGCCACCATAGCACGCTGATATGTTGCCCCTGCATTATTCAAACCAAATGGCATTACCTTATAACAAAAAGTGCCCCACTGTGTAACAAAGGTTGTCTTCTCCATATCTTCAGGTGCCATCTTGATCTGATTGTAACCAGAGAAACCATCCATAAAAGAGAATACCTTATGTTGAGCAGTGTTGTCTACCAGAACATCAATATGAGGAAGTGGAAAATCATCTTTGGGGCTAGCCTTGTTCAAATCCCTGTATTCCACACACATACGTACCTTACCATCTTTCTTAGGTACCGGCACCACATTTGCAACCCACTGAGGATAAGAAGTCACTGCTAAGAACCCTGCATTGAACTGTTTCATTACCTCTGCTTTGATCTTTTCTGACATCTCAGGACGCATACGACGAACCTTCTGCTTCTTTGGACGACAATATTCTTTCACTGGTAAACGGTGAACCACAATGTCTGTATCCAACCTTGGCATATCTTCATAAGACCAAGCAAAGATCTCCACATAGTCACGTAACATCTGAATCAACCTGCTCTTGACACTATCCTCTAAATCAGCCCCTATCCTGACCTCTTTCCTGTTTTCTTCAGTTCCCAGATTCACAACTTCGACTGGCTCTTCATGTGGCTGTATGGCTTTCTCTTCTTGTTGTAACAACCTAGCAAGCTCTACAGGTACTTCACAATCGTCCTCATTTCCGTCTTCAGTTTGATAGATCGGATTCTCGAAATTATAATTGGCAATAGTAGAATTGTTATCAACAGGATCCAGAGTGGATGAGGATCTGCATTTTAGTGATGTGGGTGTGTGTAAGAACACATAGCTGATAAAGCAAAAATAAAAGAAAAGAAAGACCAGGAACACAATATTTACTAAAACGAAACGTCCACTGATTTTATTGAATGAAGTATGCAAATGAAATGACAGCCCGCAACAAGCACACCATTGTGCCCCGGGTAAGGCACAAGGCTTGAAAGTTTTATTGTTCAAGAAATTACAAACTTAAAAACAACAACACAGTAATAGTATTTACTCCTGACTAAAGGAGATAGGGATAACATCTTCAGCTTTCCAATTATTGAGTCCAGCACCCACAGTAGGAAAAATCCAAGCATCCAGATTGTAGTCTTCATCATAGTCTCCCACAACATTGATCTGATCTTTCATAACCCCTTGATTGGTGATACGAACAGCACGAGCACGACGAACAGCCTTCTGGGACTCTGCAGTGAAACCCAAACCAAACTTGTCAGACTTGTATGGGATATCAGGAAGCTGACCCCAAATAGTACAACCACCTTCATCCACCACAGCTCTAGCATCTTTAAGGGAGGCCATTGCCATTGTTGGAGGTACTCTGGTGACCACAGGAACTTTCTTGGCAACCGGAGGAGCTACATAATCATTAACAATCCAAGGAACCATTTCAAATGTCTGACACGGAGTTTCAACGTATTCACCTTCCACTTCCAGATACTTGAAGGTGTTTACATGGCTGACAAAATATTCTTCCTCTCCATAGACAGTAACAACCTTTCCTTCTACCGGATATCTCAGCTTCTGATGTAATGTAGAGGTTACAGCACCTGCCCCATGGATCCAGGGACGACCAAGCAGACAAGAGTATGAAGGACGAATATCCATCACATAAAATGTAGCATTAAAAATCTGTGAACCAACTTTGATGGGCAAGTCAATCTCTCCATGCACCACTCTTCTAGAACCATCAAAAGCCTTCACCACTATACTACTGGGCTTCAGCACAGCATCTTCATGGCTCAGCTTATTCAGGACTTCCTTGGGCAACACATTCAGAGAGGAACCATTGTATATCAATACATGTGACAGGGTAGTGCCCCTGCATTCAATTGAGATATGCAGAGCCCTGTTATGATCCCTCTTGGCAGGGGTCAAATAAGCATCAGAAAACCCTAACCCATTATCATAAATCAGGTGGGCAACACAATTCTCAAACTGGTCAACAGAAATTGCATTGGGTACATGGGCAGTCTTCAGAAACTTGATCAAAGCTTTTGCATGAGCTTCAGAACATAACAACAAGGACAACATAGAAATCTTTGAGGGAGTATGCCCCAACTGATCAACAATGTCATAATCACTCTTGCGAATGATTTTTAATACTTCCTCCATCTGCTTAGAGAGATCATCAGCAGCTGGCACATCAGCAGGTATAGGCTCAATAACAGGACCTTTGCCCCGAGCATCAGTGGTGGAAGTAGCAGCAGGAGTAACTGCATTCTTGGAAGTCACTGGAGGAGAGAAGACTCTTCCACTTCGTGTGATCTTACTAGATCCAGCAATATTGTCAACATCAACAGGCATATCAGCTAAGGGTTCCTGCTTAACACCATGGATATAAACATCAGATCCATAATGCCAAGGCACAGCTTTATCAGACGTATACGGAATAGGACCAGGAGTGGTAATGACCAAAGGGGCCACTCTAGCTTCAGCAACAATCTTCACAGGGCCTTCAGCAGTAATCTTAATTGGACCCTTATGAGTGATTTTAACAGGTCCCTTTGAAGTGATCCTTACCGGCACTTTGTCAACCATATCAACCTCTTCAATCTTCCTACCTTGAGTAATATGATCCACCATACTTTCCACCGACGATGGAGTCCTCTCAAACACTATAGTATACTTATCCATGAGACGCTGAATTCCATCTCTCAATATCCAGCAACTATCCGGCTTATAGGTACAATACAAACAATCATCACGACAACCTGGAAAGAGCCCAGCTTGTACTAACTTCTTCTTGATAACAGATAATGGTGTGGTCAACTCCGCAACTGAATAGACATGTAGATCTTCATCAATGGCATTGACAGTCTTCTCGTGATTTGGCATTGGAGCAGTAATCACATTTGGAGTACCTGGAGGGTCAAACTCAATTTCTCCAGCCTCAATCATATCTTGAATTTTGTTCTTCAAGACCCAGCAATTATTAGTATCATGTCCCTGACAATTTGAGTGATATGCACATCGTGCATTGGGGTTGTACCTGGGAGAGGTAACATTGGGATTCTGAGGAGCCTCTTTCAAAGTAATAAGTTCAGCCTTCAACAAGTGTTGCAATGCCTGAGCCATTGACATGTTGATCTTCGTGAACTGCCTTCTAGCCCTCTGTTGGTTGCCCTGTGGCTGCTCTGGTGTTGTAGGAGTTGGATTTGAAATATGGACTGCACTCACAGACTGATGCCTTCTGTTACGATCAGGTTGACCATAAACAACATTGGATTCTTTCTTCCCAGTGGGAGGCTTCTTTGCAGCACCTGATGAAGAAGTACCCACTTGAATCTTGCCATTCTTTATACCATTTTCCACTCGCTCTCCTGTCATGATCAACTCAGTGAATCCAGATGATGAGCTTCCAATGAGATGACTGTAAAACGGACCATTCAGCGTCCACATGAACATATCAACCAATTCCCTGTCAGTTAAAGGGGGTTGAACTCTTCCAGCTAAATCTCTCCACTTCTGAGCATACTCCTTGAAACTTTCTTTGGCACCCATAGACATGCTTTGCAGCTGCATGCGAGTGGGAGCTAAGTCAGCATTGTATTGATATTGTTTATAGAAAGCTTCAGCAAGATCATTCCACTCCCTGATGTTGACACTCTCCAATTGATAATACCACTCCAACTGAGCTCCAGATAAGCTCTCTTGGAAAAAGTGGATCCACAGCTTCTTATCAGCAGTGTGGGGTTGAATTCTTTTGACATAAGACCTCAGATGCAGCTTGGGACAAGAGACCCCATCATAAACAACAAAGGTAGGAACCTTGAAACCAATGGGTATGACAACCCCAGATATCAGACTTAAATCTTCAAAATCCAGCCCAGAAGATTTCTGCAACTCCATAGCATCCATTCTATCCACCAGCATCTTGAATTTGTCTTCATTAGGATCATGGTAGTAATTAGCCTCAGAATCAGAATCCCCCATAGTGTTGTGGAGACTGCCTCCTTCCTTTTCAGATTCCTCAGATTCATAGTCTTCAACCTGTTCTTTGGTCTTGACAGGACCTCTGAACCTTCTTCCCATGTTGATCAGGCCACCTGACCTTCTAGTCTTCTTAGTCTTCTTGGCCAGCAGTGTCTTCAATTCATCTTGCCCCTTTGACAAGTTCAAGATCAGCTCTTGGAACTGTGCATTTTGTGCCTGGAGATCCTTAACTGTTTGTTCAAGAGCCATTGCTGAAATAAACAGTGAGAAGATGAGAAACCTGTGCACAATTATAAACCTGTGATGCAATGAAATGATATGTGAATGTATATGCAATGTTTTCAAGGACCGTAGGATTTAAATTTGCTTAAACAAACAAGAAGGTAAACTTTTATTAGTAATAAATTTGTTTTGCCTCTTAGGCTTACAAAAAAAATGAAATGAAATAAATACAAAAGATGGGGTTTTAAGTCTCCCATGGACGTTTCCTCTTTATGTTGAGGTATGAGTTGAGATTTCGTTCCTCGTGAAGTTGCTTTGTTAGTTCCAGGATTCTTTCTTGGCTTGCTTTGTAATGAGCCTCGAAAGTATCCCTTTGCTCCTTCAGTTGGATCCAGGATCTCTGTAAGTCTTCCATATCAGTAGGCATGTCTGGGTGAAGGATGGTATAAGCAGTGTCTCCTTCAGCAACAGGTTCCATGGTAACTGGCAGGATAGCAGGATATGGCATCATGAGAGTCTGAGCACGAGATCGCACCCATCTGAGATAAGCTTCCATAGGAATAGTGTACTTAGGCTCCAGTGTCTTGCTGTCAACCCTGTTTACTTTTCCCCAAGCTCGTATGAATCTCTGACGGTAACCTTGAAGATCGTTGTCATAGTCGAACACAATGCCCTGAATCAACATGTCATGTCGGCCATCACTCCGAGCGTAACCAAACTGTCGTAAAGCTAGAGAGGGGTTGTAGGTGATGCCTCCTCTTATGCCTAGAAGTGGCACATTAGGAAACTCCCCACAACGGTCAATGATAGTGACATTCTCCATAGATCTGGAGCACCAATGGATATCTGAGTGAGAAAGTGACATGATCCTCTTGGACCATATGAACCCTTGCTCATTCTTCATTACTAAGCGAGGAAGGTGAGAAATAAACCACCTAGAAAGCAAAGGTATGCAGCACATCAAAGTTCCTCTTGCCCTTGTAGTACGTGTATGAAGAGAATGCAGAATATCTCCAAGCAATGTAGGCACTGGATTGTGACTCAGGAATATGTTGATGGCATGAACGTCTATGAACTGATCTGGATTGGGGAATAATACTAAGCCATATATCAGCAAGGCTAAGATCTCCTCAAAAGCATCATGGCTCATGGCCTTCAAAAACATTTGAGCCTTCTCTATCAACACCTTGGCTAGAACACCCTTGACTCCACTTCTCGTTTCTAGAACAACATCAGACTTCTTCAGATGTAGAGTTGTAGCAATAACCTCAGGTTTAGGCTCTTTCTCCAAGCCTGTGAATGGTTTCTGATCAAGAACAGGTATACCCAGAAGTTTAGAGAACTCCTCCATGGTTGGAACCAACTGATAGTCGGGGAATGTGAAGCAATGGTGTTTAGGATCAAAGAACTGAAACAGAACACTCATCATGTCTTCATTGAATCCTGAAGTGACTAGATCCAGTAGGTGACCATGTCTCTTGATAAACTGGGAATGATCAGACACTTGAGAAACCAACTCTTTAAGCTTAGCAGGTATGCCCACAAAGTTGATCCTGATGGTGTTTCTACGAGCTGAAGCCATGACCTGCAACAAAGAACAAAGATAAATCCTTTGGTCCTTGAAATGGTTAGTGAAAATTCTATGCTTATGATGCATGATGATGTCATGATGTTATGCTCAATCACAAACATGTGGCACACACAAGCAAGTCACACAATAGCCCTAGGTTTAAAGGCTTGCATGAGGTTCAAAGGTAAGTACCCTCCCCTGAAGTTAGATGGTTCATCCTGTGCTACAAAAGTAACCATGTTCTAAGGGATCTCAATATCATTGATCCTTCACAAGGGTGGTTGTTCAGAAGGCAACTTACTTGCCAACCAAAACCCTCCAAGTTTAGAAACTCAATAAGCGTAGCATCGAGTATCAACCAACTTCAGTCTGCACCAAAGCCGGTTATCTCACTACTTTCTAAAGGCCAAGATGGGATAACTAGGGTTCTAAAAGTTAGTTAGTGTATTGACAACATATGGCAGCCTCTTATTATCCTCAACTTGACATAAGGAACATAAGCACCAACCAAGAAGTCACACTAACTATGGCCACCAGATCAACCATATCGGTATACGCCGTACAGTTTCCTTGGTCTATTGCCATTTACCTAAGGTACACTAGATCTGGGTTAGGATCTTTCACACATAAGAGCCCAACAAGTAAGTATAAAGCAAACAAGGCAAACAATTTTAAAGTGATCTAATTCCTAAGGGTACCCCTCTTTAATATTGACTCCCCAGCAGAGTCGCCAGTTCTGTAACATGGTGGGAGAACTGACTTTAGTTAAATGTTGCGGATAGCAAGAGTCGCCACCGACTTTTATTTTTTCCAAAGGAAAGGGCATAAAAGAACAGGAAAGACCTTAAAAGATTTTTGGGTTCGGGGGGTAGGTTATGTAAAGGGAAGGTGTTAGCACCCTTTACATCCATGGTTATCCATGGGCTCTTAGTTACTTAGCTCACTTTAAAATGTTTTTGAAAGTGTGAAGTGTGTGAATAGAAATTTTCATAAGAGTTTAATAATGACCCATGTACGGATGCGTAAAAAACTTGTGTTTGAAAATTGTTTGAAATTGTGAAATGTTTGAAAAGTTTTTGAATAGTGAGCAAGTAACTACGAGGAACCTACCCTAAAGTTTAAGTCTTTCTGTTCTTTATCCTTTAAATGGTAAGACTATCCCTATTATTAAGGAATAGGTAGTCATTACCTTGGATGTAAGGGACATGTAAGGGACATCTGTTTATTTAGGCAACTGTGGGGTGTATTAAGCATTTTTGGAGGGACTGTCATCATTATTCGAAAGGGACAAGATCATTATGAAAGGCAACCATTAAGGGACTTGATCTTTTATTGTGAAGGGACTAGATGACTTTTCTTGTAAGGGACTTTTGCTTTATACACCCCACTTGACCTTGTAATTAGGCAACAATGAGAGGTAACCCTAGATAGTGAGATGGCGATCAAAGATCGACTCACGTGTGTGAGTGTTCAATTTAATATTTATCTTTTGAATTAAGTGATCTAAATCAATTTTAAATAACAAATAGTTTTCACTCCCTATTTACTAACCATGGCAATAATAATAAATAATTTAAACATTATAAAAAATTACATCCAGGAGCAATTACAATAATAATAATAAAAACAATTTAAATATAATAAGCAAAATAATAAATAAGCAAGAATAAATAAATAATTATAATAGGGGTTAGTGAAAATAATAATAATAATCACAATTTAAAAAAAATAAAAGGGGTTAGTAATAAACATAGTTAGTAATAATAAGCAAAAAAAATTATAATAAACAAAATTTTAATGGTTAATAGAAGAAATTATAAACAATCATATCAATTATTATAAAATTTAAAATTATAAACAAATTAAATAAATTATGAACATATTATAAAAAAAGTAAATTATAATTAAAAATTAAGTTAGCAATTTTTTAAACATATAATAGAAATTATTTACATATATATTTAATTATAAACAATGATAGGATATTTATATATTATAAAAAATAAATTAAGAATTTTAAATTTTTAACATATTTATGTACAAATTAAATTAAATACAAATAATAATATTAAACAAGAATAGAAAAAAAAAGAAATTAGGGTTTAATTGTTTAGAAAAAATAAATTAGGGTTTATAATATAATTAGGTTTTATGTACAAAAATTATAAATATTAATTCAAATAGATTATATATATAATAACAATATACACATATTAAAAAAAAAGAAGTTAGTTTTTTTAGAAAAATATTTTAAGATTAACATTAGGATTTTAGAATTATAATTTTAATTAAATTAATATTAAAACAAATAGAAAGAAAAAGTAAAAAGAAAACTTACCTGGCTGGGGTTTGATCCCAGCACCTTTGGTTTGCCACTAACAACACACACCACCAGGCCAGCATGCGCAGGCAATACAAGGATGGATTGATTTGGTTTTATGCACTAACCTGAAAAATCACAAAAAAGGAAGAAAAACCAAAAGGCCTGGGGGGAATCGAACCCAGGACCTTTCATGCGAACACACATACACGTTACCATTCCTGCTGGATGAGCGCATCTGCTAATGAAACAACCACAATTGATAATATATTGTATTCAATGAATAAAAGGAAAAAACATGAAAAACTTGCCATGGCCAGGATTCGAACCCCTGCCATTCAACCAAACACGCGCTTGCTTCACCACTGGGACAAGTTGTACGCTTGTGATATTAAACAGACAACAAAACATAAAATATTAAAATGAAATTCAAATTCCAGAAACGCGCGCAGGGGTCATCTTCTTCCTCCAGCCCTACGAATTTTCCTGCGTTTTCACTTACGAATTTACCTGCAATTTTCAAACTGCAGCAACACCTATGAAATTCAAACACCCACAAAACAGCAAAATTTCATGAAATTGAGAACACCATTGAGTTCCTCACAACATTTGCAATCGTCCCGTGTCTTTAGAATTTATTTATGTTTGTCAAATGCTAAAACCCTAAATGGGGGCCGAAACCCTAAAAATGGTGAAACTCATCTCAGGCATCCAAACTTCAATCCATTTATCCAGATACAATCTAAAGCTCATCACAAACCAATAAATAACATCAAAATTCATCAGTATTGCTTAAATATGAGAAATCGAAAATCAAAATATCAAGAACAAGATGCATTCGGTTTATGCCATATGAATAGTTTTGGATGCAAATGAGGGCTAGGATTAATTACTGGATGTCCAAAGAATCGTTCTATGCCTTTGAATTACCTTCAAATGCTTTGTATGATTGAAACCGAATTTGAGTTTGTGAGGGATTTTTTGGTTTGCAAACTTACTCTTGGGGAGGCTGGAAATCGTGGCTTGCATTATGTTTGTGTCAAGTACTTATAGAACAATGTATTAGGTCAGAAAAATTGATCATTTGTGTGGAAGATTTGATCTAAAAAGATTCACAAAGATAAGCTTTGAAATTTCAATATTTTTGCATCAACACTTTCCATTTCAAGCCAATCAATGTTATCCTTGTATCAATTTGTTCCATGCTGAATTCATGACTTTCTAGAATCAAAAATAAATTTAAATCTTCATGTTTAATATTTTATTTAAATTTAAAATGATTTTAAAAATTATGAAAATATCATAGAATTTTCGTGCATGATGTCATGGATTGCTTTGGGTCATTAAAAGTTCAGCCCACTTAACAAAATTTGGTTTTAAACCTCCATTTGCTTCATAAACTTCCCTAAAATTTCCCAACTTTGCAAGGGCACACATCCTTCAATTTTAATGCTATGAGGGTGTTCTTGGACATTTTGGAAAGCTTGAAGAGTCCTCTAACCAACCCCACTTGTTTCATGTCCATATAATTTACCATTCTCAAGTTATGCCCTTTTGAAGTTGTTGACTTTTTGTTGACTTTCAAAAGGACCTGTAATGTCTTAGCTCATACCTTCCAAATGAAGCATTTTTGGGCTTGGCTTGTGAGACACAAAGTTGTAGAGAATTCAATTTCCTTCAAAATGAGATTTGGATGGAGACTTGGTGATGAAGCATGTGAAAGTTATGGCTGGTCAAAGTTCAGTTGACTTTTACTGAGGAAACCCTAATTTAGAAACTCCTGATTCTTGATGATCTGAAATTTCCTTGATGAATCATGATCAACCCTTGATCAAATGATGAATTTTACTTCATATACTTGATGTTGGCAAAAAATCATGAAGTTTGACTTTGGTTTGACCACAGTTGACCTCAGTTTGACTTTTTAACTACTTTGACTGATTTTGACCTATCTGACCATCTGACTGAGCAAACTTTTGAGAAAAGTCTTGAAACTTGTCATGGGGGTTCTTACACACATATAAGATGTTATGAAGCTCATTTGAAGTCTTGGAAGTTCATTTAGCCTGATTAAAGTCAAAACCCTAGTTTTGGATGCACTGCTTAGGAGGTGCATTGTCTGAGGGAATTGTCAATTTTTCTGACCAATTGTGAACTTTGTGAACCTTGTGAACCATCATAAAATGTCTTGTGAACCTCATGGGAGGTATTGTGATCCTTGTGAACCTTGTGAACCTCATAAAGTATCTTGTAGACTTCATGAACCTCATGAAAGGTCTTGTAAGCATTATGAATCTTGTGAACCTTGTGAACCTCATAAAGTGACTTGTAGACTTCATGAACCTCATGAAAGGTCTTGTAAGTGTTGTGAATCTTGTGAACCTTGTGAACCTTCTTAGCACACAAAGTCTTGTATTGTGAGGGCAAATTTTGGGGTGCAACACATTGGCATAGGCAGTTCAAGCTTTAATTCATAAGCAATTTCCTTGCCACCCCTAGTTAGGGGAACTACGACGTCTCTGATCCTCATTGTCCTGATGAGGTACGTAGGCAGCGGGGTAGGGCCCGTTCGAGCACAATCTTTATTTTCCCTACATCTTTTCTCTTTGTTTTCTTATCTAGTTTTCTTTCTCAGTTCTTTTATCCAGTTCATTTTATTTTCTTTTGCAGCAGCTTTCATACCCTCACCCTTTGAACAGTTTCTTTTGCAAGCGTGGATCCCGTCGGGTACGGCGGACGATCTGGGTGCTAATACCTTCCCAGGTCGTAACTGACTCCCGAACTCAGTCTCTTTGGTTCGTAGGACCTGTGTCCTTCCTTTTCTTTTTTTCTGGTTTGTGCAGCATTACCATTCCCGTTCCTTCGGGATAAAAATGCCTGGCTGGCGACTCTATTCTTTTCCGTGCCACTTTCGCGTTTGTACCAGGATGGAAATCCGGGGAGCGACAATTACTAAGGTTGATTACAAATCCAATCATGGAGTAATACACAGTCCAAAATAGCCATAAGATGTAAAGTTAATAATAATCGGAAAAGTTTGTTACAAATAATAAAGATATACAAGGGTACTAATACTACCAGCCTATACCTAAGAGGCCAAAATCCCCTTTCTCACGCCTCTTGTAAAGTCCTTCCAACAGCACACGGATTTACAACATGGTCTCACTTTTTTCTTAGGCAGCAACACACTCAATATTCATGTTACGCCAAGAATCGTGTCACTCCTTCATCTTCATGCTAATATCATCATGACCGAAGTTATCACACTCCATCACGCATCTGCAAAAACTTGATTCATCCTTCACTTCACTTCACTATACTTAGTCAACAATCCTTCAAACCTGCCAAAACACAGAAAGGAAAAAACGCAAGTACCGAATGCAGCAGCGATAAGCAAGAAATAAATTCAGATATACAAATTCAGTTACCATAGGAAAACAAAAATCATAAACACATAAACCAGAAAATTCACTAATTTTCTATCAGAATAGGTTACAACTCAATGAAAAAATCAGTTGAGAAAGGATGTAACAGATCACTCTCATAAAATTCAGTGATAGGAAAAACATAAAAAAAAATGCAGCAAATCTTCACGAGTTTCTTCACTATCCAATCTCCAATCCACAAATTAATATCCCCCTGCTTCAACTCTTCTTCACCATCATTCATCAATACCTACAAACCAAGATTTAGCAACATCAACGCGTTTCAAAGACGCGATTCGTCGTGGATCCATTATCAACAACAATAGAATCAAGCGAAAAACAATAAGTGCAGAAGGAGAAGAAGCAGAAGCGGAATGCGTTAGAACTACACCTGAACTATTCCGCTACAATCATCATCGACATCACAAACCTTCATTCGCGTTAGCCACAACAACATGTGAGAACGCAGCTGATTCAGTGACTTCCAAGAGCTAACATCCATAACCATATGCAACTTCTCTCAAATTCGAAGATTCGATCTTTAAAAAACATAAGCCTGCAAGTTCAAGTAATAGAAGAATCAATACAAAAAAAAAGCAGTTACACTTCCTAACCGATTTCATAACAAACTTATAATAGAAACTGACCTGAGAAATCCCTGAATTGCCCTCTTGATCTTCATCTATAAGAGCCTGGTTGCTGCAATTTCATAACCCATTTCCACTTTTTTTTCCAGAACTTTCTTCAGTCAATATTCCTCAACATTTTTCTCCACATTCCTTCTTCTTAATCATCACTCATTCAATCTTCTTCCTCTCATTCATTCTCCATCAATTTTCTTCACGATTTCACCATTTCCTCCATATTTCTTAAGACTCATTCACTCTCCACCATTCCTCTATCTTCTTCATCCTTCAAAGATTCAGTTTGCAACCTCTTCTTCATCAAGAATACACCTTCAATTTGTTTCCATGGCCACCCTCGTCAACATCAACAATCATCAATCAATCCTCCTGAATCCTCTTTCAGAATCCAATCGGAACCTCATCCATCATTGCAACTTCGTCAATCACTACGTCGATTCAATAACCACCTGCGATCAATCAACAACGCCTCATCAATAATAACTCAAAAAGAGAAGTGGAAGGGGAATCGAGTTGAAACCTGAGAAAAATATATTGAGCAGAGATCATAATTCACATACCTCTATTCACGTCTTCACCAAAATCGTCATATCAACTTCATCGTTCTCGTACGTCCTCAATATCATAATCGTTGAGCTATCATCACAATCCCGATCGAATCTGCGTCTTCAACGGTCACCGCCTCCATCAAGATCCACGTCGCATCCCTACATCGCCACTGCATCAATAACATCTATAAATAACATAAGTTTAGAAGCAATTCGCAATGGCAAGATAAAAGAAGAAGATTCAAAACGAAGAACGATATCGAACAAAAATCAACTACCTGTTGTTATTCGTCGACTTCTTCGAGTCGCAGGTACACACATACCGATCTATCTTTACGGCTTTGAAACTTAGAATCCGTTGTTAGGGGCTTAGTCTTGTTACACAATGTTATGCTTTCGGAACGCGTCGATCTGGATTATTTAGGTGATTTAGAGAGATTTTTGTTGACGGGTTTGAGATAAGAGGAGAACTCCAATAGGTTTTTGTTCATGTCGTTTTCGGTTTGGAGAGGGTGGCCGGAAGGAGCCACCACCGCCGCTTCTTGGGTTTGAGAGAAGAAGGTGAAGGTGAGAGATGCGTTCTTGAGGAGAGAGAGATTCGTGTGTTTTTATGTGGTTTATGAACATGATAGGTTTTGATTATATTAATTCTGTGTTAATTGTAAAATTAATCTTAATTAATTGAAAGAATCAAACCCATAAAATGGATTTAATGCACTGTTTAGAGTCCATAAGAATCTCAAATTAAACTCATTATCTTCCATCATTAATTCAGATTCTTGAGGATAAGATTGTGTTGTTTGTGGTCCATTCCGGCGGTGACAAGTGTCACCGTGTAGTAGGACCAGTGAAGGTGGTTCCTGCGCATGCTAGCCCTTAATAGATACCCATACACCTTAAGTGGATTCTTTTTATTTTTATGCCTTGATTGTATTTTTGTGGTTTATACTTTGTGATGTAATAGTTGGAATTTTATGTGTGATACCTATAAATTAGGATAGAAAAAGATAAAATAAAGCGTTAGATAACCAATTTTCAAAAAATAAAGAAAAAGAGTTATCCGATCCAAAATCGAAGAATTTCAAAAAAAAAAAAAAAGGTTTCATGTGACATTAGGATCCCTCGATTATCATCGCTCCACTCCAATACACCAAAAGCAAGCCTTGTATGTCACACACTATAAGTCGCGTGTCTCAGCACCACGCAATCGACCCATCTGATTCATCGTTTCATCCCATTTACGATTTACGCCCGTTCTCACCCACCATGATGTAGGAGGACCCTTTTATTCACTATTACTTGTTGTATTCGCATTTCTAGTCTAATATCCACTTAGGTAGCTTTAATCTTTCAAGCTTCACTAACCATATGTCACCATAAAACTCAATTAACTTAGGGTAAGTCTAGTTTCCCTTAGAGTTTTTCCTTTTACAATTTGAGTCTCACTTCTCATCCTTTAAAGAAAATCAAACAAATATTTAAAAGGAAAAGTAGGTACAATACGCCACGAGCCTTAAGCCATATGGGAAATTATTAGTGGAGGTTGAAATTCTGTGATCAGGTATGAGATGTCCTAAGAGATGTCCCAACACTTGACAGATTTAACCAAAACTTAAATAGCAAGAAAAGTAAACAACACAGAAGTTTGTTAACCCAGTTCAGTGTATAACCACACTTACATCTGGAGGCTACCAAGCCAGGAGTAAATCCACTATAAGTAATATTAATTCTAGACTTAAACCTCTCTGTTTAATCTATCACTTAATAACTACCCAATGCAATTTCTACCTAAGTCACAACTTAGATAAGAGTACCCTACTCACTCCCCCTCAATCACACAGTGATCAAGTTTACAAGTTTAATAAAATTGAAGACATTCTTCAAACAATACAGCTTGATCTTACTTCACAGTTTCAATCAAGTCACAAATGCACTTATGCTTAAAAGCTCATCAAGTGGTACAATAAAAAAACAACCTGCTATTAAAAACACTAGACACCCTATTTGGTCTTCTGAAATTCGTACTCAATTCTATGAGTTTCTGTTGCTTAAATAGGTATCTGTAATTTGGGCTTTCTGTAGGATGATCCAGCCCTAATGCACATGCAGCTTCCACCTTGAATTTAGGGTTTGTTACTTCCTAGATTCTAGGTGATTTAGGTCTTCTGTTTTAATCTGAATCTTCAATATAAAACTCCATACAGATGCGCTTTGTTCTGTTTTTATCCATCATTAATTAATTCCAGATAACTCTCCTTAAATATCTCTGATTAGTTAGTCAATAATTAATTCTGGAAGCAGGTTTGAGATGTCTCAACATCTGTTGGGACATCCTGAAAAAAACTGAACTTAGTCATTTACACAATGTCCCAACATCTGGTAAGACATCCTGAAATAAGTTCATATACTCTGTTTGATAATGTCCCAACATTTGATAGGACATTCTGAACTGAATTCAATAATTCTTGTTGGTCAAAAATTCTGCCAATTCAAGACATCTACAGAGGTCTCCTTCACTCTTCTAGAATGATTTACAAACGTTCCATTGGGGGCGATCTTGGAAAGTATTCGCTTCTGTATCATAGTCTTTAGTGTTGTACCCGCGATAAACATAAAGTCAAAACACTTCTTCTAAAAGAAAATAAACCAACAAGACAACATGTCTTCTCTTCTCATCTCCCATTCTTTGCGGACGAATATGACTTGTCTCGACAGTTCAAACAGCGATACGGTAAACACCCTCGAGTCAGAGCCGGTAACACCTGAGCTAGAGCTATGGCAACATCATCCTAAAAAACACAAGAAAGTTCCCGCCTTAGTTAGACGAACTACGACGAGTCTGATCCTCATTTTCCCGATGAGGTACGTAGGCAGTGGGGTAGGGCCCATTCGAGCACATTCTTTATTTTCCTTATATTTCCCTCTTTCTTTCCATTTTCTTTTCCAATTCCCTTTCTCATTTCAGTTCCAGTTCCAGTTCCAGTTAGCAATTCTTTTGTTAAGAAGCTTTATTATTTCACACCGTTTGAAACAGACTAATAAGAATGGATCCCGTCGGGTACGGCGGACGGATTAGGGTGTTAATACCTTCCCAGTTTGTAACCGACTTCCGGACCCAAATCTTTGGTTTGCAGGACCTTGTCCTTTCCTTCTTCCTCAGGTTTGTGTAGCATTACCTTTCCTGTTCCTTCGGGATAAAAATGCCTGGCTGGCGACTCTACCTTTTCCGCGCCACTTTCGCGTTTGTACTAGGATGAAAATCCCGAGAGCGAAAGATGGCGACTCTGTTGGGGATCGAACCCAGAATATCTGGTTTCCCCTTTGAGAGTCAATCCTAGCGCTTGTTTGTTTCTGTTTTCTATGGGTATTTATTCGTTTGTTGTTATACTTTAGTTTATCTTTACTGTTTCATTTACAGTTTATTGCTTTACTTTACAGCTTTATTTACAGCTTTTTGCACTTTACTTTACTGTTGCATATACTGGCATATATTGTACTGGCTGTTCTGGTTTTCCTTGGCGGGATGAGATTATTGTGAGATAAGCTAACTACCCGGCTTGAGTATACACATAGGTTTTAGAGTGGGCAGTTGTGTGGCTTGCGTGGTCTTGAGCACGTGTAGTTTTCACGAGTCCCACACCCAGATCGGGCTCTCTTGGGATATGTTCTATACTGCCTAGGCATACCATAGAATGTTCCCACCTGAGCTGCTATCACTAGGAACTGATCATCGAGGACCTTAGTGGAAACAACCCTCTCCAGTGGTGACAGTGGCAGACCATATTTTGTGGCAAACCCATTCGCACCCGAGGGTCCATTGGGAAGTCGCATAGGATGACCTTGTTCTCTCATAGGAACCTGATTAAAGCAACTGGTCGTATGACGGTAGTATTGTACCCTTCAGGATGAATGTACTATTGTTTCTCGACTTCGGTGCTTGAAGCCGGGAACTTATGAGGGGTGCTTGTTTTGCCGGACTCAGCTGAGACCTCCCTGAGTAGTACATAATGCCAAACCGATTCCCTGATTTGGTCATGAGCCATTTCTCAGAAATGGTGAACGTATTATTGTTGCTTGGCTTTGTGAATCCGTGATGTAGACCCGAAGCATACCAGTGAGATGGGGAGATTGTTTACAGGTATGCAGGAAAACTGACCTTCAACCTACCTTGTTCCTAATACTTGGGTTTTCTTTTGACACATACTTATGATCTGGTACTCTTGACAGTCGGTATTCAGGAAAACCAGAAGGCATTACAACAATGTTTAGTATATGCCACAGTGATCACATGCCATTGCATTGCATAACATCATTCGCATACTTGCATTCCTAACACATGTTTATTCATTTGCAGGGTCGCATATCACATCCTTGATTCCAGTTGTGGGTATTGTTCTATGAGCATGGAGTCCAAGAAAAAGACCAAGTGTATTATCTCTTATAAGGTTCATCAGCTTGTTGTGAAGGAAATCCTTAAAGTGAAAGCCTTAGCTCCTCCAGAAGTTCTCAATGTCTTCAAGCAGGATTATGGGTGGATTTTGTATTTCATAGAGCCCATCAGTGATTATGCTTTCAGAGGGATGCACACTTTGCTACAGTTTTATGATCCACAACTTAGATGCTTCATACTTTCTGACTTCGTATTGGCACCTACATTAGAGGAGTACTCGAGCATCATGAGAGTTTCCGTGAAGGACTGTTCACCATTCTTTGGGTCCAAGATTGACCCCGACTTCAAAGATGTAGCAATTGCTCTTTTTTGAGCAAGTCATTATTGGAAGACCGGATTGATAGCAAAGGAGGCTTCCGAGGATATCATTTGAGTTTCTTGTTAGATGAGGCTACTAAAGCAGCTGAAGCAAAAAGTTGGAGTACCTTTAATGCGATCCTAGCTTTGTGTATCTATGGAATCACTTTGTTCCCGAACATGCCGAACTTCGTGGATGTCGATGCTATTCGCATTTGCATAGAAAATAATCATGTTCCTACTCTCTAAGGAGATCTCTACCACTTTGTGCATTATAAGAATGAGAAGCGAAGGGTTGGAATGTTGAATTTTTGCGCGACTATATTCTATAAGTGGTTCACACGTTTTCTTCCACAATTAGGGGCTTTTGAGAGGACGAAGAATTCACTTAAATGGTTGGAAAGACTGATGGGCTTACAAGCAAAGGACATTGTCTGGGTTAATCAGGGATTGTGGTGCATTGACATTCTTCATAGTTGCGGAGGATTCCCTAATGTTCCATTGATCTGGAGGAAAGGGGGAATTAATTATAATCCTTCCCTCACGGTTAGACAGTTCGGGTACGCCTTGAAGGAACCACCAGCGGCTGTGGACATCACAAAGTCCTTATACTTCCAATCAATAGGCGGATTCGAGATTGCTCAGAAAGCTTCCAATGCTTAGCATAGTCGAAAGACAAGAGGTAAGAATACTTTGGGAGTAGGGGATTGTCGAATGTATCCACCGTTTGCATAATGGCTAAGAGAACAGGTTGAAGTGTTACTGTTGCCATTTGGGCATGCGCCTCTTCTATATCCCACAGTCATTGAACAACCTACCACAGTTAGCATTGAAGAGTTCAACAAGGTGAAGACGGAAAGAGACAGGTTGTTAAAGGAGAATGCACAATTGAGTCAAGAGCTTGCTAAGGCTAATCACACCAGACTTGAGATTAAGTGGAAGGCTAAAAAAGATGCTGAGAAGCATGTTATCACAAGAATGCAGTGTGAAGCTGAGTTAGCTCGGTATGCAAGGTTCGAGTTTGCTACTAGGAGTTCTTCCAAGGAACATATTGACACTAGAAGGCAACTGGATCAAAAGACCTTGATGTTTGAGAACATGAAGAAGAGGCATGATGCTTACAGGATCAAAAGAGAGGAACAAGATAAAGTTCAAGCTGAAGAGATCGCGAGTAAACTAAAGGAGAAAGATGAAGAGATGGCCGATAAGTTGAAAGAAAAGGATGCAGAACTTGCTAAGGCCTGAGAGGAAGCTGCTTATTACAAACGGATGATGATCTACTATTAGAAGAAGCTGAAGAGGGTTGAGGACAACTAGGTGCAGACAAAGGAATTGGTAGAAGTTCCAAAGGTAGGACCGATCGTTGCTCTGACTTAGATAGAGGATCACATTGACGGAGACATCTTTTTGTTTGCTTGTATGTTATGGGATTACCATCAAGACTGTTGATGGAATCTTTTTTGTTGGATTTATTAATTCAGCGTCACCCTTAGGGATTCGATGGGCTTAACATCCCAACCCATGGCGCTTAATAGGCGCAGCCCCTTGAAAGACTCTATACTGTAAGGAAATAAAGTTGCGCCTTCACTAACAGAAATTGCTTTTAGTGCAGTGGTAAGCGCTTGATCCTACAAGTGGTATCAGAGCCAGGTCATGGGTTCGAATCCCCCCGGCTGACACTGGGGGGGAGATTGTTGGATTTATTAATTCAGCGTCACCCTTAGGGATTCAATGGGCTTAACATCCCAACCCATGGCGCTTAATAGGCACAGCCCCTTGAAAGACTCTATACTATAAGGAAATAAAGTTGCGCCTTCACTAACAGCAATTGCTTTTAGTGCAGTGGTAAGCGCTTGATCCTACATTTTTATCATTGCACTTCTGTTTAAGGTCCATGTTTCGTTTGTTTTGACTATATCAACAAGAGCTTATCATTAAAAGATCTATTTACTATCATTTTGTGTGCTCTCTCTTTGTGATCACCGAAACATCTGTCACATTTGCAAAACACCTTGTTCTTCATATTCTTGGAATTTTTTGGCACGTCTGCTACACACACACCTTATATTATCAACATTGCTTGTTATTTGCAGCAAAAGGAGCTTTTGTCTTCATCAAACCCACAAAACTGGAATTAGGGGACGGAATTCCCTAAAGAATGAATAGACATGCCATAAGAATTCATTTCCTGCATATCATATTATTTTGTTTTTGCAGGTTATCCAGACTTTCTAACTTATTCAACTGCAGGCAATATAACTGGTCAGTGCGTTCATCGATATCCGACTAAAAGAAATCGAGTAAGAATGGCTGAACGAATGCAAACTGATCTCAATGAGCTCCGACAGAGGATGGATCAGTTCATGGAAATGATGACTGGCATGGCCCAGAACCAGGAGCGTCTCAGGTTGATGGTTGAGCAACCCTGGGTGAACGCTAATACTGGAACACTGACTGAGAATGTGGATCCTAACGCTGCCCGTAACAGAGAGCCAAACCCAAATAGGACTGTAACCCATAATGTGGGTTTAGAAGACACTCAAGAGGACCAGTTCACTCTACTAGATGCTGACATGGGTAATATGAATGAGATCAATAACCGCAGGTTTGAAGAGCTGGCAGAGACGATTAAGGCCATGGAATGTCAGAATTCCCTGGGCATCGATGTAACCAGTTCTGGGTTAGTGCCAGGAGACATAATCACTCCTAAGTTCAAGGCGCCAACATTTGACAAATACAATGGAAGCACGTGCTCTAGAACTCACATTCATGCAAACTTTGGAAGAATCTCGGCTCACACTGATGACGAGAAACTTTGGATGCATTTCTTCCAAGATAGTTTATCTGGAGCTTCGTTGAGCTGGTACATGAAGCTAAGCAGGGTCTCTATTCGAAGCTGGAAATATTAGCTGAAGCTTTTCTCAAGCAGTATCAATATAATATTGATATGGCTCTGAACCGCACTCAGTTGCAAAACTTGTCTCAATGACCTAAGGAAAGTTTTAAGCAGTATGCCCAGAGGTGACGTGAGCTGGCCGCACAGGTTCAACCTCCATTGCTTGATCGGGAAATGGCCGACATGTTTATGGGCACCTTTCAAGGTGTATACTTGGATAGTATGGCTGCTTGCCCGTCCATCGGTTTTACTGATATCCCCATCGCTAGAGAAAGGATAGAAAACTTCCTGAAATTAGGAAAGATCCAGGATGCATGCAGTGCTGGTTCTTCTGGTGTGAAAAAGCCTTTTAGTTATGGTCAAAAATGAAGAGAAGGGGAGACAAATGTTGTGTATAGAGGCCGAGACAGAGGTCATTCTCAAGGTTACTACCAAGCAGCTGCAGTGACTATTACGCCACATGCTCAACAACATCCTCAAGGTCAGCAATAACAGGCACAAAGACCATTTCAGGAAAGAACAAGAGCGAGGAATTGCAGACTTGATCCTATCCCATGTCCATATGTTGTATTGCTTCCAGAGCTGTTGAAGTTGAACATGGTCGAGCTTTGTACCATGAGAGCTCCTTCTCCTGACAATCTACCTCCGGATTTTGATGCAAATGTCAGATGCGAGTTCCATTCGGGTGCCTAGGGGCACAATATTGAGAAGTGTTGGGCTTTTCAGAACAAGGTACAAGACCTAATTGACTCTAAGGCGATCAATTTCGCTCCTCGCCCAAATGTACTCCAAAATTCAATGCCTAATCACGGTGGAGCCGAAATGAATGAGGGTGTCACGGTTGTTTTACCAGATGGTCCACGTTAAGCCAAAATCTTTGAGTTAATCAGCCAGGTTACAAAGGTATTCATGAAGCAAATAAAGCCAGTAGTATTCAAATACTCTCAGTGATGGCATTTGTGTGTTTGTCTTTCTTCAATACATTTTTCGTCCCTATTGAGGGGAACTACGTCGCTCTGATTCTTCATTGGTCATGGGTCAATGGAGATACATAGGCAGAAGATTGTCAGGTCTTTCCGAGCAACCTTATAAGACAACTTTACTCTCTAGCTTCACTCTTTCCTTCAGACGTCTCGTGTCAGAGTCAGAATAACTAGAAGAAGAGGTATGATTGCCATGGTTGGGTATACGGATGCAACTTGAAGATTACCAGTTTGTGAAAGAGCTATTGACCACTGAAAGTATCCAAGACTGACAGGTCCAGACGTAGTCAAGCCTCCTCAACTACGGCAATATTCAGTTTCTTTACTGCATTTCCATTTGTAGTTTCTTTTATGTGATAAATATTTGTCTACATGTATGAAATTTGTTTTCTTTTTAATGTTAGAAATAATAAAACTCACATGTTTTTCTTGAAGTAATTAATTCGCATTCACTTATAATTTTGCATGTGTACATCGCAATACCAATCGCCGTGCTTAAACTTTATGAAGGAGAATGACGAAACAAAAACGTGTCGCTCCCGGGATTTTCATCCTAGTACAAACACGAAAGTGGCGCGGAAAAGTTAGAATCGCCAGCCAGACATTTTTATCCCGAAGGAATGGGAAAGGTATTGTTGCACAACCCTAAGGAAGAAGGAAAAGGACGAGGCCTTGCGAACCAAAGATCTGGGTCCGGAAGTCGGTTATGAATTGAGAAGGTATTAGCACCCCAATCCGTCCGCCGTACCCGACGGGATCCACGCTTATAAATCTGTTTTCAAAGGGTGAGAAATAATATGTTGTTTGGATGAAAGAATGGCTATTTGGAATAAAATGGAAATGAGAAAAGAAATGGAATTGAAGAATGGAAAGAAAGGGGGAAAACGTAGGGAAAATAAAGATTGTGCTCGAATGGCCCCTACCCCACTGCCTACGTACCTCATCAGGATAAATGAGGATCAGAGACGTCGTAGTTCGTCTAACTAAGGCTGAAACTTGTTTGTGATTTTTAGGATGACGTTGCCATAGCTCTAGCTCAGGTGCTACCGGCTCTGACTCGAGGGTGTTTACCGTATCGCTGTTTGAACTGTCGAGACAAGTCATGTTCGTCCGCAAAGAGTATGAGATGAGAAGAGAAGACGTGACTTCTTGGTTTGTTGTCTTTTATAAGAAGTGTTTTGAGTTTGTGTTTATGGTATGTACAACACTAAAGACTATGACACAGGAGCGAATACTTTCCAAGATCGCCCCCAATGGAACATTTGTAAAGCATCCTAGAAGAGTGAAGGAGACCTCTACTAATCATTTCCCATATAGCTTAAGGCTCATGGCGGATCGTACACCTTTTCCTTTATTAAGTGTTTTTTATTTTCTTTTAAAGATGAGAATTGAGACTCAAGTTATCAAAGGAAAACATTCTAAGGGAAACTAGACTTACCCTAAGTTAGTTGAGTTTGAAGATAACCTATGATTAGTGGGGTTTGAAAAATTAAATCTTCCTAAGAGATATCAAACTAGAAATATGAGTACAAAGAAATTAATAGTGAATAATATGGTCCTCCTAAGTCATGGTGGGTAATAATGTGTATGAAACATAAATGGGATGAAACGATGGATCAGGTGGGTCGGTTGCGTGGTGCTGAGACGCACGACTTATGGTTTGCAACATACATGGCTTGCTTTTGGGTGTGATGGAGTGGAACGATGGTAATCGAGGAACCCTAAAGTCACATGAAACTTTATTTATTTATTTGAAAATGTACTCGACGTTGGATCGAGTATCTTATTTATTTCATTTTTTTAAGATTTCGTTTTCTAGCGATTTGTTTTATCTTTTCTATCCTAATTATAGAAACTATACAAACATACAAGTTCTAAGATATTACATCATAAAGTACACAAAATATAATCGAGGCATGACAAAACATAATCCAAGTCCATAAGCAAATCCTCGAAAAATACCTTGCACAAAAAAGAAAATAGTTAGTGAATGGCATGAACATGAATATGCATAATATGATGGAAATGAATTAGAATGACAAAAATATCAAAATTCATGGAAAAAATGTGAAATTAATTCCCTAGGGTCTCTAACCTGATTATAACATTATGTTAAAAAATCTCTTAGAAATTCTAAGTCTAACTATGTAAAATGGTTACTTAAACTTGCCTAAAGTTCAATCACAATTTTATACAAATCACAATATCAAAACAGTGGATAAAATGCCCTAAAAATTACACCAAAAATATTCTAGGTACTTTAGTTTGTCCTCTAATCATAGAAAAAAGAATGGGCAAAATATGTTAAAGGAAGTGGTAGAAATAAAATGTACAAATTTATGTGTTTATGAAGGAATTCAATATAAATCAATTAAAATGAAAAATCGAATTTAAATTGAAAAATGCAAAAATTCAGAAAGTAAAAATTGGGAATGTTTCTAAATTGAATTAATATCCTACTATAACTTTTGGGGATTTTTAATATGCATTTTAATATTTTTTTGTGAATTAAAATGAAAGGGTATGAAATAGAAATTAAAATAAATGAAAATAGAGAGGGGGTGAAAAAAAGAAGTATTTTCAGTTAATAAAAGAAATAGGCTTAGCATGGGGAGTGCAGATAGCAGTCTAAAAAGGCCCGTCTGCGCTGGGTTTGAAGGCTTATACCATGCTCCTTCAGTCAACTAAGTTGACTCAATCTGGAGCGTGCAATCCTCCTGACTTACAAAGTATGCTCATCGAACGACTCTTAGACAAAAGAACATGAAATTTATGATGGAAGACACGCACAGGACCGACCTCTAACGGAGCCTACCGGACGGTGACAAGTGTCACCGCCGGTGTGGCTGGAGGGATTCTAAAAAAAAATCTTATCCTCTTCTACTTTAATGGGAATTAACACGATTAAAACTCCTTTAATCTTCTTTAAGTTTTTTAATATTCCTTTTATTATACCAATTAATATTTAATTTATACTAATGATCCTCTAATTAAATATAATTCTATAACATTCAAAACAACCAAAACTCACAAGGCTGAGAACGAACCCTAGCCCCCTTCTCCTTCAACCTCTTCTCTCTCAAGCATTCCTTCTCCTTCTCAAACCCTAATCCGCTGCCGGCGGTCTACCAACATAAATGGCCTCTCTCAAACCTCAATCAGTAAACACAAACCTCACTTCTTTTCTTCTCCTCATCTCAAATCCCTAAACAATTCAAACTAATCCTTCCTACATCTCTAGATCGCAACAAATCAAAAACGAGATAGAAAGAGGAAAATCGAAGTTTTGTACTCGCGTTTGTTGCTCCTTTTCTTGTGCAATTCGGACTCGTTCATGTTTGTTTGTTGATCCTCGTCGTGTTCTTGTGATGCTTGCAGCTTGTTGTTGATGTCGTGAAGATGACGGTGACGTTCGAAGGTGATACCGTGAAGATGACTGCGAAGTTCAAAGGTGATGCCGTGAAGATGACTGCGTTCACGGTATGTTGCTCTGATGAATTGGTTTCGATTATTTGCTCGTTCTTGTTGATTCGTTTTTCTTGTCTCTTTGTTGATGATGCAGTTTGTGTGATTTATGAAGATGCAGGATGTTCAAGAACAAAGGTTGAAGGTGGATAGTGTTCAGGATGAAGAAGGTGATGAAGAGTTGAAGATGAAAGAGGTTGAAGAATGGTTGTGAAGAGGTGAAGATGCAGAAGAATGAGAGAGAGAGATTCAGAGAATATGAATGAGGGAGATGACGAGAATGAAGTTGAAGATTGGTGGTGATGATGAAGATTGGTGGATGAAGTGAAGAAGAGGATGAAAAATAATGATGAATTGGGGGAAGAAGAATCGAAAAACTCAGAGAGTCCAACTACAGCCACTTCCTGGTTTTATAGAAGGGAGATTGCAGGCTCCTCTTGCACTTTTCAGGTGATAATCAGTTTTGAATCATAACTGATTCGGTTAAGTTTGTTAGATAATTGGTTAGGAAATCTGTTATTGATTTTCTGTTTTAATTTTAATTGCTATGAGCTCCGTTAGTATATTTTTTGCAACTGAATTTATGTTAACCTCCTGGATTTTTCTAAATTCATTATGCTGGCCATTCCTCTTTGTTATGTAGGGTCTGAGATGATCAAAGGGGAGGGAACTTTCAAGGGCATAGAGAGATGGACGAAAAAGATTTATGGTGGAAGACAATTGATTGGAGACGGATGAAGATCGTTCAAATGTTGTTGAAACAGACTATTGATAACTGCATAATGCGGGAGAACGGATGAGAGTCTTGGCGAAGGAAACTATTAAAGGGAAATAACTCAGACCGTAGACAAATTTAGTTGTTTTTGTAACTGATTTTTTTTTGGTCATTAGCATCATGTAAACTAAAATTCTTCTTCTGATCAATTCCTGTTATTAGTGCTCTTACTTGTGATGGAGTTTATAATGTATAGCCAGCAAGTTGTTTGCAAAAATAAGGGCCACGTGGAGTCCATCATCTCCTACTCTCTATATGTTCTTCTTCTTTCTTTTCATCTCTTTTTTTTAATAATTCTTGGGATGTAAAAAAACTAAAACAAAGGGCTTACATTGCGTGGGCTTAGTGAATGTATGATTTGAAATCCTGAAAGTTAATTGGGCTTTAATTGATGGACATGAATCTTAAATGTTTGGAAAATGGATAGTGATGTTATGACAATGGGACCAAACTGGTTTTGAATGACTATTGTACAGACAATTGGACCTATATATTAACCTAGACTTGAACATGGACATTTGAATAATTATGGACATCAAATGTGGTTTTGAACGATGATTTTAAGAATGTAATTAATGGGATGGTTCTAGATTTAGAATTTGGGTAAAGACGTGAAAATGGACTAATGAACTGTAATAATATGATAATGAGATTGATTCTTTTTTTTAGACTAGGGTATAAAAGTTGTATTTAATGGACATGGCTTTTAGAAAGAGGGTATGACCAAAGACTCAAAATAGCTTTTATTTATTTGTTTTAAGATGGACATTTGGGCTTTGAATTTGCATTGGACCAAATGGTCTGGACGAATGACGATGACCCTAGCATTTTACAATCATAATACATTCCTCTGAAACTTGTACACCCTGAAACCACTCGAAGGGAACCATGAGCCGAATATCGATAAATCATGACCTCAAGACATTGAATCAACCATTTGCATTCGTAACAAAACGCACTCCATGCTACTTTTCCCTCTCATCTTCACAATGATATTTGGTGCACTTGAGAATTCTTTGAAAGGGAGGACCCTAATCCATAATCCTCTTATTTTCCCAGAAACCAAACCTGCAAAAGAGAGCGCTCCACAGGGTACTGCAAAACCCCAATTGCTCCCAGTAACATGCATTCACCAATGAATGCTTGATGGAAAGGTGAATGAATGCCAGACATAAAGCCATTTAGATGTCTATAGATATGAGGGCAAATTTTGGGGTGTTATAGCTGCCCCTATTCAATCACTGTGGACCTGAACGAATGATAGTTGTTGCTTTCAGACGTTTGAGGTATGCAGGGATTGAATACCAGAAATAACCAGAAAATTTGCACTCTGTGGCAGAAGAACAGTGAAATAAACTCAACCGAACGAACTCTGCTTGGAGATAATTATGATGGTGAGAATCATAAACGGGGGATGCCTTTTGGGTGATGTCAGACGACTACTGACTGGCCACGTTGCGGGCGGACTTTTCAACAATTTGCGATCGAATTTTGAGATACTTTGCCACCCTGGGGATGAACTTTTGCCAATCTGCGGTTGGGTTTCAGATACTTTACCACACTGCGGGTGGATTGCTGGATAATTTGCCACACTGCGGGTGGACTTTAAGAAGTTGCCACACTGCGGGTGGACTTCTGCTCACTGCGGGAGGTTTTTTGCCCACTGCGGGCGACTTTAGAAACTTGCCACACTGCGTGTGGACTTTGGAAATTTGCCACACTGCGGGTGGACTTCTGCTCACTGCGGGAGACTTTTGAAACTTGCCACCCGAAGATGGACTTTGGCCAGTCTGTGGCTGGACTTTTGCTCGCTGTGGGAGACTTTTTGCCCACTGTGGGGGACTTTTTCCCATTGTAGGGAACTTTTGCCCATTGTGGGGGACTTTTGAAACTTGCCACCCGAAGATGGACTTTGGCCAGTCTGTGGCTGGACTTTTGCTTGCTGTGGGAGACTTTTGCCCACTGTGGGGGACTTTTGAAACTTGCCACCCGAAGATGGACTTTGGAATCTGCCACCCGAAGATGGACTTTGGCCAGTCTGTGGCTGGGCTTTGCATATGTTTAATTGCATGGCATGTTGCCCCATGACATTGGGGATATTATGTCTTGAGTATTGAACTAGTGTGAATGTAAAATAAATTCCTGACGCGGAAGTAATAAGTCTCTGCTAACTCTGTGGGGAAACACAATGATCACGGAATCAATCTCGAGCAGCCCTGTGGGAATAACATCTTTGTTGGAGAAGAGCGTGAATAATTCATTTGTCCTGAATTACCACCTTTGCCAAAAATAAATTGGACTTTAGACTTGAGGACCGTGCCAGGGAATACTTCGATTATTGAGGATTATCCACTCTTATGGACCTGCTGGGGAGGAGAATGATTTATCTGAAATCTTCTAGGGGAATAGTAATTGCCTTAGATTTGTTGAAGAACCGAGATCAAGGAAACCAGCCGAAGGAAAAGCTTGGTGACTTACTGGGGATAACTTCCATTTGTTTGTTGGGATTACCCAAAACCGAGACACATCCTGCTGAGGAGGAAAGATTTCAAGTTATCTTGTGCTGGGGATCAGTTGCTTCCGTATGGATTTTACCTCAAGAGGATTTTACAAAATACTTGGCGTCTTTAAACTCTTAGGTATCGTAATGATTGCATGAATTAGCGTAACAACCTTGTTGGGGAGGTAACCATTGCTTATGCAGATGAGCTTGGAGCTGTAAGAAACGTTGAATGAGATAATTGGCTTGATGAGCAACCGCTAGATGGGCATTGGATTCAATTAGTAAGAGTTATGACAAGAGGTTGCCATAGAAACTCTTTGAGAACATAATTGTCTCGGTACTCTGAACTCCGGGTAACTGAACTCCGGGTAGATGCTTTCGACTGTCTGTCTTCGGGAAGGAATGAATTCTTGTACTATTGGGGTGGCCTTCCCCAGTACGAGTACTTGAATAGTTTTTCACTTGACTGACTAATCTTCGCTCTTGGAGAGATTTGAATCTCGAAGTGATTGCCCCAGTTTGGCCGAATTTTGAAGAGATTGCTCGACATAACTGCCTTGGATGGTTCAGCTCTTTAATTTTGAAGAGATTGCTTGACGTACTGCCCCGGATTGGCTAGATCTTACCACGGTTGGTCGGGAAAGTCCTTACTCAATGGAGCTTTTGCATAAAAGTGCACCTCAACGTGACTGTCTTTCAGGAGTTTCAGACTTTTCAACTTGGCAAGCTTAAGCTTCTGGATTGAATTTCCGCATGTGAACCATTTATGACGCCAAACAAATGTATGCAAGAAAAAAATGTTTATTCTTAGAATGAAGATTCTAATGCAACACACACGCTAAACTTGAAGTTTTTATTGAAAAGGGTGTCGCAAACCTTTGTGAGCGAATCACTGGTTAAGATGCGACATTATTTTGAATGAAAGTATGTACATGCAATACCAACAAATGTCTTTTAGCGCAACTCATAGGAGTTAGGAACGCGGTCTCGTAGTAGTACGCTCTCAAATTTTCCATGTTTCAGTTAGGACTTTTAAGGGTTGTATCATGGCCTTGTTAACGGTTATAGAAACAAAAGATATAGGCTCGAATTTTATTTGTGCCCACCCACTCTTCGTGATGTTCTCCATTCCTATGTTCAGCTAGTTTTCACAAGCATTCACCTTTCACAATGGTTTCGTGTTGATTGAGGAACCATTGCTGCTATCAGTTCAAGCACCAATCAGGTTATTGTTGAGATTCAGTCACTCCTCCATCTTTCGTGTCTGTGCCACACGATTTTGTTCTCATTTGAGGATCTTTCTTGTGTAATCCTTTCCGTCTTTCACTTTTGCGTTATTTTGTTTATCCCTAACTTTTTCCTAGACAGATTCTTGTGAATCTTTGATTGTGAAGTCCAGCGGGATGCCCTAACTTTTTCCTAAGTCGCTTGTTTTCAAGTTTCAACTTAGCGGGCTTTCTTTTCATTCATCTTTTATTTTTTGAATAAGTCGTGTGACACTGTTTGTCTTGATTGCTTTGCGAGGGTTGTGACTGCCCCATTCTTTGGTCGACGAAGGATAACCGTTGTGGTTTTCAATCTTTGGACCTTTTGACTTGGATAACCATTATGGTTTCGGGTCTTTGGACCTCTTGATTAGCATAGTAGAATGTAATGGATCCTCAAATACACTCCTTTATGAAAGCCTGAACGCTTGGTCCGACTAGCTGACATCTACCCTGCCCCTGGGTTACATGTGAGAGTTTTTCATTTGACAAGAAACTCCTACTTCAAGGCTCGAAGGGGTTAGCATGGGTCTATCTTCCTTATATCTCCAGTGTTTAGGGATTTGAAACAAAACCTGTACATCGTCAACAGGGCCTTACTCGAGAGCACACAATTAGAGATTCCTGCGTTTTTGTTTCGTCATTCTCCTTCATAGAATTTAAGCACGAAAATTGGTATTGCGATGTACACATGCAAAATTATAAGTGCATGCGAATGGATTACTTCAAGAAAAAAACACGTGAGTTTTATTATTGCTAACATTCAAAAGCAAACAAATTTCATACATGTAGACAAATGTTTAACACATAAAAGAAACTACAAATGGAAATGCAGTAAAGAAACTGAATATTGCCATAGTTGAGGAGGCTTGACTCTGTCTGAACCTGTCAATCTTGGACACCTTCAGTGATCAATAGCTCTTTCACAGATTTGTAATCTCCAAATTTCAGCCGTATACCTAACCATAGCAGTCATACTTCTTCTTCTAGCTATTCTGACTCTGACGCGAGACATCTGAAGGAAAGAGTGAAGCTGGGGAGTAAAGTTGCCCCATAAGGTTGCTCGGAAAGACCTGACGATCTTCTGCCTACGTATCTCCATTGACTGATGACCAATGAAGAATCATAGCGACGTAGTTCCCCTCAATAGGGATGAAAATGAACAATGAAGAAAGGAAAACACATAAATGCCATCACTGAGAGTATTTGAATACTGCTGGCTTTATTTACTTCCTGAAGATTCCAGCTTAACGTGGACCATCTGGTAAAACAACCGTGACACCGGTTCCATTGTGACTAGGCATCGGATTTTGGAGTACATTTGGGAGAGGAGCGAAATTGATCCCCTTGGAGTCAACTAGGTCATGTACTTTGTTCTGAAAAGCCCAACATTTCTCAATAATGTGCCCCTGGGCACCTGAATGGAATTTTCACCTGGCGTTAGCATCAAAATTCAGAGGTAAATTGTCAGGAGGAGGAGGTCTCATGGTACGAAGCTCGATCAGGTTCAACTTTAGCAGCTCTGGGAGCAATACAACATATGGGCATGGGACGGGATCAAGTATGCGGTTTCTCGCTCTTGTTCTTTCCTGAAACGGTCTCTGTACCTGTTGTTGCTGACCCTGTGGTCGTTGTTGTTGAACCTGTGGAGTAATAGTCACTGCAGCTGCTTGGTAGTAACCTTGAGAATAACTTCTGTCTCGGCCTCTATACACAGCATTCGTCTCGCCTTCTCTTCTTCTTTGGCCATTTCCAAAAGGCTTTCTCACACCAGAAGAACTAGCACTGCTTGCATCCTGAATCTTTCCCAATTTCAGAAAATTCTCTATTCTTTCTCCAGCAATGACGATATCAGAAAAACCAATGGACGGGCAGGCGGCCAGATGATTCAAGTAAGCACCTTGCAAGGTGCCCATAAACATGTCGGCCATTTCCCGATCAAGCAATGGAGGTTGAACATGTGCGGCCACCTCATTCCACCTCTGGGCATACTGCTTAAAACTTTCCTTAGATCCTTGAGACAAGTTCTGCAACTGTGTGCGATTCGGAGCCATATCAATGTTGTATTGATACTACTTGAGGAATGCTTCAGCTAGATCTTTCCAGCTTCGGATAGAGACCCTACTCAGCTTCATGTACCAGCTCAACGAAGCTCCAGATAAACTGTCTTGGAAGAAATGCATCCAAAGTTTCTCGTCATCAGTGTGAGCCGAGATTCTTCCAAAGAACGCGTGAATATGAGTCCTAGGGCACGTGCTGCCGTTGTACTTGTCAAACGACGGTGCCTTGAACTTGGGAGGGATTCTGACTCCTAGTACTAACCCGAGACTGGTTACATCGATGCCCAAGGAATTATGACATTCCATGGCCTTGATCTTCTCTACCAGCTCTTCATACCTGCGATTGTTGATCTCATTCATGCTACCCATATCAGCATCCAGTAGAGTGAACTGGTCCTCCTGATTGTCTTCTAAACCTGCATTACGTGCTGTGGTCCTATTTGGATTAGGCTATCCATTACGGGCAGCGTTAGAATCCACATTCTCAGCCGGTATTCTCGTATTAACATTCCCATGTGGTTGCTCAACCATCATCCTGAGACGCTCCTGGTTCTGGGACATGCCAGTTATCATGTCCATAAATTGGTCCATCCTTTGACGGAGCTCGTTGAGATCACTCTGCATTCGTTCATCCATCCTTACTCGGTTTCTTTTAGTCGGATATCGGTGAACGCGTTGACCAGCTATATTGCCTGCAATTGAATAAGTTAGAAACTCTGGGTAACCTGCAAAAACACAAGAATATGATATGTAGGAAATGAATGCTTATGGCATGTCGATTTATTCTTAGGGCATTCCATCCCCTGATTCCAGTTTTTTTGGGTTTGATGAAGACAGAAGCTCTTTTGGCTGCAAATAACAAGCAGTGTTGATAATATAAGGTGTGTATGTGTAGCAGACGTGCCAAACAATTCTGAGAATATGAAGACCAACGTGTTTTGCAAACGTGTCAGATGTGTCGGTGATCACAAAGCGAGAGAACACGGAATGATAGCAAAGAGACCTTTTATGATAAGAACTTGTTGATATAGTCAAAACTCACAAAGCATGGATTCAAACAGAAGTGCAATAAAAAGATTCCATCAACAGTCCTGATGGTAATCCCACAACAAGCAAACAGAAAGATGTCTTTGTCAAAGCGACCCTCTATCTAGGTCGGAGTCAATGATCGGTCCTGTCTTAGGAACTTCTACCAATTCCTTCGTCTGCGCCTGGTTGTCTTCAAACCTCTTCAGCTTCTATTGATAGCAGATCATCATCCGCTTGTAGTAAGCAGCTTCTTCTCGGGCTTTAGCAAGTTCTGCATCTTTTTCTCTCAACTTACCGGCCATCTCTTCATCTTTCTCCTTTAGCTTACTCATGATCTTTTCAGCTTGAACTTTGTCTTATTCCTCTCTTTTGATCCTGTAAGCAGCATGCCTCTTTTTCATGTTCTCGAAAATCAAGGTCTTTTGATCCACTTGCCTTCTAGTGTCAATGTGTTCCTTGGAAGAGCTCCTAGTAGCAAACTCGAACCTCTCATACCGAGCTAATTCAACTGCACACTGTTTCCTTGCAATAGCATGCCTCTCAGCATCTTCTTGAGCTTTCCACTCAATCTCAAGTCTGGCGTGATTAGCTTTAGCAAGCTCATGACTCAACTGAGCATTCTCCTTTAACAACCCGTCTCTTTCCGTCTTCATCTTGTTGAACTCTTCAATGCTAACTGTGGTAGGCTGTTCAATGACCGTAGGATATAGAAGAGGCGCAGGCCCAAATGGTAACAGTAACACTTCAACCCGTTCTCTTAGCCATTATGCAAACGGTGGATACATTCGATAATTCCCTACTCCCAAAGTCTTCTTCCCTCTTGTCTTTCGACTATGCCAAGCATTAGAAGCTTTCTGAGCAATCTCAAATCCGTCTGTTGATTCGAAGTACAAGGACTCTGTGATGTCCACAACGGCTGGTGGTTCCTTTAAGGCGTACCCGAACTGTCTAACCGTGAGGGAAGGATTATAATTAATTCCCCCTTTCCTCCCGATCAATGGAACATTAGGGAATCCTCCGCAACTATGAAGAATGTCAATGCACCGCAATCCCTGATTAACCCAGACAATGTCCTTTGCTTGTAAGCCCATCAGTCGTTCAGACCATTCAAGAGTGTTCTTCGTCCTCTCAAAAGCCCCTGATTGTGGAAGAAAGCGTGTGAACCACTTATAGAATACAGTCGCGCAACAATTCAACATTCCACCTCGTCGCTTCTCATTCCTATAATGCACAGAGTGGTAGAGATCACCTAAGAGAGTTGGAACATTATTCTTTGCTATGAAAATGCGAATAGCATCGACATCCACGAAGTTCGGCATGTTCGGGAACAAAGTGATTCCATAGATACACAAAGCTAGGATCGCATTGAAGGTACTCCAACTTTTTACCTCAGCTGCTTTGGTAGCCTCATCCAACAAGAAACTCTAATGATATCCTCGGAAGCCTCCTTTGCTATCAATCCGGTCTTCCAATAATGACCTGCTCAAATAAAGAGCAGTTGCTACATCTTTGAAGTTAGGGTCAGTCTTGGACCCAAAGAATGGTGCACAATCCTTCACGGAAACTCTCAGGATGCTCGAATACTCCTCTAATGTAGGTGCCAATACGAAATCAGAAAGTACGAAACATCTAAGTTGTGGATCATAAAATTGTAGCAAGGTGTGCATCCCTCTGAAAGCGTAGTCACTGATGGGCTCTATGAAATACAAAATCCACCCGTAATCCTGCTTGAAGACATTGAGAACTTCTGGAGGAGCTAAGTCTTTCACTTTGAGGATTTCTTTCACAACAGGCTGATGAACCTTGTAGGAGATAATACACTTGGTCTTTCTCTTGGATTCCATGCTCATAGATCAATACCCACAACTAGAATCAAGGATGTGATATGTAGCCCTTCAAATGAATAAACATGTGTTAGGAATGCAAGTATGCGGATGATGTGATGCAATATCATGTGATCACTGTTGCATATACTGGGCACTGTTGTACTGCCTTCTGATTTGCCTGAATACCGACTGTCAAGAATACCATATCATAAGTATGTGTTGGAAGAAAACCCAAGTATCAAGAACAAGGTAGGTTGAAGGTTTAGTTTTCCTGCGAACTTGTAAACCCCTCCCAATCTCACGGGTATGCTACTACGGGTCAACATCACGGACTCTCAAAGCCGAATAGCAATAATACGTTCACCATTTCCGAGAAATGGCTCATGACCAAATCTGGGAATCTGTTTGGCATTATGTACTACTCAGGGAGGCCTCAGCTGAATTCCGGAAAAACAAGCATCCATCATCGAGAAACAATAGTACATTCATCCTGAAGGGTACAATACTACCGTCATACGACCAATTGCTTTAACTAGGTTCCTATGAGAGAATAAGGTCATCCTATGCGATTTCCTAGTGGGCCCTCGGGTGCGAATGGGTTTGCCACGAAATGTGGTCTGCCACTGTCACCACTGGAGAGGGATTTTTCCACTAAGGTCCTCGATGATCGGTTCCCAGTGTTAGCAGCTCAGGTGGGAACATTCTATGGTCTGCCTAGGCAGTATAGAACATATCCCAAGAGAGCCTGATCTGGGTGTGGGACTCGTGAAAACTACACGTGCTCAAAACCACACAAGCCACACGACTTCCCACTCTAAATCCTATGTGTATACTCAAGCCGGGTATTTGGCTTATCTCACAATAATCCCATCCCGCCAAGGAAAACCAGAACAACCAGTATAGTATATGCCAGTATATGCGACAGTAAAGTAAAGTGCAGAAAGCTGTAAATAAAGTCGTAAAGGAAAGCGATAAACTGTAAGTAAAACAGTAAAGCTAAACTAAAGCATAACAGCGAACGAATAAACACCCAAAGAAAACAGAAACAAATAAGCGCTAGGATTGACTCTCAAAGGGGAAATCAGAATTTCTAAAAGTCCCCAGCAAAGTCGTCAGCTGTCGCTCCCGGGATTTTCATCCTAGTACAAACGCGAAAGTGGCGCAGAAAAGTAAGAGTCGCAAGCCAGACATTTTTATCCCGAAGGAATGGGAAAGGTAATGTTGCACAAACCTAAGGAATAAGAAAAAGGACGAGGCCTTGTGAACCAAAGATCTGGGTCCGGAAGTCGGTTATGAATTGAGAAGGTATTAGCACCCCAATCCGTCCGCCGTACCCGACGGGATCCACGCTTATAAGTCTGTTTTCAAAGGGTGAGAAACAATATGTTGTTTGGATGAAATAATGGCTATTTGGAATAAAATGGAAATGAGAAAAGAAATGGAATTGAAGAATGGAAAGAAAGGGGGAAAACGTAGGGAAAATAAAGATTGTGCTCGAATGGGCCCTACCCCACTGCCTACGTACATCATCGGGATAAATGAGGATCAGAGACGCTGTAGTTCGTCTAACTAAGGCTGACACTTGTTTGTAATTTTTAGGATGACGTTTCCATAGCTCTAGCTCAGGTGCTACCGGCTCTGACTCGAGGGTGTTTACTGTATCGCTGTTTGAACTGTCGAGACAAGTCATGTTCGTCCGCAAAGAGTATGAGATGAGATGAGAAAACATGATTTATTAGTTTGTTGTCTTTTATAAGAAGTGTTTTGAGTTTGTGTTTATGGTATGTACAACACTAAAGACTATGACACAGGAGCGAATACTTTCCAAGATCGCCCCCAATGGAACGTTTGTAAAGCATCCTAGAAGAGTGAAGGAGACCTCCACTAATCATTTCCCGTATAGCTTAAGGCTCGTGGTGCATCGTACACCTTTTCCTTTATTAAGTGTTTTTGATTTTCTTTTAAAGATGAGAAGTGAGACTCAAGTTATCAAAGGAAAACATTCTAAGGGAAACTAGACTTACCTTAAGTTAGTTGAGTTTGAAGATAACCTATGGTTAGTGGGGTTTGAAAAATTAAATCTTCCTAAGAGATATCAAACTAGAAATATGAGTACAAAGAAATTAATAGTGAACAATATGGTCCTCCTAAGTCATGGTGGGTAAGAACGTGTATGAAACATAAATGGGATGAAACGATGGATCAGGTGGGTCGGTTGCGTGGTGCTGAGACGCACGACTTATGGTGTGCAACATACAAGGCTTGCTTTTGGGTGTGATGGAGTGGAACGATGGTAATCGAGGAACCCTAAAGTCACATGAAACTTTATTTATTTATTTGAAAATGTACTCGACGTTGGATCGAGTATCTTATTTATTTCATTTTTTTGAGATTTCGTTTTCTAGCGATTTGTTTTATCTTTTCTATCCGAATTATAGAAACTATACAAACATATAAGTTCTAAGATATTAAATCATAAAGTACACAAAATATAATCGAGGCATGACAAAACATAATCCAAGTCCATAAGCAAATCCTCGAAAAATACCTTGCACCAAAAAGAAAATAGTTAGTGAATGACGTGAACATGAATATGCATAATATGATAGAAATGAATTAGAATGACAAAAATATCAAAATTCATGGAAAAAATGTGAAATTAATTCCCTAGGGTCTCTAACCTGATTATAACATTGTGTTAAAAAATCTATTATAAATTCTAAGTCTAACTATGTCAAATGGTTACTTAAACTTTCCTAAAGTTCAATCACAATTTTATGCAAATCACAATATCAAAACAGTGAATAAAATGCCCTAAAAAATACACCAAAAATATTCAAGGTACTTTAGTTTGTCCTCTAATCATAGAAAAAAGAATGGGAAAAAAATGTTACAGGAAGTGGTAGAAATAAAATGTATAAATTTATGTGTTTATGAAGGAATTCAATATAAATCAATTAAAATGAAAAATCGAATTTAAATTGAAAAATGCAAAAATTCAGAAAGTAAAAATTGGGAATGTTTCTAAATTGAATTAATATCCTACTATAATTTTTGGGGATTTTTATTATGCATTTTAATATTTTTTTGTGAATTAAAATGAAAGGGTATGAAATAGTAATTAAAATAAATGAAAATAGAGAGGGGTGGTGAAAAAAAGAAGTATTTTCAGTTAATAAAAGAAATGGGCTTAGCATGGAGAGTGCAGATAGCAGTCTGATAAGGCCCACATGCGCTGGGTTTGAAGGCTTATACCATGCTCATTCAGTCAACTAAGTTGACTCAATCTGGAGCGTACAATCCTGCTGACTTACAAAGTATGCTCATCGAACGACTCTTAGACAAAAGAACATGGAAGTTATGATGGAAGACACACATAGGACCGACCGCTAATGGAGCCTACCGGACGGTGACAAGTCTCACCGCCGGTTTGGCTGGAGGGATTCTAAAAAAAATCTTATCCTCTTCTACTTTAATGGGAATTAACACGATTAAAACTCCTTTAATCTTCTTTAAGATTTTTAATATTCGTTTTATTATACCAATTAATATTTAATTTATACTAATGATCCTCTAATTAAATACAAATCTATAACATTCAAAACAACCAAAACTCACAAGGCTGAGAACGAACCCTAGCCCCCTTCTCCTTCAACTTCTTCTCTCTCAAGCATTCCTTCCCCTTCTCAAACCCTAATCCGCCGTCGGCGGTCTACCAACATAAATGGCCTCTCTCAAACCTCAATCAGTAAACACAAACCTCACTTCTTTTCTTCTCCTCATCTCAAATCCATAAACAATTCAAACTAATCCTTCCTACATCTCTAGATCGCAACAAATCAAAAACGAGATAGAAAGAGGAAAATCGAAGTTTTGTACTCGCGTTTGTTGCTCCTTTTCTTGTGCGATTCGGAATCGTTCACGTTTGTTTGTTGATCCTCGTCGTGTTCTTGTGATGCTTGCAGCTTGTTGTTGATGTCGTGAAGATGACGGTGACGTTCGAAGGTGATACCGTGAAGATGACTGCGAAGTTCAAAGGTGATGCCGTGAAGATGACTGCATTCACGGTATGTTGCTCTGATGAATCGGTTTCGATTATTTGCTCGTTCTTGTTGATTCGTTTTTCTTGTCTCTTTGTTGATGATGCAGTTTGTGTGATTTATGAAGATGCAGGATGTTCAAGAACAAAGGTTGAAGGTGGATAGTGTTCAGGATGAAGAAGGTGATGAAGAGTTGAAGATGAAAGAGGTTGAAGAATGGTTGTGAAGAGGTGAAGATGCAGAAGAATGAGAGAGAGATTCAGAGAATATGAATGAGGGAGATGACGAGAATGAAGTTGAAGATTGATGGTGATGATGAAGATTGGTGGATGAAATGAAGAAGAGGATGAAAAAGAATGATGAATTGGGGGAAGAAGAATCGAAAAACTCAGAGAGTCCAACTGCAGCCACTTCCTTGATTTATAGAAGGGAGATTGCAGGCTCCTCTTGCACTTTTCAGGTGATAATCAGTTTTGAATCATAACTGATTCGGTTAAGTTTGTTAGATAATTGGTTAGGAAATCTGTTATTGATTTTCTGTTTTAATTTTAATTGCTATGAGCTCCGTTAGTATTTTTTTTGCAACTGATTTTATGTTAACCTCCTGGATTTTTCTAAATTCATTATGCTGGTCATTCCTCTTTGTTATGCAGGGTCTGAGATGATCAAAGGGGAGGGAACTTTCAAGGGCATAGAGAGATGGACGAAAAATATTTATGGTGGAAGACAATTGATTAGAGATGGATGAAGATCGTTCAAATGTTGTTGAAACTGACTATTGATGACTGCATAATACGGGAGAACGGATGAGAGTCTTGGCGAAGGAAACTATTAAAGGGAAATAACTCAGATCGTAGACAAATTTAGTTGTTTTTGTAACTGCTTTTTTTTTGGTCATTAGCATCATGTAAACTAAAATTCTGCTTCTGATCAATTCCTGTTATTAATGCTCTTACTCCCCCTTGTTATGAACTTCTGTTATGTCCATGCAATGAAAAGCGTTGCAAAACCGTAGATGTAGAAATATGAATTATTTTTTGTTTTCTCTTATGTACATTATCCCAAATTTTGAACCAGCCCCCATGCCTGTACTTTGATCAAGAAATTTTAGTAAGGTTGAAGTGAATTTTGCCTAAATGCTTGTGCATTGGTGGAACCAATGAAACTGTACGGCTACTTGTGATGGAGTTTATAATGTATAGCCAGCAAGCTGTTTGCAAAAATAAGGGCCACGTGGAGTCCATCATCTCTTACTCTCTATATGTTCTTCTTATTTCTTTTCCTCTCTTTTTTTTAATAATTCTTGGGATGTAAAAAAAATGAAACAAAGGGCTTACGTTGCGTGGGCTTAGTGAATGTATGATTTGAAATCCTGAAAGGTAATTGGGCTTTAATTGATGGACATGAATCTTAAATGTTTAGAAAATGGATAGTGGTGTTATGACAATGGGACCAAACTGGTTTTGAATGACTATTGTACAGACAATTGGACATGTATATTAACCTAGACTTGAAAATGGAAATTTGAATAATTATGGACATCAAATGTGGTTTTGAACGAGGATTTTAAGAATGGAATTAATGGGATGGTTCTAGATTTAGAATTTGGGTAAAGAAATGAAAATGGACTAATAAACTGTAATAATATGATAATGAGATTGATTCTTTTTTTTAGACAAGGGTATAAAAGTTGTATTTAATGGACATGGCTTTTAGAAAGCGGGTATGACCAAAGACTCAAAATAGCTTTTATTTATTTGTTTTAAGATGGACATTTGGGCTTTGAATTCGCATTGGACCAAATGGTATGGACGAATGACGATGACCCTAGCATTTTACAATCATAATACATTCCTCTGAAACTTGTACACCCCGAAACCACTCGAAGGGAACCATGAGCCGAATATCGATAAATCATGACCTCAATACATTGAATCAACCATTGCCATTCGTAACAAAACGCACTCCATGCTACTTTTCCCTCTCATCTTCACAATGATATTTGGTGCACTTGAGAATTCTATGAAAGGGAGGACCCTAATCCATAATCCTCTTATTTTCCCAAAAACCAAACCTGCAAAAGAGAGCGCTCCACAGGGTACTGCAAAGCCCCAATTTCTCCCAGTAACATGCATACACCAATGAATGCTTGATGGAAAGGCGAATGAATGCCAGACATAAAGCCATTTAGATGTCTATAGATATGAGGGAAAATTTTGGGGTGTTACACCTGCCCCTATTCAATCACTGTGGACCTGAATGGATGATAGTTGTTGCTTTCAGACGTTTGAGGTATGCAGGGATTGAATACCAAAAACAACCAGAAAATTTGCACTCTGTGGCAGAAAAACAGGGAAATAAACTCAATCGAACGAACTCTGCCTGGAGATAATTATGATGGTGAGAATCATAAACGGGGGATGCCTTTTGGGTGATGTCAGACGACTACTGACTTGCCACACTGCGGGCGGACTTTTCAACAATTTGCGATCGAATTTTGAGATACTTTGCCACCTTGGGGATGGACTTTTGCCAATCTGCGGTTGGGCTTCAGATACTTTACCACACTGCGGGTGGATTGCTGGATAATTTGCCACACTGCGGGTTGACTTTAAGAAGTTGCCACACCGCGGGTGGACTTCTGCTCACAGCAGGAGGTTTTTTGCCCACTGCGGGGGACTTTAGAAACTTGCCACACTGCGGGTGGACTTCGGAAATTTGCCACACTACGGGTGGACTTTTGCTCACTGCGGGAGACTTTTGAAACTTGCCACCCGAAGATGGACTTTGGCCAGTCTGTGGCTGGACTTTTGCTCGCTGTGGGAGACTTTTTGCCCACTGTGGGGGACTTTTTCCCATTGTAGGGAACTTTTGCCCATTGTGGGGGACTTTTGAAACTTGCCACCCGAAGATGGACTTTGGCCAGTCTGTGGCTGGACTTTTGCTTGCTGTGGGAGACTTTTGCCCACTGTGGGGGACTTTTGAAACTTGCCACCCGAAGATGGACTTTGGAATCTGCCACCCGAAGATGGACTTTGGCCAGTCTGTGGCTGGGCTTTGCATATGTTTAATTGCATGGCATGTTGCCCCATGACATTGGGGATATTATGTCTTGAGTATTGAACTAGTGTGAATGTAAAATAAATTCCTGACGCGGAAGTAATAAGTCTCTGCTAACTCTGTGGGGAAACACAATGATCACGGAATCAATCTCGAGCAGCCCTGTGGGAATAACATCTTTGTTGGAGAAGAGCGTGAATAATTCATTTGTCCTGAATTACCACCTTTGCCAAAAATAAATTGGACTTTAGACTTGAGGACCGTGCCAGGGAATACTTCAATTATTGAGGATTATCCACTCTTATGGACCTGCTGGGGAGGAGAATGATTTATCTGAAATCTTCTAGGGGAATAGTAATTGCCTTAGATTTGTTGAAGAACCGAGATCAAGGAAACCAGCCGAAGGAAAAGCTTGGTGACTTACTGGGGATAACTTCCATTTGTTTGTTGGGATTACCCAAAACCGAGACACATCCTGCTGAGGAGGAAAGATTTCAAGTTATCTTGTGCTGGGGATCAGTTGCTTCCGTATGGATTTTACCTCAAGAGGATTTTACAAAATACTTGGCGTCTTTAAACTCTTAGGTATCGTAATGATTGCATGAATTAGCGTAACAACCTTGTTGGGGAGGTAACCATTGCTTATGCAGATGAGCTTGGAGCTGTAAGAAACGTTGAATGAGATAATTGGCTTGATGAGCAACCGCTAGATGGGCATTGGATTCAATTAGTAAGAGTTATGACAAGAGGTTGCCATAGAAACTCTTTGAGAACATAATTGTCTCGGTACTCTGAACTCCGGGTAACTGAACTCCGGGTAGATGCTTTCGACTGTCTGTCTTCGGGAAGGAATGAATTCTTGTACTATTGGGGTGGCCTTCCCCAGTACGAGTACTTGAATAGTTTTTCACTTGACTGACTAATCTTCGCTCTTGGAGAGATTTGAATCTCGAAGTGATTGCCCCAGTTTGGCCGAATTTTGAAGAGATTGCTCGACATAACTGCCTTGGATGGTTCAGCTCTTTAATTTTGAAGAGATTGCTTGACGTACTGCCCCGGATTGGCTAGATCTTACCACGGTTGGTCGGGAAAGTCCTTACTCAATGGAGCTTTTGCATAAAAGTGCACCTCAACGTGACTGTCTTTCAGGAGTTTCAGACTTTTCAACTTGGCAAGCTTAAGCTTCTGGATTGAATTTCCGCATGTGAACCATTTATGACGCCAAACAAATGTATGCAAGAAAAAAATGTTTATTCTTAGAATGAAGATTCTAATGCAACACACACGCTAAACTTGAAGTTTTTATTGAAAAGGGTGTCGCAAACCTTTGTGAGCGAATCACTGGTTAAGATGCGACATTATTTTGAATGAAAGTATGTACATGCAATACCAACAAATGTCTTTTAGCACAACTCATAGGAGTTAGGAACACGGTCTCGTAGTAGTACGCTCTCAAATTTTCCATGTTTCAGTTAGGACTTTTAAGGGTTGTATCATGGCCTTGTTAACGGTTATAGAAACAAAAGATATAGGCTCGAATTTTATTTGTGCCCACCCACTCTTCGTGATGTTCTCCATTCCTATGTTCAGCTAGTTTTCACAAGCATTCACCTTTCACAATGGTTTCGTGTTGATTGAGGAACCATTGCTGCTATCAGTTCAAGCACCAATCAGGTTATTGTTGAGATTCAGTCACTCCTCCATCTTTCGTGTCTGTGCCACACGATTTTGTTCTCATTTGAGGATCTTTCTTGTGTAATCCTTTCCGTCTTTCACTTTTGCGTTATTTTGTTTATCCCTAACTTTTTCCTAGACAGATTCTTGTGAATCTTTGATTGTGAAGTCCAGCGGGATGCCCTAACTTTTTCCTAAGTCGCTTGTTTTCAAGTTTCAACTTAGCGGGCTTTCTTTTCATTCATCTTTTATTTTTTGAATAAGTCGTGTGACACTGTTTGTCTTGATTGCTTTGCGAGGGTTGTGACTGCCCCATTCTTTGGTCGACGAAGGATAACCGTTGTGGTTTTCAATCTTTGGACCTTTTGACTTGGATAACCATTATGGTTTCGGGTCTTTGGACCTCTTGATTAGCATAGTAGAATGTAATGGATCCTCAAATACACTCCTTTATGAAAGCCTGAACGCTTGGTCCGACTAGCTGACATCTACCCTGCCCCTGGGTTACATGTGAGAGTTTTTCATTTGACAAGAAACTCCTACTTCAAGGCTCGAAGGGGTTAGCATGGGTCTATCTTCCTTATATCTCCAGTGTTTAGGGATTTGAAACAAAACCTGTACATCGTCAACAGGGCCTTACTCGAGAGCACACAATTAGAGATTCCTGCGTTTTTGTTTCGTCATTCTCCTTCTTAGAATTTAAGCACGACAATTGGTATTGCGATGTACACATGCAAAATTATAAGTGAATGCGAATGGATTACTTCAAGAATAAAACATGTGAGTTTTATTATTGCTAACATTCAAAAGCAAACAAATTTCATACATGTAGACAAATGTTTAACACATAAAAGAAACTACAAATGGAAATGCAGTAAAGAAACTGAGTATTGCCATAGTTGAGGAGGCTTGACTCCGTCTGAACCTGTCAGTCTTGGGCACCTTCAGTGATCAATAGCTTTTTCACAGACTTGTAATCTCCAAATTAAAGCCGTATACCTAACCATAGCAGTCATACTTCTTCTTCTAGCTATTCTGACTCTGACGCGAGACATCTGAAGGAAAGAGTGAAGCTGGGGAGTAAAGTTGCCCCATAAGGTTGCTTGGAAATACCTGACGATCTTCTGCCTACGTATCTCCATTGACTGATGACCAATGAAGAATCAGAGCGACGTAGTTCCCCTCAATAGGGATGAAAATGAACAATGAAGAAAGGCAAACACATAAATGCCATCACTGAGAGTATTTGAATACTGCTGGCTTTATTTACTTCCTGAAGATTCCAGCTTAACGTGGACCATCTGGTAAAACAACCGTGACACCGGTTCCATTGTGACTAGGCATCGGATTTTGGAGTACATTTGGGAGAGGAGCGAAATTGATCGCCTTGGAGTGAACTAGGTCCTGTACTTTGTTCTGAAAAGCCCAAAATTTCTCAATACTATGCCCCTGAATGGAATTCACACCTGGCGTTAGCATCAAAATTCAAAGGTAAATTGTCAGGAGGAGGAGGTCTCATGGTACGAAGCTCGACCAGGTTCAACTTTAGCAGCTCTGGGAGCAATACAGCATATGGGCATGGGACGGGATCAAGTCTGCGGTTTCTCGCTCTTATTCTTTCCAGAAATGGTCTATGTACCTGTTGTTGATGACCATGTGGTCGTTGTTGTTGAACCTGTGGAGTAATAGTCACTGCAGCTGCTTGGTAGTAACCTTGAGAATAACTTCTGTCTCGGCATCTATACACAGCATTCGTCTCGCCTTCTCTTCTTCTTTGGCCATTGCCAAAAGGCTTTCTCACACCAGAAGAACTAGCACTACTTGCATCCTGAATCTTTCCCAATTTCAGAAAATTCTTTATTCTTTCTCCAGCAATGACGATATCAGAATAACCAATGGACGGGAAGGCGGCCAGACGATCCAAGTAAACACCTTGCAAGGTGCCCATAAACATGTCGGCCATTTCCCGATCCAGCAATGGAGCTTGAACCTGTGCGGCCAGCTCACGCCACCTCTGGGCATACTGCTTAAAACTTTCCTTAGATCCTTGAGACAAGTTCTGCAACTGTGTGCGATTCGGAGCCATATCAATGTTGTATTGATACTGCTTGAGGAATGCTTCAGCTAGATCTTTCCAGCTTCAGATAGAGACCCTACTCAGCTTCATGTACCAGCTCAACGAAGCTCAAGATAAATTGTCTTGGAAGAAATGCATCCAAAGTTTCTCGTCATCAGTGTGAGCCGAGATTCTTCCAAAGTACCCGTGAATGTGAGTCCTAGGGCACGTGCTGCCGTTGTACTTGTCAAACGACGGTGCCTTGAACTTGGGAGGGATTATGACTCCTGGTACTAACCTGAGACTGGTTACATTGATGCCCAAGGAATTCTGACATTCCATGGCCTTGATCTTCTCTGCCAGCTCTTCATACCTGCGATTGTTGATCTCATTCATGTTACCCATATCAGCATCCAGTAGAGTGAACTGGTCCTCCTGATTGTCTTCTAAACCTGCATTACGTGCTGCGGTCCTATTTGGATTAGGCTCTCCGTTACGGGCAGCGTTAAAATCCACATTCTCAGCCGGTATTCCCGTATTAACATTCCCATGTGGTTGCTCAACCATCATCCTGAGACGCTCCTGGATCTGGGCCACGCCAGTCATCATGTCCATAAATTGGTCCATCCTCTGACGGAGCTCGTTGAGATCAGTCTGCATTCATTCATCCATCCTTACTCGGTTTCTTTTAGTCGGATATCTGTGAACGCGTTGACCAGCTATATTTCCTGTAGTTGAATAAGTTAGAAACTCTGGGTAACCTGCAAAAACACAAGAATATGATATGCAGGAAATGAATGCTTATGGCATGTCAATTCATTCCTAGGGCATTCCATCCCCTGATTCAGTTTTTTTTGGGTTTGATGAAGACAGAATCTCTTTTTGCTGCAAATAACAAGCAGTGTTGATAATATAAGGTGTGTGTGTAGCAGACGTGCCAAACAATTCTGAGAATACGAAGACCAACGTGTTTTGCAAACGTGTCAGATGTGTCGGTGATCATAAAGCGAGAGAACACTGAATGATAGTAAAGAGACCATTTATGATAAGAACTTGTTGATATAGTCAAAACTCACAAAGCATGGATTCAAACAGAAGTGCAATAAAAAGATTCCATCAACAGTCCTGATGGTAATCCCACAACAAGCAAACAGAAAGATGTCTGTGTCAAAGCGACCCTCTATCTAGGTCGTAGTCAATGATCGGTCCTGTTTTAGGAACTTCTACCAATTCCTTCGTCCGCGCCTGGTTGTCTTCAAACCTCTTTAGCTTCTTTTGATAGCAGATCATCATCCGCTTGTAGTAAGCAGCTTCTTCTCGGGCTTTAGCAAGTTCTGCATCTTTTTCTCTCAACTTACCGGCCATCTCTTCATCTTTCTCCTTTAGCTTACTCACGATCTCTTCAGCTTGAACTTTGTCTTGTTCCTCTCTTTTGATCCTGTAAGCAGCATGCCTCTTTTTCATGTTCTCGAACATCAAGGTCTTTTGATCCAGTTTCCTTCTAGTGTCAATGTGTTCCTTGGAAGAGCTCCTAGTAGCAAACTCGAACCTCTCATACCGAGCTAATTCAACTTCACATTGTTTCCTTGCAATAGCATGCCTCTCAGCATCTTCTTGAGCTTTCCACTCAATCTCAAGTCTGGCGTGATTAGCTTTATCAAGCTCCTGACTCAACTGTGCATTCTCCTTTAACAACCCGTCTCTTTCCGTCTTCATCTTGTTGAACTCTTCAATGCTAACTGTGGTAGGTTGTTCAATGACCGTGGCATATAGAAGAGGCGCAGGCCCAAATGGTAACAGTAACACTTCAACCCGTTCTCTTAGCCATTCTACAAACGGTGGATACATTCGACATTTCCCTACTCCCAAAGTCTTCTTCCCTCTTGTCTTTCGACTATGCCAAGCATTAGAAGCTTTCTGAGCAATCTCAAATCCGTCTGTTGATTGGAAGTACAAGGACTCTGTGATGTCCACAGCGGCTGGTGGTTCCTTTAAGGCGTACCCGAACTGTCTAACCGTGAGGGAAGGGTTATAATTAATTCCCCTTTTCCTCCCGATCAATGGAACATTAGGGAATCCTCCGCAACTATGAAGAATGTCAATGCACCGCAATCCCTGATTAACCCAGACAATGTCCTTTGCTTGTAAGCCCATCAGTCGTTCAGACCATTCAAGAGTGTTCTTCGTCCTCTCAAAAGCCCTTGATTGTGGAAGAAAGTGTGTGAACCACTTATAGAATACAGTCGCGCAACAATTCAACATTCCACCTCTTCGCTTCTCATTCTTATAATGCACAGAGTGGTAGAGATCACCTAAGAGAGTAGGAATAAGATTCTTTGCTATGAAAATGCGAATAGCATCGACATCCACGAAGTTCGGCATGTTCGGGAACAAAGTGATTCCATAGATACACAAAGCTAGGATCGCATTGAAGGTACTCCAACTTTTTGCCTCAGCTGCTTTGGTAGCCTCATCCAACAAGAAACTCAAATGATATCCTCGGAAGCCTCCTTTGCTATCAATCTGGTCTTCCAATAATGACCTGCTCAAATAAAGAGCAGTCGCTACATCTTTGAAGTCGGGGTCAGTCTTGGACCCAAAGAATGGTGCACAATCCTTCACAGAAACTCTCAGGATGCACGAATACTCCTATAATGTAGGTGCCAATACAAAATCAGAAAGTACAAAACATCTAAGTTGTGGATCATAAAACTGTAGCAAGGTGTCCATCCCTCTGAAAGCGTAGTCACTGATGGGCTCTATGAAATACAAAATCCACCCGTAAGCCTGCTTGAAGACATTGAGAACTTCTGGAGGAGCTAAGGCCTTCACTTTGAGGATTTCTTTCACAACAGGCTGATGAACCTTGTAGGAGATAATACACTTGGTCTTTCTCTTGGACTCCATGCTCATAGATCAATACCCACAACTAGAATCAAGGATGTGATATGCAGCCCTTCAAATGAATAAACATGCGTTAGGAATGCAAGTATGCGGATGATGTGATGCAATAGCATGTGATCACTGTTGCATATACTGGGCACTGTTGTACTGCATTCTGATTTTCCTGAATACCGAATGTCAAGAATACCAGATCATAAGTATGTGTCGGAAGAAAACCCAAGTATCAAGAACAAGGTAGGTTGAAGGTTTAGTTTTCCTGCGAACCTGTCAACCCCTCCCAATCTCACGGGTATGCTATTACGGGTCAACATCATGAACTCTCAAAGCCGAATAGCAATAATACGTTCACCATTTCTGAGAAATGGCTCATGACCAAATCAGGGAATCGGTTTGGCATTATGTACTACTCAGGGAGGCCTCAGCTGAATTCCTGAAAAACAAGCATCCCTCATAAGTTCCCGGCTTCAAGCATTGAAGTCGAGAAACAATAGTACATTCATCCCGAAGGGTACAATACTAATGTCATACGACCAGTTGCTTTAACTAGGTTCCTACGAGAGAATAAGGTCATCCTATGCGATTTCCTAGTGGGCCCTCGGGTGCGAATGGGTTTGCTACGAAATGTGGTATGCCACTGTCACCACTGGAGAGGGTTTTTCCACTAAGGTCCTCGATGATCGGTTCCCAGTGTTAGCAGCTCAGGTGGGAACATTCTATGGTCTGCCTAGGCAGTATAGAACATATCCCAAGAGAGCCTGATCTGGGTGTGGGACTCGTGAAAACTACACGTGCTCAAAACCACACATGCCACATGATTGCCCACTCTAAATCCTATGTGTATACTCAAGCCGGGTATTTGGCTTATCTCACAATAATCCCATCCCGCCAAGGAAAACCAGAACAGCCAGTACAATATATGCCAGTATATGCGACAGTAAAGTAAAGTGCAGAAAGCTGTAAATAAAGTCGTAAAGGAAAGTGATAAATTGTAAGTAAAACAGTAAAGCTAAACTAAAGCATAACAGCGAACGAATAAACACCCAAAGAAAACAGAAACAGACAAGCGCTAGGATTGACTCTCAAAGGGGAAATCAGAATTTCTAAAAGTCCCCAGCAGAGTCGCCAGCTGTCGCTCCCGGGATTTTCAACCTAGTACAAATGCGAAAGTGGCGCGGAAAAGTTAGAGTCGCCAGCCAGACATTTTTATCCCGAAGGAATGGGAAAGGTAATGTTGCACAAACCTAAGGAAGAAGGAAAAGGACGAGGCCTTGCGAACCAAAGATCTGGGTCCGGAAGTCGGTTATGAATTGAGAAGGTATTAGCACCCCAATTCGTCCGCCGTACCCGACGAGATCCACGCTTATAAGTCTGTTTTCAAAGGGTGAGAAATAATATGTTGTTTGGATGAAAGAATGGCTATTTGGAATAAAATGGAAATGAGAAAAGAAATGGAATTGAAGAATGGAAAGAAAGGGGTAAAACGTAGGGAAAATAAAGATTGTGCTCGAATGGGCCCTACCCCACTGCCTACGTACATCATCGGGATAAATGAGGATCAGAGATGTCGTAGTTCCTCTAACTAAGGCTGACACTTGTTTGTGATTTTTAGGATGACGTTGCCATAGCTCTAGCTCAGGTGCTACCGGCTCTGACTCGAGGGTGTTTACCGTATCGCTGTTTGAATTGTCGAGACAAGTTATGTTCATCCACAAAGAGTCTGAGATGAGAAGAGAAGACGTGACTTCTTAGTTTGTTGTCTTTTATAAGAAGTGTTTTGAGTTTGTGTTTATGGTATGTACAACACTAAAGACTATGACACAGGAGCGAATACTTTTCAAAGAAATTAGTTCCATCTCCAACAAGCATTGCAGAACTTGTGACATTGGAGTGCTGAACTTGATAAACTGCCTTCTATATTTCTTGTGTTGAGGTGGATTAACCTTATCAGGTCTTTCTTCTTCAACTAAAGAACAATCAATGGCAGCCTGTTTCTTACCTTCTTTTATCCTCATCTTCCTTTCAACCAAATCAGCTTGTTTTAACGGAGGTTGACTGACAATTAGATCCCTGACTCTATCACTTTGAAGTTTGTGGACAAAGGTTCTCAGCTCTTCTTGCCCCTGAGCTAAACTTTGAATAAGAGCCACCTGGTCATTCATCTGGGTCCTCATTTCTGTCATCTCAGCTTGCAGTTGTTTCAACTGATTATCCTTGTTATCTTCAGGATTTTCAGAGAGAAGTGCTTTCAACTCTTCTTGCCCCTTGGACAAATTCAGGATCACTTCTTGGAACTGAGCAGTCTGAGCCTGGAGATCCTTGACAGCTTGTTCGAGAGCCATTTTGTTGAAATAAACAGCGAGAAGATTGAGAAACCTGCTATGGAAACCTGTCATGCAATGATATGGTATGTAAATGCATATGCAATATTTTCAAGGACCGCATGATTTAAATTTGTTTAAACAACCAGAAAGTAAACTTTTATTAGTAATAAACTCGTTTTCTCTTTAGGCTTACAACAAAAATTAAATGAATACAAAAAATGGGGTTTTAAGTCTCCCATGGACGTTTCCTCTTTGCATGGAGGTATGTGTTGAGGTTTCGCTCTTCGTGAAGTTGCTTGGTCAGCTCCAACACTTTTTCTTGGCTAATCCTGAATTGAGCTTCAAAGGTATTTCGTTGTTCCTTCAGTTGGATCCAGGATTTCTGCAATTCTTCCAGGTTAGCGGGCATGTCTGGATGAAGGATGGTATAAGGAGTATCTCCTTCAGCAACAGGTTCCATAGTAACTGGCAGGATGGCAGGATATGGCATCATAAGAGTCTGAGCACGAGATCGCACCCATCTGAGATAAGGTTCCATAGGAATAGTGTACTTTGGTTTCAGAGTCTTGCTGTCAACCTTGTTCACTTTACCCCATGCTCGTATAAACCTTTGACGGTAACCTTGCAGATCGTTGTCATCGTCGAACACAATACCCTGAATAAGCATGTCATGAGGACCATTGCTCAGAGCATAACCAAACTGACGTAGAGCTAAAGAAGGATTGTAGGTAATGCCCCCTCTTATGCCAAGGAGTGGCACATTGGGGAATTCACCACAACGGTCAATGATAGTAACATTCTCCATAGATCTAGAACACCAATGAATGTCTGAATGAGAAACTGACATGATCCTTTTAGACCATCTTAACCCTTGTTCATTCTTCATCACTGATCGAGGAAGGTGAGAAATAAACCACCTAGACAATAGAGGTATTAAACACATCAGAGTTCCTCGTGCCTTCGTAGTACGGGTATGAAGAGAGTGTAAGATGTCTCCAAGTAATGTAGGCACTGGATTGCGAGTCAGAAATATGTTGATGGCGTGTACGTCTATGCACTGGTCTGGGTTAGGGAACAACACTAGGCCATAGATTAATAAGGCCAAGATCTCCTCAAGGGCATCATAACTCATAGCCTTCAAGAATACCTGAGCTTTCTCTATCAATACCTTAGCAAGAATACCCTTAACTCCGTTTCTCGTTTCTAGGACAATGTCTGATTTCTCCAGATGTAGAGCTGCAACAATGACTTCAGGTTTAGGCTCTTTTTCTAAGCCTGTGAAGGGTTTCTGATCAAGTATAGGTATACCCAGTAGTTTAGAGAACTCTTCCATTGTAGGAACTAGTTAATAATCGGGGAATGTGAAACAATGATGTTTAGGATCAAAGAACTGAAATAGGACACTCATCATGTCTTCATTGAACCCTGAAGTGACTAGATCCAGTAGGTGACCATGTCTCTTGATAAACTGGGAGTTTTCAGAAACTTGAGAGACCAATTCCTTAAGCTTAGGAGGTATTCCTACAAAGTTGATCCAGATAGTATTCCTACGAGCAGAAGCCATGACCTACAACAAAGAACAAAGATAAATCCTTTGGTCCTTGAAATGGTTAGTGAAAATGCTATGCTTATGATGCATGATGATGCTATGATGTTATGCTCAATCACAAACATGTGGCACACACAAACAAGTCACACAATAGCCTTAGGTTTAGAGGCTTGCATGAGGTTTAAAGGTAAATACCCTCCCCTGAAGTTTAGTTGGTTCATCTTGTCCTATAAAGTAACCAGGTTCTAAGGGATCTCAATATCATTGATCCTTCACAAGGGTGGTTGTTCAGTAGGCAACTTACTTGCCAACCAAAACCCTCCAAGTTTAGGATCTCAATGAGTGTAGTATCGAGTATCAACCAACTTCAGTCTTCACCAAAGCCGGATATCTCACTACTTTCTAAAGGCCAAGATGGGATAACTAGGGTTCTAAAAGTCAGTTAGTGTATTGACAACATATGGCAGCCTCATATTATCCTCAACTTGACTTAAAGAACATAAGCACCAACCAAGAAGTCACACTAACTATGGCCACCAGATCAACCATATCGGTATACGCCGTACAGTTTCCTTGGTCTATTACCATTTACCTAAGGTACACTAGATCCGGGTTAGGATCTTTCACACATAAGAGCCCAACAAGTAAGTATAAAGCAAACAAGGCAAACAATTTTAAAGTGATCTAATTCCTAAGGGTACCCCTCTTTAATATTACATCCCCAGCAGAGTCGCCAGTTCTGTAACACGGTGGGAGAACTGACTTTAGTTATGTTGCGGATAGCAAGAGTCGCCACCGACTTTTATTTTATCCAAAGGAAAGGCATAAAAGAACAGGAAAGACCTTTTAAAAGATTTTTGGGTCCGGGGGGTAGGTTATGTAAAGGGAAGGTGTTAGCACCCTTTACATCCATGGTTATCCATGGGCTCTTAGTTACTTGGCTCACTTTGAATTGTTTTGAAAATGTGAAGTGTGTGGATAAAAATTTTCATAATAGTTTGATGATGATCCATGTACGGATGCGTAAAAAACTTGTGTTTGAAAATTGTTTGAAATTGTGAAGTATTTGAAATTTGTTTTGAAATAGTGAGCAAGTAACTATGAGGAACCTACCCTAAAGTTTAAGTCTTTCTGTTCTTTATCCTTTAAATGGTAAGACTATCCCTATTATTAAAGAATAGGTAGTCATTACCTTAGATGTGAGGGACATATGAAGGGACATCTGTTTAATGAAGGCAACTATAGGGTGTATTAAGCATTTTTGGAGGGACTGTCATCATTATTCGAAAGGGACAAGATCTTTATGAAGGCAACCATTTAAGGGACTTGATCTTTGATTATGAAGGGACTAGATGACTTTACTTTTAAGGGACTTTTTGCTTTATACACCCTACTTGACCTTTTGATTAGGCAACAATGAGAGGTAACCCTAGAAAGTGAGATGGCGATCAAAGATCGACTTACGTGTGTGAGTGTTTAATTTTAAATATTTATCTTTTAAATTAAATGATCTAAATTAATTTTAAATAGCATACATGTTTACACTCTCTATTTTTACTAACCATGACATAAAAATAAATAATTTAAACTTTACAAAAAATTACATCCAGGAGCAGTTACAATAATAATAATAATAATAAAGCAATTTAAATATAATAAGCAAAATAATAAATAAGCAAGAATAAATAAATAATTATAATAAGGATTAGTGAAAATAATATTAATCACAATTTAAAAATAAATGGGGTTAGTAATAAACATGGTTAATAATAATAAACAAAAAGATTATAATAAACAAAATTTTAATGGTTAAATAAAAAATATAAACAATCATATCAATTATTATAAAATTTAAAATTATAAACAAATTAAAAAAAAGTAAATTATAATTAAAAATTAAGTTAGCAATTTTTTTTAAACATATAATAAAAATTAATTACATATATATTTAATTATAAACAATAATAGGATATTTATATATTATAAAAAATGAATTAAGAATTTTAAATTTTAACATATTTATGTACAAATTAAATTAAATACAAATAATAATATTAAACAAGAATAGAAAAAGAAATTAGGGTTTTTGAATTGTTTTAGAAAAATAAATTAGGGTTTATATGCTTAGAAAAATAAATTAGGATTAATTATACAAAAATTAAATTATTTTTCTAATGATATTTAATAAAAAATGAGTTTAGATTATAATAGAGAAAATAATAATAATACATTATATATACTTTTTAGAATTTATTTAATTATATTATAAACATATTATTTAAAACATAATAATAAACAAGAAAAATTGAAAAAAAAGAACTTACCTGGCTGGGGTTTGAACCCAGGACATCCTGCCTTCATGAACCTATGCCAGCAACCACAACCACTGGGCCACGCATGCGTTGGTGTAAGAAGAGTGAGTCCAGTTGTTTTTGTTCTATATCCTGGAAAAATCAAAAAAATAACAAGAAAACAAAAGGCCTGGGGGATTCGAACCCAGGACCTCCTCAATGTCACACAAACACCTTACCATTCCTGCTGGATGAGCGCATCTGATTATATAACCACCACAATGCATAATATATTATAATGGTTAAATATCTGGAAAAATAAGCAAAAAGAATTGAAGCCAGGATTCGAACCCCTGCCCTCTCATAATACGCGTGCCTGTCTTTCCACTAGGACAAGCATGTGCTTGTGAAATACAAACAGAAACAAATCATAATATTTTTAAACAATTTTTCAAATATTAAATTCGCGCGCAGCTTCTTCTTCTTCTACCTTTTACCTGCGAAAATTCATGCAAGTTTACCTACGACTTTTCCTGCGTGTTCTTCCATACTCAGAACCTGCGAAAATCAAACACCAACAAAATAGTACAATTTCTTCAAATTGTTCAATGTATTATGATCCTCATGGTTCACACAATCTCCCTATGTTCTTAAAATTTATTTATTTTTGGTTTAGCATGAAACCCTAAAAACTCAACCGAAACCCTAACAATGGCTTCTTTTGATTCTGGCCACGAAACTCAAATACGATTGTCCAGAAAGCTTCACCACATCAAAACAAATCACATTAGAATGTCAAAATCAACAAACAGCACACAAATTAATGGAATCGAAAACAAGTTATATATGACATAAAACTGATTCGGTTTGTGCATTTTAAGACACTATGAATGATGATAATGGTTGCTACATGATCAATGAATCACCAGGAAGCTATTGCAATCCTTAAATTGTCCTGAAAGTCCCTTTACCTTAGAAACCGAAATCAAGTTTTTGTATGGTTTTTTGAAGTTTTGAGACAAGGTGAGAGGCTGCCAAAATCGTCCCCTATGCTTGTGATATCTTTATGTACTTATAGTGGATAGAATTAGGTCAAAATATGTGATCATTCTTTGGACTTTTTGGATACCTTAATGATGAAGAAATCCCTTTCCAATTTTGGCCAAAAATTAAATCTCTTCATGCTTCAAAGAGTGAGCACGAATTTGGATAGTGTGGATTCATGTTAAATGTCTTTTATGATTTTCTAGAAGAAGAATCACACTTAAATATTGATTTTTTGATTTTATTTTGATTTAATATGTATTTAAATGAATAAAATTCAAATAAATATTAAATAAAATAAAAAAAATCAGAAATCACATGGGTTGGGTCGTGCATGAAGTCATAGTGTGGATTGGGTCATCATTTGGCAAGCCCATTTGGAAGAAATTGGTTTTAGACCTCCATTTTCTTCATAAACCAACCAAAAATTTCCCAACTTTGTAAGGGCACGCATCCTTCAATTTTAATGCTATGAGGGTGTTCTTGGACATTTTGGAAAGCTTGAAGAGTCCTATAACCAACCCCACTGGTTTCATGTCCATATCATTTACCATTCTCAAGTTATGCCCTTTTGAAGTTGTTGACTTTTTGTTGACTTTCAAAAGGACCTATAATGTCTTAGCTCATACCTTCCAAATGAAGCATTTTTGGGCTTGGCTTGTGAGACACAAAGTTGTAGAGAATTCAATTTCCTTAAAAATGAGCTTTGGATGGAAACTTGGTGATGAAGCATGTGAAAGTTATGGCTGGTCAAAGTTCAGTTGACTTTTCCTAAGGAAACCCTAATTTAGAAACTCCTGATTCTTGATGATCTGAAATCTCCTTGATGAATCATGATCAACCCTTGATCAAATGATGAATTTTACTTCATATACTTGATGTTGGCAAAAAATCATGAAGTTTGACTTTGGTTTGACCAAAGTTGACCCTAGTTTGACTTTTTTACTACTTTGACTGATTTTGACTTATCTGATCATCTGACTAAACAAACTTTTGAGAAAAGTCTTGAAACTTGTCATGGGGGTTCTTACACTCATATAAGATGTTATGAAGCTCATTTGAAGTCTTGGAAGTTCATTTAGCCTGATTCAAGTCAAAACCCTAGTTTTGGATGCACTGCTTAGGAGGTGCATTGTCTGAGGGAATTGTCAACTCTTCTAACTAATTATGAACTTTGTGAACCTTGTGAACCATCATAAAATGTCTTGTGAACCTCATGAACCTCATGGGAGGTCTTGTGAACCTTGTGAACCTTGTGAACCTCATAAAGTATCTTGTAGACTTCATGAACCTCATGAAAGGTCTTGTAAGCATTGTGAATCTTGTGAACCCCATAAAGTGACTTGTAGACTTCATGAACCTCATGAAAGGTCTTGTAAGTATTGTGAATCTTGTGAACCTTGTGAACCTTCTTAACACACAAAGTCTTGTATTTTGAGGGCAAATTTTAGGGTGCAACAGCTGCCCCTGTTCAATTTTCTGAAACCTGAGGGGTTAGATTGGTATATGTGTCAGTCGTGACCTGGAAGGTTGAAGGGGATTGAACACAAAAGCCCAAAAATTTGCACTCACCGGTGCGTAAACTGATATTGATGGTTTGTTGTATATGCTTGAGTGGGCTTAAAGATGCCACTTGGAGAAAAATTCTTCAGATACATTTCTTGGAGGATAAAGCAGTCCAAAATATAATGATAGCTTTCAGGAGGATAAAGCAGTCCTGATGTAATGATGATAGCTTTCAGGAGGATAAAGCAATCCTGACACAGTGATAAGCTTTCAGGAGGATAAAGCAATCCTGAAGGAATAATGAGATTTCAGGAGGATAAAGCAGTCCTGAGGTAATAATATGATTTCAGGAGGATAAAGCATTCCTGAGGGATGATAGGATTTCAGGAGGATGGAACAATCCTGATGTGGTAATATGCCTGAGGGATGATAGGCTTTCAGGAGGATGGAGCAATCCTGACGTGGTAATATGGTTTCAGGAGGATAAAGCAATCCCGATGTAGTGATATGCTTTCAGGAGGATAAAGCAGTCCTGAGGTATAAGAAGCTGTCAGGAGGATAAAGCAGTCCTGAGGTAATAATAAGCTTTCAGGAGGATAAAGCAATCCTGAGGTACAAGAAGCTGTCAGGAGGATAAAGCAATCCTGAGGAATGATAACTTTTCAGGAGGATAAAGCAGTCCTGATGCATAAGAAGCTTTCAGGAGGATAAAGCAGTCCTGAGATAGTGATATGTTTTCAGGAGGATAAAGCAATCCTGATATAGTGATATGCTTTCAGGAGGATAAAGCAGTCCTGAGGTATAAGAAGCTGTCAGGAGGATAAAGTAGTCCTGAGGTAATAATAAGCTTTCAGGAGGATAAAGCAATCCTGAGGTACAAGAAGCTGTCAGGAGGATAAAGCAATCCTGAGGAATGATAACTTTTCAGGAGGATAAAGCAGTCCTGATGCATAAGAAGCTTTCAGGAGGATAAAGCAGTCCTGAGATAGTGATATGTTTTCAGGAGGATAAAGCAATCCTGATGTAGTGATGATAACTTTCAGGAGGATAGAGCAGTCCTGAGGTACAAGAAGATGTCAGGAGGATAAAGCAGTCCTGAGGTAATAATATGATTTCAGGAGGATAAAGCAGTCCTGATAGTCACAAGTTGTTGATGAAATTTATCTGCTGGAGAATTAACCTGAAATCAAAGTAACATTCTATATGGTAGTATTAGTTTATGCATTATGTATGCATGTATAATATGATGCACTTAAGTAATGTATTATGCATCTATGTATATGTATGGTATGGTATGATGTAAATGATGTATGTATGATATGATGCTGCCTGAAGCGCCTGGATATCTTCGTATAACAACTGCTGGACAGGGAAAATAAATCCCGATTCGTTGTTGAAGAATATGAGAAACTTAGTCCCATCTTGTTTGATAGTACATTATACATAACCTTCCGTCTGCTGGGGATAGCAAGGTATATATAACCTCCCGTCTGCTGGGGATAGCAAGGTATATATAACCTCCCGTCTTCGTTCGTCGTACTCTTATTGGAAAGTAAATTCCCGAATATCCGTATGAGGATAAAAGAGATGGATATAAATTCCAGGGGAGATGTGACTTTATGAAGATGGATTTTCCCTACTGGGGATTTGTAACTGTCTTGTAGAGATGAACCGGCGAAGCTTCATTGAAATCCTTCCCTCGTTCGTCCTTAGTAAATACTATTACTGCATTTTCATGCATTTCTGGTAAACATCAATCATATTCAAAAGCATACATACATTCAAACACAACCAATGGATGTTTTTGCTTAGGTAAATAGGGTAAAAGTAAATCTGGATTCAGAGGGAAAAGTAAAGCTGAACTTGACAACAGAATCGTTTCAACTTCGAGAGTGTATAACCAATTGGATTTAGAGCTCTTGAAATCCATAACTTTCCTGAATACCTTCCCAGAAATCTTCATAACTAGATCTGAAGACATGATACTGACACCATCTGATACTACTGGCGTAGACAATTAATTTCCACCATGGCTTCTGCTGAGAATCCAATATCAAGGTAACACAATGAGAGGAATGTGTTTTCAAATTGTGATGGACCATATACTCTCCGGATACTAGATTTGAAAAGAAAGCATTGCCCCTTGGTTGGGGATGAATTGTCCCATAATGGAAGTATCTGAAATGAGCTACCTCAAGAGAAACAAACAAAATGCTCCATAAGCATATGCCCCTAGTATTGTGAACTCTGTAATGTCTCCCTTGGCACTTCAGATAGATGAGGAGATCTGCCTCTGGCTGCTTAAACATAGTTGAATCTTGCCCCAAATGAGTTAGGAAGTATCATGGCCTGCCCCCTTGATTGGGAGATAATGACTATGCCCCTTTGTATACATGGACTTTGATCCTGGAAGCAACTTTGTTTACCGGAAGGACTTTGGTTCATTGAACATTCATCCTGTAAGTTTCTCCATTTGTCAAACACTCAGGTATATGCAAACAAATGTATTCAAAAATGCAATGCTTATGTCTGTCTTGAAGTTTTGGAAAAAGTTATTTTAGAAAACAGTTTTTTTTTTTTTTTTTTGAAAACGGTGATATTAACTCAAGTTTTATAATAAGCCCTAAAGGAGTCAGGATACCTTTTTGTAGCAGTACGCTTTCGAACCAACCATGCTTCAGTTAGGACTTTTAAAGGGTTGTAACGTGGCCTGGTTCATGGTTTAAGAAACAAAAGATAAAGGCTCAAATTTATTTGTACCCAACCCGTTCTCCATGATGTTCTTCAGTCCTATACTCAGTTAACTTATGCATTGAGGCTCAAATGAGTTTGGAATTGTAACACTGATATTTGTGATGGTTCAGAAACCCAAAATTTATTTGATCATTCAGTCATCTTTCTTTGTTGAGGATTCATAGTGACCTCTTTTTTTCTTTTGGCTTTGTTATCCCTTCTTTTTGCCTGAACTGCTTATTTCAAGGTTACAGTCAGCGGGATGTCTTAATGTTTTACTAAGTCTCCTTCATAGGTTTTGACTTAGTGAATTGTTCTTTTGCTGGATATTGACTGTCAGGTTTCATGATTACAGAGAACCATCATTAGTTGTGTACAACATATATAATTGGCATATTTGAGTTAACTGAGTAACTACCCTGCCCCAGGTTATGAATAAGGGTTTTAATTTGTGCGAGAATAAAAACTCCTACTTCACAGGCTCAAAAGGGTTGACTAGGGATTAACTTCCTTATATCTCCACTGTTTAGGAATTGAAACAATGCATGTACATCGTCAGCATAGTCTGTTCAAAAGCATACTGCCTAATATTATGGTATTGTTTTCGTCATCCTCCCTCTACAGGCTTATAGTTTTATTAGGAGTTAAATATCACAGGGTAGAAATAAGAAGCATAATTCAAAATATAGTGGAACGAATGGATTAATTCAAGACAAACATATGCAATGCATTAATGAAAACAAAAGTTTAACATAATAGTAAGTGTTCAAACAAATAAAAGAAATTACAAATGAAAATTCAAATGTTGTCCCATCCAGTTGGCTGAATGTCCTCAATTGTAATCTGTGAACTTTGAGGAGCAGTATACTTTACCATGAAATCAAATTTACCACTTGGATGTCCCAAGGTGCCCCATATCTCAACAGGAATAGGTAGACTTCCTTTCTTGTTACTTTGGGCAACTTGTCTTGCAGCTTCGGTGTTTAATGGACGATAGTAGAACTCAATTTGACCTTCTGGAGTAACCTCTAGGATTCCTTCATCAATCAGGTCTTGAATATTTTTCTTCAATGCCCAACAGCTATTAGTATCATGTCCAGGACAGTTGGAGTGATACCCACACCTTGCCTTGGGATTATAGCGAGGAGAGGAGGTTTTAGGATTTTGAGGAGAACTTTTCAAAGAAATTAGTTCCATCTCCAACAAGCATTGCAGAACTTGTGACATTGGAGTGCTGAACTTGATAAACTGCCTTCTATATTTCTTGTGTTGAGGTGGATTAACCTTATCAGGTCTTTCTTCTTCAACTGAAGAACAATCAATGGCAGCCTGTTTCTTACCTTCTTTTATCCTCATCTTCCTTTCAACCAAATCAGCTTGTTTTAACGGAGGTTGACTGACAATTAGATCCCTGACTCTATCACTTTGAAGTTTGTGGACAAAGGTTCTCAGCTCTTCTTGCCCCTGAGCTAAACTTTGAATAAGAGCCACCTGGTCATTCATCTGGGTCCTCATTTCTGTCATCTCAGCTTGCAGTTGTTTCAACTGATTATCCTTGTTATCTTCAGGATTTTCAGAGAGAAGTGCTTTCAACTCTTCTTGCCCCTTGGACAAATTCAGGATCACTTCTTGGAACTGAGCAGTCTGAGCCTGGAGATCCTTGACAGCTTGTTCGAGAGCCATTTTGTTGAAATAAACAGCGAGAAGATTGAGAAACCTGCTATGGAAACCTGTCATGCAATGATATGGTATGTAAATGCATATGCAATATTTTCAAGGACCGCATGATTTAAATTTGTTTAAACAACCAGAAAGTAAACTTTTATTAGTAATAAACTCGTTTTCTCTTTAGGCTTACAACAAAAATTAAATGAATACAAAAAATGGGGTTTTAAGTCTCCCATGGACGTTTCCTCTTTGCATGGAGGTATGTGTTGAGGTTTCGCTCTTCGTGAAGTTGCTTGGTCAGCTCCAACACTTTTTCTTGGCTAATCCTGAATTGAGCTTCAAAGGTATTTCGTTGTTCCTTCAGTTGGATCCAGGATTTCTGCAATTCTTCCAGGTTAGCGGGCATGTCTGGATGAAGGATGGTATAAGGAGTATCTCCTTCAGCAACAGGTTCCATAGTAACTGGCAGGATGGCAGGATATGGCATCATAAGAGTCTGAGCACGAGATCGCACCCATCTGAGATAAGGTTCCATAGGAATAGTGTACTTTGGTTTCAGAGTCTTGCTGTCAACCTTGTTCACTTTACCCCATGCTCGTATAAACCTTTGACGGTAACCTTGCAGATCGTTGTCATCGTCGAACACAATACCCTGAATAAGCATGTCATGAGGACCATTGCTCAGAGCATAACCAAACTGACGTAGAGCTAAAGAAGGATTGTAGGTAATGCCCCCTCTTATGCCAAGGAGTGGCACATTGGGGAATTCACCACAACGGTCAATGATAGTAACATTCTCCATAGATCTAGAACACCAATGAATGTCTGAATGAGAAACTGACATGATCCTTTTAGACCATCTTAACCCTTGTTCATTCTTCATCACTGATCGAGGAAGGTGAGAAATAAACCACCTAGACAATAGAGGTATTAAACACATCAGAGTTCCTCGTGCCTTCGTAGTACGGGTATGAAGAGAGTGTAAGATGTCTCCAAGTAATGTAGGCACTGGATTGCGAGTCAGAAATATGTTGATGGCGTGTACGTCTATGCACTGGTCTGGGTTAGGGAACAACACTAGGCCATAGATTAATAAGGCCAAGATCTCCTCAAGGGCATCATAACTCATAGCCTTCAAGAATACCTGAGCTTTCTCTATCAATACCTTAGCAAGAATACCCTTAACTCCGTTTCTCGTTTCTAGGACAATGTCTGATTTCTCCAGATGTAGAGCTGCAACAATGACTTCAGGTTTAGGCTCTTTTTCTAAGCCTGTGAAGGGTTTCTGATCAAGTATAGGTATACCCAGTAGTTTAGAGAACTCTTCCATTGTAGGAACTAGTTAATAATCGGGGAATGTGAAACAATGATGTTTAGGATCAAAGAACTGAAATAGGACACTCATCATGTCTTCATTGAACCCTGAAGTGACTAGATCCAGTAGGTGACCATGTCTCTTGATGAACTGGGAGTTTTCAGAAACTTGAGAGACCAATTCCTTAAGCTTAGGAGGTATTCCTACAAAGTTGATCCAGATAGTATTCCTACGAGCAGAAGCCATGACCTACAACAAAGAACAAAGATAAATCCTTTGGTCCTTGAAATGGTTAGTGAAAATGCTATGCTTATGATGCATGATGATGCTATGATGTTATGCTCAATCACAAACATGTGGCACACACAAACAAGTCACACAATAGCCTTAGGTTTAGAGGCTTGCATGAGGTTTAAAGGTAAATACCCTCCCCTGAAGTTTAGTTGGTTCATCCTGTCCTATAAAGTAACCAGGTTTTAAGGGATCTCAATATCATTGATCCTTCACAAGGGTGGTTGTTCAGTAGGCAACTTACTTGCCAACCAAAACCCTCCAAGTTTAGGATCTCAATGAGTGTAGTATCGAGTATCAACCAACTTCAGTCTTCACCAAAGCCGGATATCTCACTACTTTCTAAAGGCCAAGATGGGATAACTAGGGTTCTAAAAGTCAGTTAGTGTATTGACAACATATGGCAGCCTCATATTATCCTCAACTTGACTTAAGGAACATAAGCACCAACCAAGAAGTCACACTAACTATGGCCACCAGATCAACCATATCGGTATACGCCGTACAGTTTCCTTGGTCTATTACCATTTACCTAAGGTACACTAGATCCGGGTTAGGATCTTTCACACATAAGAGCCCAACAAGTAAGTATAAAGCAAACAAGGCAAACAATTTTAAAGTGATCTAATTCCTAAGGGTACCCCTCTTTAATATTACATCCCCAGCATAGTCGCCAGTTCTGTAACACGGTGGGAGAACTGACTTTAGTTATGTTGCGTATAGCAAGAGTCGCCACCGACTTTTATTTTATCCAAAGGAAAGGCATAAAAGAACAGGAAAGACCTTTTAAAAGATTTTTGGGTCCGGGGGGTAGGTTATGTAAAGGGAAGGTGTTAGCACCCTTTACATCCATGGTTATCCATGGGCTCTTAGTTACTTGGCTCACTTTGAATTGTTTTGAAAATGTGAAGTGTGTGGATAAAAATTTTCATAATAGTTTGATGATGATCCATGTACGGATGCGTTAAAAACTTGTGTTTGAAAATTGTTTGAAATTGTGAAGTATTTGAAATTTGTTTTGAAATAGTGAGCAAGTAACTATGAGGAACCTACCCTAAAGTTTAAGTCTTTTTGTTCTTTATCCTTTAAATGGTAAGACTATCCCTATTATTAAAGAATAGGTAGTCATTTCCTTGGATGTGAGGGACATATGAAGGGACATCTGTTTAATGAAGGCAACTGTAGGGTGTATTAAGCATTTTTGGAGGGACTGTCATCACTATTCGAAAGGGACAAGATATTTATGAAGGCAACCATTTAAGGGACTTGATCTTTGATTATGAAGGGACTAGATGACTTTACTTTTAAGGGACTTTTTGCTTTATACACCCTACTTGACATTTTGATTAGGCAACAATGAGAGGTAACCCTAGAAAGTGAGATGGCGATCAAAGATCGACTTACGTGTGTGAGTGTTTAATTTTAAATATTTATCTTTTAAATTAAATGATCTAAATTAATTTTAAATAGCATACATGTTTACACTCCCTATTTTTACTAACCATGACATAAAAATAAATAATTTAAACTTTACAAAAAATTACATCCAGGAGCAGTTACAATAATAATAATAATAAAGCAATTTAAATATAATAAGCAAAATAATAAATAAGCAAGAATAAATAAATAATTATAATAAGGATTAGTGAAAATAATAATAATCACAATTTAAAAATAAATGGGGTTAGTAATAAACATGGTTAATAATAATAAACAAAAAGATTATAATAAACAAAATTTTAATGGTTAAATAAAAAATATAAACAATCATATCAATTATTATAAAATTTAAAATTATAAACAAATTAAAAAAAAGTAAATTATAATTAAAAATTAAGTTAGCAATTTTTTTAAAACATATAATAGAAATTATTTACATATATATTTAATTATAAACAATAATAGGATATTTATATATTATAAAAAATGAATTAAGAATTTTAAATTTTAACATATTTATGTACAAATTAAATTAAATACAAATAATAATATTAAACAAGAATAGAAAAAGAAATTAGGGTTTTTGAATTGTTTTAGAAAAATAAATTAGGGTTTATATGCTTAGAAAAATAAATTAGGATTAATTATACAAAAATTAAATTATTTTTCTAATGATATTTAATAAAAAATGAGTTTAGATTATAATAGAGAAAATAATAATAATACATTATATATACTTTTTAGAATTTATTTAATTATATTATAAACATATTATTTAAAACATAATAATAAACAAGAAAAATTGAAAAAAAAGAACCTATCTGGCTGGGGTTTGAACCCAGGACATCCTGCCTTCATGAACCTATGCCAGCAACCACAACCACTGGGCCACGCATGCGTTGGTGTAAGAAGAGTGAGTCCAGTTGTTTTTGTTCTATATCCTGGAAAAATCAAAAAAATAACAAGAAAACAAAAGGCCTGGGGGATTCGAACCCAGGACCTCCTCAATGTCACACAAACACCTTACCATTCCTGCTGGATGAGCGCATCTGATTATATAACCACCACAATGCATAATATATTATAATGGTTAAATATATGGAAAAATAAGCAAAAAGAATTGAAGCCAGGATTCGAACCCCTGCCCTCTCATAATACGCGTGCCTGTCTTTCCACTGGGACAAGCATGTGCTTGTGAAATACAAATAGAAACAAATCATAATATTTTTAAACAATTTTTCAAATATTAAATTCGCGTGCAGCTTCTTCTTCTTCTACCTTTTACCTGCGAAAATTCATGCAAGTTTACCTACGACTTTTCCTGCGTGTTCTTCCATACTCAGAACCTGCGAAAATCAAACACCAACAAAATAGTACAATTTCTTCAAATTGTTCAATGTATTATGATCCTCATGGTTCACACAATCTCCCTATGTTCTTAAAATTTATTTATTTTTGGTTTAGCATGAAACCCTAAAAACTCAACCGAAACCCTAACAATGGCTTCTTTTGATTCTGGCCACGAAACTCAAATACGATTGTCCAGAAAGCTTCACCACATCAAAACAAATCACATTAGAATGTCAAAATCAACAAACAGCACACAAATTAATGGAATCGAAAACAAGTTATATATGACATAAAACTGATTCGGTTTGTGCATTTTAAGACACTATGAATGATGATAATGGTTGCTACATGATCAATGAATCACCAGGAAGCTATTGCAATCCTTAAATTGTCCTGAAAGTCCCTTTACCTTAGAAACCGAAATCAAGTTTTTGTATGGTTTTTTGAAGTTTTGAGACAAGGTGAGAGGCTGCCAAAATCGTCCCCTATGCTTGTGATATCTTTATGTACTTATAGTGGATAGAATTAGGTCAAAATATGTGATCATTCTTTGGACTTTTTGGATACCTTAATGATGAAGAAATCCCTTTCCAATTTTGGCCAAAAATCAAATCTCTTCATGCTTCAAAGAGTGAGCACGAATTTGGATAGTGTGGATTCATGTTAAATGTCTTTTTTGATTTTCTAGAAGAAGAATCACACTTAAATATTGATTTTTTGATTTTATTTTGATTTAATATGTATTTAAATGAATAAAATTCAAATAAATATTAAATAAAATAAAAAAAAAATCAGAAATCACATGGGTTGGGTCGTGCATGAAGTCATAGTGTGGATTGGGTCATCATTTGGCAAGCCCATTTGGAAGAAATTGGTTTTAGACCTCCATTTTCTTCATAAACCAACCAAAAATTTCCCAACTTTGCAAGGGCACACATCCTTCAATTTTAATGCTATGAGGGTGTTCTTGGACATTTTGGAAAGCTTGAAGAGTCCTATAACCAACCCCACTGGTTTCATGTCCATATCATTTACCATTCTCAAGTTATGCCCTTTTGAAGTTGTTGACTTTTTGTTGACTTTCAAAAGGACCTATAATGTCTTAGCTCATACCTTCCAAATGAAGCATTTTTGGGCTTGGCTTGTGAGACACAAAGTTGTAGAGAATTCAATTTCCTTCAAAATGAGCTTTGGATGGAAACTTGGTGATGAAGCATGTGAAAGTTATGGCTGGTCAAAGTTCAGTTGACTTTTCCTAAGGAAACCCTAATTTAGAAACTCCTGATTCTTGATGATCTGAAATCTCCTTGATGAATCATGATCAACCCTTGATCAAATGATGAATTTTACTTCATATACTTGATGTTGGCAAAAAATCATGAAGTTTGACTTTGGTTTGACCAAAGTTGACCCTAGTTTGACTTTTTTACTACTTTGACTGATTTTGACTTATCTGATCATCTGACTGAGCAAACTTTTGAGAAAAGTCTTGAAACTTGTCATGGGGGTTCTTACACTCATATAAGATGTTATGAAGCTCATTTGAAGTCTTGGAAGTTCATTTAGCCTGATTCAAGTCAAAACCCTAGTTTTGGATGCACTGCTTAGGAGGTGCATTGTCTGAGGGAATTGTCAACTCTTCTAACCAATTGTGAACCTTGTGAACCATCATAAAATGTCTTGTGAACCTCATGAACCTCATGGTAGGTCTTGTGAACCTTTTGAACCTTGTGAACCTCATAAAGTATCTTGTAGACTTCATGAACCTCATGAAAGGTCTTGTAAGCATTGTGAATCTTGTGAACCTTGTGAACCTCATAAAGTGACTTGTAGACTTCATGAACCTCATGAAAGGTCTTGTAAGTATTGTGAATCTTGTGAACCTTGTGAACCTTCTTAACACACAAAGTCTTGTATTGTGAGGGCAAATTTTGGGGTGCAACAGCATCGTACACCTTTTCCTTTATTAAGTGTTTTTGATTTTCTTTTAAAGATGAGAAGTGAGACTCAAGTTATCAAAGGAAAACATTCTAAGGGAAACTAGACTTACCCTAAGTTAGTTGAGTTTGAAGATAACCTATGGTTAGTGGGGTCTGAAAAATTAAATCTTCCTAAGAGATATCAAACTAGAAATATGAGTACAAGGAAATTATTAGTGAACAATATGGTCCTCCTAAGTCATGGTGGGTAAGAACGTGTATGAAACATAAATGGGATGAAACGATGGATCAGGTGGGTCGGTTGCATGGTGCTGAGACGCACGACTTATGGTGTGCAACATACAAGGCTTGCTTTTGGGTGTGATGGAGTGGAATGATGGTAATCGAGGAACCCTAAAGTCACATGAAACTTTATTTATTTATTTGAAAATGTACTCGACGTTGGATCGAGTATCTTATTTATTTCATTTTTTTGAGATTTCGTTTTCTAGCGATTTGTTTTATCTTTTCTATCCTAATTATAGAAATTATACAAACATACAAGTTCTAAGATATTACATCATTAAGTACACAAAATATAATAGAGGCATGACAAAACATAATCCAAGTCCATAAGCAAATCCTCGAAAAATACCTTGCACAAAAAAGAAAATAGTTAGTGAATGGCATGAATATGAATATGCATAATATGATGGAAATGAATTAGAATGACAAAAATATCAAAATAATGTAAAAAATGTGAAATTAATTCCTTAGGGTCTCTAACCTGATTATAACATTGTGTTAAAAAATCTCTTAGAAATTCTAAGTCTAACTATGTCAAATGGTTACTTAAACTTGCCTAAATTTCAATCACAATTTTATGCAAATCACAATATCAAAATAGTGGTTAAAATGCCCTAAAAAATACACCAAAAATATTCTAGGTACTTTAATTTTTCCTCTAATCATAGAAAAATGAATGGGCAAAAAATGTTACAGGATGTGGTAGAAATAAAATGTACAAATTTATGTGTTTATGAAGGAATTCAATATAAATCAATTAAAATGAAAAATCGAATTTAAATTGAAAAATGCAAAAATTCAGAAAGTAAAAATTGGGAATGTTTCTAAATTGAATTAATATCCTACTATAACTTTTGGGGATTTTTATTATGCATTTTAATATTTTTTTGTGAATTAAAATGAAAGGGTATGAAATAGAAATTAAAATAAATGAAAATAGAGAGGGGGTGTGTTGCACCCCAAAATTTGCCCTCACAATACAAGACTTTGTGTGCTAAGAAGGTTCACAAGGTTCACAAGACCTTTCATGAGGTTCATGAAGTTGACAAGACACTTTATGAGGTTCACAAGGTTCACAATACTTACAAGACCTTTCATGAGGTTCATGAAGTCTACAAGACACTTCATGAGGTTCACAAGACCTTTAATGAGGTTCACAAGGTTCACAAGACCTCCCATGAGGTTCACAAGGTTCACAATACATCTTATGATGGTTCACAAGGTTCACAAAGTTCACAAACAGTCAGAAGATTTGACAATTCCCTCAGACAATGCATCCTCCTAAGCAGTGCATCCAAAACCAGGGTTTTGACTTTAATCAGGCTAAATGGATTTCCAAGACTTCAAATGAGCTTCATAATATCTTATATGTGTGTAAGAAACCCCATGACAAGTTTCAAGACTTTTCTCAAAGGTTTGCTCAGTCAGATGATCAGATAAGTCAAAATCAGTCAAAGGAGTTAAAAAGTCAAACTGAGGTCAACTGTGGTCAAACCAAAGTCAAACTTCATGATTTTTTGCCAACATCAAGTATATGAAGTAAAATTCATCATTTGATCAAGGGTTGATCATGATTCATCAAAGAGATTCCAGATCATCAAGAATCAGGAGTTTCTAAATTAGGGTTTCCTTAGGAAAAGTCAACTGAACTTTGACCAGCCATAACTTTCACATGCTTCATCACCAAGTTTCCATCCAAAGCTCATTTTGAAGGAAATTTAATTCTCTACAACTTTGTGTCTCACAAGCCAAGCCCAAAAATGCTTCATTTGGAAGGTATGTGCTAAGACATTATAGGTCCTTTTGAAAGTCAACAAAAAGTCAACAACTTCAAAAGGGCATAACTTGAGAATGGTAAATCATATGGATATGAAACCAGTGGGGTTGGTTAGAGGACTCTTCAAGCTTTCCAAAATGTCAAAGAACACCCTCATAGCATTAAAGTTGAAGGATTTGTGCCCTTGCAAAGTTGGGAAATTTTTGAGTGGTTTATGAAGTAAATGGGGTCTTAAAACCATAATTCTTCAAATGGGCTGACTTTTTTGTGACCCAATTGGTTCCATGACATCATGCACGAAATTAACTTAATATTTTCATTATTTTATTTATTTTATTTTTATTTATTATGATTTTTTATATTAAAAATCATTTTAAATTCAAATAAAATATAAAATGGTGAAGATTTAAAATGATTTGTCTTCTAGAATGTCATAAAGTTTATTTGGATCTAATTGATACAAGAGTTATGAAGATTATCTTAAAATAGCAAGTTCATATCAAGAATATTCAAATTTTAAAAGCCAATCTTTTTCAATCTCAAACTACCAAAAAATCCAAAGTCTTGAGCAATGTTTTTGACCTAATTCATTCACCCATATATATAGAACATTTAGCAATCAAAAGAACGAATTCACAGCCTCTCATATCATCTTCAAGCTTCAAAAATTTCATCCAAAACTCAAATTCGGTTTGATACTTCTAGCCCCTTTCAAGACAAACTAAAGGTTGCAAATCATTCCTGGAGGGTCATATAATGTTTCTGGATCACTAAAACATCCATTATTGCATTGAAACTCCATAACCGAATGCATCATATTCATGTCTTTGTGCTTTTTTAGATTTCATACATATGACTGGTTTTAAGTATATTTGACATTTGTTTTGTGTTTATGAGGTTACAAGGAATGTTTCTGGACATTTAAATCAAAGTTTCATGGCTTGAATCGAAAACTGCCATGGCTAGGGTTAGAGCTTTCAAATTAGGGGTTCACGAAATACCTAATTTATATGACTAATGAAACCATGGTTGGACTGTATTCATTGCAAGGATCATGTTTGTATGTTTAATTTGACGAAATTTTACACATTATGAGAGATACAATTTTCGCAGGTTCTTGAAAGTGAGAATTCGTAGGAAAATTTGCAGGTGTATTCGCAGGTGTTTTCGCAGGAAATATGAGGAAGAAGAAGAACCCTGCGAGCGAATTTCATAGTTCAAAAATTTGTTTTAAAATATTATGTTATTGTTTCTGTTTGTTTCACAAGCATTGTGCTTGGCCCAGTGGTAGGGAGCGCATGTGTTATACTGGGAGGTCTTTGGTTCGAATCCTGGATTCAACCAATTTTTTCTTATTTTCTTGTTTAATGATTAGTCTTAATATATTATGAACTGTAGTCACCATATGGACAGATGCGCCCTCCCGGCTGGAATGGAAAGTGTGTTTGTGTGCAATGTAAAGGTCCTGGGTTCGATCCCCCCAGGCCTTTTGTTTTCTTTTCTTTTTCTTTGATTTTTCAGGAACAAGACACAAAACCAATTTCTCTCTTTTCTTTAGCACCAGGCGCGCGCTGGCCCAGTGGTTGTTGTTGCTGGCTTGAGTGCTTGAAAGCAAGAGGGGCTGGGTTCAATTCCCAGCCAAGGTAAGTTTTTCTATTTTTTCTCCATTAATTTGTTTTTGCTTGTTTATTATTATTATTAATCCTAATTAAAACTATAACCCTAAAAATATATCTTTTTAAAATCCTAATTGTTTTTATAAATGTTAATTATGTTTCTATACTTTTTATTAATATTATTTATCTACAAATTATCATTAGATAATCTTAATAATGTAAATAATTTTTAAATTATGTTTAAGACAAATAAATTCTTAACTTAATTTGTGTAAATATAATTAATTTTATTTTCATAATATGCATGTGGTTTATAATTTGTTTATAATTTAAATCTTGTATATAATTATGTTTAAAATTAAAATTGTCAATTTAATTTTGTCAATATAATAATATGGCATAAATAGTTTATAACTTAATTTTTATATATAAATAATTCTTAAATATATGTTTAGAAATAGTTAAAAATTGCTAAATTAATTTTGTAATTATAATTTTATTTTCTATAATATGTTTATCATTAACTTATTTTTATAATTTGCACATAACTTAAAACTTTATAGTAATTAGTATAATTGTTTATATTTTAATATTAAATAATAATCGTTTATAAAATTGAATTTTTAATTATGTTCTTGTTTATTTCATTATTATTATTATTAATTATGTTTATATGATTATTACTAACCCCATTTAATTTTATTATTATTATTTTCACTAACCCAATTATAATTATTTATTTATTTTGCTTACTATATTTAATTTTGCTTAATTATTATTATGTAATTGTTCCTTGGTGTAATATTTAATAGTAATGTTTAAATTATTTATTTTAGGCTATGGTTAGTAAATAGGGAGTGTAAATATGTTTGTATATTTAAAATTAATTTAGATCATTTAAATTTAAAGATAAATATTAAAATTGTACACTCACACACGTAAGTCGATCTTTGATCGCCATCTCACTTCCTTAGGGATACCTCTCATGTTGCCTAATCAAAAAGGTCAAGTAGGGTGTATAAAGCAAAAGTCCTTCAAAATAAAGTCATCTAGTCCCTTAACAAATAAAAGATCAAGTCCCTTTCGAATGTTGCCTTCGTAATGATCTTGTCCCTTTCGAATAAAGATGATAGTCCCTCCAAAATTGCTTATACACCCCACAGTTGCCTACATAAACAGATGTCCCTTCACTTGTCCCTCACATCCAAGGTAATGACTACCTATTCCTTAATAATAGGGATAGTCTTAGCACTTAAGGGATTCAAGAACAGAAAAGACTCAAACTTAGGGTAGGTTCCTCCTAGATACTTGCTCACTATTCAAAAACTTTTCAAACACTTCACATTTCAAACAATTTTCAAAACAAAGGTTTTTTACGCATCCGTACATGGATCATTATAAAACTCTTAAGAAAATTTTTATTCACACACTACACTTCTCAAAACAGTTTAAAGTGAGCTAAGTAACTAAGAGCCCATAGATAACCATGGATGTAAAGGGTGCTAACACCTTCCCTTTACATAACCTACCCCCCGGACCCAAAAATCTTTTAAAAGGTCTTTCCTGTTCTTTTATGCCTTTCCTTTGGATAAAATAAAAGTCGGTGGCGATTCTTGCTATCCGCAACATAACTAAAGTCAGTTCTCCCACCGTGTTACAGGGTGAAAAAAAGAAGTATTTTCAGTTAATAAAAGATATGGGCTTTGCATGGGGAGTGCAGATAGTAGTCTGATAAGGCCCACCTGCGCTAGGTTTAAAGGCTTATACCATGCTCCTTCAGTCAACTAAGTTGACTCAATCTGGAGCGTACAATCCTGCTGACTTACAAAGTATGCTCATCGAACAACTCTTAGACAAAAGAACATGGAAGTTATGATGGAAGACGCGCACAAGACCGAAGGTGATACCGTGAAGATGACTACGACGTTCGAAGGTCATGCCGTGAAGATGATTGCGTTCACGGTATGTTGCTCTGATGAATCGGTTTCGATTATTTGCTCGTTCTTGTTGATTCGTTTTTCTTGTCTCTTTGTTGATGATGCAGTTTGTGTGATTTATGAAGATGCAGGATGTTCAAGAACAAAGGTTGAAGGTGGATAGTGTTCAGGATGAAGAAGGTGATGAAGAGTTGAAGATGAAAGAGGTTGAAGAATGGTTGTGAAGAGGTGAAGATGTAGAAGAATGGGAGAGAGATTCAGAGAATATGAATGAGGGAGATGACGAGAATGAAGTTGAAGATTGATGGTGATGATGAAGAATGGAGGATGAAGTGAAGAAGAGGATGAAAAAGAATGATGAATTGGGGGAAGAAGAATCGAAAAACTCAGAGAGTCCAACTGCAGCCACTTCCTGGTTTTATAGAAGGGAGATTGCAGGCTCCTCTTGCACTTTTCAGGTGATAATCAGTTTTGAATCATAACTGATTCGGTTAAGTTTGTTAGATAATTGGTTAGGAAATCTTTTATTGATTTTCTGTTTTAATTTTAATTGCTATGAGCTCCGTTAGTATTTTTTTTGCAACTGATTTTATGTTAACCTCCTGGATTTTTCTAAATTCATTATGTTGGCCAATCCTCTTTGTTATGCAGGGTCTGAGATGATCAAAGGGGAGGGAACTTTCAAGGGCATAGAGAGATGGACGAAAAATATTTATGGTGGAAGACAATTGATTGGAGACGGATGAAGATCGTTCAAATGTTGTTGAAACTGACTATTGATAACTGCATAATGCGGGAGAACGGATGAGAGTCTTGGCGAAGGAAACTATTAAAGGGAAATAACTCAGACCGTAGACAAATTTAGTTGTTTTTGTAACTGATTTTTTTTTGGTCATTAGCATCATGTAAACTAAAATTCTGCTTCTGATCAATTCCTGTTATTAGTGCTCTTACCCCCCCTTGTTATGAACTTCTGTTATGTCCATGGAATGAAAAGCGTTGCAAAACTGTAGATGTAGAAATATGAATTATTTTTTGTTTTCTCTTATGTACATTATCCCGAATTTTGAACCAGTCCCCATGCATGTACTTTGATCAAGAAATTTTAGTAAGGTTGAAGTGAATTTTGCCGAAATGCTTGTGCATTGGTGGAACCAATGAAACTGTACGGCTACTTGTGCTAGAGTTTATAATGTATAGCCAGTAAGTTGTTTGCAAAAATAAGGGCCACGTGGAGTCCATCATCTCCTACTCTCTATATGTTCTTCTTCTTTCTTTTCCTCTCTTTTTTTTAATAATTCTTGGGATGTAAAAAAAATGAAACAAATGGCTTACGTTGCGTGGGCTTAGTGAATGTATGATTTGAAATCCTGAAAGTTAATTGGGCTTTAATTGATGGACATGAATCTTAAATGTTTGGAAAATGGATAGTGGTGTTATGACAATGGGACCAAACTGGTTTTGAATGACTATTGTACAGACAATTGGACCTGTATATTAACCTAGACTTGAACATGGACATTTGAATAATTATGGACATCAAATGTGGTTTTGAACGATGATTTTAAGAATGGAATTAATGGGATGGTTCTAGATTTATAATTTGGGTAAAGAAGTGAAAATGGACTAATGAACTGTAATAATATGATAATGAGATTGATTCTTTTTTTTAGACAAGGGTATAGAAGTTGTATTTAATGGACATGGCTTTTAGAAAGCGGGTATGACCAAAGACTCAAAATAGCTTTTATTTATTTGTTTTAAGATGGACACTTGGGCTTTGAATTCGCATTGGACCAAATGGTCTGGACGAATGACGATGACCCTAGCATTTTACAATCATAATACATTCCTCTGAAACTTGTACACCCCGAAACCACTCGAAGGGAACCATGAGCCGAATATCGATAAATCATGACCTCAAGACATTGAATCAACCATTGCCATTCGTAACAAAATGCACTCCATGCTACTTTTCCCTCTCATCTTCACAATGATATTTGGTGCACTTGAGAATTCTAAACCTGCAAAAGAGAGCGCTCCACAGGGTACTGCAAAACCCCAATTGCTCCCAGTAACATGCATACACCAATGAATGCTTGATGGAAAGGCGAATGAATGCCAGACATAAAGCCATTTAGATGTCTATAGATATGAGGGCAAATTTTGGGGTGTTACAAAACGCAAGAATCTCTAATTGTGTGCTCTCGAATAAGACCCTTGACGATGTACATACTTTGTTTCAAATCCCTAAACACTGGAGATATAAGGGAGATAAACCCTCACTAACCCCTTTGAGACTTGAAGTAGGAGTTTTTTTCTCGCACGAAAAACCCTCACATGTAACCCAGGGGCAGGGTAGATATCAGCTAGTCGGACCAAGCGTTCAGGCTTTCATAAAGGAGTGTATTTGGGGATCCATTACATCCCACTATGCTAATCAAGAGGTCCAAAGACCAGAAACCACAATGGTTATCCAAATCAAGAGGTCCAAAGATTGGAAGCCACAATGGTTATCCTTCATCGACCAAAGAATGAGGTAGTCACAGCCCTCTCAAAGCAATCAAGACAAACAGTGTCACAAGATTTGTTCAAAAAAAAAGAAAGAAATGAAAAGCCCGCTAAGCCGAAACTTGAAAACAAGCGACTTAGGCAAAAATTAGGGCATCCTGCTGGACTCCACAGTCAAATATTCACAATAATCAGTCCAGGCAAAAGCTAGGGATAAGCAAAAGAATGAAAGGCGAAAATTTCAAAAAGGATTACACAAGAAAGATCCTTAAGCAAGAACAAATTTGTGTGATACAGACATGAAAGACAAAGGGGTGACTGACTCTAAACGACAACCTGATTGGTGCTTGAATCGATAGCAGCAATGGTTCCTCAACCGACACGAAACCCGTATGAAAGGTGAGTGGTTGTGAAAATTAGCTGAACATAGGAATGGAGAACATCGCGAAGAGTGGGTGGGCACAAATAAACTTCGAGCCTATATCCTTTATTTCTATAACCGTGAACCAGACCACAATACAACCCTCAAAAGTCCTAACTGAAACAGGGTTACTTTGAGAGCATACTACCACGAGGCCGTGTTCCTGACTCCTATGAGTTGTGCTAAAATATCCTTGTTGGTATTGCATGTACATACTTTCATTCAAAAATAATGTTGTATCTTAACCAGTGATTCGCTCACAAAGGTTTGCGACCCCTTTTCAAAACTTCAAGATTGACATGTGTGTTGCATTAGAATTTTCATTCTCATAATAAACATTTTCTACTTGCATACATTTGTTTGACATCATAAGAAGTGCACATACGGAAATTCAGTCCAGAAGCTTAAGCTTGACAAGTTGAGAAGTCTAAAACTTTTGAAAGACAGTCACGTCGAGGTGCACTTTTCCGAGAAAGCTCCATTGAGTAAGGACTTTCCCAACCAGTCATGGTAAGAGCTAGCCAATTCGGGCAGTTATGTCAAGCAATCTGTTCAAAATTTAGCCTAACTGGGGCAATCACCTCGAGATTCAAATCTCTCTAGGAGCAAATATTAGTCAGTCAAGTGCAAAACTATTCAAATACTCGTATTGGGGCAGGCCACCCCAATAGCACGAGAATTCATTCTTTCCCGAAGACAGACAATCGAAAGCATACGTCCAGAGTTCAGAATACCAAGACAGCTTTACTCTTGAAGGGTTTCTATGTCACCCTCTTGTCATAATCTTAATGACGAGTTCATTATCCAACCAGCGGTCGCTCGATAAGCCAATTCTCTCATTCAGCACTTCTGACAGCTACAAACTCATCTACATTGACAATGGTTACCTCTTCAGCAAGGTTATTACGCCAATTTATGTAGTCACTGCGATACTTAAGAGTTTAAAGACACTAAGTCTTTTGTGAAATCCTCCTAAGTTAAAGTTCAGGCAAAGGCAAGTTATCCCCAGCACGAGACTACTTGAAATCCTTCCTCCTTAGCAGGACATGTTTCCATTTTGTTATCCATAGTAGACGGATGGAAGTTATCCCCAGTAAAGTCACAAACTTTTTCTCTCCAACAGGTTTCCTTGATCCTGTTCCTCAATAGATCTAAGGTGGATCCTATTCCCTAGCAGATCTTAGACAAATTTCTCTTCCCCAACAGATCTTGGAAGATTTCTTTGCTCCAGCAGAGCAACAAGGATTGATAATCCCCAAACAGAGAGTTCTCTTCCCGCGGTGAAGTATTTCTTACAAGAGTTCATGTATTTCCGGAAACCAGCTAAACGGTTATCTTCCCCACAGAGGTCCAGAAGGTTCAGGTAGACGAAGAGTACTCCTCAGCAGAGCCTTGACAAGACCTTTCCCCCATCTAAGTCGGAAAGTCGTCGATCCCCCAGCGAAATCTTATGGGTGAGATTCAATCCCCAGTGGTTATGGAATCCCCAAGTAGGTTCCTCAAATCTAAAGTCCAATTTATTTTTGGCAAAGGTGATAATTCGGGACAGGTGAATTATTCACGATCTTCTCCAGCAAAGATGTTATCCCCACAGGGCTTCTCGAGATCGAATCCGCGATCATTGCATTCTCAACAGAGTTAGTAGGGACTTATTACTTCCGCATCAGGAATTCTCTTTGCAACTGTATCAGTTCATTGACATACTCAAGACATAACATCCCCAGTGTCATGGGGCATCATGCCATGCAATTCAATATATGTGTACCCAGCATAATCCAAGTTTGATATCTTGTAAAGTACAGCCGTAGACTGGCCAAAGTCCGTCCTCAGGGTGGCAATTCCTTAAGGCCCAGCCGCAGACTGGCCAAAGTCCATCCTCCTGGTGGCAATAACTTAAAGTCTAGCCACAGATTGGCGAAAGTCCATCCTCCGGGTGGCAATTTCTTAAAGTCCAGCCGCAGACTGGCCAAAGTCCATCCTCCGGGTGGCAATTCCTTAAAGTCCAGTCGCAGACTGGCCAAAGTCCATCCTTCGGGTGACAATTTCTTAAAGTCCAGCCGCAGACTGGCCAAAGTCCATCCTCCGGGTGGAGAATTCCTAAAGTCCAACCGCAAATTGGCGAAAGATCATCCTCAGGGTGTCAAATTTAAAAAGTCTCCCGTAGCGAGCAGCAGCCCCCGTAGTGTGGCAAATTCTCAAAGTCTCCCGTAGTGAGCAAAAGTCTCCCATAGCAAGCAAATGTCCCCCTTAGTGGGAAAAAGTCTCCCGTAGCGAGCAGCAGCCCCCGTAGTGTGGCAAATTCTCAAAGTCTCCCGTAGTGAGAAAAAATCTCCCATAGCGAGAAAAAGTCTCCCGTAGCAAGCAAAAGTCTCCCGTAGTGAGCAGCAACCCCCGTAACGTGGCAAAATTTGTAAAGTCCCCCGTAGTGTGGCAAAAGTCTCCCGTAGCGAGCAAAAGTCTCCCGTAGTGAGCAGCAGCCCCCGTAGTGTAGCAAGATTTCTAAAGTCCCTTGTAGTGTGGCAAAAGTCTCCTGTAGTGAGCAACAACCCCCGTAGTGTGGCAAGATGTCCAAAAGTCTCCCGTAGCGAGCAGCAGCCCCCGTAGTGTGGCAAAGTATCTTGAAGTCCAACAGTAGATTGGCGAAAGTCCATCCTCAGGGTGGCAAAGTATCTTAAAGTCCAACCGCGGATTGGCGAAAGTCCATCCTCAGGGTGGTAAAGTATCTTGAAGTTCAACCGTAAATTAGTAAAAGTCCACCCGCAGTGTGGCTAGTCAATAGTTGTTCGACTCCATCCAAAAAAAAATACATCATTAAGGCATCGTTGCAGCCTATCAAAGTCCACCCGCAGCGTGGCAAGTCAGTAGTCTTCTGGCATCACTCAAAAGGCATCTCCCATTTACTATTTTTCCCATCATAATTATATCCAAGCAGAGTTCGTTCGGGTTGAGTTTATTTCCATGTTCTTCTGCCACAGAGTGCAAATTTTCTGGTTGTTTTTAGTATTCAATCCCTGCATACCTTAAACGTTTGAAAGAAACTGCTATCATCTATTCAGGTTTACAGTTGATTGAATAGGGGCAGCTGTAACACCCCAAAATTTTCCCTCTTATTTATTACTTTAATTGGCTCATGCTCCACTTTATGTTTGCCTTGCATTAGGTCATGTTTACAATCATTCGAATCGTTGATTTTCTCCAAAGCATGGGATCAGGACTTTCTCTAGGCCAGGGCTTCTCGAATCTTTGAGGTTTATTTCACTCAAGTTTGGAGGTGGACTCCGAAGGCTTTATCATTATGGGTGTTTGTACCAAGACTCATCAAGTGTTCAATCCATTACATGTTTTCTGCTTCATGGCCGAAGGTCAGGGTGTTCATGAAAAGTATTATATATTTCCCAAGTTTCTTCATAGCCTCTTTGATTTTGAGTTGAAGAGTCGAATTAAAGCCAGAGAACATTGAGATGGAAATTTGCTTTTCAAGATGCTTAAGATTTCTCTTTACATCAAGACATAAGGATACCGTGTTGTATGCATAGGATCAAGTTATTATTCTTCAAGGGGAGTTTAGTGTTAAGGTCCCGTAAGATACACATAGTTTGTTCTCATGTTACATGAAGATGGATGTCAGATGATGTTTATTCGGTTTTCAAGTCATCATGGTTATTGGTTTTGGCTTCATGGTTAAGTTTGTGTTATGAATGGTTCTAAAAGAAATGGGCGTGCATGAATTAGGTTGTGTTAAGTTTTGGAATCCAAATTAGAATATTGATTTGAGGAAGTCAAGACTCGTTCACTCATCCCAAATCAAAGTTTACATTAGTTTCTTTATAGATTTCACTTCTTGAGTTTGACTTCTAATTTTAAGGATTGGTTCATTTGATTCTTAATGCTTTCATCAAGTTGGATTTGGAAATTTAAGGGAAGACAGTGTGGTGGTTTCAGATTCCAAATGTTAATCACATCTATGCATACTTCCAGTTTCAAGGCCATTGACGTAGACAACAAGATGTTTTTTATCAAGGATTTGGAGCTTTACCTTCTATTATTTTTATGTTGATTTCAATTGGACTCAATTTGGATTACATTACTAAGGTTGATTACAAATCCAATCATGGAGTAATACACAGTCCAAAATAGCCATAAGATGTAAAGTTAATAATAATCGGAAAAGTTTGTTACAAAGAATAAAGATGTACAAGGGTTCTAATACTACCAGCCTATACCTAAGAGGCCAAAATCCCGTTTCTCACACCTCTTGTAAAGTCCTTCCAGCAGCATACAAATTTACAGCATGGTCTCACTTTTTTCTTAGGCAGCAACACGCTCAATATTCATGTTACGCCAAAAATCGTGTTACTCCTTCATCTTCATGCTAATATCATCATGACCGAAGTTATTACACTTCATCACGCATCTGCGACAACTTGATTCATCCTTCACTTCACTTCACCATACTTAGTCAACAATCCATCAAACCTGTCAAAACATAGAAAGGAAAAAACGCAAGTACCGAATGCAGTGGCGATAAGCAAGAAATAAATTCAGATATACAAATTCAGTTACCATAGGAAAACAAAAATCATAAACACAGAAACTAGAAAATTCACTAATTTTCTATCAGAATAGGTTACAACTCACACAAAAAATCATTTGAGAAAGGATGTAACAGATCACTCTCATAAAATTCAGTGACAGGAAAAACAGGAAAACAAAATGCAGCAAATCTTCATGAGTTTCTTCACTATCCAATCTCCAATCCGCAAATTAATATCCCCCTACTTCAATTCTTCTTCACCATCATTCATCAATACCTACAAACCTAGATTTAGCAACATCAACGCGTTTCAAAGACGCAATTCGCCGCGGATCCATTATCAACAACAATAGGATCAAGCAAAAAACAATAAGTGCAGAAGGAGAAGAAGCAGAAGCGGAATGCGTTAGAACTACACCTGAACTATTCCGCTACAATCCTCGTCGAAATCACAAACCTTCATTCGCGTTAGCCACAATAACATGTGAGAACGCAACTGGTTCAGTGACTTCCAGGAGCTAACATCTGTAACCATCTACAACTTCTCTCAAATTCGGAGATTCGGTCTTTAAAAAACATAAACTTGCAAGTTCAAGTAATAGAAGAATCAATACAAAAAAAGCAATTACACTTCCTAACCAATTTCATAACAAACTTATAACAGAAACTTAACTGAGAAATCCCTGAATTTCCCTCTTGATCTTCATCTATAAGAGACAGGTTGCTGCAATTTCATAACCCCTTCCACTTTTTTTTCCAGAACTTTCTTCAGTCAATATTCCTCACCATTTTTCTCCATATTCCTTCTTCTTCATCATCACTCATTCAATCTTCTTCCTCTCATTCATTCTCCATCAATTTTCTTCACGATTTCACCATTTCCTCCATATTTCTTTAGACTCATTCACTCTCCACCATTCCTCTATCTTCTTCATCCTTCAAAGATTCAGTCTGCAACCTCTTCTTCATCAAGAACACACCTTCAATTTGTTTCCATGGCCACCCTCTTCAACATCAACAATCTTCAATCAATCCTCCTGAATCCTCTTTAAGAATCCGATCGGAACCTCGTCCATCATTGCAACTTCGTCAATCACTACGTTGATTCAATAACCACCTGCGATCAATCAACAACACCTCATCAATAATAACTCAAAAAGAGAAATGGAAGGGGAATCGAGTTGAAACCTGAGAAAAATATATTGAGCAGAGATCATAATTCACATACCTCTATTCACGTCTTCACCAAAATCGTCATATCAACTTCATCGTTCTCGTACGTCCTCAATATCATAATCTTTGAGCTATCATCACAATCCTGATCGAATATGCGTCTTCAACGGTCACCGCCTCCATCAAGATCTGCGTCGCATCCCTACATCGCCACTGCATCAATAACATCTATAAACAACATAAGTTTAGAAGCAATTCGCAATGGCAAGATAAGAGAAGAAGATTCAAGACGAAGAACGATATCGAACAAAAATCAACTACATGTTGTTATTCGTCGACTTCTTCGAGTCGCAGGTACACACATACCGATATATCTTTGCGGCTTTGAAACTTAGAATCCGCTGTTAGTGGCTTAGTCTTGTTACACAGTGTTATGCTTTCGGAACGCATCGATCTGGATTATTTAGGTGATTTAGAGAGATTTTGGTTGACGGATTTGAGATAAGAGGAGAGCTCCAATAGGTTTTTGTTCATGTCGTTTTCGGTTTGGAGAGGGTGGTCGGAAGGAGCCACCGCCGCCGCTTGTTGGGTTTGAGAGAAGAAGGTGAAGGTGAGAGATGTGTTCTTGAGGAGAGAGAGGTTCGTGTGTTTTATGTGGTTTATGAACATGATAGGTTTTGATTATATTAATTTTGTGTTAATTGTAAAATTAATCTTAATTAATTGAAAGAATCAAACCCATAAAATGGATTTAATGCACCGTTTAGAGTCCATAAGAATCTCAAATTAAACTCATTAAAACCTCATTATCTTCCATCATTAATTTAGATTCTTGAGGATAAGATTGTGTTGTTTGTGGTCCATTCTGGCGGTGACAAGTGTCACCGTCCAGTAGGACCAGTGAAGGTGGTTCCTGCGCATGCTAGCCCATAATAGATACATATACACCTTGCGTTGTGAACCTTTGGATGAGGGGATTTGGAGAAGCTTTAATCAGACGGCCAGGATAAGGTCAAAGCGTTGACTAGAGGCACATGTTATGCTCCCTTAGGCCTAGCGCACATGGGCCTTTTCATATCACTCTCTGCACCCTTTCTTTGCAAGCCCAATGTTCTTTTAACTTTTTTTTACTTTGGCTTCACCCCCTTTCTTTTTTTCTTCAATTTTCTTTTATTTTCCTTTTAAAAATAAATTTTAAAATAGTTTTGTTTCACTAAAAAAAATTAGAAAATTTATAATAACATTTTTAGACATAATAAAAAATAGTTTGATTTTTATTTCTTTTGTTCGATTATTTTCGCAATTATTTCGGTTTTATGCCTTATATGCCTTAGAAATTCTTGCAAATTTTTCACCTTTAATTCATTTTGGCCATATTTTTGCATCCTCGTCTTCATTTCATTTACTAACACTCTTTTTTGTGGTGCGAGGATTCTCTTACGGATTTGGATTATTTTTATTTTTATGCCTTGATTGTATTTTGTGGTTTATACTTTGTGATGTAATAGTTGGAATTTTATGTGTGATACCTATAAATTAGGATAGAAAAAGATAAAATGAAGCGTTAGATAACCAACTTTCAAAAAATAAAGAAAAGGAGTTATCCGATCCAAAATCGAAGAATTTCAAAAAAATAAATAAATAAGGTTTCATGTGACATTAGGATCCCTCGATTATCAGCGCTCCACTCCAATACACCAAAAGCAAGTCTTGTATGTCGCACACCATAAGTCGTGCATCTCAGCACCATGCAATCGACCCACCTGATTCATCGTTTCATCCCATTTACGATTTACGCCCGTTCTCACCCACCATGACGTAGGAGGACCATTTTATTCACTATTACTTGTTGTATTCGCATTTCTAGTCTAATATCCGCTTAGGTAGCTTTAATATTTTAAGCTTCACTAATCATAGTTCACCATTAAACTCAATTAACTTAGGATAAGTCTAGTTTCCCTTAGATTTTTACCTTTTACAATTTGAGTCTCACTTCTCATCCTTTAAAGAAAATCAAAAAAACATTTAAAAGGAAAGTAGGTACAATACACCACGAGCCTTAAGCCATATGGGAAATGATTAGTGAAGGTCTCCTCCACTCTTCTAGAATTCTTTACAAACGTTCCATTGGGGGCGATCTTGGAAAGTATTCGCTCCTGTATCATAGTCTTTAGTGTTGTACCCGCGATAAACATAAAGTCAAAACACTTCTTCTAAAATATAATAAACCAACAAGAAAACACATCTTCTCTTCTCATCTCCCATTCTTTGCGGACGAATATGACTTGTCTCGACAGTTCAAACAGCAATACGGTAAACACCCTCGAGTCAGAGCCGGTAACACCTGAGCTAGAGCTATGGCAACATCATCCTAAAAAACACAAGCAAATCCCCACCTTAGTTAGATGAACTACGGCGACTCTGATCCTCATTTTCCTGATGAGGTACGTAGGCAGTGGGGTAGGGCCCATTCGAGCACATTCTTTATTTTCCCTACATTTCCCTCTTTCTTTCCATTTTCTTTTCCGATTCCCTTTCTCATTTCAGTTCCAGTTCCAGTTAGAAATTCTTTCGTTCATCAGCTTTATTCTTTGACACCCTTTGAAACAGACTAACAAGCGTGGATCTCGTCGGGTACGGCAGACAGATTGAGGTGCTAATACTATCCCAATTCGTAACCGACTTCCGGACCCAGATCTTTGGTTCGCAGGACCTTGTCATTTCCTTCTTCCTCAGGTTTGTGCAGCATTACCTTTCCCGTTCCTTCGGGATAAAAATGCCTGACTGGCGACTCTACCTTTTTTGCGCCACTTTCGCGTTTGTACTAGGATGAAAATCCCGGGAGCGACACTTCGCACCTCCCTTTTCAAGCCCAAATGTCATTTTTAACTAGGAATTACTTTATTTCCACCCCCTTTCTACTTCTTTGTTTTTTTTAATTTCTGTTTTGCTTGGTTTTCAATTTTAATCCATAAAAAATTATCAAAACTCATGATAAAATTCTCCAAAAATTACAGAGACATCCTAACTCAATTTAGAAGTTTTTCATACTTTTACTTTCTGATTTTAGTGATTGTTTCAATTTTATTTTGATTTTCCACTTAATTTCTCTTTCATGGAATCTCCTCGATGAACACTTCAATTGGTATAATTTATTTCTTCCACTTCCATTAACCTTTTTGCCCCATTCTTTTTGCTATTTTTAGAGGACTCATAAAGGCACCTGGAAATATTTTTGTTGCATTTTTAAATCCATTTTATCCACTATTTTGTTAGTATTGTTTGTGCAAACTTGTGAGTAATTCTTAAGTTGATTTTGGTGATCATTTGGTATAGCTAGATTGTAAATTTTTAGGATACTTTTTTAACACAACATTAGTTTCTGGTTAGTGACTTTAGGGAATTAATTTCATATTTTTTCCAGGACCGTTGCTATTTTTTTAGAGCCTTGATTGCACTTAACTTTTCCATGTAATTACACCTTGATAATTAGGGTTTTATGGACATAGTTTGATTAGGTTTGATCTTAGAACCTTAGAATGCCTTGATGTGGTTTAGCTAATGAATTTAGAAGCTTGTTATAATTTAGGATCCTTTAGTTTTAGGACTTAAGCTTAGGATTCCTTCAAGTGTGTTTCCTTGATTTGGTTAGCCTTTGTATTTGCTTTATATGTTTAATATGCATCATGAAACTAATTTTTGTTTTTTAGGGAGGTTGAGGTAAGACTTTGGTTATGTATTTATTCCTCATCTCTTTATGCTTTAAAGTTGTGCCTTAGCATTTGTACTCTACTTGTATAGGCTTCCCTTTCTTTAGAAACAACTTAACTTCCTTAGGAAGTAAGTTAAGTTCTAATTCTCTTTTCTTCTTTTCCTTTTCTCATTAGGATTAGAAAACCACATAAACCATTAGGATCGCCTTTGGCATATAATAAATAACTTAGGGTTGTATCTTAGTCCCCTTAATTTGTATTTTTTCAACTTGAGTCATTCTTTCTCATCTCATAAAGAAAATAATAAAATACCTAATAAAGGTTGAATATTCTCATATGACATGAGACTTTGTTGCGGAGTACTTATACACATTCTGTTTCGGGGCGAGGTGTAAGTTATTTACCACGATGGATAAGTCTTAGTATGAGAATATTCACAAACAAATTAAAAATACTTCTCATAAAAGACAAAACAACAAACAATAAGCTACTTTCCTGCGGGAACTCTCTTCTCATCTCACTCACGCACAGCGCGAACTTGCGACAACTTGTCTCATTTGCAAGAAGGTATACGCACTCGTTCAAGGCGAGCCTGCAACACCTGAGCATAGACATAAGCGGTTCCAGCTCATAAAAAACACAAACAAAAAGTTCTCGCCTTAGTTAGGCGAACTACGTCGACTCTGATCCTCATTTTCCCGATGAGGTACGTAGGCAGCAGGGTAGGGCCCGTTCGAGCACACTCTTTATTTTCCCTACATTTTCCCCATTCTTTCTTTTCATTCTCTCCTTTCCAGTTCCAGTAGTGGTTTTTATTCAATAGGAGTTTTATTCCTTACCCTTTGAAATAGACAAATAAGCGTGGATCACGTCGGGTACGGAGGACGGTATGGGTTGCTAATACCTTCCCAGGTCGTAACGGACTCCCAAACCCAGATCTTTGGTTCGCAGGACCTTGTCCTTTCCTTTTCTCTTAGGTTTATGCAGCATTACCTTTCCCATTCATTCAGGATAAAAATTCCTAGTTGGCGACTCTATCTTTTTCCGCGCCACTTTCGCGTTTGTACTAGGATGAAAATCCCGGTGTCATACCCCAAATTTTTCCTACCCATATAAGTTTAGTTGTATTTGTGTTTTATGATTACTAACCCCTATTCAAAAAAATTCAAAAAATATATACATTGTGTTGCTTCTTTCTTATTGTCCAAAGATCAGGTATCGAAGGGATAAAAACATGGTTAAATCAGGGCTATTAAGACAAAGGTGGATTGACTTCAAATGTGGCACAATTGAAAATTATCAAGGGATCAAAATTGTTTTCCAAGTCTATTGGCTTCAAGATATTCCAATATTTATTTCAATTTATGTTGCAAGCTTTGTTGATTTCAAGTTTGCTGCTAGTCATGAGTGAGAGATCTTACAAAGTGTTACCAAAGTATTCTACATGATGTTTTCTTGCTATACCTCAAGTTGAAGTTGTGTTTCAAGTGATCAAGTCTTATTTCATGAATTTGAAGAAGATTCCTTCAAAGTCCCTACAGACTGGGGCAAGGCAGTTATAAAATGAGGCCTTACAGCTAAGCCAAAGCATAATCAACATGCATTGATTATGTCGCTACGCTCATTTGAAATTCATCATGACATCAGTCAAATAAGTTGAGAGTTCTCTCAGCAACTTACAACTTCAACAATGGATCAAGACTTGGGGCACCAAATATGGTCGTATCCATCCTCCGACCAGATTATCGTCGGATACCAAGTGTTGAGAAGTCAATACCCTCCACCACCCAAAAAAAAGTCTAATTTTATTGGCAACCACCAAAAATCTTAAAGTCCAATTTCATTGGCGCCCTCAAAATTCCCAAAAGTCCACTATGGTGGCAACTACCAGAAAGCCAAAAGTCCAACTGTGTTTGGCACATCTCAAAAGTCCAACAGTGTTTGGCACAACTTAAAAGTCCAAGTTCTCTTGGCAGTTCTCACAATCCAATCTTATTCAACTCTATGTTGATATCTTTGCCTTTTCAACCCTGTGTTGATACCTTTTCAACTCTGTGTTGATACCTTTACCTTTTCAACTCTGTGTTGATATCTTTACCTTTTCAACCCTGTGTTGATGATACCTTTTCAACTCTTTGTTGATATCTTTACCTTTTCAACTTTGTGTTGATATCTTTACCTTTTCAACCCCGTGTTGATACCTTTATCTTATTCAACTCTGTGTTGATATCTTTACCTTTTCAACTCTGTGTTGATATCTTTATCTTTTCAACCCCGTGTTGATACCTTCACCTTTTCAACCCCGTGTTGATACCTTTCCTCTCTCAAACCCCGTGTTGATACCTTTAGCTTTTCAACCCCGTGTTGATACCTTTAGCTTTTCAACCCCGTGTTGATACCTTTGCTTTCTCAACCCTGAGTTGATACCTAGTGAGTCTTTTCACCCTTGCTTTCAAAAACCACTAAAAAACTGAAAAGTCCACCTGTGGAGTGGCATCTTTCCAAAGTCCAATTTTGTTGGCAACTACCAAAAACCTTATATCGAGCATATCCAATCATTTGCATCGTCACATGCATGACATGCATCATTCCTTCCCGAAAGCAAGAATGTCACCAATCACATCAATCATACAAAATCATTTGCATCAAAATTTCAACAATCACATTATATGAATCACTGTGCATCATACAATGCATAATATTCATACAAAACTTAGCTTAACAAGATCCAGGATCTAGGATGTGCATCTCGGGCAATCCTCTCAAAGTCGGCGGTATTCCTCTGAAAGGAGCTAATATCCCGCATGTGCTTGCGGATTTTTATATTCCCCAGCAAGTCATTCTTCAACTCTATAGTTGATAGTGATGATGCCCATCATCTCCTTTTTGGTTGCTCTCCAAGCAGAGAGTATCCTGAAAGTATGTTAGAGATACTGCTTTGGAATTCTCCGAAGAACCTTAAATCGAAAAGGTACTGCTTTGCTTGGATTAGAGAATCTCATTTGATCGAGATACTACTTTGACATTCTTCGAAGAGCCGTTATGTTTAAGGAACTGCTTCGCAAGAATCAAAGAATCTCAGGTTGTGGATAAGATATTATTCTAATATCATTTAAGATCCTTGATTGGAAGTAACTGCTTCACATGACCTAGAAAATATAATGCCATTGTTCGAGATGTTGCTTCAAGTATCACCGGAGAGTCTTGAGTGTGAGAAACTGCTTTGTTGGATTTGAGAACATCATTGATTAAGATACCGATTTGGGAATTCTCCGAAGAGCTTTTATTGTTAAAGAACTGCTTCGCATGACCCAAGGAATCACACGTTTTGTTAGGATCTTGTCCCCGGAGAAGCCCTAAATCATAAGGGACTGCCTTGTACGACTTGGAGAAGTTTATTCATCAAATTGGGATACTGCTTTGTTAGTACAAAGAATCTCAGACATTCTGTACAATCTACCATCTCATCCTCTTATTTCATTATTGCATTGCATTTCACACCTTCTCAGACAAATTTTGGGGTCTGTTTGTATCTAATTGACTTTCAACCTAAAAATTTGAACGACGTGCAACATTTTAACTTCTCCGGTTTCAAGATAATTAGATAGGGGCATCTGTCATACCCCAAATTTGTCCTACCCATATAAGTTTAGTTGTATTTGTGTTTTATGATTACTAACCCCTATTCAAAAAAATTCAAAAAATATATACATTGTGTTGCTTCTTTCTTATTGTCCAAAGATCAGGTATCGAAGGGATAAAAACATGGTTAAATCAGGGCTATTAAGACAAAGGTGGATTGACTTCAAATGTGGCACAATTGGAAATTATCAAGGGATCAAAATTGTTTTCCAAGTCTATTGGCTTCAAGATATTCCAAGATTTATTTCAATTTATGTTGCAAGCTTTGTTGATTTCAAGTTTGCTGCTAGTCATGAGTGGGAGATGTTACAAAGTGTTACCAAAGTATTATACATGATGTTTTCTTGCTATACCTTAAGCTGAAGTTGTGTTTCAAGTGATCAAGTCTTATTTCATGAATTTGACCTTAGATTGTGAATCAAGTTGCATTATGATTAAAAATTCAAGATATGATTGGCTTGGTGATCAAATTAGTTAATACAAATTCTTTAGGTCATGTGGTTGGAATCCAAATTTTGATATTGCTGCAAGTTGCCGATGTAGATTGAATAAATGGTCATGTTCATTGAAAATTTTACATGGTTGTGAGTCATATCAACATTTTGATGATGAGGCTATTCCACATAAGTATTTATGATGCAAAGGACCACTTTAGGCCACTCCATGCACAACAAGACCATACATGCATTAAAACACTACAAAGGGTCAGTTACATGCCAAATCATGGATCGATTTATGATTAAGAGGTAGAGACTCAATTAGAATTCAAATCATTCATGCTACTAGTCAAGTTCCAAGGGTGAATTTGAGTTTACAAGGTGCAAAGCTAAAGTGGTTCCTAAAATCCTAATGTTACAAAAGCAAAACTAAAGCTTTCATGTCCATTGTGTTTCACCATGAGCTATCATCCTCTTGGTACCATGGCAAGAGTTGCAGTTCCCCTCAAAAAGTTCATGCTCCATTTTAATCCATTCAAGCCATAGCAGCAACCTCATGACTTCAAGACCGCGGATGACCATCCTTCTTTTGCACATCTATCAGTAAAATTTCCAGAAGCTGATATAAGACATAACCTCATAAATGAAATTGAGATACCAATTCAAGTTTAACTCAAGCATTGAAGATAAACAATGGAGAAATACCAAAAATTGCCTCGGATTAATATATTCTTCATCATGTTCTTCTTTGCACCAAGTGGAATGCATAGCCTACAATAATGGAAAGGATGAGAATATTAGCAGACCCCAAATAACAACAGAATTCATAACAGTAGAAAACCTATTAAAACATTAGTTGAATAACCACAAAGGATTCAAACTGCAGAAAAAGAGTTCAAACCCATGACTAGGATGTATACCTTCCATCAAGTCTTCATGAAGTTCATATCTTCATATCCAGTTTTTACTTGCAATCACACCAACAAGAACAAGTTAATCTGAAGAGAATTTCTTCAAGCCATGTTTCATACCTACAAAGCAAAATACCATATCAAAATGACTTCACAAGGACCAATCTAGCCATACAATAATAAAGCAAATCAGAGAGTGAAGTTTATGTTGTACCAGTTAAACTTCATGCTGCCAAGGTCTTCTCCAAGTATTTTTTTTGAACTCACATCATCTCCAACTTTTATGGGAGCTCAAAGATACTCTTGGTCTGCACATAGTAAAAAATAAATTGCAAACATAGTGAAAATTCGAAGTCAGTAGTAAAGGAATAAGTTTTGTAATAACAACCCATGGTTTGCACATGCCAAATAATTTACATTTCAGTGAGGACCACCATTTGAGCTTCTAGAAACTCTTCTTTCACACTGCAGACAAACAAAAAGGAATGAGTCACTATCACAGGGTCCCCACATAAATCCTATGAAAAAATCCTAACGATTTCACAATTCCAGCTCACTCTCACACGAATATACCTCACTCGCACGCATCAGTCAAACCTCACACGATTTTCATTTCAATCTCCCACGTACCAAGTCCCCAATTTTCCTATAAAAACCAATCATTAGCAATGATTGAAAAGGGGACCTGCACAGAAACCCTAGCAACCTCTATACACACAAAAAACACAAAGAAACTCTCAGATTACCCTAGCGTCACCCTGCTAAAACCATTTTTTAAAAAAAGAAACCAAAATATAAAAAAAAACGTTCATTCATAAGAGTTAGCAAAGCCTCTTATCAAAGCTCTGCTTAGTTCGAGCTAAGCTCCATTCAAATCCCTCGAAGAAGCCAACAACAACAAGTAGAAAGAAGAAGACACAAACAAGAAGAAGAAGAAGAATGGCGAGCAGAGAAGAGTGGAAAGAAAGAAGAGCTTACCTTCTCTAAGAGGCGTCAGATTTTCATCAGACTTGCTCCGATTGGGTAATTTCTGAACCCTTTTCTTCTTTGAATTGAATAGCCATTTCTTAAGTGTTCTCGGATTTTGGGGGTCGCGGTTTAACCCTTAGATCGTGTCTTTAACCCTTTATGTTACCATGCACCCTCGTGTCTTTAACCCTTAGATCGTCAGCTGTGAGAAAATATGAAGATCAAACGTTCCTGATTCGTTTCTGGTAGTCCACATAGGTTGACCGAAACCCATGTTGTGCACCCTCCCAACGTGTGGGCTTTCTGGAAATTAGGCCTTGTATTTATGCCAAACACACCTTCCTGTTTTCTGACTACTAAATCAAGTCCATTTTCTTTTCTTATTTATTTCATTTGTTTATTTTGCTTCATTTCTTTTTATAAAGAAATTCTAAAAACCAAAACAAATATTCTTACTTAATTATTTTAAATAGTTTAATTTAATTCAATTAATTTATCAATTAATTTTATTAAATAATCCTATTTAATTTAATTAATTAGTTATCTTTCTCTTTCAAAAAAAACTCACAAAAATATTTTCTTGAGTATTTTGTTCAAAGTTTAATTTCTTTTTTATCATCTGATTAATTTCTATTTGAATATCCAAAAATCCAAAAACATTTTCATTGATTAATTTAATTAAATAACTTTATTTAATTCGATTAATTAATTTGATAATTAATCGAATTAAATATTTCTATTTAAATTGATTAATTAATTTTGCTCCATCGCTCGATTATGTGTGCGATGAATGTTTGCGTATGCTCGATCCTCCTTGCTTGTGACATGATGATATGATTGCTTGTGTGATTACTTTTGCATTTTTGACGATAAATTGCTAAGTAAAAAAAACGAACGCACATTATGACTAATCATTTCAAAGATAAACGAAATCTTTGGTCAAACGCCAAATAAATATCCATATGCAATTCACTTCATACACACACGTAAGTCGATCATTCCTTGATTGCCATCTGCACTACTTTGCACCTTACACCTTTCTCAACATTTTCCAACTTAACGAATCAACGTATCGCGCTTGTTTTCCATAAGCTAGTCTTTAGCTTAGTTTCCAAACCTTACGAGCCAAACGCATTTTGCCTCGCTAACAACCCAACAAATAAACCTCCATGTGCATTCACCTTTTTCGAGCGCATTGTGCCTCGCATTTGACCTTCAAAAAACCAAAACATCTCTTTAGACCCAAACCTTTGATCCAACGTCAAGTGGTCTTAAGTAATAGAACGCATTAATAATACGAGAACAATTGTACGCCACGAGCCTTAAGTGGTAGAAAGGAGGGTAATGAGCATCTCATTATTCGCTCTGATTATTTCGTCGCAAGACACTCGTCTTGTTGGTTCGAAATAAATCACCTCTACCCGTAGACTTTAGTGCGATTCGACTCCTAAATCCTTTTTTCGAAGAAATGTAATAAAACGAACAACCACTCACCCATATCAGGTCGAACTACGAAGCTCTGACTTTCCCATTGCACAAGGGAATACGTAGGCACGAGGATCTCAATCCTTGCCGAGCCCCCTAGGATCAATAAACCCCTTAGTTTAGCAAGTAATTCATAAGCATAGACATCCTTTCGCGCGTGACAACTTAGATGGTTCCCATCGAGTACAATGGATGTAGGGGGTGCTAATACCTTCCCCCTGCATAACCGACTTCCGAACCCAGGCAATGGTTTGTGACGACCTTGTCTTATCCCTTATTTGTGGTTTTATCTATATTTACCATTTTCCTCTTTGGGAATAAATAAAATTAGGTGGCGACTCTCATGTCAGCCCAGCCGCGACCACGTTCGCGAGGATCGTATTTTTCGAGGTACGACACCCGGGAGCGACAGTTGGCGACTCTGCTAGGGATCGAACCCAAAATCTCTGGTTCCCCCTTTGAGAGTCAATCCTAGCGCATGTTTGTTTTTATTTCTTTGGGTGTTTAGTTGTTTATTGTTGTGTGTTTTAGTTTATTTACTGTTTTCATTTACAGTTTTTTACTTTACAGCATTAATTTACTGCTTTCAGTATTTATTTTCCATGCATCATATTATACTGGACTGTTTGGCTGTGCTGGTTTCATTTTTTTCTGTGGGTTGGGAGTTACTGTGTGATAAGCCAAACACCCGGCTTGAGTGCAACATAGGATTAGCATGGACAAACATTGTACTTCCATGGTATCTCACCATGATGAGTGGCGATGTGCTCCACACCGAGATTGTGATCGTCTTGGAACTATTCTGTGTGGGGATTACCCCACTTCAGGGTATGGCCTCGATAGTTATGTGCATCTAGTGACCGATCTTCGAGGACCTTAGTGGAAACACCCCTCTCCAGTGATGACAGTGGCAGACCACATTTATTGGCAAACCCACTCGTATCCGAGGGCCCACTGGGAACTCGCATAAGATGTCCTCGTTCTCTCATAGGAATCTAGGTAAGGCAAATTGTTTGTATTATGATAGTATTGTATCCCAAGGGTTGAATGTACTGTTGTTTCTCGATTCAGTGCTTGAAGTTGGGGACTTATGAGGGATGCTTGTTTTTCCCAGACTCGGCTGAGACCTCCCTGAGTAGTATATAATGCCAAACTGATTCCCTGATTTGGTCATGAGCCATTTCTCAGAAATGGTGAACGTACTATTGCTGCTCGGCTTTGAGAGTCCGTGATGTTTGACCCGGAGCATACCCGTGAGAGGGGAGGGGTTTACAGGTTTTTGAGGAACCCCAAAACTTCCAACATACCCACTTTGCCAGTTTTGTTCAGTGTTATGATCTGGTTCTATGGTTCTTTGGTTCTGAGATCCGGGATTTATGTTCAAAGGAATTGTTATTGTGACTGCTATTGTAACCTTGCACAGACACTTGATTATATGATCAACACTACACAGACACGTCACTGATCACATGCCTCGCCTTGCATAAGCATCATAATATCATTAATCATTTATGTTCTTTTTCATTCTCAGGGTTCATACTATTCCCGGTTCCTGGTCATATTCCTGCTTCAAAGATGGAAGATGTCAGAAAGAAGAATGTGTTTTACAAGTTCTTTGATACCAAAGTGGATCTGCTCAACCAGATGGTGTCTCTTATTACCCCGGGTCATTTGGGATATTTCAAAGAGAGATATGGTGATATTCTGGATATGGTATTCAACCTGATAGTTCATAAAGGAGTGTCATTCATACCTTGTTACAGTACTATGATCCTAGACTCAGATGCTTCACATTTCCTGACTTCCAGCTAGGTCCATTGCTCGAAGAGTATGTTGAGATTTTGGGGGTGCCTCTCAAAGATCAGATTCCCTTCAATTCAGAGATGACTAGACCAACCCATTCTGACATTGCTAAGGCTCTTTATTTGAGCTCGTCTGAGATATTTTCTAATCTGGCTGCCACCAAAGCATGGGTGCTTGGATTTCCTTTAGAGTTTTTGGTCAGAAGGGCTGAAGAACTTGCCGTGGCAAAACAGTGGAATTCAGTTTGTGCCATCCTGGAATTATCCATATATGGGATAATCTTGTTTGCTGATATGGAGAAATTCGTGGACATGAATGGCATTCATTTGTTCGTGCTGAAGAATCTGGTACCCATTCTCCTGGGTGATTTATATTATTCAGTGCACTATAAGAACGAGAAGAAGCAAGGTGGCATGGTTAGATGTTGTGCTCCGTTATTCTACATATGGTTCATGAGGCACATCCCCATTATTGGAGTATTCACTGATCCCAAGGTGATCTGGGCGCAGAAGTTAAGCACGTTGACCGCCAAGGATATCAGATGGTTCACCTTAAGGCTAAAAGGGAAGGATTTCATCTCCAGTTGTGGAGGGTATCCTAATGTTCCCCTCTTAGGAGTAGCTGGGGGCATCAATTACAACCTCATAGTCTTGAGGAGACAATTGGGATATGCACTCAAACTTGTGCCCAAAGATTCAGAGCTAGTTCATACTTTCTATTTCCCCGTGAAGGATAATATCCCCTTGGTTCGAGAAGCCGCATGTGCCTGGAAACTGATTAAAAGAAAGGGTATAGATCACTTGGGCAGGAGTAACAATCAAATGTTCCCTGAATTTGAAGCTTGGGTAAGGGAGAAAGCTCAAGTAACTCTAATCCCTTTCTCTGCGCCATTTCCACCTCCTACTACCATGCCATTGGAGGATTACCAAAAATTGGAGGCTTTGGTCAAACAGCTTAGAACTGAAAATCAGGAGGCCCACAACTCTTGTCAGAAACTAATGATTCAGAACCAATAACTAGAGGAAAGGGCTCACCGAGCTGAAGAGATGGACTGACTCAAACAGAAGGACTTCGAGGAACGAGAGCTCTACTTCAGGAAAAGGGGATTAGCTGACATCCACAAGACGAGTTAGCGTCGGAAAGATAAGAAAGACTTGGATGAATCTAATGAAGTTGTGACCCTCTAGCAGGAGAAGTGGGATGATCATCTGAGAAAACAGAAGGAGGTAGAGATAGAGTACAAACTAAAGATCAAAAGCCTTCAACATACTCTAGCTGAACAGGGAGAGCTGCTTCGAAAGGCCCACGAGTAACAAAAAGATTACCTTCAGAATATGGCAAAGAGTCAACAAACAACTGAAGATATCCTGAAGGAAGTAGAAGAGATGAAGCTTCAAGCTGATGTTAAGAAAGAGAAGATTGAGTCGGGTCCAAGCAAAGAAAGTGAGAACGTGTTCCTACAAAAGATTGAAGAGTTGCATGCTTCCTTTGATCTAAGGGATCTTCTCATCTAGAGGCTCATCCAGGAGCCAAATCATCCGGACATAGCTCAGTTGTTCCAGGATGTTAAGCGCCTTAGCTGGAGGTTGCAAGATATAGAACTTCCTAGGGTTTATTTTTATGCTCTTATACCTGGATTACCCACAGGCCTGTTGTGGGATTCCTTTTTATTGATGTACTTCGCTTTTCTTTTGATTGACACCCTTCGGGGACCCTGTTGTTTTAGATTTTAGTTTATATGATTGAATTGCCTTAAATCTCTGGTTGTTATCTTTTGCACTGACACGGGGTAATAAGCACCAATTCTCCACGGCTGTCACCTTATCTGAACATCATACGGGGTCTTCTTCCAAAGGCTATTCTCTTAATACCGGAATGGGAAAGTAAAAAACCTTAAGAATGGAAAGGACACAGCATTGCATGCATTCATAGCACTTGCATTATCTTTCTTTTTGCAAGTTATCCAGATTACTTAACTTGTCTATTTATAGGGAAACGATTGCGAGAGCATCCAGGACTCGTCCCCTCAGACAAGATATTCCTCACCGGTACACTACCCGTAGAAATCAAAGGCACTTCATGGATACTATGCAGACAGAGCTCAACGAACTTCGCACCTGAATGGGAGAGTTTATGACAATGATGTAAGGCATGGCCCTAGGGCAGCAAGAGCTGAGAAATTCCATGCAGAGGCTTACTCCTCCCCAAACATACCCTTCACTGGTTACTCTGGATGCCCAGGGAAATGCGCCCAACAACAACAGAGGAGATGGACCTTCGGTTCAAGAAACTGGCACCCCTATCTGTAGCGGTAAAATCATGAGTGTAAACTATCAATTATTTTAACTCAAAGTAAACAGAGTTTCCACCGCGCTTTTATTTTATTCCAAATGGAAAAGGGAAAAAGAGCAAATAAAACCTAATGAATCTAAAATCAAAAGCTAAAAGAATCAAGCAGAGAACGGGTAAGGGGATATGTTACAAATTAGGAAGGTTTTGCGCACCCAAAATGTCTGTGGTACTCTATAGGAGCCCTTTGAAATATTTATTGTTTTTTTTTGTTTGAAAATGGTTTGTTTTAAAAGAGATTGAAGAGATGAGAAGAGAAATGTTTTTTAAGATTTTTGTGTTTGAAGAGACGTTCGTCTCATGCAATATGAGATCAAAACCTCGTAGTTCGTGGTATAAAATGTGAAAAGAAACAATACGTTGAATTGATTTTAAAATGTAAAGATAAGTCGTCATTATTTAGCGAATAATTCCGCTAGAAAGAATGAATCATATCTAAACATGTGAAAATGGTTAAAAAGAAAACGTGCACGAGGGCACAAAAACAATTGAATGAGTTTTTAATTTTTTAAAGTGTTTTGAAAAGAAAATTTCTATATGCTTATGTGGTTTAGCATTTATTAAGAAACGAAATGAAAAGGTAAAACCACTTGACCTAAGTCAAGGTTTGATTATGAAAACGTTTTAAAGTTTGAAAACAAAGAAGGTTTTGAAATAGGGAGAAGATTTGAAAATTTAAGAAGAGGAGGAGATGAAGTGACTATCCTAAGACTTGAAAGTAAAAGTTAAAGGAAAAATGACCAAACCGTATGGTGAGCATTCTTCGAAACAATAGGACTTCCATCTTCATAAACAAGTGAACCAAATAGGCTAAGGTCTTCAATCCGTAATAGCTCAAGCAAAGGAATGATCCTAGAATCTAAGTCCAAAACTCCAAGTCCAATGCTAAGGATAGTGGCCATAGTCCAAAATTAAAGTCACAAATCTTTTAGATGTTTAATCCTTTATTAATGTTTTTTGTGTTCAAATGAACAAAGGAAAAATCACAAGCATAACAATATAAACATAAACATTATGATGAATGATATAGTATAATAAAAGCATAATAAAAGAGATAAGGAGCAAGAGATTGAAATAAAGAGGATAAGGTGCGAGAATGAATTAAAATGTTAGTATATTAATAGTATAATAATATTTACATAACAATGGTATGGTGAACTTAATTAACCACAACCAAAAAGAGATAACCAAAATCACAAGGCAACCGAATCCAAAAGGATCTCATTCCGAATTCGGGACAAGTTTAGGTCTATGTTGAGCAATCGCCGAGTAATTTACGAAGTAATTACCCTACAAATGAGGCCGGCCACCACCAATTAAGGTGAAAAATATTTGTGTTAATAAATGTTAGAGAAGTGATATGATGGATCATTCTCCGAAAACATGTCGCACGAAAAGAAAAAATAGTAACGGTCTAATCTTAATCGATATTTCACATTGAATTATCGAAGGCAACCTATCACGATCCCAAAGTATGGAGAATGATCCAAATGATCATTCGTCCATAGATTTTAAATAATGAAGATTAAACATCTTCGAAAAATCAATAATCTACGAATCGGAGATCTCATCGACCAAAAGAAAAATAGGATGAAGAAGAAATATGGATCTTAACATTTATGATCCACACAAAAAACAAATGAAATAAAAATTCAATAGAAAGAGTCCTAAAGAAAATTAGATAAAAATACTAAAATATTTTATAAGATTTTCTAAAGGGTCTTACAAAAATAGAAAAAAAAAACCATATGAAACATTTCTTTTAACAATAAAAAAAACTTTGAAAAAGAACAAATAAATAAATTGAAAAAATAAACTAAATGTTAAAAAATTGAAAAAATAAATAAAGAAAATAAGAAGGGAGGGAGTTGGCGCAGGATCTGGGAGTGGAGATAGAAAAATGTATCAATGGCACTAAGGCCCAAAACATACTTCTTACAAAATATACTAAAATAAATTATATCAAAAAAAATGAAAACAAAAACTCAGTACATCTTCTTCTTCATCGTAAAAACAAGGGCGTTGTTCACACTTTTCCAGCACCAAACAAATCACCGGCGGCTATACCTTCAAAAGGATGGAAAAAAAATAGTCGATCTTTTCCTTCTCTCAAATCACGTTTGTCTCCCTCTGATTTGCACGTGATTTCCTTCGATTTTTTTATTCCTCTTCTCGCCGCCGTCGTCAGTTTCCAATCTCTCTCTCTGATTGCAAATTTCATGATGATATGGTGTTGTTGTTGTTATTATTCATATGTGATATGAATTTGCAAAAGTGAACGGTTTGAAGCTTGAAGGTGAGTTGAATGATTAATGGATATTCGATGGTTTAGAGGAAGATTGATTGAAATGGAGAGTGAAATTGAAGGAATAGAATTGGGGATGAAATTGAAGCTTTGTGATCTGATTTTGGTAGAGGTTTGAAGGCTATCCAAAGCTTGAGATTGTGACATGGAAAGGGTTTAATTTATAGAAGAATGAGAGGATTTGAATATGCCATTTTGTGATGAAAAAATATGTGTTTCAGTCATGGTTTTTTTGCGTGTGTATATGCTTGTATTCTGTTGCGTTTTGTTTGCTTTTAGCTGTGTTTTGATACTTGGAATTGCGTTTCATTTCTCAATCCGTTGCGTTTCAGTCCGTTTATACTGTATTTTGTTGTTTGATGTTCAGCGTTGCCTTTTTGGTTGTCACGCTTTTTCCGTGTGCATTTGAATCATGAGGAAGGCGTTCTGCGTGTGATGCTTCAGGATGCGCTTTTGACTTTGTTGCGTCGTCTGCGTTTTGTGTATTAGCATCTTGCGCAGGTTTTTCGTTTTGAAAAGTAGCTGGCTGAAGTTTGCTTACGTGCGGCTGGGAATTGTTATTTGGCTTGCGTAATATGCATTTTGTTTGTTTCAGCTGCTGCATACAGCTTGTGAGTCATGGAGCTTACGAAGTAGATGGCTGAAGCATCATTGGAAGCTGATGACGTGTTTGTGGAAATTGGCTTGTTGCAAGCTGGCTTGAGTAGCATGTAGGATGTGTTGATAAGGAGCTTGGATCTTTAAAAAAATATGATGCTTGATGTAGCTATGAGCTGAAAAAATGGATAGGCTGGAAAGTGGGTCACGTGATGCTAATGATATTGGCTGGTAAAGCTGATGGAAAAAGGCTCATGAAAGTTGTGCAAGTTAAAAAGGATTGGAGGGTGCGGCTGTGTGGCTGGAAGCTTGTTTCTCTTTTTTTTCTTCTTTCAACTCTTTTATTTTCTTTTTGGTTAATGGGCTTTATATTTGGACTTCAAAAATAGATAATTGAGAGGAAAAAAAATGAATTGAAATATAGTATGGATTTAATGATAATTGGAAAATGGCTAAAAATGGATTAGAAAAAAAAGGATAATATCTAAATAATGTGATTGGATCAAAAAGTGAAAAAAATGGATAATGAAATAGAATTTGGAATTTTTGTGAATTGAATAAAAAAATGAATAGAAATGGATAATGATGATGGTTTAGTCGAAAAATGGATAATGAATGAAGTGATGATTTTTAAGGCCCACGACCAACTCCTTATTTTTTCACATGCCTCTGATAAGATTGAATACAGCCAAAACGGAACCACCGAATAACTCGCAACTTAATTCACAGTCATCGTCTGAAAATTGCCCTGATGATTTGAATCCATGCTGAGGAAAATAAATCCACAAGTGAACCAATAATGGACTGATGAACACTTGATAAACCTGAAGATTCAAACCAAACTTCACACATAACACTACTCAATAAACTGACGACTTTCGCACACAAAACAACTTGAACTTTTGAATACGCATTGTCTGAGAAATAGACCATTGGCACACATAACTTGCAGTTGAAACAATCTCTTGATAGTTTGACCAAGATTAGGTCAAACGTCCATCTGAATTGAATCATAATTGAACAACCGCCTCTGAATTAAAATCACTGCCACACTTTGAAAACCTGCACACACAAAAGAAGAAGAAGCAGACTGCAACATATTTTTGATATTTTGGTTAGAAGTTAGTAAATATAAACAAATAAAGATAAATAAAAACACGGTGATCCCTTGTGAGACATAGACCTGCAACTGAAAAAGGATAAACGAACCATTGCGTGATCTTGTTTGTATACGGAATGCAGATGAGATGCGAAAAAATCTTAGGGTCAAAAATTAGGGTATGACAGATGCCCCTATTTAAGTTTCTTCAATCCAGAGATATGAAGATTGAAATCTTCATTTCGATAAGATGGAAGATACTTAAATATCAAAAACCCAATTTTTGATCCTAAGATGCCAAAAAAATGGAATGGAATGAAATGAAACGAACGTTATGAAATGGTATGAAAATGATATGAAAACAAATATGAAATAAAATGAAAATGCAGATGAAAATGTTATGAAAGCATATGAAATGGTTATGAAAGCAGAGAAAATATTATGAAAGCATATGAAATGCAGACAAGTCTGTGAGGAACAAAACGACACATGAAATAGAATAAACGTTGGGGATAAGGAGCATAAAACTCTTACGGGGAAAAACAACATGCTAGAGACCACAATGTGGCTCAACTGAGAAGAAAATCTCCAAGAATGGCAATTGGACAGAAATGATCACAACATCCAAGAATGGCATTGAATGAAGTGAGAAAAGTCCCGAAAAAGTACATCAGAAGCATCCAAGGACGACATTACTGGCTTTACTAGGGATATCCGAGAATGGCAATCGGAAAAAGGTAGTTACAACATCTGAGAATAGCAATCAGATAAAAATGTGAATCAAAACATCCAAGAACAGAACTGAATGAAATGGGAAAAATTCGGGGAAAGTACACCAAATCAATGATGACTCCAACATGGAAATCCGAGAATGGAAATCTGAAGGAAAGTGATCACAACATACGAGAATAGAAATCAGATAAAAATGTGAATCACAACATTCAGGAACAGAACTGAATGACATGGGAAAAAGTCTGGGACAGTACATCAAATCAATGATGACTTCACTATGGACATCCGAGAATAGCATCGGAAAGGGAAGTGATCACAACATCCGAGAATAGCAATCAGATAAAAATGTGAATCACAACATCCAGGAACAGAACTGAATGACATGGGAAAAGGTTCGGGACAGTACATCAAATCAATGATGACTTCACTATGGACATCCGAGAATGGCATCAGATAAAAGGTGTAATGTCTGAGAAGAAACATCTGGTAAGAAAAGATTCTGGAGAGACATCAAAGCGAGGTATATCTGGACAAACATCATATTAACACAGAAAGGTTCTGGGAAAACATCAGAACAAAGGTTACCAACATATTTGGAACAACATCAGATAGAGGTGACAGTTCTGGGAAAACATCGGAACAAACAAGGATATCCGGAATAACATCAGATAGAAGAGACAGTCAAGTATTTTTGTAGGTGCCAAGTAAGTTGGACTTTGATCACAAGGTAAGATGTTGAAAACAACAAGACCTCGAGAAACGCATAATGAGGACTAACACACTCATATATGCCAACGAAAGTGGGGAATAACACACCCAAGAAAACGCATAATGAGGAATAACACACTCAAATATACCAATGAAAGTGGGGAATAACACACCCAAGAAAACGCATAATGAGGAATAACACACTCAAATATGCAAACGTATACAAGAAATGGGGAATAACACACCCAAGAAAATGCATAATGAGGAATAACACACTCATATATGCAAACGTTAACAAGAATGGGGAATAACACACCCAAGAAAATAATATGAGAGAAAATGTTGACAACCAGTTTAGACTCTTAGAGGAGTGGAAAAGATGGAAGATTGATTCCTCAACACGAAGATCACTGCCATTCTGCTTAGAGATTAGGGATACTGCTCTTGAATAAATCTCGGTCACACTGGTAAATTGTATCAAGTTAAAAAACTTTTGAGAAAAGTCGTGAAAAGTTGCTTAGGGATTCTTGAAGAAGATTTCCCCAAGTTCAATGACCGAGGAGGGTAAACTGATAATGGATTCAGTTCCTGACTACTTCTGGATAAAACTTGATCAAATCTTTGAGATAACTGTTGAGAAAATAAACTGATCATGGCTTCAGCTCTTGAAATGAATGTTGAGAAGATAAACCCAGTATGAATCTTGCAGAGAAATTTCTGGATAACCAAGTCTGAGAAAAACTTTGAAATCACTGCCACACTTTGAAAACCTGCACACACAAAAGAAGAAGAAGAAGAAGCAAACTGTAACATATTTTTAATATTTTGGTTAGAAGTTAGTAAATATAAACAAATAAAGGCAAATAAAAACACGGCTATCCCTTGTGAGACATAGACCTACAACTGAAAAAGGATAAACGAACCATTGCGTGATCTTGTTTGTATGCGGAATGCAAATGAGATGCGAAAAAATCTTAGGGTAAAAAATTAGGGTATGACAATATACTTGTCCCCGTGGAAGATCGCCAGGATGATCAGTTCCCCCTGGTCAACGACGATATGGGTTTCGGCACGGGCGGAAAATTTCAGGATTTCCAATTGCTAACTGAGAAGGTAATTGCCCTTGAATGTAGAGACACTCTTGGAATTGACGTATCTGATATGGGCTTGGTTTCTGAGGTGGTTATCCCTCCTAAGTTCCGACCTCCAGGTTTTGATAAGTATAATGGTAACTCCTGCCCCAAGACACACTTATAGGCCTTCTATCGCAAGATCGCCGCTCACACTAAAGACAAAAAGCTCTGAATGTATTACTTCCAGGACAGCCTCTCTGGGAGCTCACTGGAGTGGTATATGAAGCTGGAGAAAAACTCTATCCGAAATTGGAAGGAGATTGGGGAAGCCTTCCTTAAGCAGTATCAATACAATATTGACATGGCGCCCAGCCGTACCCAACTTCAGAGCTTATCTCAGAAGAATTCAGAAAGCTTCAAAGAATATGCTCAGAGATGGCGTGAGGTCGCCACCAGAGTACAACCACCTTTGTTGGAAAGAGAGATGGTGGATCTCTTCATGGATACCCTCCTAGGGAATTTCATGGAAAGATTGGCAGGCTGTTCGTCCAATGGGTTTTTAGACATCATTCTGACTGGTGAAAGGATAGAGAACTGGATGAAGCAAGGCAAGATTCAGGGCAGCAGAGCATCAACCTTCGATGTCAAGAAGCCCTTCGTGAAGCGCAAAGAAGGAGAAACGGGGGCTATATATACTCATAATAGGAGGGGGGAACCGTAATGTTTATCATCAGGAATCACATGTCACTATTTCCGCCCCAGCTAGCCAGCCACAGTTTCAACAACAACAGCGTCAACCAAACTATTAACATCAAAGGGCTTCTCGACCATACTATCCTCCCCGACCGAAGGATAAACACTTTGAGACACCTCCAATGTCATACTCACAGTTATTACAAAATCTTATCCAATTGAAAATGATACAGCTAAGGACTCTGCAGCCCCCAAAGGCAGGCTAGCTCCCAGCGGGTTATGATGCTAATACTCACTGTGAATTTCATTCTGGGGCTCCTGGGCATAGCACTGAGAACTGCCAATCCTTGAAGCATCTTGTCCAAGATTTAATAGACTCCAAGGCCATTAACTTTTCTCCCACTCCAAATGTAATATAGAATCCTATGCCTCCTCATGGGAGGACTGTAGGGGCTGTTGATAGCGGTGAAGGTTTGAACTTGGTATCTGATGTAAAGGATTTAAAAACTCCCTTGTTGACTGTAAAAGCTTGCCTAGTGAAAAAGAGCATGTTCCCAGGCTGCGAAGAAACTTGTTCAGATTGTGTTAACTCCCTTGATGGTTATGATCATCTGAGATCGGGAATACAGAAAATGATCAATGAAGGAAGTATACAGTTTGATAAGGTTGTGAATAATGACGAGGTATCAACTGTTACAATTTCTTATGACCCAGCACAAGTCCCTGCCGCAGCAAGGGTGGCGCCAATAACCATTACCACCTCCAAGCCAATCTCGTACCAGAGTGATAAAGCTATTCCTTAGAACTACGGAGGAGAGGTTTATTGCAATGGACAAAAGCAAAATCTGGCTGCATCCAGTTTGTCTCTGCACCAAGTCGAGAACGTTGAGGTCGGAGGATTCACTAGAAGTGGCAGATTGTTTGCTCCTGAAACACTGAGAAGAAATGTGGTACCGTCGAGAGACAATGATGAGGCTCAAGCTAAAGCCAGGGGCAAGCAGCCCATGACCAATAATGCACCCGCGCCGGCGACGGATCCTGATATCGCTTTTGATAAGGATGCGGAAGAGTTCCTGAGGATTATCAAGAAAAGTGACTACAAGATTGTGGATCACTTACAACAGACTCCCTCTAAGATGTCAATCTTATCCTTATTGATGTGTTCAAATTTTCATAGGAAAGCCCTGTTAAAGATTTGAACAACACGTATGTGCCGCAGGATATATCCATAAATCAGCTGGAAACAATAGTGTCGAGTGTAAATTCGAGCCATGGCTTGGGTTTCACGGATATGGACTTAACATCCGAGGGACGCAATCACAACCGCGCCTTGCATATTTCCATGGAATGCAAGCGGGTTGTGCTCTCTCATGTGATGGTAGACACAGGGTCGTCATTGAATGTACTGCCAAAGAAAGCACTTATGAAGCTGGACGATGATAGGGTTGTGCTTAAACCAAGTGATTTGGTCGTACGGGCTTTCGATGGTTCGAGGAGGTCAGTATTTGGAGAGATGGAACTACCAATCAAGATGGGGCCGCAAGTCTTCAATGCTACTTTTTACGTGATGGATATCCAACCAGCCTATAGCTACGTATTGGGGAGGCCATGGATACATTCAGCAGGGGCAGTGTCTTCGACCCTTCACCAGAAGCTCAAATTTGTCTGGGAAGGGCAGATTGTGATAGTGCACGGAGAAGAGAATATTTTCATCATCCATTTGGCCTCGTTCAAATACGTGGAAATGGATGGAGAAATCGTCGAGACTCCCTGCCAAGCTTTTGAGCCCATCATATCTGAGAATGTGTCATCGTCAGTTGCTGTATCAGAGGACTCCAAGAAAGGAGCATCCATAGCCTCATATAAACAAGACCTAGAGGTGATAGAGTCAGGTGCAAAGGAAGGCTGGAGAAAGACAATTGAAATCCCATAGAAGAAGGACATGTTTGGAATTGGCTACCAGCGTAGTCAGTCAACACCGAGATAAAGTGCTAGAGGTCGAAAAGGCCCAATTACCTACACCAGTGCGGGATGGTTTGACCACGGCAATGTTTGTGTTGTACAAGATGATACAATTGATTGTGATTGCGATCTTGACGAGTGGATAAGGCCTTGTGTTCCGGGGGCACAACTCAACAACTGGTCAGCTGAAAAGCTCATCTCCGTCACTCATCCTGAAGAGTAATAGTTTTATGTTTTTGCTTTCTTGTATTCAAGCTATATGCCTTTCCTGGGGTATAGCAACTCATTGTAAGGGTTCTTTTGTTCATAATACAATATCATAATCATCAATAAAGCGGACGTTTTTGCATTCATCCATGTCGCTCCTTATCTTTCGTTTTTATTTTTGTTTTGAAAAATACAAAAGTTTACTCAAAATAAATGGCAATGTTTTCATGTCTCGAACCGTTTCTAAATCTAGCATGAATCATCATTCATGTAGATGCTCCCCATCGGGTCTCATCAACGACGACCTTGTTATGGCTCAGTATGACTTCGACAATCCAATTTACCTAGTCGATGAGGAAGGTGAAGAAGATTGTGAATTGCCTGAAGAGCTAGTCGGGTTGCTTAAGCAAGAGGAGAAGATGATTCAGCCACATGAGGAAGCTATTGAGGTTATAAATCTGGGTACTGAAGAAGACAAGAGAGAGGTAAAGATCGGGGTTGTGTTAGAAGAATCTATCAAGAGTCGCCTAGTCGCCATGCTTCGAGAGTATCTTGATGTCTTTGCCTGGTCTTATCAATACATGCATGGGTTGGATACTGACATTATGGTGCACAAGCTACCTCTCAGGGAGGATTGCCCGCCGGTAAAGAAAAAGTTGAGACGAACACACCCTGATATGGCCATAAAAATTAAAGAGGAGGTTCAGAAGCAATTTGACGCCGGATTCTTGGCCGTAAGAAGTTATCCTCCGTGGGTCGCGAATATTGTACCAGTCCCTAAAAAGGATGGTAAAGTCAGAATGTGCGTGGACTACAGGGATTTGAATCGGGCCAGCCCTAAAGATGATTTCCCTCTGTCTCACATTGATGTTCTAGTTGACAGCACTGCTCAATTTTATGTGTTCTCCTTCATGGATGGTTTCTCGGGCTATAATAATATCAAAATGTCACCAGAGGACATGGAGAAGACTATATTCATTACGCCCTAGGGCATCTTCTATTATAAATTCATGTCGTTTGGTTTGAAAAATGTTGGAGCAACCTACCAACGTGCAATGGTGACACTATTCCATGATATGATTCATCACGAGATTGAGGTCTACGTTAATGATATGATTGTGAAGTCACAGACAGAAGAGGAGCATCTAGTCAACCTAGCCAAGCTTTTTGACAGGCTTCGGAAATTCAGACTAAGGTTAAACCCGAACAAATGCACATTCGGGGTGCATTCAGGTAAGCTGTTGGGCTTCATTGTCAATGAACGGGGGATTGAGGTCGACCATGCAAAAGTAAAATCCATCCAGGATATTCCTGAACCAAGAACTGAAAAAGAAGTATGAGGCTTCTTAGGGAGGTTGAACTACATTGCACGGTTCATCTCTCACCTAACAGCCGCGTGAAGACCTATTTTCAAACTTCTGAGGAAGAATCGAGCTATCGAATGGAATGATGACTGCCAACAGGCCTTCGACCGAATCAAGGAGTACTTGCAAGAGCCTCCGATTCTCATGCCTCCAGTACCGGGGAGACCCCTAATCATGTACCTCACAGTGCTGGAAGGATCAATGGGTTGTGTCCTGGGTTAGCAAGACGAGTATGGTCGAAAAGAGCACACCATTTATTACCTTAGCAAAACGTTTACCGACTGTGAGACCCGCTACTCACTGCTCGAGAAAACTTGTTGCGCTTTGGCATGGGCTGCTCGCCAACTAAGACAGTACATGCTGACTCATACCACTCTACTGATTTCCAAGATGGACCTTATAAAGTACATCTTCAAAAATCCATCTCTAACTAGAAGAGTAGCCCGATGGCAAATGAAACTGATGGAATATGATATCCAATACACTTCACAAAAAGCCATCAATGGAAGTGTATTGTCAGATTATCTGGCCCAGCAGCCAATTGATGATTACCAACCAATGAGGTTCGAGTTTCCGGATGGAGAAATCATGTTCCTCAAGTCGAAAGACTATGAAGAACCAGTCCTGGAGGAGGGGTCAGGCCCTGAATCCAAATGGATTATAATGTTTGACGGAGCCATTAACATGAACGGCAGCGGAGTTGGTGTTGTCATTATCTCGCCGGAAGGGATTCACATGCCCTTCATTGCCTGACTGACATTCGAATGCACTAACAATGAAGCTGAGTATGAAGCCTGCATAATGGGGATCGAGGAAGCAATCAATTTGAGAATCAAGAACCTCGAGATCTTCGGAGATTCTGCTTTAATAGTTAACAAAGTTAACGGAAAACGGTTGGTTCATCAACCTCATTTGACTCCTTACAGGGACTATACCAGGAGGTTGCTAACTTTCTTCACAAAGGTCGAGTTGCACCATATACATCGAGACGAGAACCAGTTTGCTGATGCTCTGGAAACCTTATCTTCTATGATCAAGTTTCATCAAGAGAACTATGTGCCTCGAATCGATGTCTCTCGTCTCGAATGACCGGCATATGTATTTGTAGTTGATAGTACTAACGATATCAAACCTTCGTATCATGATATCAAGCAATTCCTAAAGTATCAGGAATACCCAGGAAGGGCATCAAGTAAAGACAAGAAGACCCTCGGGATGTTGGCAGACAGGTTCTTCTTAAACCAAGATGATGTTCTCTATAAACGGAACTTCGACATGGTCCTGCTCAGATGCATGGATAGACACGAAGAAGACATGTTGATGCAAGAAGTTCATGAAGGCTCCTTTGGTACCCATGCTGGAGGGCATGCTATGGCAAAGAAACTTCTCAGGTCGGGATATTATTGGATCACCATGGAATCTGACTGTTGTAAATATTCCCGCAAGTTTCACAAGTGCCAAATCTATGTAGATAAGGTTCCTGTACCTCCAAACCCATTGAGCGTCATGTCTTCACCTTGGTCGTTCGCCATGTAGGGCATTGATATGATTGGCAAGATTGAGCCAACATCTTCCAATGGTCACTGCTTCATCTTTGTTGCCATAGACTATTTCACGAAGTGGATTGAAGCGGCGTCTTACGCCAACGTCACTAAATAAGTGGTAGCTCATTTCATCAAGAGGGACATCATTTGCCGATATGGAATTCCCGAGAGAATCATTACTGACAGTGGTTCTAATCTCAACAACAAGATGATGGAAAACTTGTGTCGAGATTTCAAAATCGAGCACCACAATTCTTCACCGTATCGCCCGAAAATGAATGGCGCCATCGAGGAGGCCAACAAGAACATCAAGAAGATCATGTAGAAGATGGTTGTGACATACAAAGATTGGCATGAGATGCTACCGTTTGCACTACATGGGTACCGAACATCGGTACGCACCTCAACTAGGGAAACTTCGTTCTCACATGTATATGGTATGGAGGCAGTCCTACTAGTCGAAGTTGAGATTCCTTCGCTGAGAATAATGATGAATGTCAAGCTGGATGAAGCTGAGTGGCTCCAAGCCAGGTATAATCAGTTGAGCCTCATTGAAGAGAAACGCCTAGCAGCTATATGCCATGGACAGTTGTAATAAAGGCGAATGAAACAGGCTTTCGACAAGAAAATACGGCATCAACGGTACATACCAGGTGACTTAGTGTTGAAAAGGATTCTTCCTCCTCTAAACGATCACAGGGGAAAATTGACACCTAATTATGAAGGTCCATTCGTGGTTAAAAAGGTCTTCTCGGTCGAAGCCTTGATGTTAACAACCATGGATGGCGAAGACTTCTAATCCCCTGTCAACGTAGACGCGGTTAGAAAATACTTCGTATAAAGAGACCCGCTAGACAATAACAGAATAAGATTTTAGGAAAAAATGGTCATCCCGGCGAGCCAAAAACATAATGAAAGGCTCGGGCAAAAGTTAGGGAAATATTTGAAAAAATGTACACCCGCTGAGCTGAAAAGCCACATTGGACAGCTCAGGAAAAAAAGGTATCTCGGTAGATTGAAAACCTGAAAGGGAAATCCACACAAAATAGGGACAAAATGAACGACTGCGGTCTGTGAGGTCTGTGATCCATTTACAACTCAGGGCAATCTGAGGGTTGAAGATCAATTCAATTGTCTTCCTTCAAGCGAAGCGAGCGGATGAGTCTTGAAGATATACAGGTCATAGCTGGGTCAGAGCTTGATGAGATCTTTTCTTCACATTGCCAATAGGATAGTTTATTTTCCTTTTGGGCAATCTCCTCTTTTTAGGGATTGCTTCCTGATGTAATGCCTATTCAGGGCTATTTTTCCAATCAATAAAAAATGCAATTGCACTCAAATTTCTGTCCATGCATTTTTGTTTTTCATCTAACACTGAATGATTGCAAAAAACGTCCAGTAAATTGGGATAATATTGTATTATGAACATTGGAATACTTTATGACTCATGCAGGAGAACAAAAGCATTTGACATAATTCTGATGGGTTAGATGACGGGGATGGTGATTCAGACCATAAACCCAGGACATTCAGACCGAACTAACCCTTCATGTTGTAGGTATTATCAATTATGTTCATGCAGGTATTGGTGCAGGTGTTGCTGGCAAAGCAAGATCACAATTTCAGGAAGCCTTCCTGAGAAGATTCTTGAGCGAGATTGCTCAATGCGCATACTCTTTGATTCCTTCCATTATCCCCAGTAGAGTGGGAATTGAAACTTCCCCAACATAACGATAGAAGGGTGACGATGTTCTCCCGAAGCAGAAAGTCTTCCTTCAACAGGGAAGTATTCCCCACCAGAGACTTCTTATCTCCAGCGATACATGGAGACATCTCCTTCAACAAAGAGGGGATTGTGTATCTGAGAGATTCCCCCAGCAGATTCTTCCTCAGTAAAGCATCATTTGATTCCCCAGCCGAGTCAGAAAGACATCACTTCCCCAACGGAGTTCAATGGGTCGCGCACCTCTCAGATCAAGTTCATCCCCAACAGGGTCCTGGGTATCCAATCTCCAAGTCCAATTTTTTTTGTCAAGGATGGCAATTCAGAGCCAGTATCATTAACACTATCTGCCGCAGGGCTGCTCTTCCCCACAGGGATTCATCAAATCAATTCAGTGATTATTTCTTCCCCAGTCAAACCATCAGGATGCTTGTCATCTCCTCATTAGGAGATCTCCTTTGCATTTTCATTTAATAATCATCATTACATTTTCATCCTCTAAAGCGTAGCATTTCCATCATTATGGAGCATTACGCCATGGAAAAATTCAAACATATGCATACGAAGCATAAGCTAGTTTTGGTACCTTGCTCAAAAGCTTGAGGCCTTATTTCTTCAAACAGACCGAAGTATCCCCACAAAGAATGCCAAGTCCATTACTCAACATTTTTACTTTTATAGGTCAATGCTTATTTACCCCATTCGAGTCATCATCTGCGTTATGATGGTCTCTTTTCAAGTATTATCTCCCACGTGGGATAATTACTTGTCGATTCTGCCTCGTTCAGTTTCGTTTTTCTCGAGTCATCATCCGTGTTATGATGGTCTCTTTTCAAGTATTATCTCCCACGTGGGATAATTACTTGTTGATTCTTCCTCGTTCAGTTTCGTTTTCTCGAGTCATCATTCACGTTATGATGGTCTCTTTTAAAGTATTATCTCCCACGTGGGATGATTACTTGTTGATTTTGCCTCGTTCAGTTTCGTTTTCTCGAGTCATCATCCGTGTTATGATGGTCTCTTTTCAAGTATTATCCCTCGCGTGGGATAATTACTTTCCGATTCTGCCTCGTTCAGTTTCATTTTCTCGAGTCATCATCAGCGTTATGATGGTCTCTTTTCAAGTATTATCTCCCGCGTGGGATAATTACTTGTCGATTCTGCCTCGTTCAGTTTCGTTTTCTCGAGTCATCATCTGTGTTATGATAGTCTCTTTTCAAGTCTTTATCTCCCGCGTGGGATAATTTCTTGTTGGTTCCGCCGCGTTCGGTTCCGTTTGTTCGATTTATCATCCGTGTTATGATAATCGTTCCCCACCTTCTATCTCTCGCATGGGATAGGTACCTTTTGACTCCGCAAAGTTCAGTTTCGTGTCCTCGAGTTGTCATCCAAGTCATGATGGTTTCTTTCCTGACCCACACACGGTGTGTCTTGTCATCCAAGAATGGCATTCTTCTCAATACATTCCATTCCTCACAGAGTACAAGTTTTCTGGTTTATTCAGGTATTCAATCACTTCATACCTTGAAGGTCTGAAAGCCATTGCTATCATCCATTCAGGTCTACAGATGTGTGAATAGGGGCAGCTGTAACACCCCAAAATTTTCCCTATGATTTTTCACTACTAACTGGCATATGCTTCACATCACATTTGCATTTCTCATTAGGTCACAACATTCATTATCATGCATTTGCATTAAGCTCTTAAAACATGGGATCAATGTCTTCTCAATTAGGGCTTCACACCCTATCTGCATTCATAAGACAAACTCAAGGTTTTGGTTATGTGGATAATAGCATATGCTGGTACTCCCGCCTCCTGATTAGGGTTTATTTCCCTAATTAATTGATTTTTGAGGATTTCACTCGTAAAGACCATTAACTAATGCATCCACCCATCATATGGTTCTCAACTCATATTTTCTAGCATTTGGTTTCAATGTGATCTGTGGATTCAGTTCAAGATTAGCACATAATGAGCCGTATTTCTCAAGAAGTGATCCAACTGTAATTTTGTGGGCTCGATCCCATCGTCTTCGTTCAATAGTCAAAGTATTTCATAATGATCGATTTCAAAGGTTATTTGTTTTGAAATATTATTCAGATACGAGTTAGTCTCATCGGGTTTCTCGATTCATCGTCATTACCAAGGAGATTATAATTCAAAATTTAAATCCATGTGTGAAAGTTCCAAATTCTAAGACTCCAAATCAAATTCACACTCATAGTTTCAAGCCAATGTCCAATTATTCTCTAATGAATTCCAATATCCATTATATTACATTTTATTCACTTAAACCAATAGCATTTTTTCAAATCATTTCTAGGGACTTTTATTCAGTTTGGAGAAAATTCAGTTACAAATGAAGGAAAAATTCAGCTACAAAAAAATACATCAGAACAGAAAATAAGTAAAAAAAACGAATTTAGCAGGAAAAAAATTCAACAAAAAATCAGCTATAGAGTTTCCAACAGAAATTCGTAGAAGATTTTATCAGGAAAATCAGTTTCAGAGATAAGAAAAAATCAGTTACATTCAGTTAAGACTCTAACAAAAACAAAAGGAAAAAACTCGGGAATCCTCTCCAAGATCTCTAATTGACTCATTCTGCAAAACTCTCTCATAACTGAGAATTCTCATAGCCTCTAACAGAAGTAATCTCGATCACCACTCCTCAACTCTCCCTTCCATCCCGCTCTAATATGCAGCTCTCCAATGGATCTTCAAACTTAATCATCATCTTCAAATCGCATCCGCAACCTGCACATCTGACATTGCAACGACATCGCATATCATCAAGAATCAACAGCAGCGAGTTCTTCTCTAAAATTCAATCCGCAACAATCAGCGTCTTCAACAAACGCAACAGCAATACACTTCAGGATCATAACATACCGACATCGTCGCAACGGAACCTGCACTCGAAACAACAAGATCAGCACTCATTGAAATTGTCTTCAACTTTAATAAAAGACTAACAGAAATGACTTCACTCTTCAGATCCTCTTTGTAACACCCCAAATTTGTCCTCTTCAATTTAAGCATCATATCACATCATATTCATCATACTCATATCATTTCCTCAGCATCATATCATAGAAAGATGAAGCATAACATCCTTCATGTCCTAGCATCAAGCATATGGTCATCTGTGGAGGTCCTTGAAGCATTTCAAGCCATGACAAGAGTCACAATGAGTTTGTACAAGTTCTATGGTGAGTCTACACTCCATTTACAAGTTCAAGTCCATTGGCAAAAGCTCAGAAGATTGCATGATCATCAGAGATCTCAGGACAAGGCAAAGCTCCTATACAAAGCACCCAAATTAGGGTTTGTGATTCAAGCACCATAATCTCACAACTTTGGCCATTTCTTTTAGGCAAAGTCTTATATATGTTAATAGGATCCTATGTGTCAATTTTCATGAGAAAATTCCATGTGGAAGCCAGTCAATGCCTCAGTTGCTTGCAGATGAAGGAAAAAGTCAACAGTGCCCTTAAAAAGTCAACTGTGCAATTTCAAGGGGTCTAACCCATATTTTTTGGCCAAGAGGGGTCCTTACAATGTTATAAGAGGTTTGTAATGCCCAAAATTCAAGAATCATGGAGATTTGAGGGGTTTTGCAAAAATGGTACAAAGTTGGTTTATGGAATTTTCCAAATGTGGCAACTTTTGCCCTAATTTTCAAATGGCCTTAACATGATCAACAATTCTTCAAATGAACCAAAGTCAAACATGAAAGTTGAAGAGTAAGGGCTCCCATTTTCAAAAAGTACAAGTACATTTTCATAGGATGTGTAGATTTTTCTAGAGGTCCTTCGAAAAAGTCATCATTCTAGGGCAAAAATTCACTTTTCCTAAAGGCACCAAATGCAAGAAGCTTCCAATCTTAATTTTGTGACTTGGTACTGGCCCAATCTTGTTTCAAACTTAAAATGCATTAAATTTGAACCATTTTTCTCCAAAGAATTGGTCTTTTTCGTGCCAAACAAGAAAATCCCTCCAAAAGTGCAAAATTGGCAAAAGTCATGAAACAAGTGTGATACTTGAATCTAAGGGCCAGGAGTGATTGAATTTGAATCAAGGGTGGAAAATGAATGGAACATGTGGTGAGAGGCCCAAGAGAGCATGATCATAGCATGCTTATTTCACAAAGTGCAAAAATTGCAAATTCACCAAGATCACATGATTCACTCGTGCATTTCACTTCATGCTTTCAGCAAGGCTTTGTGATCACACATATAAGCAGCTAGGGTTTCATCTTGCCTCAGATCTCACTCATTCTCTCACTCTCCATTTTCATGCAATTTTGCATTTTCTCACATATCTCTCCATTCTCTCACTTTCTTCACAAAACTCTTCCATGTTCTTGATCAGTGAATCATATAGATCCAGATTCCACCACTCATTTGAGCTTAAGACACAGAAATGGAAAGGTGCCATTGAGAAGCAACTTGCTATGAAACCTTAGATCCAGCCTGTTTCAAGACCTTAGATGCATTTATTTTGCATCTAAGGAGTAAGAGTAGTGATTTGCACGCATTGCTTGGTTTTCTAGCTCACTATATCAAGATCTCCATCTCAGGTATGGCTCTAAATGTTGCATTCTGAAAATGAAATTGATATGGTGTTTTGCAATCCTTGATGTTTGCTGATCATGCTGCACTTTGTAGATTTGAATTTGGTACATTGTAGTGAAATTTATATGCATTTCAGTTTTGACCTCATATTTGAATTCAGTGGTGTTGATTTGGTTGATCTGGGCACTTTTTTCATTTAATTGGTTTGTTTAAGGTTCTGGTTCGAATTCCGGTGCCGGAGCCCTAGATCCGGTCACCGGAAAGTTGTTATGTTCTTGTTAGGGTTTTGGATGAGGAAGACGCACATCAGCCCTTGGATCTTCCATCCAGCGTCCAGAAATGCGCGACATAGCCCTAGTTTTCCTCCGTCTCATACTATTTCTTATTTTTTTCATTTTTAATCAGTGTGTTTCACAGCATATGGTAACTATGATACGCCAGCCAATCCCCACGCACTAAAACGCCACCTCAATTAATGAGGCTCTCTCTTCCAGCCTTTTGATCAATCACGCGTCCCTGTTTTTCCCAACCTTTTTTTATTTAATTTCACTAATTCACACCATAAACCATGTAAACCTGCGCCAGACTGGGCCTAAGCAATGACTATTCGCACCTCCCTCACTTCAATCCCAACTAGTTTACACGCATAAACCTTACTATCAGCACCCCTTTCCATATTCTTTTATTTTCTTTTTTTCATTTATTTCCATTTTCATTCAGTTTCCATTTCAATTTTTATAAAATAGTTTCCTTCACTTAAAAAATCCCAAAAACATCATGAACCTTATTTTGAGTCTCAATTATTTTATCATATTTTTATTTTTATTTTTTTCCTTGTCCACGTGTCTGAATTAATTCCTCATTGCACCTAGCTTCTTTTTAAGTCCATTTTTACCACACTGCCTTGTTCATTTTCCATACTCTTCAATATTTTGAATTTTGATCCCATTCTTTTTGCTTTGATTTCTTAAAACATTGAACTTTTCATGTGAGTTTTCTCTGGATTTTTGGAAATTTATTTCTTGAGTCTTGGTCCTGTGACTTGTGATGTAAGTTTGTAACCCTCACTTGTGTTTTTTCCTCCATTAAACCTAGTTTTCTTCTGAATCTTTTTAAATCCTTTTGGCTAGTTTATTTAACATGTTTGAAGATCATTTGGTTTCAATTGTGGAATTTTTAGATAGATGGTTGATTTGTTTTGAATTTTTGTTTGAACCTTGTCCCATTTTGCTTCCTTTGAACCTTTAGGTCTCATATAAGCCTAGAAGGGAACTTGTGCCAACTTCTTCTTCTCATTTGGGATTCCTTTGGGGTGTGGGTACCTTCCTGGTCCTAGGATAGGGTTTGTGTCTTCTGAATTTTTGTGTTTGCTTCTTCTTTAAGTCATTTGTTTCCTTAAGGGCTTTCACTTCACTTATTGTTTCTTTTGCTTCCATTTTGGTATTGTTTGGTCTTGTACCTCTTTTCTCTTCATCTTGTTGGCTTCCTAAGCCATTATTCATCTTGTTTTGGTTCTGGTTGTGAGCTTTGAGTCCATATCTTGTGCATTTTGCTTTGCATCTTTCATAAGTATGCATTTGTTCTCATAAGTGTTTCATGTTGCATCTTTAGCTTGCATACTTCTTTTCTCATACCTTTGAGTTGTATTTGAATTGTGAATTTGTTCATACCATTTCACTTCTTATTGTGTGATGTTAGCATGTTATCTTGTTCATTTTGTTTCACTTGTATGCATACTAACCTTGCATGGGCTATGGTAAGTGTGAGATGTGGGAATTGAGTTCCACATCTCCAATTCTCATCTTCTCCTCTTATGTTTATGTGCACTAACTCTTTTGTTGGGCTTAGGCCTTTCTCATCTCTTCTGCTATCTTCTTCTTCTTCTTCTTCTCTTCTTCATTAGGATAGAAACCTCACTAACCCTTTGGACATCCATGCATGTTAACACTTAGGATTTTTTTAGTCCCCCTTTAGAATTTTTCCTTTGAGATCCTTTTGGTTCTTCTTCTCTTCTCATCTCATAACTCTTAAAAAACACTTTAATAATGTTTGAAGTGATGTCTTGATCCATATCCTTATCCCATGAGGTATGCTTGTAGTCTTCCCATCTTGGGATAGTACAAGTTTACCTTGTGATGCACAAGTCTGATCAAGGTATCTTCTTCATAAAGAAAAACATAAAAAACACTTCTTCATCTTTAAATACCAAAACACTTAATAAGTAAACAAGTTAGTGAGCTTAGGCCCTAATCTTTGGATTCAAGTTTTGGGGATCTTCTCCTTACTTGAGTGTGCTTGTTCTATTATTCCATCTTGGAATGTAGTGACATGTGCACATTCCATTGAAGAGAGCTTGAGTTCACTTCCTTGTGACACACTCATAAAAGCTTCTAAAAAACACAAACAAAAAATAAGCGTCTTTCCTTCGGGAATTCTTCTCTCATCTCATTCACTCCGTACGCGAACTTGCTCCTACTTGTCACTTTGCAAGACGGTTACGCACTCGTCGTCCGAGTCTGCAACACCTGAGCAATGGCATAGGCAGTTCAAGCCTTTAATTCACAAAGCAATTTACTTTAGTACCCCTAGTTAGGGGAACTACAGTGTCTCTGATCCTCATTATCCTGATGAGGTACGTAGGCAGCGGGGTAGGGCCTGTTCGAGCATAATCTTTATTTTCCCTACATTTTTTCTCTCTGTTCCTTATTTCAGTTATTTTCCAGTTCCAGTTTCTTTTCATTTTCATTTCTTTTGCTGCAGTTTTCATACCCTCACCGTTTGAAACAGTTATCTTTGCAAGAGTGGATCCCGTCGAGTACGGAGGACGATCTGGGTGCTAATACCTTCCCAGGTCGTAACCGACTCCCGAACTCAGTCTCTTTGGTTCGCAGGACATGTGTCCTTCCTCTTTCTTTATTCTGGTTTGTGCAACATTACCATTCCCTTTCTTCGGGATAAAAATGTCTGGCTGGCGACTCTATTCTTTTTCCGCGCCACTTTCACGTTTGTACCAGGATGGAAATCCGGGGAGCGACAGCTGGCGACTCTGCTGGGGACTGCACACCAGAGATCCCGGTTCCCCTGTGAGTCTCTCCTAGCGCTTGTTTGTTGTTGTTTCTTTGGGTGATGTTTGTTTGTTGTGGCTTGTTGTATTTTATTGTTGTTTGTTTACAGCTTTATTTACAGTTTTCAGTATTTATTTTCTGCATCATGTATATATACTGGACTGTCTGGACTGGTTTTCTGTTTGGTGGGATGGGTGTTACTTGTTCTTGCGAGATGAGCCAAGTACCCGGCTCGAGTGCACCATAGGACTTAGAGTGGTTCCACTTTGGCCTCATGAGATCTTGTCATTGGGGTAGTAGTGAGATCCACACCCAGGTTGCGATTGTCTTGGAAATGTCTTGATTTGGGGATCTTCCTCTCTCATTACATAACCCTGACAGTTAGGTGCAGCTGGGGACCGATCATTGAGAACCTTGTGGAAACATCCCTCTTTAGTGATGACAGTGGCAGACCACATTTTGTGGCAAACCCATTCGCATCCGAGGGCTCACTTGGGGATCACATAGGATGACCTTGTGTCCTAGACTCAGCTGAGGCCTCCCTGTGTAGTATATAATGCCAAACCGATTCCCTGATTTGGTCATGAGCCACTTCTCGGAGATGGTGACAGTATTATTGCTATTCGGCTTTGAGAGTCCGTGATTTCTGACCCGGAGCCTATTACCAGTGAGATTGGGAAGGGGTTTACAGGTGTGCAGGAACCCATGGCCTCAACATACACTCATCTATTCAGTGGTCCTTGTTATGATCTGTGGTCATATGATTGTGATCTTTGGTTCTATGGTTCTATGGTTCTGGAGTTCTGGTTTTCTTGTTCTGGATTTCTTGATACTGTGGTTCTGAGATCTTCTATCAGAGAGTTGTGATTATCAGAGAGTGTGACTCAGTGGAATTTTGGTTTGTCAGTGATCAGAGGGGCCCTTGTCAGTATCCAGTTCAGATGGTCCCAGTTAATCATATGTTTGCATTGCATTGCATTTGCATCATTCTTTGCATTAACTGTTTATGTTTCCCATTTTTCAGGTCATTATTCTTAATCTGCTCCCAGTTCTGGTAATCTTATCTCCATGGCAGAAATCAGAAGAGTTCCAAGGAAAACGAATGTGCACTATACCTTTCTTCAGCCGGAAGTTAAAAGTGTTCAGAGGTTAGCAGGTCTAATGAACGATCAAGTCTTGGGCAATTTCAAGAAAAGATATGGCCAGATACTGAAGTTTGTGGACAAGCCCACTGCAGACCAGAGAGACAGTTTGCATACCTTGTTGCAGTTTTATGATCCCTTGTTGCGTTGCTTTGTTTTTCCAGGTTACATCTTAGCTCCAACATTGGAAGAGATCTCCAACATGCTGAATGCTCCAGTCAGAGAGACATTGCCATTCTATGGGTCAGAGGTTGTGCTTAAAGATGAAGACATAGCCAAGGTTTGTAGGTTGCCAGCTGCTTCTGTCAGGAAGACTCTGCAAGAGAGTGAAGGAAAAGGGTTACCCTGGAGTGTGATCATCCCAGAGGTAGAGAGATATGCTACAGAGGCTAAGTGGAATGACTTTGGTGCTTTGCTTGCATTGATGGTGTATGGGTCCAGCCTGTTCCTTGGAAAGAAAGAATTTGTCAGCTTATAGGTGATTTCAATCTTTGTAAAAGTAAATCCAGTGCCTACTTTATTGGGTGACTTCTACTACAGTGTTCATTACAGAAATGAGAAGGGTAGGGGTGGTCCAGTAGTCTGTTGTGCTCCTTTGTTTGCTGAGTGGTTTGCTAGACAGTTGCCTAAGTCAGGTGCCTTCAAGGAGATGAGGGGTGAATGGAGATGGTCCAGAAGACTGATGGGTCTAACTGTTGAAGATATTTCTTGGGGATATGACAGGGATCTGCTAGGTAAAGACTTGATGGTCAGTTGCGGAAGATTTGCTGGAGTACCTTTGCTGGGAAGGAAAGGTGTCATCAATTACTATCCAACATTAGCCAGAAAGAAGTTTGGCTACCCTTTGAAAGATCCTCCTCAAATGGAAGAGTTTGCTGAATCTTTGTACTTTCCTGCTGAAGGGAACAAGGAGTTAGTTCAACAAGCAGTCCAAGCCTGGGCTCACAGGATAAGAAAGGGTAAGAAAGACTTCGGCCGAGTTGATCCCAAGACGTATCCACCATATGCTGCATGGTTGCAAAGACATGTAGAATCAGTTCTCATGCCTTTTTCAGTTGAGGCTCTACTTTATCCCAGAGAGGTGCCAAGTCAGAGCAGTACTGTCTCTCTTGAAGAGTATAAGAAGCTAGAAGCTCAGCTGCATGAGGTAAGAGTGGAGAATGCTGAGATGGTGAGCCTGTACCATCATGCCAACATGGCCAAGAATGAAGCTGAAGACAAGCTGTAGAAGCTCCAAGCCTCTCTAGAAGCTAAAGAGAAGGACTTTGCTGGCAGAGAAGCACATTTCCACAGGTTGGGTATGATGGAAGCCCAAAGAGAAGTTGATCGCAAGAAGACTTTAAAGACTCTCAAGGATGCTCGTCAATCCATTGTTTGGTTGCAAGGCCAAAGAGAGGAAGAGCAGAAGAAGTTCAGAAAGAAAGAAGAGTTCTTTGAAGTTCAGATGGCCTTCAAGAAGGAGGAAGTGGAACAAGTCCACACCATCCGGAGGGAAAAGACCCAACAGCTAGCACAAAGACAGTTAGCCCTGGAGGAAGCAAGGAAAGAGATTGAAGAGCTCAAGCTGAGAGCGGGTGTCAAGTAGAGCAGAGCAGAGGTGGCAGAGCCTGGGTCCTTAGCTTAGTTTATTTTTTCAGACTACCTACAAGCCTGTTGTAGGAGTCTTGCTTTTATTTCTTTTGTCTTTCATTTATGTACTGGTTTGTAACCCTGCGGGGAATATTTCTGGTTGTATTCTGACTTTTAGCCGGCAGTGGTTTGTTCATATACAGTATTGATGTGCAAGTTATCATTTTGAATGTGCAAGACTCGTTTGTCTGATACTGCTAACGATTGAACACTCATCAAAGAGAAAGTTTGAAAGCTAATACTGAAAGTGACTGTCTGAGATTAGATGCCAGAACTGGGCCATGCAAATGCTTTAAATTGGGAACATGAACAGTTACATTGCATTGCATATAACCTATTTGTTTGTTTTGCAGGTAGTGTCTCAGTTGCTAATGTGTTTTGTGTTTCAGGCACTATAGCTCCCCGTAAAGTTCGGGAATAACCAGTTGCACACAGGTATCCAACAAAGATTAACAGAGAGTGAGTCATGGACCAGATGCAAGCTGACTTGGCAGATCTGAGACTGAGAATGGATAACTTTATGACATTGATGGCAGGCATGGGTCAGAACCAAGAGCGTCTGCGGGAGATGATAGAGAACAGTCAACCCAAGAACAACATTGCTGCTGCTGCTGATAATCGTATCGGTGCGGGCGCACGTCAGGTTGAAGCTCCTGTGACACAGCCAGGGGTGACAATAATCAATGATGGGTTGAATAATATTCAGGTGGATAATCAAGACGAGCAGTTCACTTTACTTGACGAAGCTGAAGGTCAAGGAGCTGAGATGAACAAGAGGTTTGAGGAAATGGCTGAGCAAATCAAAGTTATTCAATCCCAGAGCTCTTTGGGATTTGACATAACAGATTTGGGCTTGGTTCCTAGGGTCAGGATCCCATACAAGTTCAAAGTTCCAACCTTTGAGAAATACAATGGCACTGCATGCCCGAAGACCCATCTTCAATCTTTCGTTGGGAGAATTGTTGCTCACACGGATGATGAAAAACTCTGGATGTATTATTTTCAAGACAGCTTGGTTGGAGCTTCTCTGGAATGGTACATGAAGCTTAGCAGAGTCAATATCAAGAGTTGGAAAGACCTAGTAGAAGCCTTTGTGAGACAATATCAATATAATATGGACATGGCTCCGAACCGCACGCAATTGCAGCACATGGCTCAGACTGCTAAGGAAGGTTTCAAAGAATATGCTCAGAGGTGGCGCCAGCTTGCTGCTAGAGTACAACCACCGCTGTTAGAGAACGAGATGGCCGACATGTTTATGGGTACTCTGCAGGGTGTGTTTCTTGAAAGGTTGGCGTCCAGTTCTGCCACTAAATTCAATGATATCGTTATTTTTGGAGAGAGGGTTGAGACCTTGCTAAAGATGGGGAAGATACATGATCCTAGTGTTAGCAGCTTAAATGGAGTGAGGAAAGCTTTCAGTGGACCTCCTAGAAGAAGAGAGGGCGAGACAAATGTTGTATTTGGCCGAGGCCGGGGCCGTGGTTATAGAAGACCCTATGAGCATGTGGCAGCAGTCACAATTCCTTCAGCTCCAGTGCAACAGATGCAACCTCCTCCACAGCAACATCAGCAGCAACAACAACCTCGTACCAATTATCAGCAGAGACTGTATCAGCCAAGGCAAACTCGCCCGGCTAATAGGGTGATTGAGGCCATCCCGATGACCTATGCTGCTTTGCTTCCAAGACTGCTAGATTTGAACCTGATTCAACTGAGAACCTTGGCACCACCACCTCCTAGAGAGCTTCCAGTTGGTTATGATGTCAACGCACGATGCGCTTTCCACTCTGGAGCCCCGGGCACTCGACTGAGAAGTGCAGGGCTTTGCATCACAAGGTTCAAGATCTTATAGATTCCAAAGCAATCAACTTTGCGCCACCGCCGAATGTTAATTCGAACCCTATTCCACATCATGGAGGGCAAGAATCAATGTTGTTGAGGGTGGTGATAAGTTGAGTCTCGTGCTGAGTATTGATGAAGTGAAGACTCCTTTGAGGGTAGTGAAAGAGAGACTGCTGAATGGTCAAGTGTTTCCTGGTTGCTGTTTTGATTGTGAAGAATGTTTGAATGCTGAGAATGGTTGTGAGAAGCTGAAGATGGGTTTGCAGGGTTTGATTGATGATGGATCCTTGTAGTTCAACAAAGTTGGTAATGAAGTAGCTGATGATGTGTCAACAATTACTATTTTCTATGATGAAACTGACATGCCTGTCAGAAGAGAGCCTGTTACAATCTATGCTCCTCAGATTAGTCCCGTGACTATCACCGTACCTGGGCTTGTTCCGTACATAGACGATAAAGCCATTCCTTGGCATTATGGCTTAGATGTTTCCATAGCTGGACAAAAGATTGAGAGCAAGGTTGTTGCTGTGGACCCGACTGTAGAGAATGTCAGAGGAGTTGGGGGTTTCACCAGAAGTGGTCGGTTATTCGTTCCACCTGTGCTGAGAGGGGATCCCGAGGCTGAGGCTTCATCCAAGGCCAAGGGAAAGCAAGTTGTGAATGATGAATCAACTACTCATGTGGCTGGGTAGGGTACATTTGAAAAAGAGGTCGAGGAATTCATAAAGATTATCAAAAAGAGTGACTACAAGGTGGTCGATCAACTGAACCAGACACCTTCCAAGATTTCCATTTTGTCACTGCTGATGTGTTCTCCCGCACACAGAGAGGCCTTATTGAAAGTACTGCAAATGGCCTATGTTCCTCAGGAAATCACTGTCAACCAACTTGAAGCTGTTGTAGGCAGTGTCAATGCAAGTCATGGCTTAGGCTTTACAGACAAGGACCTCACGTCAGAGGGCAGAAACCACAACAAAGCACTACATATCACTATGGAGTGCAAGGGTGTTGTGTTGTCGCATGTTCTTGTAGACACAGGCTCTTCCCTGAATGTGCTTCCGAAGAAGGCACTGATGAAGCTTAATGTTGATGGGATTGTCCTGAGGCCAAGTGATCTGATTGTCAAGGCTTTTGATGGTTCGAGAAGATCAATTTTTGGAGAAGTTGAGTTGCCCGTCAAGATAGGCTCTCAAGTTTTCAAAAGTGTTTTCTATGTCATAGACATCCAGCCTGCGTATAGCTGCCTGTTGGGACGCCCGTGGATACATGCTGCTGGAGCTGTTACTTCAACCCTGCATCAGAAGCTCAAATACGTGGTTGACGGCCAGGTTATCACAGTCTGTGGAGAGGAGGACATATTCGTAAGCCACTTGTCGACGTTCAAGTATGTAGAGATGGATGGAGAAATCCATGAGACTTTATGCCAAGCTTTCGAAGCAGTCAACGTCAACATCTTGACTTCTGTGGAGAAGAGCTGTGAGAAAGAGGGTACATCCATCCATTCTTATAGAGAAGCAAAAGAGGTTGTTCAATCCGGAAGTGCCCAAGGCTAGGGCAAGTTGTTGGAGCTAGAAAAGAAAGATGATAAGTTTGGCTTAGGGTATCAGCCTGGTGGATCTACTCCAAGTGGTAAGGCTATCATGTTTACAAGCGTTGGGTTGCTCGACCGCAACCAGATCTGTACAGCAAGCCAAGATGGGGATAGTGACGGTGACTGGGACAACTGGATCCACCCGTGTGCGCCCGGCGAGGAGCTAACAAACTGGTCTGCAGAAGACATCATACAAGTCACCTGGCTCTCAGAGTAATTATTTTGTTTCCTTTTATTAGCATACTGCATTGTCAAATCCAACATTCTGCCCAAGATGCTAGGATCCATTGTATTGGGCCACCATGTTTTGTATTGCATCTTTATTTTGCTATGAAATAAAAGGACATTTTCAGACAAACTGTGTTCTCTTTCTTTGTTTTAAACTTTTTCACAAAAATATAAAAATGGCAATGTGTTTTCCTTTTTTGTTTTGTGTTAGCGTCTCTTTTTCAAAATAAGTAGATTCTGAATAAGCACATCATCTGTGCAGTGTTGATCATCCAGATTCCATTGACAACGTTCCTGCTATGACTATGCATGACTTTGACAATCCAGTCTACCAAGCTGATGAAGGGGTTGAGGAAGACTGTGACCTCCCGGAAGAATTGGTCAGATTGTTGAAACAAGAGGAACAGGTTATTCAGCCTCATCAAGAAGAAATTGAGATCATCAACATTGGCAGTGAAGATGTGAAGAAAGAGATCAAAATTGGGGCCAGTCTGCAGGCCGACGTCAAGAAAGAGCTGATCAGTATGCTGAGAGAGTATGTGGATATCTTTGCTTGGTCATATCAAGATATGCCAGGGTTGGATACCAACATCGTTGTGCATAAGCTACCTCTGAGAGAGGATTGTCCTCCTGTGAAACAGAAATTGAGAAGAACTCGTCCTGACATGGCGATGAAAATTAAAGAGGAGGTTCAGAAGCAATGGGATGCCGGTTTCCTTGATGTGACTAGTTACCCACCTTGGGTAGCTAACATTGTACCTGTACCGAAGAAGGACGGCAAGGTCCGGATGTGCGTTGACTACCGGGATTTGAATAGAGCGAGCCCAAAAGATGACTTTCCGTTGCCACACATTGACGTGTTGGTAGACAATACTGCTCAATTCTCGGTATTTTCCTTCATGGATGGCTTCTCCGGTTATAACCAGATTAAGACGGCGCCGGAAGACATGGAGAAGACAACGTTCATTACCCCGTGGGGTACATTTTGCTATAAGGTCATGCCCTTTGGTTTGAAGAATGCCGGGGCAACTTATCAACGGGCGATGGTCACATTGTTCCATGACATGATACACGAGGAGATTGAGTGTTATGTGGACGATATGATTGCTAAGTTCCGAGACGAAGAAGAACATCTGGTCAACCTGAAGAAGCTATTTGATAGACTGATCAAGTACAAGCTGAGGTTGAATCCAAACAAGTGCACTTTCGGAGTGTGCTCCGGGAAACTGTTGGGTTTCATTGTTAGTCAAAGAGGAATTGAAGTAGATCCTGCTAAAGTAAAAGCTATTCAAGATATGCCTGCACCGAGAACAGAAAAAGAAGTGCGTGGGTTTTTAGGGAGGTTGAACTACATTTCTCGGTTCATATCTCATCTAATTGCCACGTGCGAACCAATATTCAAATTGCTAAGAAAAGAGCAAACAGTAAGGTGGAACGATAACTGCCAAAGAGCTTTCGACAAAATAAAAGAATATTTGCAGGAGCCTCCAATTCTAATGCCTCCAGTGGAAGGAAGACCTTTAATCATGTACTTGACCGTGCTAGAAGGGTCAATGGGGTGTGTTCTAGGCCAACATGACGAGTCTGGTCGAAAAGAGTACGCTATTTATTACCTTAGCAAAATGTTTACCGACTGTGAATCCCGATACTCACTGCTCGAGAAAACTTGCTGCGCTTTGGTATGGGTTGCTCGCCGACTGAGGCAGTACATGTTGACTCATACCACATTGCTCATTTCCAAAATGGATCCTGTCAAGTACATCTTTGAGAAACCAGCGTTAACCGGAAGGGTTGCTAGGTGGCAGATGATTTTAACTGAATACGACATCCAGTATACTTCTCAGAAAGCCATCAAGGGAAGTGTATTGTCGGATTACCTTGCACAACAACCTCTTGAAGATGATTATCAGTCAATGAAGTTTTATTTCCCTGATGAGGACATCATGTACCTCAAAGCAAACGATTATGAGGAACCACTTCCGGAGGAGGGGCCTGACCCTGAATCCAAATGGAAGTTGATGTTTGATGGGGCAGTCAATATCAATGGTCGTGGAGTTGGTGTGGTTCTTATCACTCCTGAAGGTGTTGACTTACCCTTCGCTGCCAGAATTACTTTTGGCTGCACCAACAATGAAGCGGAGTACGAGGCGTGTATAATGGGAATAGAGGAGGCAATTAACCTTCGGATTAAGAACCTCGATATATTCGGAGATTCAGCCCTCGTCATTAACCAAGTTACCGGCAAGTGGTATACACATCAAGAGCATCTAATTCCATACAGGTATTATGCTAGAAATTTGTTGACGTTCTTCACGACAGTTAAACTTCAATACATACCACGTGATGGAAATCAGTTTGCCGATGCATTGGCCACTCTCTCTTCGTCAATCAAAGTCTTGTGTTGGAATTATGTGCCCAGAATTGACATATCCAGGCTTGACGCTCCCGCTCATGCCTTCTCTGTAGACGCCGTGTCTGATGAGTAACCTTGGTATTTTGATATCAAGTTATTCCTGGAAAAGCAAGAATACCCAACTGGGGCATCTTCCAATGACAAGAAGACCTTGAGGTGACTTGCTGCTAGCTTCTTCTTGAACACAGACGGGGTTTTGTACAAGAGAAACTTTGACATGGTCTTGCTCAGATGCGTGGATAGACACGAAGCAGGCCTGTTAATGCAGGAAGTCCACGAAGGATCTTTCGGTACCCATGCAGGAGGGCATGCTATGGCTAAGAAATTGCTGAGATCAGGGTATTACTGGATGATAATGGATGCAGACTGTTGTTCATTCGCCCGTAAGTGCCACAAGTGCCAAATATATGCAGACAAAGTGCATGTTCCTCCAAGCCCGCTCAACGTCATGTCATCTCCTTGGCCCTTTTCTATGTGGGGCATTGACATGATCGAGAAGATACAGCTGACTGCTTCAAATGTTCATCGCTTCATCCTGGTCACGATTGATTACTTTACCAAATGGGTAGAAGCAGCATCTTATGCCAACGTCACTCGTCAAGTGGTGGCAAGATTTCTGAAAAGGGATATCATATGCAGATACGGAGTGCCCGAAAGGATCATTACTAAAAATGGTTCTAATCTCAACAACAAGATGATGGCAGACTTGTGTCGGGACTTCAAGATACAACATCACAATTCTTCTCCTTACCGACCAAAGATGAATGGTGCGGTAGAGGCAGCAAACAAGAATATCAAGAAGATTGTGCAGAAAATGGTTGTCACCTACAAGGATTGGCATGAGATGTTACCATTTGCGTTGCATGGGTACCTTACGTTAGTCAGGACGTCAACAGGGTCAACTCCCTTCTCTCTGGTGTATGGCATGGAAGCGGTCCTGCCTGTTGAAGTAGAGATTCCTTCATTGCGTGTGATGATGGATGTAAGGCTTGATGAGGCTGAATGGGTGCGTGCTCGTTATAATCAGCTATGTCTAATTGAGGAAAAGAGATTAGCGGCTATATGTCATGGTCAGCTTTATCAGAGGAGAATGAAGCGTGCATTCGACCAACGAGTACGTACTCGAGAGTATCAGGTGGGAGAGCTTGTGTTGAAGAGGATTGTTCCTCCAAGTTCATATCACAGGGGCAAGTGGACCCCAAACTACAAAGGACCATTCATAGTGAAGAAAGTCTTCTCAGGAGGAGCACTGATGCTCACCACTATGGATGGAGACGACTTCCAATCCCCTGTTAACTCGGACGCAGTTAAAAAATACTTTGCATAAAGAGACCCGCTGGACACAAAAACAGAATTATTGTCCAGGAAAAAAAGGGCATCCCGGCGAGCTAAAAACAGAATAAAAAGCTCGAGCAAAAGTTAGGGAAATAAATAAATAAAATGTACACCCGCTGAGTTGAAAATCCGCATTGGATAGCTCAGGCAAAAAAGGGTATCCCGGTGGATTGAAAACCCGAAAGGGCGATCCACGCAAAACAAGGGAATAAGCGAACAACTGCGATCCGAGTAATCTGAACCACATCATCGTTTCGTACAACTTGACAATGTCAGAAGGATAGGAAACAGTCCCCTCATCTTCTCAGAAAGCAAAAGCAGTAATGGAGAGTCTCGAAGACATGCAGGTCATAGCAGAAATGGAACTCCTTGGAATGTCGTGTACATTGACATTAGGACAGTTTCTTTTCTCAATTTTATGGTGGCTACCTCTTTCCAGGTGGTTGCTTCTTGATGTAAATCTTTGCCTATTCAGAGGCCATTCAATAAAAAGAATATTCAGTCAAAAAGTTGTGTTGTGTTTATTTTTGTTTGCAAAATGTCCTGAATTTTTGGCAAAAAATAGCATTGCATTAAAACATGGTGATAATTTGAAAGAAACTGACATGCAGGGAAACTGTAACCCTCTTTGAGTGTCGGGTGACGGTGGATGAACAGATCATACCATGCAAAGCCCCGGGGCACACTTGTGTTTTCTATTGTTGCAGGTTGCAAGATGGCGTCACATTCTCCCAAGCAATTTACTCTTCCCCAACAGAGTATCTCCCTAAGCATAGATTTCTTCTCCCAGCAGGTATCTGAAAGCCTGGCATCTCCAGCAGAGATGTTTCTTCAGCTAAGCCTTGGCAGCAGCCCAAGCAGTTTCTTCTTCCTCAGTGAAGTAGTAATTTATTCTTCCCCAGTGAAGTAGCAGTCCATTCTTCCCCGGAGGAGTATGCCTAGCAGGTATCTGAAAGTCTTACATCACCAGAATTGGAATTATCAGAATTCTATCCTCAGCAAGAGTCTTTCTCAGCCAGAGCTTTGAATCAGCAGATGCTCTCCCCGACTAGGGTACTGTTGATGCATCTTTTCCAGCCAAGTCTGAAGATGATCCTGTCCCCACAGAGTTCATATTTGATTTTCACTTCCGTCAGTGAAATATTCCCCAACGAAGTTGCCACACTTTTGGGTATTTTGATGATACAGTCAGGTATTCATCACCTCAGTCAGTCAGGTATTCAGACCTCTTGATTTGTCTTCCCCTGCAGAGTGTGACTCTTGTGGCCAATCAGGCATTTATTACCGCTCGTCTGCAATCTTCAACACTCGTTTATGTTATCCCTAAGCGGATGTTTCCCCAGCAGGGACATATTATTGCTTTATTATTGCTCGTCTGCAATCCTCAACACTCGTTTGTGTTATCCCTAAACAGAGTTTCCCCAACAAGGACATATTACTGCTTTATTGCTGCTCGTCTGCATCTTTCAACACTCGTCTGTGTTACTTCTTTGGTATTGCTCGTTTGCTTTCTCCAGCCGTGGTTCATGATTCCTTTGTATTGCTCGTCTGCAATTCTCAACACTCGTCTATGTTGTGATACCTCATCTGTTATGGCTCGTCTGCAAGTTCCAACACTCGTCCGTGTTTGGTATGCTTTATTGCTTCTCGTCTGCAACGTTTCAACACTCGTCTGTGTTGTGATATCTAATATGTTGTTGTTCGTCTGCAACTCCCAACACTCGTCTGTGTTTGGTATTGGATCCTTTGCTGCACTCGTTTGTGCCTTGATATGTATTTCAATTGTTGCTCGTCTGCAACTTTCCAGTACTCGTCTGTATTTGGTATGCCTGATATTTGTGGATACTCGTCTGTATCATTTCCAGCACTCGTCTGTGTTGACTATCTATTGAAGCTCGTCTGCTTTGCTTGGATACTCGTTTGTATCATCCCCAGCACTCGTCTGTGTTGTTTACCTGTTGAAGCTCGTCTGCTTTGTCTGGATACTCGTCTGTATCAATCCCAGCACTCGTCTGTGTTAGCCTATATCTGTATATGTGAGGATCTGCTGTTTATCCTGGTATTTCTGTGACTACTTCAAATGCTCGTCTGTGTTGGAATTTCTGGTATTCGTCTATACCAGTGGCTGATACTCGTTTGTATCATTGCCTGAAGCGCTCGTCTGTGTTTCTCGGATCATCGTCTGATACTCGTCTGTATCATTAACTTTTAGCACTCGTCTGTGTTATCTTGATGATCATCCGATACTCATCTGTATTGAAAAGGTTTCAAATCCTGATAGTGGGAATTAATGTCAAAATGGTTACCAGTCCTGGCGTAACAGGTAAATCCGAAAGAGGCTCGTCTGTCTCAGGCACCAATTATGGTTGTTGCACCTGGCGTAACAGGTTTTCTAAGAAGACTTGTCTGTCTTATACCATATATCCACGGATAATATATGAAGAAGGTTCGTCTACCTTGATTGCATGTCTATCCCACAGACTTTAGTGCATTACCGGTCCTGGCGTAACAGGTAAATCCGAAGGAGACTCGTCTGTCTCAATTCAAGTGTTTGAGGACTCGTATGTCCAGTTCCTGGCATCACTGGATTGTTTGAAGACTCGTCTGTCTCAGTTTATATTCTTGAAGTGTTTGAGGGCTTGTATGTCCAGTTCCTGGCGTCACAGGATTGTTTGAAGACTCTTCTGTCAACGCATTCTTATTCCAGATATCAGTTTCACCTTGGAAGAAGCTCGCCTATTTTTTCTTTCCTTCTTATCCCCAGAGCGTCATCTGGTTGGGTTTATTTCCCGGTGTTGCATTCTTCGTCAGAGTGCAAATTTCTGGTCTTCTTGGTATTCAATCACAATTTATCTTGAATGGTCGATAGCCCGTACTATCGTCCTTTTCAGATTAACTGATGATTGAATAGGGGCAGCTGTAACACCCCAAATTTGCCCTCTTCATTTTAAGCATCATATCACATCATATTCATCATACTCATATCATTTCCTCAGCATCATATCATAGAAAGATGAAGCATAACATCCTTCATGTCCTAGCATCAAGCATATGGTCATCTATGGAGGTCCTTGAAGCATTTCAAGCCATGACAAGGGTCCCAATGAGTTTGTACAAGTTCTATGGTGAGTCTACACTCCATTTACAAGTTCAAGTCCATTGGCAAAAGCTCAGAAGATTGCATGATCATCAGAGATCTCAGGACAAGGCAAAGCTCCTATACAAAGCACCCAAATTAGGGTTTGTGATTCAAGCACCATAATCTCACAACTTTGGCCATTTCTTATGGGAAAAGTCTTCTATATGTTAATAGGATCCTATGTGTCAATTTTCATGAGAAAATTCCATGTGGAAGCTAGTCAATGCCTCAGTTGCTAGCAGATGAAGGAAAAAGTCAACAATGCCCTTAAAAAGTCAACTGTGCAATTTCAAGGGGTCTAACCCAAATTTTTTGGCCAAGAGGGGTCCTTAAAATGTTATAAGAGGTTTGGAATGCCCAAAGTTCAAGAATGATGGAGATTTGAGGGGTTTTGCAAAAATGGTACAAAGTTGGTTTATGGAATTTTCCAAATTTGGCAACTTTTGCCCTAATTTTCAAATGGCCTTAACATGATCAAAAATTCTTCAAATGGACCAAAGTCAAACATGAAAGTTGAAGAGTAAGGGCTCCCATTTTCAAAAAGTACAAGTACATTTTCATAGGATGTGTAGATATTTCTAGAGGTCCTTCGAAAAAGTCATCATTCTAGGGCAAAAATTCACTTTTCCTAAAGGCACCAAATGCAAGAAGCTTCCAATCTTAATTTTGTGACTTGGTACTGGCCCAATCTTGTTTCAAACTTAAAATACATTACATTTGAACCATTTTTCTCCAAATAATTGGTCTTTTTCGTGCCAAACAAGAAAATCCCTCCAAAAGTGCAAAATTGGCAAAAGTCATGAAACAAGTGTGATACTTGAATCTAAGGGTCAGGAGTGATTGAATTTGAATCAAGAGTGGAAAATGAATGGCACATGTGCTGAGAGGCCCAAGAGAGCATGAGCATATCATGCTTATTTCACAAAGTGCAAAGACTGCAAATTCACCAAGATCACATGATTCACTCGTGCATTTCACTGCATGCTTTCGGCAAGGCTTTGTGATCACACATATAAGCAGCTAGGGTTTCATCTTGCCTCAGATCTCACTCATTCTCTCACTCTCCATTTTCATGCAATTTTGCATTTTCTCACATATCTCTCCATTCTCTCACTTTCTTCACAAAACTCTTCCATATTCTTGATCAGTGAATCATATATATCAAGATTCCACCACTCATTTGAGCTTAAGACACCGAAATGGAAAGGTGCCATTGAGAAGCAACTTGCTCTGAAACCTTAGATCCAGCCTGTTTCAAGACCTTAGATGCATTTATTTTGCATCTAAGGAGTAAGAGGAGTGATTTGCACGCATTGCTTGGTTTTCTAGCTCATTATATCAAGATTTTCATCTCAGGTATGGCTTTAAATATTGCGTTCTGAAAATGAAATTGATATGGTGTTTTGCAATCCTTGATGTTTGCTGATCATGCTGCACTTTGTAGATTTGAATATGGTGCATTGTAGTGAAAGTTATATTCATTTCAGTTTTGAAGGTCAATGTTGTTTCCTTTCGATTCGTCCATTTCATTAGGTTTTAGGTGTTTTTTACCTCATATTTGAATTCAATGGTGTTGATTTGGTTGATCTGGGCACTTTTTTTCATTTAATTGGTTTGTTTAAGGTTCTGGTTCGAATTCCGGTGCCGGAGCCCTAGCTCCTGTCACCGGAAAGTTGTTATGTTCTTGTTAGGGTTTTGGATGAGGAAGACGCACAGCAGCCCTTGGATCTTCCATCCAGCGTCCAGAAATGTGCCACATAGCCCTAGTTTTCCTCCGTCTCATACTATTTCTTCTTTTTTCATTTTTAATCAGTGTGTTTTGCAGCATATGGTAACTATGATACGCCAGCCAATACCCACGCACTAAAACGCCACCTCAATTAATGAGGCTCTCTCTTCCAGCCTTTTGATCAATCACGCGTCCCTGTTTTTCCCAGCCTTTTTTATTTAATTTCACCAATTCACACCATAAACCATGTAAACCTGCGCCAGATTGGGCCTAAGAAATGACTATTCTCACCTCCCTCACTTCAAGCCCAACTAGTTTACACGCATAAACCTTACTATCAGCACCCCTTTCCATATTCTTTTATTTTCTTTTTTTCATTTATTTCCATTTTCATTCAGTTTCCATTTCAATTTTTATAAAATAGTTTCCTTCACTTAAAAAATCCCAAAAAAATCATGAACCTTATTTTGAGTCTCTATTATTTTATCATATTTTTATTTTATTTTTTTTCCTTGTCCATGTGTCTGAATTAATTCCTCATTGCACCTAGCTTCTTTTTAAGTCCATTTTGACCACACTACCTTGTTCATTTTCCATACTCTTCAATATTTTGAATTTTGATACCATTATTTTTGCTTTGATTTCTTAAAACATTGAACTTTTCATGTGATTTTTCTCTGGATTTTTGGAAATTTATTTCTTGAGTCTTGGTCATGTGACTTGTGATGTAAGTTTGTAACCCTCACTTGTGTTCTTCCCTCCATTAAACCTAGTTTGCTTCTGAATATTTTCAAATCCTTTTGGCTAGTTGATTTAACATGTTTGAATATCATTTGGTTTCAATTGTGGAATTTTTATATGGATGGTTGATTTGTTTTGAATTTTGGTTTGAACCTTGTCCCATTTTGCTTCCTTTGAACCTTTAGGTCTCATATAAGCCTAGAAGGGCACTTGTGCCAACTTCTTCTTCTCATTTGGGGTTCCTTTGGGGTGTGGGTACCTTCCTGATCCTAGGATAGGGTTTGTGTCTTATGAATTTTTGTGTTTGCTTCTTCTTTAAGTCATTTGTTTCCTTAAGTGCTTTCACTTCATCTTATTGTTTCTTTTGCTTCCATTTTGGTATTTTTTGGTCTTTTACCTCTTTTCTCTTCATCTTGTTGGCTTCCTAAGCCATTCTTCATCTTGTTTTGGTTCTGGTTGTGAGCTTTGAGTCCATATCTTGTGCATTTTGCTTTGCATCTTTCATAAGTGTGCATTTGTTCTCATAAGTGTTTCATGTTGCATCTTTAGCTTGCATACTTCTTTTCTCATACCTTTGAGTTGCATTTGCATTGTGCATTTGTTCATACCATTTCACTTCTGATTGTGTGATGTTAGCATGTTATTATTTTCATTTTGTTTCACTTGTATGCATACTAACCTTGCAGGGGATATGGTAAGTGTGAGATGTGGGAATTGAGTTCCACATCTCCAATTCTCATCTTCTCCTCTTATGTTTATGTGCACTAACTCTTTTGTTGGGCTTAGGCCTTTCTCATCTCTTCTTTTATCTTCTTCTTCTTCTTCTCTTCTTCATTAGGATAGAAACCTCGCTAACCCTTAGGACATCCATGCATGTTAACACTTAGGATTTTTTTAGTCCCCCTTTAGAATTTTTCCTTTGAGATCCTTTTGGTTCTTCTTCTCTTCTCATCTCATAACTCTTAAAAAACACTTTAATAATGTTTGAAGTGATGTCTTGATCCATAGCCTTATCCCATGAGGTATGCTTGTAGTCTTCCCATCTTGGGATAGTACAAGTTTACCTTGTGATGCACAAGTCTGATCAAGGTATCTTCTTCATAAAGAAAAACATAAAAAACACTTATTCATCTGTAAATACCAAAACACTTAATAAGTAAACAAGTTAGTGAGCTTAGGCCCTAATCTTTGGATTCAAGTTTTGGGGATCTTCTCCTTACTTGAGTGTGCTTGTTCTATTATTCCATCTTGGAATGTAGTGACAAGTGCACATTCCATTGAAGAGAGCTTGAGTTCACTTCCTTGTGACACACTCATAAAAGCTTCTAAAAAACACAAACAAACAATAAGCGTCTTTCCTTCGGGAATTCTTCTCTCATCTCATTCACTCCGTACGCGAACTTGCTCCTACTTGTCACTTTGCAAGACGGTTACGCACTCGTCGTCCGAGTCTGCAACACCTGAGCAATGGCATAGGCAGTTCAAGCCTTTAATTCACAAAGCAATTTCCTTTAGTACCCCTAGTTAGGGGAACTACGGCGTCTCTGATCCTCATTATCCTGATGAGGTATGTATGCAGCGGGTTAGGGCCCGTTTGAGCACAATCTTTATTTTCCCTACATTTTTTCTCTATATTCCTTATTTCAGTTCTTTTCCAGTTCTAGTTTCTTTTCATTTTCCTTTTTTTGCTGCAGTTTTCATACCCCCGCCCTTTGAAACAGTTATCTTTGCAAGCGTGGATCCCGCCAGGTACGGCGGACGATCTGGGTGCTAATACCTTCCCAGGTCGTAACCGACTCCCGAACTCAGTCTATTTGGTTCGCAGGACCTGTGTCCTTCCTCTTTCTTTCTTCTGGTTTGTGCAGCATTACCATTCCCTTTCTTCGGGATAAAAATGCCTGGCTGGCGACTCTATTCTTTTTCCGCGCCACTTTCGCGTTTGTACCAGGATGGAAATCCGGGGAGCGACACTCTTCAATTAATCTCTAACAAACATAACATAAATAACAAAAATTCAGTTTCAGTTAGACGGATAGAAGAAAAGAAATTCAGTTACTTTCTAACAGAAAATCAAAACTATGCATAATCGATTTTCTAACGAACTTACCTGAGAATTGACAAAACCACCTTTGATCTTCATCTCTATAAATTAGAACTTCACTCTTCTTTATCTATCTTCTTCACCATTTTTCAGATCTTCACTCTTCTTCAATCATCTTCTTCACCATTTCTCAGAACTTCACTCTTCTTCAACCATCCTCTTCACCATTTTTCTTGAAACTTCACCATTTTTCTTGAGACTTCACCACTCATCCTCATTCTCTTCTCCATTTTCGAGCTTCTTCTTCCTCATTCTCCATTTTTCGTTTCTGGTTCTCACTAATCTTCACCCTCCCAATCCCTTTTCATTTTCGTTTCTGCATCGACTTCAACACTCTCTTTCGACTCTTCTGAATCAATATTCAATTTCAACAATAACCATAACCAGACCTGAATTTCTCCATAGTTCCACGCATTCATCATTATCAAAGGAGTTTTGAACAACATCCTCATCATTCCAAAACTACATCGACATTCTTCATCACGTCTTTCAACGAATCCGCAAACAAAAAACCTTTAGCGTTCGTTGGCAAGAACCTGCAACAATCATTACGAAGCACTACGGGGTCAACCAAATCGCAACGACACTGCTATCAACAATGATTTAGAAGAAGAAGCAGAAGAACATCATGCAGCAAAATTGAATCGTACCTGAGATTGGTGGCGCATTATTTGATGGTTTCTTAGACTTGCGATCGACATCACGGAGACGTCTGAGCTACGGAATATCGTTCTCCTTCTGATATCGTCACTACGACATCAAAACGCAAGGTACGAACTCGCCTCTCTTGGTAAAAGCGTGATGATGATTGCTTATGATTTTCGTTCGTTTTTGTTTGAGATTTCGCTTCGGTTTGTATTGAAGAACGGTTAGGTTGTGGTGTGTTTTGTTGTTCAGGTTCATGTTAGGGATTTCGTTTACATTATTAGCTTAGGGGTGGGATTTCGCGGTGGATAGGTTAGAGGCTCCGACGGTATTTCTGGTGTGTATTGGCGGAATAAAGTGGGTTTTAGAGGGAGAGCTAGGGAGGAGAGTGATGGAAAGGGCCAACGAAGGTGATGTTCATACGACGGCGTTAGCAAGAGGTTGGGGGAGGGAGATGAGAGTTGCGGCGGAGGAAGGTGAATAATTTAGGGTTTCTGATTTGTGAGTTTGTTGTGCTTTTATTAGGCTTGTAGTGTTATAAAGATTAAGGAAATGTAATAAAAGACAATTAAGAGTAGGTTAAATCCACCGATTTCGTTTCCCAATGGATAAGATCAAGAGAGTTCTTTGAGTTTCAACCATACCGGTGGTGACACTTGTCGTCGCCCGGTAGGTCCTTTCCCCAATCAATCCTGTATGTGCTAGCCTACCGTAGTCTTTGTGTGCCTTCATTTCTTGACCATTTGATGTGAGGACTTATCTAGTCCATGGATCGCATGGTCCTGATTAAAGTAAAAAATGTTAACTGACCCTCACCATAGACCCTCAAGACTCCTGCGCTAATGGGCCTGATTTTGTCGCTCTTCACACCTCCCTTTTCAAGCCCAAATGTCATTTTTAACTAGGAATTACTTTATTTCTACCCCCTTTCAATTTCTTTGTTTTTTTAATTTTTGTTTTGCTTGGTTTTCAATTTTAATCCATAAAAAATATCAAAACTCATGATAAAATTCCCCAAAAATTACAGAGACATCCTAACTCAATTTAGAATTTTTCATACTTTTACTTTCTGATTTTAGTGATTTTTTCAATTTTATTTTGATTTTCCACTTAATTTCTCTTTCATGGAATCTCCTCCATGAACACTTCAATTTGTATAATTTGTTTCTTCCACTTCCAGTAACCTTTTTGCCCCATTCTTTTTTATATTTTTAGAGGACTCATAAAGTCACCTATAAATATTTTTGTTGCATTTTTAAAACCATTTTATCCACTGTTTTGTTAGTATTGTTTGTGCAAACTTGTGAGTAATTCTTAAGTAGATTTTGGTGATCATTTGGTATAGCTAGATAGTGAACTTTTAGGAGATTTTTTTAACACAATATTAGTTTCTGGTTAGTGACTTTAGGAAATTAATTTCATATTTTTTCCAGGACCATTGCTATTTTCTTAGAGCCTTGATTGCACTTAACTTTTCCATGTAATTACACCTTGAACATTAGGGTTTTATGGACATAGTTTGATTAGGTTTGATCTTAGAACCTTAGAATGCCTTGATGTGGTTTAGATACTGAATTTAGAAGCTTGTTACCATTTAGGATCCTTTAGTCTTAGGACTTAGGCTTAGGATTCCTTCAAGTGCATTTCCTTGATTTGGTTAGCCTTTGTATTTGCTTTATATGTTTAATATGCATCATGAAACTAATTTTTGTTTTATAGGGAGGTTGAGGTAAGACTTTAGTTATGTACTTATTCCTCATCTTTGTATGCTTTCAAGTTGTGCCTTAAAATTTGTACTCTACTTGTATAGGCTTCCCTTTCTTTAGAAACAACTTAACTTCCTTAGGAAGTAAGTTAAGTTCTAATTCTCTTTTCTTCTTTTCCTTTTCTCATTAGGATTAGAAAACCACATAAACCATTAGGATCACCTTTGGCATATAATAAATAACTTAGGGTTGTGTCTTAGTCCCCTTAATTTGTCCTTTTTCAACTTGAGTCATTCTTTCTCATCTCATAAAGAAAATAATAAAATACCTAATAAAGGTTGAATATTCTCATACGACATGAGACTTTGTTGCGGAGTACTTATACACGTCCTGTTTCGGGGCGAGGTGTAAGTTATTTACCACGATGGATAAGTCTTAGTATGAGAATATTCACAAACAAATTCAAAATACTTCTCATAAAAGACAAAACAACAAACAATAAGCGACTTTCCTGCGGGAACTCTCTTCTCATCTCACTCACTCACAACATGAACTTGCGAAGACTTGTCTCATTTGCAAGACGGTATACGCACTCGTTCAAGACGAGCCTGCAACACCTGAGCATAGACATAAGCAGTTCCAGCTCATAAAAAACACAAACAACAAGTTCCCGCCTTAGTTAGGCGAACTACGTCGACTCTGATCCTCATTTTCCCGATGAGGTACGTAGGCAGCGGGGTAGGGCCCGTTCGAGCACACTCTTTATTTTCCCTACATTTTCCCCATTCTTTCGTTTCGTTCTCTCCTTTCTAGTTCCCTTTCTCATTCCATTTCCAGTAGCGATTTTTATTCAGCAGCAGTTTTATTCCTTACCCTTTGAAACAGACAAATAAGTGTGGATCCCGTCGGGTACGGCGGACGTTCTGGGGTGCTAATACCTTCCCAGGTCGTAACCGACTCCCGAACCCAGATCTTTGGTTCGCAGGACCTTGTCCTTTCCTTTTCTCTTAGGTTTGTGCAACATTACCTTTCCCATTCATTCGGGATAAAAATGCCTGGCTGGAAACTCTATATTTTTTCGCGTCACTTTCACGTTTGTACTAGGATGAAAATCCCAGGAGCGACACCAACCTTTTTCCTCCCTGCTATTCAGAGCGATAAACCTTCAGCTCGGAAGGCTCTTTCACGGTGATGTCCGCAGAGACCAAGGCCATCCTCGACTAAGATTCGGTGAGTAGGCATGCCAACCTAGCTCAGGACGTTGTTGCAGTGATTAGGGTCATGGAGATGGCCCTGGTCCTGTCCGACAACTCATGTCCGATGTCTGCGTTAAGGGGTCCAGAGGAGGAACTTTGAGCTGTCACTGCTGAACGGAATCTGCTCTCCCAGAACTTGGCAAATTATAAGGAGGAATACAAGCTCCAAGAAGGGTTGAAGTCTGAGCTGGACGAGGTGAAGCGTGAGCACGACACCTTGGCTGAGGAGAACAAAAAGCTGAAAGAGAAGGAGGCCGAATTTACTAAGGTCGTGGCGGAGAATGGACGTCTCCGTTCAAGGGTTGAGGTCCTGGAGAAGATGGTTCTCCCTAGGGAAGGTGAGAACGGGGAGGAGATGGCTCTACAGAACCGGGCTGACTTGGTTGGCCGGATCAGGGAGCTCGTGAGGGACATTGTCGGGGTCTTCAAAGAGGGCTTTGACAATGCTACTGATCACCTCAAGATCTTCAACCCTGGGCTCGTCACTGAAGGGACTACTTTCAACTATGGAGTAGTTGATAGGGAGATCACTTGTCCTGAAGCTGACTCGGGGGAGGAAGATGATGGAGATGAGGGTAATGAAGAGGGTAATGAGTAGGTCAGGCCTGCGCGCCTTTGTTCTTTTCGGCCTGTGTGCCATTTTGTTTTCGTTTTAATGGCCTACGTGCCTTTCTGTTTATCTGTATTTTGGGCTTTGCCCTGCATTTGCTTCATCGTTCGTTTTGGCCGGATTTACAATATAATGTTTACTTTCTGTTAAGTTTGTCTATTGTCGATCATATTGTGAACTTGTTTGCTCGACTGTTTAGACTCGTCGATTTAGGGAACTAGTGAGGAATTTTATGTAATGTTGATGATATTGTGAACTTGTTTGCTCGACTGTCTAGACTCGTTGGTTTAGGGAACCGACGAGGTAGTGGGTTTTACGTCCGCTGCAGAAGCGGGACAAAGGTCGTGGTCCGGGCCCAGATCACGGGGCTTGGCTCCTCCCAACGTGAGCTGGGTGCCCTGCCAACATGGTACTACGGCGTTGAAGTTTGTTTGAAGTGTCCAACGTCGAGGGAGGTCGTGCCTATCTTCGAGGGATGTCGACCTTCCTTTCGATCAGATGATGAAGTGCCATGGTAGTACCTTCCAAGTCTTCATGAGCTGTTGTTTTTAGCAGTAGTATTTCTTGAGTTTTTCAGAATTCCAAGGTCGAGCAAGTTATTCTCCTTGTAGGTTCTCGAGGTAATAGGCCTTGTTATTCGTTTTGTCTCGGACACGATACGGGCCTTCCCAGTTTGCGGCCAATTTTCCCTCGTGCGGGTTATTCTGGTTTCGTCAGAGGACAAGACTTCCCACTTGAAATTCTAGTTTTATGACTTTTGCATTGTGGCGTAGAGCTATTTTTTGTTTCATCGAAGCTTCTCGTAGGGCCTCCTCCGAACGAATCTCTTCGACGAGGTCTAACTTTACGCGCAAAGTTTCTTCGTTCAGTTCTTCTTCGAGGGGCGCTTTTGTTCGTCTCGAGGGTTCCCATATTTCCACCAGGATGACTGACTCCGTTCCGTAGGTTAGTCGGAATGGAGTTTCTCCGGTTGTGGAATGTGGGGTCGTGTGATATGCCCAGAGCATGTTATGTAGTTCCTCGACCCATGCTTTCTTTGCTTCGCCCAGCCTGCGTTTTAGTCCTCTCAATATCACTCTGTTGGCCACTTTCGCTTGGCCGTTAGTTTGGGGATGCTCGACGAACGTGAAATGTTGCTTTGTGCCTAGGTTGGCGACAAAGTCTTGGAACCTCCCGCCCGAGAATTGCGTATCGTTGTCGGTTATAAGGACTTGGGGTATGTCGAAGTGGGCGAGGATATTTCTTTTGAAGAAACATAATATGTTTTGTACGGTGATCTTGGCGAGGGCTTCGGCCTCGATCCATTTTGTAAAATAGTCGACGCCGATGATAAGATACTTATCCTGGTAAAAGCCGATCACGAACGGACCGAGGGTGTCCATACCCCACCAGGCGAAAGACCACAAGGAGGAAAGTGTCTTCAGTTTGTTGGGAGGGGCCAGGTGCATGTTCGCGTGTCTTTGACATTTATCGCATTTTTTGACGTGCTCATTTGTGTCGTGTTGCATCGTCGTCCAGTAATAACCTGCTCGCAATGCTTTGCGTGCCAATGATCATTCAATGAGATGTTGAGCATTAATCCCCCTGTGTATCTCTCCTAAGATGTCAGGGACCTTTTCCTCTTCGACACATTTGAGTAGTGGGATGGAGAACCCTCGTCGGTGGAGGTTGCCTTCGAGGAGGACGTACGAACAAGCCCTCCTTTTAATTGCAGATGCCTCTTAGGGGTCTGCTGGAAGTTCTTCCTTTGTGAGGTAGTTGTGGATAGGATTCATCCAACAATGGGCCTCGCCGATGGCATTCACTTCAAGTAGGGGCGAAGGTTTCTCGATACTTGGGCGTGGTAGGATCTCCTGGATTACAGATTTGTTCCCGCTTTCTTTCGTGTGCTCGCCAGTTTGGAAAGGATATCCGCCCGTGTATTGTGTTTGCGGGGAACGTGTTGGACTTCCCAGGAGTCGAACTTCTCTAGTTTGTCTTTCATGAGGGCAAAGCACTCGATTAGGTTGTCGTTTTTTGTTCTGATTTTATCCTCGTACCTGGGATGCTACGAGCTGAGAGTTGGTTGATATCTTCACTTCTTTTTCCCCAAGATCTTCGGTTACTCACAAGCCCGCTTGGAACGCTTCGTATTCGGCTTGGTTGTTGGAAGTTGGGAAGGCCAACGCCAGTGATACTTCAATTAGGATGTTGTCCTCGTTCTCGAGGATGATGCATGTGCCGCTTCCGGTCGAGCTAGATGCGCCGTCGACGAAGATCGTCCATTTATGGGCACCGCTGGCCGGGGTTGGGCTATGCGTCATCTCGGCGACAAAGTCGTCCAGGACTTGTGCTTTTAAAGCTTTCCTGCTTTCGTACTGTATGTCGAACTCTGATAGTTCTAATAACCACTTCAGCATTCTACCGGCCATATCCAGTCGTCCAAGTAGTTGTTTCACGGGTTGGTCTGTTCGGACCTTTATTGTATGGGCGAAGAAAAAATATCGCAATCTTCTTGCCGCGTTTATGAGGGCTAAAGTGAACTTTTTGATCTACTGGTATCTGATCTCGGGACCCTGAAGGGCTTTGCTCGTGAAATAGATAGGTTTCTGTTCGTCGTCGGTTTCGCAGATGAGGCTAGTGCTGACTGCCTCAGTGGCTACCGACAGGTATAGGTACAAGGTTATTTTTCTAATGGTCGTGATAACACTGGTGGTTTGGACAGTGCCTTTTTTAGGTGGAGCAGCACTTGCTCGCATTCTCCAGTCCATTCAAAGGTGGCTTCTTTCCTTAGTAGCTTGAAGAAAGGAAGGGCGTGTTGCGCGGATTTGGCTACAAAAAGGGATAGGGAGGCGAGCATGTCGTTCAGGGATTGAATGGATTTCTTCGAGTTGGGGGTTGGGAATTCCGAGAATGCTCGACATTTGTCAGGATTTGCCTCTATCCCTCATTCAATGAGGTAGAAGCCGAGGAACTTCCCTGCCCGGACACCGAAGGTGCATTTTTTGGGGTTGAACCTCTTTTTGTATTTCCTCTCCTGTTCGAAGAACTTCCGGAGGTGTTGGGCATGATCCATCTCTTCGTGTGATTTGACGATCATGTCGTCCATATAGACTTCGAGCATGTCCCCGATTTCTCCTCGGAAGACCTTGTTCATCATACGTTGGTATATGGCCCCTGTGTTCTTCAGTCCGAAGGGCATAACGTTGTAGTAATAATTTCCCGTCGGAGTCATGAAGGTCGTGTGCCTCTTGTCCGTGTCTGACATTGGGATTTGATTATATCCACTGTATGCATCCATGAAGGAAAAGAGTTTAAAACCTGCAGAGTTGTCTACCCATTTATCTATGTTAGGCAAAGGAAAAGCATCTTTGGGACATGCACGGTTAAGATCAGTATAATCAATGCACATTCGCCATTTTCCATTATTTTTCATAACAATAACTACATTAGAGAGTCAGAGTGTGTATTGGGCTTCAGAAATAAAACTTGCCTCTATGAAGTCTTTTACAGCCTGCTCGGTATCCTACGCTGTGCTACGGGCCTAATGGCCGGATCTAAAGCTAACTGGTAACAGGCGACCTTAGGATCGAGCCCGGGCATCTCAGATGCACTCCACGCGAACATCTCTGCATTCTCCTTGAGGCAAGTTATGAGTTGTTCCCTAGTTGCAGTTGGTAGTTTGGTACCTATCTTCACAGCTCTGTTGGGATCGCTGCCAAGAGGGATGAGCTCGAACTCTCTGTCGGGGATTGGATGAATTGGGTAAGTAACTGCCCGCCCGTTGTCGGGGCCATGTGCTCTTCGATTCTGGGATTCTTGTTGTCCTTAGAGGTGTTGACGATGGCCTATCCTTTGACTACCGCATCGTAGCATCTTCGAGCAGCTTCGATGTCGCCGTGAATTGTGACCACGCGGCCCAGCTTGGTGTAATACTTCATCTTCAAGTGGACGATGGAGGGGACTGCTGTCAATTCGGCCAATGTAGGTCGGCCAAGGATACAGTTGTAGAGTGAAGGGCACTCGATCACTAGGAATTGTACCTTGACCTCCCGAGCGGTCTCTTTCTCCCCGAAGAGAATGAGGAGTTCCACATATCCCCATGGCCTTGTGAGGGCCCCGCTGAAGCCTTGGAGGTCGGATCCGACGTATGGGGGATAGGTTTGTTTTTTCCAGAAGGGCCTTTGGTGCGTGTTTTTCGCAAGTGTACGAACACGTCAGAGTAATATAAAAGATTGTCGAATCCACAGAGACCAAGTGTCAATCTATCGTATCTGTTGTTATGGTGTGTATCTAAGGCAATTGAAGATAATGGTTTTAAAGAGTGCGCAGTGGTAAATAAAATAGTAAATTTAATTAATTAATAAAGACAAGTTCGAATGCAATTCACATAATCAATTGATAATTCGGTACTTGTTAATAGAACTACTTATGAGCAATGTTTTCTACCTTGAAAAGTACTAATTTAACAGGAACTGCCGCTTTCGCGTATTCAGAACCGAGTTGTACTCTCTAATCAACCCCTCCTATTGTCACAGATAAAAAGGTGTGTACTGCGTTAAAGTAGTAAACCTATTTTTAAGAAATATAGTATCTTAACTAAGTTGAAAAGTACTTTAACCTGGATTTGTTAGCAAAAAGAGGTTCTCACGAACCAGACTTTAAACTTCTTAACGCGTCCGAAAATGGTTTTAAAATCTCTTTTCTTTTTAATCTAAAAACTCCTAATGAACTAGACAAAGCGATTTTGGTTGTTTTTGTAATAGTTAAAAACAATTAAGTTAAATAGGCGTTGGACGGCTTTCGATCTTACCCAACAGGACTTTAAAGAACATGAAACTTGTATTGAAAGTTAAAATAGCCCTTAAGCGTTTCTACGAACAGTTGTACGGATTACCGGTTCAATTATGATCGTTACATTCTAACCTTTGTAAATTTAGTTAGACATGGTAAAGTAAAAGTTCATTTTAATATTTTTCATAAAAGTATTTAGTGCGAGTGCGGAAAGTAAATAAAAGTAGTGCGAGTGCGGGAAAGTAAATAAAAGTAGTGCGAGTGCGAGGAATAAACGAAAGTAGTGCGAGTGCGAGAAATAAATAAAGTAAAGCGAGTGCGGAAATAAAATAAAGTAAAGCGAGTGCGGAAATAAAATAAAGTAAAGCGAGTGCAGAAAATAAATAAAGTAAAGCAAGTGCGGAAAAATAAAATACGAACTGGAAATAAAATGGCGGCAGGATTAACTTCCTCCCAGAGTGCTCCAAAACTCGATCACACGGACGTATACAGACTCGATCACTCGATTGTAGTAACACCCCGATGTGAAGTGATTACTACTTTAAAACTGATATATGCCTAAGAGATTCTAAGTTTGGATGATTGAAAACGAAAATCTAAGGCCCTATTTATAGGAGAACAAATAGTAAGAAAAGACCAGGATGCCCCCTCCACTAAAAAGTGGAGGGAAACCACTTTTGCCTTGTGGCGCCCGCCACAGGCTCATGGCGCCTGCCATGAGGGTAAAAAGGTGGAAAGTGGGGATCGTGGGCTCTTGCAATTGTGGAGTGGTCTTGAGACGTGGCCACATCATGGCTGACCCCATGGCGCCAGCCACAGTGGGTGTCGTAAGTGTAAAATGCTGAATTTCTTGATTTTTATTCGTTTCAGCTCCTTTTTCGCTCCTTTTCTCGATTTAGGCCCCGATTACATAAAAAATCTGAAAATAAAGAAAAATAAAGAAAAATAAAGTAATAACATAACAAAATAGCAATAAAAACTAAGAATGCATGCGAAATCGGAGTCAGAAATACGGTGAAATTTAGTGTTATCAGTCTTCCAGGTGTTGAGCAACGAATGCGACGGTTGATTGAGAGAAGGTGGGGGTGTACCTGCAAGGCAATCCGATGCTTAAGTGAGTATGGGTACAATAGAATAACAGTAATAGGTTTAGAATACCTAACCCTCTAATGAAATAGGGTATTTATAGTGTGTCCCCAACGCTGGGCTAAGATCCTTCCTTGGCATGGATTAGCTAGGCCCAAAGAAGAACTGCCAAGGGACGCGTAGGAGCGTGTAAGACCTAGCACGTGGTCTTGCCCTTGGTCAACTGCCCATATATCTTAGGAGATAATAGTGGACAGTTAGATGACGTGTCAAACATGGGGAGACGTAGTCTCCCCTACTGCCAGTTAGTGGGTCGTGGGTGTGCCCGACGATATAAACCTTATGCCCGTCGGATTGGGCCTCTGCCCGATTGATTGGGCCTCTGCCCGACGTAGACTTAGAGGCCCAGCCCGGAACAAGATCATTTCTAGCTCTAGCATTTGGGCTCATGGTTCATATTCCGGATTGGGATCATCCCTATTAATAATCGGATGAATTTCGTTTCGAAATGAAAGCATAAGAACTCAATAAGGATCCACTTTTTCTTTGATGAATTCGAAGGGGTCCCGTTGAGTTCTTAATAATTCAAATATTTTTGTAAGTGAGTCAATAGATAACTTAATTCTATCTTTCAAAAAATTTCATTTCATCTTAATGAAAAAGGAACTTCATTAATTGATTAATTTTTAATTAATTTTTGTTACTCAATGTTATAATATATTATATTATTTTAATTTATTTTTGTTATTCTATGTGATAATATATTATATTATTTTAATTTGATTGATGTATTATAAATTCTTAATTATAATTTTTGGTAATTTATTTTTTAATATATTATTTAATTATTCAATTTTATTAATTTATACTAATATATTTTATTTCTTACTTATGTTTTCTTTTTATTTATCTATCATTATTTTCTTTTTATTTGTTTTTCATGATTTTTATATTTATTTATTTTAAATTTTAAAATTCTATTATGTACATATATACATATATAAGATAAGATGATTTATACAATATTTATTAGTTTTCATATATGATTTTATTTATATTTTTACACTTTACAAATTTTATTATATTTTTTTAAAAATATTTTTAATTATATTAACATTATATGTTATTAATTTTTCATAAAATACAAACTATTACATTATTGATATTTTTTATATAAAACAAAATCAATATAAATTACTTAAATATTTTTTAAAATATATATTTATTAATACTAATTTTATAAAATTTATCCGTGCAACGACTAGTCGGTATTATTAATCTAAAAATTTTATTTCAAGTTTGAGCTTAGATCTAATTGTCTTAGTTTTAAATGTTTACATTTTGTATAAAGTCCAAAACAAAATACTTATATTATATTAATCATAATTTATAATTAAAAAAAAAAAATCATACAAGACAACCGTTAAATGAGTTTTTTTTTTAATATTAACAACATAAGAATGAGAACAATTATATTATCTTAAATATTATCTTTTCAAATTTTTAAATCTTAAAAAAAAATCATACTGTTCGAACAATTTTTATATGTGACAAATATTTTATCACTAATCAATTAGTTAATCATAATATTATTTATAATATTTAATTCCAACTATATTAATTAAACATAATTTATACTTTGTAATAAATTGAAGTTATAATGCTAATATTAAAATATATTTATATGAAATAAATTTTAAGTAAATCTAATGACAATAGCAAAATGTAGACGAAAAAGCCAAGTACAAAAGAAAGCTTAAACATAAGCCTGATTATTTTCTAGTTAGATTTGCTAATTAACATAAATGTTAGAACCATCTCATCAAAAAAACAAATGTTACTGTTTATTAACAAAAGCAAAAGTTAAGTCGTGTAGAGAAAATGAACTTAAGAGTAATGTAGTCTTCCCTTCAATGAGAAAAATAATACAGACAACATAAAACACCTAGTATTTTGGTCACCAGAGTCTATAACTACTATCCTTAATTATTTGGTGATCAATTTCTATAAATTGGATATGAGCCACCTTGTTCCAGTTCATTCCTGCCTCGGGTTTAAGTGATGGAGTCAGCTTTGGGCAATCCTTGACATAGAGTCGAATTAGGGAGGAAGGAAGCCCCTGCTCAGGCAAGTACCACAGCTCTCCACAATCATTAATTGCAAGTTCCTGCAGAGCATTCAGATGTTGAAAGCCCTTGTCGTCCAGTTTTTTGAGGCTCTTCAAATTGCTCATGTGCAAAAAGATGATGTTTCTAACATGTAGCTTCTCCTCTGGAAATGACTCCAAGCCTATACAACCATTAATATTAAAGTGATCCAGAGACTTGATATTTTCCAATCCCCAATCTTTTTGTGATGTAAGGTTGTCACAATCTGCAATAGAGAGTATAATTAAGCCCGAAGGCAAACCCCCGCTTGGAAAAGTTTGAATATTTGGACATCTATGTAAAACTAATGTATGGAGAGACGTGGGTGAATTCATGAATTTTGGGAATTCATATAGACTCTTGCAACTGGAAAGCCTCATGGTATGTAGCTTTGGTGTATGGAATCTTTCATCTGGAAAAGACTTCAATCCTGGACAATCTTTAATATCCAAAGATTCAAGTAGAAGATCACCACCAATATATTCCCCGGTAACATTCAACGATACAAGATTGGGACACTTCCATATAGCAAGAATTTTGAGTCTGGGGAATAAATCTAAGGTCAAGGTAGTAAGGGAATCACAATTGATCAATCGCAATTCTTTAAGATCGGGTACTCCATCTAGCAAATCATCTGGAAGGACATCCAATGATGCACATCCCTCAATTTCCAGGCTTTGTAAGTTGTGTGGCAAAAGCAATAATTTTGATGCATTAGAAACATACATTGTGTCAAAAATTATTTCTTGATCATCACAACTATCTGTGGATGGAGTTTCTTCTCTTATGTCAAGTGTGTCAGTAAAGGGAAGGACGGGGGTAGCTTCTGCGGTGACAGGAATGTCAGCCATGACTAATGAAGATTGTAGGTCTGTTTCTTCTCTGATGCCCGAAATATCAGTTTCAACTTGATGATTAACCAGACTAGTGCAATGCTTTTGCACCCAAGATGTAGAGTTAAGAGGAAGGACGGGGGCGGTAATGTCATCAATGACCAATGAAGATCGTAGGTTTATTTCTTTTCTGATGCTTGAAATATCAGTTTTAACTTGATGACTAACCATTCCAGTGCAATGCTTTTGCAATTTTTGCAATCTTTCTATATCCCAAGGTGTAGGGTTAAGTGTTACCCTGTTTCTGGTGAATGCAGACCTCATCCTTTCTTGTGAAGCAGATTTTGCATTAAACTTTCCCACTAATTGCAACATTTCAAGGTAAAAGTTAACCACCAGGAAAGATAATGAGCTTTTATTAGAGAATAAAATCACATAAGAATAGATAGTAGAAAAGGTTTCGTACTTAATTGACGGAACCACCTTCCAGTTTTGCAAACAACACATTGCCTCTCCCCTTCCCTGCCTCTGTTTGAAATTCAACATTTATAAGTAATTGGGAAAGTAAGCCTATGTGATATGTGACATTATCAAGTAAGATAATACATAACAATAACAAAAACACTGAACATATTCATAACTAATAAACACCTTCCAGTTTGTCTATCAAACCAATAATACAACAAAAGATTGTCTATCAAGATAGAGGCGTTGTAAAAAACTCTAAAAGCCATGACATGCATGTTTAGCAAACAATTAAAACAAAGCCACAACAAGCATGTAAAAATTCCAACAAAAAAAATCTATAATTTGTGCCATAAATCCTTCACAACTTTGGGTGAATCTAAAGCATGTCATAATTTACATTTTTATCTTAAGCAAAATAAGTTACAAAGAGTCAATGTGGAGAATTCATATTCTAACCATCAATTGCAGATCTAGGAATTATAGTACATTGGTTAATAAAGAAAACTCACGCAACTGCTCCATGGGATCCATGATCGTCCGCATGTATGTAAAGAGTGTTATCCCAAGCGGCTTCCATGTTCATTGCTGAAGAGAAAAAACAGACCCATAAAGAGCAAAAAGATAAAAAGATTGATGGATTTCAAAATGCATACCCTCAAAAAGAAAATACAAAGAATCTGAAACTCCAAACTCACCCTCTTCGCGTAGAACGAGAAAATCTTCTACTCGTCCTCAGAGATCACAATCCGCAAGACATAACCGCGTGCTTCGTGTTGGTCGCCCAAAAAATGGGAGAAATTAGATTTTGCACTTGGCCGCAGAGAAAACGTCGGTTAAAAGGTTTATGATGGTAAAATTAGGGTTAACTAGTAAGAAAAACCTTGCACGGCTACTTTACGCAATAGACTTGTTATTGTTTCTCAAATTGAGAATAAATAATATCTAAATAGAAGAAAAAAAATTATGAATATAAGAAAATAATATAATATAATAAAAATATAATATGATAAATATATTTTAAAAGGTGTCCATAATTATTTTAGAAATACAATTTAAAATTATTTTTATTTTTCTATTAAACGTGCAGTCCGATTTTCTACTTTGAAATATTATCGAGTTAAATTTTAAAGTTCTTATAATTTATTAAAATTTAATTTTTACTTTTTTAGTTTAATTATTTAACTTTTTTAATATAATGTTTTACTACTCCATTTTCATATTATTTATCTTCTTAGTTTAATTATTTAACTTTTTAACACAATGTTAAAAATAAATAAAAAAAGTAGATGACGAAATATATATTTTCATATTATTCTCTTCCTAAAATAATATTGAAAAATTAGACTATCAAACAAGTTTTTCATTTTCATATTTGTAAGATAGTTTTTTAAAACTAATTTTCAAACAAATTTTTTCTTAATTTTCTTGTAGCATTCCACGTGATGCTCAAGAATTATCATAACTCAAGAAAACATCTTGAATTCTTCTTTGAATGGAGAGTATTCTTACTTCCATTATTTCTCACGGTAACAGAAATAAAAATCAATAAAATATCATAATTCAATAATAAAGCTATACTTTACGTGTTTTATATAAAATGGACCACAAAAATATCTTTCAAAAAGTCATATTTCAAGGCATTTACTAAATGATAAATTGTTTGTCACTACTGATTAAACCAGAAATAGTTCCAGCAAATAATAAACTAAAAGTTGGATTTTTAATCGACAAATCTAAAACGTCGAGCAGACATAAAGTTTAACCATGTATAATCTGCTTCTTCGTCGTCATCTGAGTCAAATATTGAATTGGCTTCTTCTTCCTCTTCATCTTCCTCGAAGCGTTGTATCCTTCTCAGTCTCTTTCTTCTCTTGTGTCTTCTTCGTCGCTCTGTGTAACGCCCCAAATTATAATTATTTATTTTAATTGGATTATAATGTTTGGTGTGCGAAAGAATAATATATAATGTTGAATATAATATTATTTTAAAGGATTATACTATAATGGATAATATTATTATTGAATAAATTCAATAATTGGAATGATAAGAGGTTAGGGTAAGGTGGTCATTTGGTGAAATTAATGAGGGTAATGTTGGAAGTCCCTAAGTTGGTCTAAGGGATAAAGTTGTAATAAGGAAAAGAGGAGTTCAGTGTGTTTTAGTGTTTTGCGAAGAACGATCGTGAAATTGAGAAGGGAGAATGAGAGAAAGGGCTAGAACGTGAAGGAGAATCCGTGAGGAATGAGAATTTCTCGTCAATACCAAGGTAAGGGTATGGTTCTTCTATCTTAAGGGTTTTATAATGGGAATTAGGTAGGTTGAGAATTAGGGATTGAGATTGTGGTGAATTAAGGAGGGATTAGGTTGAATTATATGTTGTTGATTGTTGTTAGATGTTAATTGCATGGATTAAATGATAAATTTGAGGAATACTGTGGTTTCTGGTTGTTTTTGGTGCTGAATACATAAGAAATTCGTAGCAGGTTTGGATGCTAAGAACAGAGTTGCGATTTGCGAAATCGCAGAGCTCGCTTAGGGAGCTGGAGCTCGCTTAATGAGCATGAGTCAGTGGGTTATTCGCTTAGCGAGATGTGGGCCTCGATTAGCGAGCCCTGTGAAATTCTGTGATCAGGTACGAGATGTCGAATGAGATGTTTAAACACTTGAAGACTTGACCAAAACTTAAAGTGCAGGAAAATTAAACAACACAGGAAATGGTTAACTCAGTTTAGTGTATAACCACACTTACATCTAGGGGCTACCAAGCCAGGAAGGAAATCCAATATAAGTAATATTAATTCTAGACTTAAACCACTCAGTTTAATCTTTCACTTAATATCTACCCAAGGCAATTTCTACCTAAGACACAACTTAGATATGAGTACCAACTCACTCCCCCTCAATCACACAGTGATATGTTTACAAGTTTAATAAAATTGAAGTCATACTTCAAACAAAATAGCTTGATCTTACTTCACAGTTTCAATCAAGACACAAATACACTTTTGCTTAAAAGCTCATAAAGTGATACAAATAAAACAACCTGCTATTAAAACACAAAACACCCTATTTGGTCTTCTTAATTTCGTACTCTATTATGAGAGTTTTTGTTGCTTAAATAGGTGTTTGGATTTTGGGCTTTCTGTAGGTTTATCCAATCCTGATACGCATGCTGCCATCACCTTGAATTAGGGTTTGTTACTTCCTAGATTCTAGGTGATTCAGTTCTTCTGATTATGCTGAAGTCACATAACAAATCTCCCTACAGATGCGCCTTCTTCTGTTTTATCCATCCATAATTAATTCCAGATAAATTCCCTGAATTTACTCAGTTCTGTTAATCATTAATTAATTCTGGTAGCAGGTTTGAGATGTCACAACATCTGGTGTGACATCCTGAAAATTGAACTTACTTCATTTACTGATACAATGTCACAACATCTGGTGTGACATCCTGTAAACTGAACTTACTTCATTAACTGATACAATGTCACAACATCTGGTGTGACATCCTGAATTAAGTTCATTTACTTATACTCTGTTTGATAATGTCACAACATCTGATGTGACATCCTGAACTAAATTCAACACTTCTTGTTAGTCAAAAATTTTGCCAATTCTAAACATCTACAAACTCCCCCTTTGGCTAATTTTTGGCTAACATACTTTTCTGGTTTATCAGAGTGCAGCAGAGTTTCTTTTATCAGAGTATAGCAATTCTTTTTTGTTGAGACATGTGTGAGTTTACTCCCCCTCAAACCTACATGTGTTCAGACTTGTTGCAACAGAAATTTTTCATTAAAAACACATCTTTAGTTCATAAGCAAACATAATTCATTTTTCATTAATCAGTAAGCTGCATCATACATTGTTGTTGTTCAGTTCTCTTCTCCCCCTTTGTTAGACAGAGAGAATCAAAATACAATGCTGAAGCAGACATTACATATTCCTCACATACATGTTTCACTCAGAATCCTCATATTCAGTGTCTTCCTCTTCTTCAGTTTCTTCATCAGAAGCAGCAGCTTTCTGAGCACTCTCTTCAATCTCCAGCCTTTGGATAATCTCCTCAAGCTTCTGCTTCCTGGCATCCATCTCTTTACAGGTGTTCTTCAGCTCAGCAATCAAAGCAGTTTTGGAGATTGGAGACTTTGCCTTTGAGGTTCCAGCAGATGTCCCAGAGGGAGCTCCAACATCAGCTGCATGATAACTTAAGAACAACTTGTAGTGGAAGGCCAGAGGACTCTCTCTTTTGCAGATTGAATCCTTCTCAGTGAGGATACCTGGATACTGGCTAAGAATTATTCCACACAGCAAAGAAGGGAAGGCAATAGGCAGCTTTGTTGCAGATGTTCCAGCATGCTTCAATGTCTGATCAAAAATATAGGCCCCAAAATCCAGCTTTGTTTGGGTGCCCACAGCATATATGAACCTGTCCAAACCAGTTGCTATTGAGGAGGTATGGTTGGTAGGGACCCATTTTGTAGTGTCAATCCTATGCAGTATTGCATACTTTCTTGTTAGCAAGCTAACAGAAAATTTCCCTTTAACTGGCCAAGTTTTGACCTGATTGGGAGTGATGACCTTGCACACCTGGTTATTTGTCTTTCCCAACTCATTAGGTCTATCAGATTCTCTTCCTAGATAGTGGTTGATAACTCTAGGAGAGAATTCCACACATCTCCCTCTTACATACACCTTTCTGAAGTCAGCTGACTTACCATCAGCACAGTCTTCTTGAAGGTTGACAATGAATTCCTTGACTAGCAGCTCATAGCAAGGAGAGAAGTTTGACACTGTTTTGAATAAGCCAGCAGAAGAGATGAGATCAATTACCTCAGTGCACTCAAGTGCATTACTGCTCAGCTCTCTTTCAAGTGCTACCCTTCTTTGATAGACAAATTTCCATCTGCTCACACTTGACACATGATGGAATGAAATATTGTCCAGAGGAGCTTCTGGAACAGCAGAGGAGGACCTTGAGGGTTCTGGTTTCTTCTTTGGTGGGGATGTTGGGACATCCTCTTCAACATCTGAATCTGGAGGGGTGACAGCTTTCCTCTTCTGTGTATTCACCTTGCTCCATTGTTTGGTAGGACCAAAAGCAACTTTAGCTTTATCCTTCTTTGGTGTAGGTTGCTTCTTCTCAGGAGTTGCATGTCCTGCAGTCTTCTTTTCCTTCCTAGTCCTAAGCCTTTTGGCTATGCTAGGGATTACAGAAGCAATGATTTCTGTGTCAGAATCATGCTCTATGTTTACAACAGGAGGAGGTTGAGCAGTCTCCTCTTCAGCAGGTGGATCAACAGAGGCTTGATCATCAGTGGAGGCCTTATGTTGGTCCTTAGATGTTTCATCATCAACATCAGTGGCTGCTTTGTGCTGTTCCTCAGATGTTTCAACATCTATTGGAACATCCTGTTGGACAGGGGTGTCTTCTTCAGCCTGTTTTGGTTGTTCTTCTTGTGGAGCTGGCATGGTGTTCAGAGGGATAGATATGCCACTCACAACTCTTTGCTCAGACAGAATCCTGTTCACAAGTTCCTTTATAGAATCATCCACATATTCAGAGGCTTTTGGAGTGGTGTTTGAGGATGAAGGCATTCCTTTGGCTTTGCTGAATACAGGTTCCTTTGCTCTTCTCACTGTTGGAGTTCTAGGCTTCTGAGCAAGAGGAACACTTCCTCTGATTTTTTCCATGGGAGTTGAATCCATAGGTACTACTGAAATGGGGGTTGCATGCACCACATCCTCTTGGTTGAGGATTTCATCAGAGAGATTAGGGTTTTGGTGTTGAGACATTTTCGAAAGTGGTGGATGAAGAGTTTAAGTTTGAATGATTTTGATGAGTTCTGAAAATCAGTTAGAGTATGCAATCCGTTTTGAGAGGATGATGAGAAGATGAATAGCTGAGAGCAAGCTAGAACCTTTATAAGAGTCGTTACTTGGAGAATTTTAAGGAGTGAAATACACAGAGTTTTTGACCAGACTGGTGTTGCCATCTGGTGATCATGCCACACGATGTCATAGGACATGTTGGCACATCTCCATAACTGCTATATTTCACATAAGCAGATTCCCAATTTGCCCCTTAGGTTTTCAAATTGGGTAGCATCCAAAGCTTTAGTAAATATATCAGCCAATTGCAGATTTGTAGCTACATGTTCCAATGAGATCACTTTCTCTTCCACAAGATCTCTGATGAAATGATGCCTGATATCAATATGCTTGGTCCTGCTATGTTGAATAGGATTCTTTGATATGTTAATAGCACTTAAGTTGTCATAGTACAATGTCATGACATCTTGTGGGACATTGTACTCTGTGAGCATTTGCTTCATCCAAACCAACTGTGAACAACTGCTTCCAGCTGCAATATATTCAGCTTCAGCAGTAGATAAGGATACATAATTTTGTTTCTTACTGAACCAAGAAATCAAATTGTTTCCTAGAAAGAAGCATCCTCCTGATGTGCTCTTTCTGTCATCAGCACTTCCAGCCCAATCAGCATCACAGAAGCCAGTGAGAATTGGTTTGCATCCATGAAAGTACATTATGCCATAGTCACAAGTACCATTGACATATTTCAGAATTCTCTTGACTTGGTTTAGATGGCTAACTTTTGGATCAGCTTGATATCTTGCACATACACCTACTGCAAAGGCTATGTCTGGTCTGCTAGCAGTCAGATATAATAAGCTTCCAATCATACTTCTATATAGGCTTTGGTCTACATTCTCACCCTTGTCATCTTTAGTCAGCTTTAAGTGTGTGGGGGCAGGAGTTCTTTTATGAGTAGCATTGTCCATCCCAAATTTCTTGACAATGTTCTTAGCATACTTGCTTTGGGAAATGAACATGGAGTCCTCCATTTGCTTTATTTGCAATCTAAGAAAGTAGGTTAGTTCTCCTACTAGGCTCATCTCAAATTCAGATTCCATTTGAGTGACAAAATGTTTAACCATCCTGTCTGACATCCCACCAAAAACAATGTCATCTACATATATTTGAGCAATCATGACATTTCCTTCTTCATCTTTAACAAACAAGGTTTTGTCTATTCCACCTTTCCTGTACCCTTGCTTGATAAGAAAAGTAGTCAACCTTTCATACCATGCTCTTGGAGCTTGCTTCAGTCCATAAAGAGCCTTCCTTAGTTTGTACACATGGTTTGGACAGCTTGGATCAACAAATCCCTTAGGCTGTTCTACATATACCTCTTCATTAAGATATCCATTTAGAAAGGCACTTTTCACATCCATTTGAAATAGCTTGAACTTCAGGATACAAGCTATTCCTAAAAGTAGTCTAATTGATTCAAGCCTTGCTACTGGTGCAAAGGTTTCATCAAAGTCTACTCCCTCAATTTGTGTGTATCCTTGAGCTACAAGTCTAGCTTTGTTCTTTGTAACAACTCCCTGCTCATTTGACTTGTTCTTATACACCCATTTAGTGCCAATCACATTTATGTCATCAGGTCTAGGAACAAGATCCCACACTTCATTCCTTGTGAATTGACCTAATTCTTCTTGCATAGCACAAATCCAGTACTCATCAGTAAGAGCTTCCTTGATGTTTTTAGGTTCTATTTTTGAGACAAAACAAGAACCTGAAATCACCTCTCTTGATCTAGTGCTTACACCTCTGTTGGGATCCCCAATTATCAAATCTTTGGGATGATCCTTCTGGATTCTGATGGAGGGAGGTTTGCTGAATTGTTCTGTCCATGCATTAGTTTGAGTAAAGTCAGGATGATCACTCTTTTCTTCAGCTTCAGTTTGGTTGTCAGCAGATGTTCCAACATATTCTGTAACATCTGCAGGAGCATCATCAATTATTACATTTATGGACTCCATGATAACCTTGGTTCTAGAGTTAAATACTCTATAGGCTCTGTTGTTTATAGAGTATCCAAGGAAAATCCATTCATCACTTTTAGGATGCATTTTTCTTCTTTGCTCCCTATCAGCCAGAATATAACAATTACTTCCAAACACATGGAAGTACTTAACTGTGGGTTTTCTGCCCTTCCAGACTTCATAGATTGTGGACAAAGTTTCTTTCCTTAGAGTGACTCTATTATGAATGTAACAAGTTGTGTTCATAGCTTCAGCCCAGAAGTACAATGGTAACTTTTTAGCATGGATCATAGCTCTTGCTGATTCTTGGATAGTTCTGTTCTTCCTCTCAACAATCCCATTCTGTTGAGGAGTGATTGGTGAAGAGTATTCATGATTGATTCCTTCTGAAGAACAGAAATCTAAGAATTTTTTATTCTCAAACTCCTTTCCATGGTCACTTCTTATTCTGACCACACAGCTGGCTTTTTCTATTTGTATTCTTTGGCATAAATCTGTGAATACATCAAATACATCAGACTTTTCTTTGATAAAATTTATCCATGTATACCTTTAAAAGTCATCAACCACCACATAGGCATACCTCTTACCACCAAGGCTCTCAACCTGCATAGGTCTCATAAGATCCATATGCAATAATTCCAAAACTTTGGAAGTTGTCAGATGTTGGAGCTTTGGATGGGACATCTTGGTTTGCTTGCCTATTTGACATTCACCACATATTTTGCCATCATCAATCTTCAGTTTAGGAATACCTCTCGCAGCTTCCATAGATATGATTTTCTTTATGCCTCTGAAATGAAGATGACCCAGTCTTTGGTGCCATAGTTTCACTTCTTCTTCTTTGGCTAAAGAGCAAGTTGAAGTGTGACTGAAGTCTTGAGGTTCCCACATATAACAATTGTCTTTAGATCTGGCTCCTCTTATGACAAACTTCTGTTCTTTATTAGACACTATGCATTCAGTTTTGGTAAAGTTTACACTGTAACCTTGATCACATAATTGACTTATGCTGATCAAGTTAGCAGTCAATCCTTTTACCAGCAGCACATCATCTAGTCTTGGTACATCTGGACAGTCCAAGGTCCTAACTCCCTTGATTTCTCCTTTAGCTCCATCTCCAAAGGTTACATATCTGGATGAATATTGTAGATGTTTAAGAATTGGCAGAATTTTTGACCAAACAAGAAATGTTAAATTCAGTTCAGAATGTCCTATCAGATGTTGAGACATTATCAAACAGAGTATGTGAATTTATTTCAGGATGTCTCATCAGATGTTGGGACATTGTGTGAATAAATTAAGTTCAGTTTTTCAGGATGTCCCAACAGATGTTGAGACATCTCAGACCTGCTACCAGAATTAATTAATGATTAACTGATCAGAGATATTTAAGGAGAAGTATCTGGAATTAATTAATGATGGATAAAAACAGAACAAGGCGCATCTGTAGGGTGTTTTATATTGAAGATTCAGATTAAAACAGAAGACCTAAATCACCTAGAATATAGGAGGTAACAAACCCTAAATTCAAGGTGACAGTTGCTGCACATTAGGGCTGGATTATTCTACAGAAAGCCCAAAATTCAGATACCTATTTAAACAACAGAAACTCATAGAATTGAGTACGAATTTCAGAAGACTAAATAGGGTGTCTAGTGTTTTAATAGCAGGTTGTTTTGATGTACCACTTTATGAGCTTTTAAGCAAAAGTGCATTTGTGACTTGATTGAAACTGTGAAGTAAGATCAAGCTGTATTGTTTGAAGGATGTCTTCAATTTCAGTAAACTTGTAAACTTGATCACTGGGTGATTGAGGGGGAGTGAGTAGGGTACTCTTATCTAAGGTGTGTTCTTAGGTAGAAATTGCATTGGGTAAGTATTAAGTGATAGATTAAACAGGGTGGTTTAAGTCTAGAATTAATATTACTAATAGTGGATTTCCTCCTGGCTTGGTAGCCTCCAGATGTAGGTGTGGTTATACACTGAACTGGGTTAACAAACTTCTGTGTTGTTTACTTTTCTTGCTGTTTAAGTTTTGGTTAAATTTGTCAAATGTCCTATTAAGTGTTGGGACATCTCTTAGGACATCTCATACCTGATCACAGAATTTCAATTGGCATCAGAGCAGGCACCCTGCCTGTTTATACTGGGTGAGATCTAGGGAAAACAAATTCTGTAACATGGACAGAGATATAGGGTCAGTAAATAGACCACCTATACTGGATGGATCTAATTATGACTACTGGAAGCCAAGAATGATTGCATTCTTAAAATCTCTTGACAACAGGGCATGGAGAGCAGTAAATGTTGGATGGGATCATCCTGTCCAAGACACCAAAGATGGATCAAAAGTGCTGAAACCTGAAGAAGAATGGAGTAAGGAGGAAGAAGACTCAGCACTAGGCAACTCAAAAGCCTTAAATGCTTTATTCAATGGCATTGATAGGAACATTTTCAGACTTGTGCATCATTGTGAATTGGCCAAAGATGTTTGGGACACTCTCAAAACAACTCATGAAGGAACATCAAAAGTAAAAATGTCAAGACTTCAACTTCTCACCACCAAGTTTGAAAACTTGAGAATGAAGGAAGATGAATCAATTCATGAGTTCTACATGAACATCTTGGATATAGCCAATACTTCTGGAGCTTTGGGAGAAAAGATGACTGATGAAAAGCTTGTTAGAAAGATTCTCAGATCTTTGCCAAAAAGATTTGACATGAAAGTCACAGCAATAGAAGAAGCTCAAGACATATGCTCCATGAAAGTTGAAGAACTCATTGGTTCCCTTCAAACCTTTGAGATGGGAATGAATGACACAAATGTTAAAAAGAACAAAAGCATAGCATTGGTATCAAATACTGATGAAGAAGAAGATGATGAATCAGAAAATGGTAAAAGCTTATCAGAAAACCTAGCTATGCTTGGAAGACAATTCAAACAGATTCTCAGAGGAATGGATGGCCAATCCAAATCCAGTGGAAGAATCACAAACTTTGAGAACAGGAGACCTTATGATGCTAACAGAAAGTCAAAGTTTGCTGAAAAGACCAGTCAAGATAAAGAAGTCAAATGCCATGAATGTGAAGGATATGGACACATCAAGAAAGAATGTCCTACCTTCTTAAAAAGACAAAAGAAGGGACTATCTGTAACCTGGTCTGATGAAGACTCAGGAGGAGATTCAGAAGAAGAATCAGCTAAACATATTACTGCATTAGCTGGACTGTGTGAATATGATAGTGATTCCAGTTGTGGAGAACTTACTTATGAAGAACTTGAACAAGCATTCAAAGATCTATACAAAAGAAGCTCTGAAATATGTAGTGAAGTCATAAAGCTAAAGAAGCAGAATGAGACATTAGAAGATGACAAAGCAAATGATCAGGAGATCATTGACACCTTAAAAAGTGAAGTAAGCCTTCTCAACTCTAAGTTGGAACATATGTCCAAATCTGTTAGAATGTTGAACAGCAGCTCAAACACACTGGATGTTATTCTCAGCAATAATAAACATTCAGGGGACAAAAGTGGACTGGGATATAACAGAGATGAAGCCAGCTCTAGCAAAACTACTTCAAAAACTACACAGTCAAGCAGGATGTCCCAACAGATGCTCCAACATCAGAACACAAAGACAAACATAATGTTCCAACAGATGTCTCAACATTCTGGAAAGAACAAAATGAAGAAGAAGTATCAAAGATGGAGATGCCATCACTGTGGAAGATTTGGGCATATCAAACCTCACTGTTATAAGCTACATGGATATCCAAATCAGATGCATCAGCAACCTTCCAAGCAGAAAGTAGAAGGCACCAAGAAAGTGCTGCATAAAAATCAGCAACCTCCTAAGCTGAAGACAGAAAACATCAAGAAGGTATGGAAACCAAAAGCTAGCACAGAAGCTGATCAAAGCTACAAGAACAAGATCAACAATCAAGCTTGGAGTTCAGCTGATAAACAACACACAGGGCAGAGGCATCAAAAGAAATCTCAGCTCATCTGGTCAAAGAAAAGTACTGCATACATAGCACATACATCACTGAAAGTATCAGCTAAAGAAGACTGGTACTTTGATAGTGGATGCTCAAGACACATGACTGGATTGAAGAATTTGCTAGTAAACTTAAAATCACATTCATCCAAGTATGTGACCTTTGGAGATGGAGCTAAAGGAGAAATCAAGGGAGTTGGAACCTTGGATTGTCAAGATGTTCCAAGACTACATGATGTGCTACTAGTTAAAGGTTTAACTGCTAACCTGATCAGCATAAGTCAACTATGTGATCAAGGATACAGTGTAAACTTTACCAAAACTGAATGCATAGTGACTAACAAAGAACAAGAGGTTGTCATGAGAGGAGCCAGATCTAAAGACAACTGTTACATGTGGGAATCCCAAAATCTCAGTCTCACTTCAACCTGCTCTCTAGCTAAAGAAGAAGAAGTGAAACTGTGGCATCAAAGACTAGGTCATCTTCATTTCAGAGGCATAAAGAAGATCATATCTATGGATGCTGTAAGAGGTATTCCTAATCTGAAGATTGATGATGGCAAAATATGTGGTGAATGTCAAATAGGCAAGCAAACCAAGATGTCCCATCCAAAGCTCCAACATCTGACAACTTCCAAAGTTTTGGAACTTTTACATATGGATCTTATGGGACCTATGCAGGTTGAAAGTCTTGGTGGTAAGAGGTATGCCTATGTTGTGGTTGATGATTTTTCAAGATATACATGGATAAACTTCATCAAAGAAAAGTCAGATGTATTTGATGTATTCAAAGAATTATGTCAAAGATTGCAAAGGGAAAAATCCAGCTGTGTGATCAGAATAAGAAGTGATCATGGAAAAGAATTTGAGAATCAAAAGTTCTTAGATTTCTGCTCTTCAGAAGGAATCAATCATGAGTATTCTTCACCTATCACTCCTCAACAGAATGGAATTGTTGAAAGGAAGAATAGAACCATTCAAGAATCAGCAAGAGCTATGATCCATGCTAAAAAGTTACCTCTGTATTTCTGGGCTGAAGCTATGAACACTGCCTGCTACATCCATAACAGAGTTACCTTGAGAAAAGGAACTTTGTCCACAATATATGAAGTCTGGAAGGGCAGAAAACCCACTGTTAAGTACTTTCATGTGTTTGGAAGTAAATGCTATATTCTGGCAGATAGAGAGCAAAGGAGAAAAATGGATCCTAAAAGTGATGAAGGAATTTTCCTTGGATACTCTATAAACAGCAGAGCATACAGAGTATTTAATTCTAGAACCAAGATTATCATGGAGTCCATAAATGTGATAATTGATGATGCTTCTACAGATGTCCCAGAAGATGTTGGAACATCTGCTGATGTCAAGATTGAAGCTGAAGAAAAGAATGATCAATATAACTTCACTCAAACTGATACAAGGACAGAAGAATCAAGCAAACCTCCCTCCATCAGAATACAGAAGGATCATCCCAAAGATTTAATAATTGGTGATCCCAACAGAGGTGTGAGCACTAGATCAAGAGAAGTGATGTCAGGTTCTTGTTTTGTTTCCAAAATAGAACCTAAAAACATAAAGGAAGCTCTCACTGATGAATACTGGATTTGTGCTATGCAAGAGGAATTAGGTCAATTTACAAGGAATGAAGTGTGGAATCTTGTTCCTAGACCTGATGACATAAATGTGATTGGAACAAAATGGGTGTATAAGAACAAGTCAAATGAACAAGGAGTTGTTACAAAGAACAAAGCTAGACTTGTTGCTCAAGGATACACTCAAATTGAAGGGGTAGACTTTGATGAAACTTTTGCACCAGTAGCAAGGCTTGAATCAATAAGACTATTGTTGGGAATTGCTTGTATCTTAAAATTCAAGCTATTTCAAATGGATGTGAAAAGTGCCTTTCTTAATGGTTATCTTAATGAAGAGGTATATGTAGAACAGCCTAAAGGATTTGTTGATCCAAGCTGTCCAAATCATGTATATAAATTAAAGAAAGCTCTTTATGGTCTGAAGCAAGCTCCAAGGGCATGGTATGAAAGACTAACTACATTTCTTATCAATCAAGGATACAGAAAAGGTGGGATTGATAAAACCCTGTTTGTTAAAGATGAAGAAGGAAATGTCATGATTGCACAAATATATGTTGATGACATTGTGTTTGGTGGGATGTCTGATAAGATGGTCAAACATTTTGTCAAGCAGATGGAATCTGAATTTGAAATGAGTCTAGTAGGTGAATTAACCTACTTTCTTGGTCTGCAAGTAAAGCAAATGGAAGACTCAATGTTTATTTCCCAAAGTAAGTACTCCAAGAACATAGTGAAGAAATTTGGAATGGAAAATGCTTCTCATAAAAGAACTCCTGCTCCCACTCATTTAAAGCTGACTAAAGATGAAAAGGGTGAGAATGTAGATCAAAGTTTATATAGAAGCATGATTGGAAGCTTTTTATACTTGACTGCTAGCAGACCAGACATTGCATTTGCAGTAGGAGTTTGTGCAAGATATCAAGCTGATCCAAAAGTCAGTCATCTCAATCAAGTCAAGAGAATCCTTAAATATGTTAATGGTACTTGTGACTATGGCATAATGTACTTTCATGGGTGCAAACCAATTCTCACTGGCTTCTGTGATGCTGATTGGGCAGGAAGTGCTGATGACAGAAAAAGCACTTCAGGAGGATGCTTCTTTCTAGGAAACAATCTGATTTCTTGGTTCAGTAAGAAACAGAATTGTGTATCCTTATCTACAGCTGAAGCTGAGTACATAGCAGCAGGTAGCAGTTGTTCTCAGTTGGTTTGGATGAAGCAAATGCTCACTGAGTACAATGTCCCACAGGATGTCATGACATTGTACTGTGACAACTTAAGTGCAATCAACATATCTAAGAATCCTATCCAACACAGCAGGACTAAGCATATTGATATCAGACATCATTTCATCAGAGAACTTGTAGAAGAGAAAGTGATTTCATTGGAGCATGTTGCTACAGATCTGCAATTAGCTGATATCTTTACCAAAGCATTGGATGCTACACAATTTGAGAACTTAAGGGGTAAACTTGGAATCTGTTTATGTGATATTTAGCAGTTAATGAGATGTGCCAACATGTCATATGACATTGCATGGCATAAGTTCCAGATGGCAAAGCCAGTCTGGACAAGATCCTTGGGAATTCCATTCCTAATCATTTGGACTGTAACGGCTACTTATTTAGTAACTACTTATAAGAAGCTATCAAGATTCTCATCATACCATCACAAGCGAATCACATTAACTCTCAATCCTTCAGAAATCATAAACCCTAAAGCTGTTCATCCATCTTCCTCAACAATGTCTCAAAACCCTAAAACAGCTGAGGAGATTCTCAACAAGGAAGACGTGGTTCATGCCACTCCAATCTCTGTTGTGCCAATGTCATCAACACCATTGGACGAGCTCAGGGGAAGCGCCTCTCACACTAAAAAGGCAAGAACACCAAAGAGATGTAAAGATCAAATCAGAAGCAAAGCTAAAGGCATTCCCTCTCCTGCTAACATGTCCTCAAAATACTCCAAATATGTTGATGATTCCATCAAGGAAATTGTCAACCAAGTTTTCTCTGAGCAAAGAGTGGTGAGAGGGATCTCTGTTCCTTTGAACACCATTCCTGCACCTCAAGAAGAACCAGCTCAAACTGCAGAAGACACTCCTATAGAACAAGATGTCCCAATGAATGTTGGAACATCTGCAGATGAGAAAGCAAACTCATCTGATGCTGATACTGAACAGACTGAGGACCAGAAAGAGGCCTTAAGTGAAAGTGATAAAGATGTTTCTGTGGAACAGGCTAAAGACTCAAATGAAGAGCAAATTTCTGCTGATCAACAAGCTGATGAGGAGACTGCTCAATCTCCTCCAGTAGTCAATCTGGAGCAGGACTCTGATGCAGAAATCATAGCATCTGTTAAACCCAGCATAGCTAAAAGGCTCAGGTCCAGAAAAGGCAAGATGCAAGCTGAAGCAGCAATCCCTGAGAAGAAAAAGGCTAGTCCAAAGAAAGGCAAGGCTAAAGCTAACTTTGGTCCAACAAAACCATGGAGCAAAGTTCAAACCCAGAAGAGAAAAGCTGCAACACCATCAGATTCAGATGTTGGATCAGATGTCCCAACATCTCCTCCCAAGAAAAGACCAACACCAGCAAGAGCTTCAACTGCTGTTCCAGAAGCTCCCTTGGACAACATATCATTCCATCTTGTCTCTAGTGTCAACAGATGGAAGTATGTGTACCAAAGAAGGGTTGCCCTGGAAAGAGAACTGAGCAGCAATGCACTTGAGTGCACAGAACTAATTGACCTCATCTCTGCTGCAGGACTATTCAAGACAGTCTCAGAGTTCTCTCCCTGCTATGAACTTCTTGTCAAAGAGTTCATTGTGAATCTTCAGGAGGATTGCTCAAATGGTAAGTCCTCAGAGTTCAGAAAGGTATTTGTGAGAGGTAAGTGTGTTGAGTTCTCTCCCCAAATCATTAATCAGTATCTAGGAAGAGACACAGATGGACCCAATGAGCTAGGCAAGACAGATAATCAAATCTGTAAGGTGATCACTGCAAACCAGGTCAAGGCTTGGCCTGTGAAGGGAAAGCTCTCTGTGAGCAGGCTTACCAGAAAGTATGCAATGCTTAACAGAATTGGAACTGCTAACTGGGTGCCTACCAACCACACTTCATCAATCTCAACTAGTCTGGCCAGATTCATCTATGCTGTGGGAACTCAAACCAAGATGGATTATGGAGCATATATTTTTGATCAGACTATGAAGCATGCCATCTCCACTGCAACAAAGCTGCCAATAGCTTTCCCATCATTGCTCTGTGGTATTGTTCTAAGTCAATACCCTGGGATTTTAAATGAGAAGGACACTGTCTGCAAGAGAGAGAGCCCTCTGGCTTTTCATTACAAATTATTCCTAAGTCACCATGCTGCAGATGTTGAAGCACCTTCTGGGACATCTGCTGGTCCCTCCACTGCTAAGAATCCAATCTCCAAGAAGGCCTTAATTGCTGAACTCAAAAACACCTGCAAAGAGCTTGAAGCTAGAAAACAGAAGCTTGAGGAAATAATTAAGAGGTTGGAAAGTGAAGAAGATCAGACAGCTGCATCTGATGAAGACAGTGAAGCTGATGAAGCAAGTGAAGCTGCTGAAGACACTGAAGTGGAGGAGGAAACTGAGAGTGATGAATCTGAGTGATCAATGTATGTGAGGCAAATGTAATGACAGCAATGTATGTGTAATAGTGTCTTTGGCCTCTAATTTTGTGTCTACAAAGGGGGAGAACAACAACAAATTTGTACTGCTGTTTAATTTTTGAATGAAATCTGTTTGTTTCTGTCTGAACTGAATCAGTGTGTATTTCTGTTGCAACAAGACTGGACACATATTTGTTTGAGGGGGAGTAATCTCAAATAAGAATCAACAGAAAAGTAATGATATACTCTGATAAAAAGAACTTCTGCTGCACTCTGAAATCCAGAAAAGATGTTAGCCAAAAATTAGCCAAAGGGGGAGTTTGTAGATGTTTAAGAATTGGCAGAATTTTTGACCAAACAAGAAATGTTAAATTCAGTTCAGAATGTCCTATCAGATGTTGGGACATTATCAAACAGAGTATGTGAATTTATTTCAGGATGTCTCATCAGATGTTGGGACATTGTGTGAATAAATTAAGTTCAGTTTTTCAGGATGTCCCGACAGATGTTGAGACATCTCAGACCTGCTACCAGAATTAATTAATGATTAACTGATCAGAGATATTTAAGGAGAAGTATCTGGAATTAATTAATGATGGATAAAAACAGAACAAGGCGCATTTGTAGGGTGTTTTATATTGAAGATTCAGATTAAAACAGAAGACCTAAATCACCTAGAATATAGGAGGTAACAAACCCTAAATTCAAGGTGACAGTTGCTGCACATTAGGGCTGGATTATTCTACAGAAAGCCCAAAATTCAGATACCTATTTAAACAACAGAAACTCATAGAATTGAGTACGAATTTCAGAAGACTAAATAGGGTGTCTAGTGTTTTAATAGCAGGTTGTTTTGATGTACCACTTTATGAGCTTTTAAGCAAAAGTGCATTTGTGACTTGATTGAAACTGTGAAGTAAGATCAAGCTGTATTGTTTGAAGGATGTCTTCAATTTCAGTAAACTTGTAAACTTGATCACTGGGTGATTGAGGGGGAGTGAGTAGGGTACTCTTATCTAAGGTGTGTTCTTAGGTAGAAATTGCATTGGGTAAGTATTAAGTGATAGATTAAACAGGGTGGTTTAAGTCTAGAATTAATATTACTAATAGTGGATTTCCTCCTGGCTTGGTAGCCTCCAGATGTAGGTGTGGTTATACACTGAACTGGGTTAACAAACTTCTGTGTTGTTTACTTTTCTTGCTGTTTAAGTTTTGGTTAAATTTGTCAAATGTCCTATTAAGTGTTGGGACATCTCTTAGGACATCTCATACCTGATCACAGAATTTCAAATATGACTTTAAGTCTACTAGCAGATTCTTCAATCCAGTCATGTGTCTTGAACATCCACTGTCAAAGTATCAGTCTTCTTTAGCTGATACTCTTAGAGATGTATGAGCTATATATGCAACACCCTTCTTTGACCATTTGTATTGAGGTTTCTTTTGATGCCTCTGCCCTGTGTAGTGTCCATTAGTAGAGCTCCAAGGTTGTTTGTTGAACTTGTTCTTGGGCATGTAGCTTTGATCAGCATGAAGACTAGCTTTAGGTACCCATACTTTCTTGATGACCTCTGTCTTCTGCTTAGGGGGTTGCTGATATCTTTGATGTTGATGTCTATGCAGCACTTTCTTGGTAACCTCTATCTTCTGCTTATGAGGTTGTTGATACATCTGATTTGGATATCCATGCAACTTGTAGCAATGAGGTTTGATGTGTCCAAACCTTCCACAATGATGACATCTCCATCTTTGATACTTCTTCTTCATTATGTTCTTTTCATGATGTTGAGACATCTGTTGGAACATTATGTTTGACTTTGTGTTCTTTTCATGATGTTGAAGCATCTGTTGGGACATCTTGTTTGACTGTATGGAATTTGAAGTAGTTTTGCTGGTGCTAGCTTCAACCTTATGAACTTTGTTAAATCCCAGTCCACTTCTATCCCCTGAATGCTTATTGTTGTTGAGAATAACATCCAGTATGTTTGAGCTACTGTTCAGCATTCTAACAGACTTGGACATATGCTCTAACTTGGAGTTGAGAAGGCTTACTTCACTTTTCAAGGTGTCAATGATCTCTAGATCACTTGTTTTTTCATCCTTTAGTGCCTCAATCTGTTTCTTCTGCTTTATACTCTCCATGCATATTTCAGTGCTCCTTTTAACCAGTTCTCTGTATGATTGCTCAAGCTCTTCAAAAGTAAGCTCCCCATCACTGGATTCACTTTCAGATTCACATAATCCAGCTAGAGCAGTGATATGCTTAGCTGATTCTTCTTCTGAATCACATCCTGAGTCTTCATCAGACCAGGTTACAGAGAGACCTTTCTTCTGCCTTTTTAAATAGGTAGGACATTCATTTCTGATGTGTCCATATCCTTCACATCCATGGCATTTAATCCCTTTTTCTTGATTTGTCTTTTCATCATAATTTGACCTTCTATTAGCATCATAAGGTCTTTTATTCTCAGAAGAGTTTGAGTATCTTCCACTTGGTCTGGACTTGTCTTCCATCTTTCTGAGAATCTTTTTGAATTTTCTTCAGGTTCTGCTTCATTAATTTCTTCTTCTTTATCAGTATTTGACACCAAGGCTATGCTTTTGTTCTTCTTTACAATTGTGTCATTCATTCCCATCTCAAATGTTTGCAGGGAACAAATGAGCTCTTCTACCTTCATTGTGCATATGTCTTGAGCTTCTTCTATTGCTGTGACCTTCATGTCAAATCTTTTTGGCAAAGATCTGAGAATCTTTCTTACAAGCTTTTCATCAGTCATCTTTTCTCCCAAAGCACCAGAAGTATTTGCTATTTCTAAGATGTTCATGTAGAACTCATGAATTGTCTCATCTTCCTTCATTCTCAAGTTTTCAAACTTGGTGGTGAGAAGTTGAAGTCTTGACATCTTCACCTTTGATGTTCCTTCATGAGTTGTTTTGAGAGTGTCCCAAACATCTTTGGCCAGCTCACAGTGATGCACAAGTCTGAAGATGTTCCTATCAATACCATTGAATAAAGCATTTAAGGCCTTGGAATTGCCAAGTGCTGAATCTTCTTCCTCCTTACTCCATTCTTCTTCAGGTTTCAACACTTTTGCTCCATCTTTGTTGTCTTGGACAGGGTGCTCCCATCCATTGTTGACTGCTTTCCAGGCCCTATTGTCAAGTGATCTTAAGAATGCTACCATTCTTGGCTTCCAGTAGTCATAATTAGATCCATCCAATATAGGTGGTCTGTTTACCTGTCCATGTTTCCAGAATTTGCAGTCCCTAGATCTCACCCAGTTAAATAGGCAGGGTGCCTGCTCTGATGCCAATTGAAATTCTGTGATCAGGTACGAGATGTCGAATGAGATGTTTAAACACTTGAAGACTTGACCAAAACTTAAAGTCCAGGAAAATTAAACAACACAAGAAATTGTTAACCCAGTTCAGTGTATAACCACACTTACATCTGGGGGCTACCAAGCCAGGAAGGAAATCCAATATAAGTAATATTAATTCTAGACTTAAACCACTCAGTTTAATCTTTCACTTAATATCTACCTAAGGCAATTTCTACCTAAGACACAACTTAGATATGAGTACCAACTCACTCCCCCTCAATCACACAGTGATATGTTTACAAGTTTAATAAAATTGAAGTCATACTTCAAACAAAACAGCTTGATCTTACTTCACAGTTTCAATCAAGACACAAATACATTTTTGCTTAAAAGCTCATAAAGTGATACAAATAAAACAACCTGCTATTAAAACACAAAACACCCTATTTGGTCTTCTTAATTTCGTACTCTATTCTGAGAGTTTCTGTTGCTTAAATAGGTGTTTGGATTTTGGGCTTTCTGTAGGTTTATCCAATCCTGATACGCATGCTGCCATCACCTTGAATTATGGTTTGTTACTTCCTAGATTCTAGGTGATTCAGTTCTTCTGATTATGCTAAAGTCACATAACAAATCTCCCTACAGATGCGCCTTCTTCTGTTTTATCCATCCATAATTAATTCCAGATAACTTCCCTGAATTTACTCAGTTTTGTTAATCATTAATTAATTCTGGTAGCAGGTTTGAGATGTCACAACATCTGGTGTGACATCCTGAAAACTGAACTTACTTCATTTACTAATACAATGTCACAACATCTGGTGTGACATCCTGTAAACTGAACTTACTTCATTAACTGATACAATGTCACAACATCTGGTGTGACATCCTGAATTAAGTTCATTTACTTATACTCTGTTTGATAATGTCACAACATCTGATGTGACATCCTGAACTAAATTCAACACTTCTTGTTGGTCAAAAATTCTGCCAATTCTAAACATCTACACCCTGGAACATGAAAAATAAATTTTAAATTCCGAAAAATTGCAGAAAAATATTTTAATTCATTAGTAATGCTTAGGAAGTGATGTGGGGTAGCTAGAAGTAGCGAGAAGGAAGTTATACACCTAAAATTATGGGGATAATTAGTGTAATTGAGCTAAACATAATATACATGTTTGTTGATGTTGATATTGTTGAATTGTTGAATAGTGTTGGTATGTTCATACGTTTAGTGATGGTATTTGAGTACATAATATGTTGTATATGTTATGTTGCGTCGTTGTGATATGAACTTAATTATATGATTAGGAGTTATGAATCACATGAAATTGTGTTGATGATGATTAGTAGTAATTGATAGATGTGGTGGTATGTTGTTGTTGTTGATGTTGTATGATGTAGTTGTATTAGTATGCATGTATGTCATTGATGTTGCATGACATGTCGCATAGTTGTGTAACATATTAATGTGGGATATGTCATTGTTGTGATGTTGATGCGGTCATAAAACAGGGATCGTACGTGGCCATGAAATAGGGGCCAAGGGTGTGATCATGAAATATGGATCATACTGAACCACGAAAGAGGGGTCGGGAGTTCCGACGGGAACTGGATCTTGAAATAAATATCGGATTATGGTACCAAATGCATAGAATCAAGTCGAGTCTCATTGCATGATTGGTGTAGTTGTTATATATGATGTGTGAGTATGTGTAGTTGTTGCATAAGCTTTTATTGTATAATATTTGTTGAGAAGTGGTGTATTTTAAGATACTTGCTTAATTCTTATTATATGATCTTTATGATGTAAGTATCTCACCCCTTCTGTTTGAATGTTACCCTCCTGTTGGTAACGTGCAGGTGAGCAGGATAAGTCGAGTGGTGGTCAGTGAAGTCAGTGTACTTCTCGTCATTAGGATGTCAGCTCTGATACGTCACTTTGGGTGTCGGGACGACATTCCATTTTAATTGTTTTATTTTATGAAAAAAAAATTGTAATGACAATATTATATGTTATTTTGAACTCCGCTGCATGATAAACGCATTTTCTTATACACGTATCATGAGCTTTATGTTGGTTTTGAAGTTGAAGTGTAACACTCAAATATTTAGTTGGAAATTTTACTCTAATTTAATCAATATTTACATGGGTGTTTTGGGTGTTACATAGTGGTATCAGAGCAGGTTGGCCCGTCCGACCAAGTAGTTGTGTCGTCGAGTCATAGAGTTTTTGAGTCGTTGTGTTGTTGTTGAGTGTTGAGCATTGTTGACGCACTGAAGTTGTGTTGTTGTTGTTGATTCTAAATCATTGTTGGATTGTGTTATGATATGTGACATATTTAGAATGGTTGGGAGGAACGATGTTGCACTTGTCGCTGTTATGCAAGCGATGGCACATGCTGTGCAAAATCCGAGGAATGTTGGGGATCGTGAAAGCGACGAGTTCAAGAAGAATGATCCGCCAACATTCAAGGGGAAGTATGACCTAATGGAGCACATGATTGGCTCAAGGAGATTAAGAGGATCTTCAGAGTTATGGAATGTTCAGAGGGAAGCAAGGTGTGATTGGGTGCGCATAGACTGATATTTGTGGCTGATGACTGGTGGGTTGGTACTCGCCAACGATTGGATGCATCTGGTGAGGCAGTCACCTGGGCTGTGTTCAAGAGAGAATTCCTGAGGAAATATTTTCCTGAAGATGTTCGGAGAAAGAAGGAAATCGAGTTTTTGGAGCTGAAGCAGGGCAGCATGTCTGTGACTGAGTACGCTGCGAAGTTCACTGATTTGGCAAAGTTCTATCCGCACTACAGTGAAGCAACGACTGAGTTCTCGAAGTGTGTTGAGGCAGAAGAAGCTGGTTATTTGTCTGCTCGAGAGTTGAAAGAGCTTTTGGATGATGTGGTGCAAGTTTTCGGAGTTGTTTGCTTCGTTGTCGATAGAGAATGATATGGAAATTAGTGAATTGCAAGTGGTGAAAGATTTCCCGGAAGTGTTTCCAGATGAAGTTGTGGATGTGTCGCCAGAGAGAGAGGTGGAATTCAATATCGATCTTGTGCCAGGAACAAGACCTATTTCGATGGCACCGTATCGTATGTCAGCGTCCAAGTTATCTGAATTTAAGAAGCAGTTAGAAGAATTGTTAGAAAAGAAATTTGTGAGACCGAGTGTATCACCGTGGGGAGCACCAGTGTTGTTAGTGAAGAAGAAGGATGACAGCATGAGGTTGTGTATTGACTACAGGAAACTGAATAAGGCGACGATTAAGAATAAGTATCCGCTTCCAAGGATAGATGATCTGATGGATCAGTTGGTGGGTGCTCGCGTGTTCAGTAAGATCGATTTGCAATCGGGTTATCATCAGATAAGAGTAAAGGATGAGGATATTCAAAAGACTGCTTTTAGGACTTGGTATGGACACTATGAATATGTAGTGATGCCATTTGGAGTTACTAATGCGCCTGGTGTATTTATGGGGTATATGAATAGGATTTTCCATGAGTATTTAGACCAATTTGTTGTTGTGTTTAATGATGATATTCTGATTTACTCTAAGTCAGAAGAAGAACATGCCGAACATTTGCGAATTGTGTTGCAAGTGTTAAGAGAGAAGAAAATTTATGCGAAATTGTCAAAGTGTGAATTCTGGTTGAAGGAGGTGAGTTTTCTGGGTCATGTGATTTCGGAACAGGGGATTGCCGTGGATCCGTCCAAAGTAGATGCAGTACTACAATGGGAGACTCTGAAGTCAATGACAGAAATTAGAAGTTTCTTGGTGTTGGCTGGTTATTATCGGAGGTTTATTGAGGGGTTTTCGAAGTTGACACTTCCATTGACCCAATTGACTTGTAAGAACAAGGCTTTTGTGTGGGATTCTCAGTGTGAGAAGAGTTTTATTGAGCTGAAGAAGAAATTGACTACTGCACCTGTTTTGATTTTACCGAAAGCGGACAGACCGTTTGTAGTTTATTGCGATGCTCCAATGACGGGTTTAGGTGGAGTATTGATGCAAGATAGTCAGGTTGTGGCGTATGCTTCGCGTTAGTTGAGAGTTCATGAGAGGAATTATCCTACTCACGATCTAGAGTTGGAAGCTGTTGTTTTTGTCTTAAAGATTTGGAGGCATTACTTGTATGGTTCGAGGTTTTAAGTTTATAGTGATCATAAGAGTTTGAAATACCTGTTTGATCAGGAAGAACTGAATATGAGACAGAGACGTTGGTTAGAATTTCTGAAAGATTATGACTTTAGTTTGAATTATCATCCGGGTAAGGCTAATGTTGTGGCCGATGCTCTGAGTCGAAAGACATTGCATATGTCGGCCATGATGGCTAGAGAGTTGGAGTTGATTGAGTAATTCAGAGATATGAGTTTGGTTTGTGAACATACACCTCATAGTGTGATATTGGGAATGTTGAATGTAACTGTCGCGGCCGACTTAAAAATTAAGAGTCGCCATCCTATTTTTTAAGGGAAATAAGGATAAACCTAAATCCTAAGGTAGATACCTTAAGTTCGGAAGTCGGTTAAATGAGAGGAAGGTGTTAGGCACCCCTCACTTCTATTGTATCCAATAGGATCCTTTTTAAGACTTATTGTTTGTTTATTTTAATATTTTAATATCAATCCCATGATTATAAATTCCAATTTAATAAATCCAAAAAATCCTAATTTTATCCCTTATTGTACTCGCTAGGGTCTTTGTTCAAAAACCATATGCCTACGTACCCTCAAAAGAGGAATCAGAGCGTCGTAGTTCAATTCCCCTACCCCTAATCCTAATATTTTACTACCCCTTATTTGTTATTATCCCTTAAATGTAATTTTTAAATCCCGAGCAAAATCCCTTAAGTCTATTCTAAAACCTCTTTAATATCCCTTATTAAACCCCACAAATATCCTTAATGAAACCCCTTCTAATACCCCTTAATAAAATTCTTAGATCCAAATTATATTTAAATAATCTTTTTTCCATTTTAAGATAAAATTGATTTTAAAATTAATTATCCAATTTAAATCTCAATAATTTCAGAAAACAAACCCCAAATACTGAAAACAAACCCCAAATAATTTATTATTATAATGAGTTTATTAATTAACCGAATTATAAATAAATCTAAGTGAATAAATTTTAATTTATAGAAGAATAAATAAATCCGCATTTTTTATTATTATAAAGATAAGTTAAATAATCCCCACAATTATAAGTTAAGTATAGAATAATTATAATACCAAAAATATAAATTAAATTCAAATTATTAATTAAAAAAATACCTAAATTAATACCCAAAAATATATATTAACCTCAAGTGAATAAACATACATTTATAAAAACTAAATAAAACCCATTATGATAAACCCACATTTATTGCATTATAAAAAAGTATATTAAATTCTCAAAATAGTGAATATCCCAATTTACTAATTTTAAAACCCAAATAAATTATAATAAAATTCCAAATTATAAATCCAAATTAATTTATTTAAAGAAAAGTTAAATGAAACCCCAAAATCCAAAAAATATAAATTAATCCCAAAATATAAATTAACCAAAATTATATAAATATAATAAACCCCAAATTATTATATCTAGATTTATCATACATAAAACCCAAATGAATAAATTCCCCATAAACCCAACTTTTAGTTAACCCAAAATTATGAACCCACATTGTTTACTAAAAAAAGAAGAAACCCGAAAAATATAAATAATCCCCAATTTATCATATAAAATCACTGCAACCCCAAATTTAAGAAAAAAAATCTCACGTTATCCTGTTAATCCCTAAAAAAGTAATATATTAATTCCTAAGTTAATATTAAAATATTTTAATATTATTAAATCCTAAATTAATAAGCTATAATCCTAATTATACCTATATTAATTCTTTAATCCCTAATTAAAATATTTTAATTAATTAATTAGATTCATATTCCTAATTATTTATTAAACTCTAATTTTAATTTAAGATTAATTAAATTAAAGATTTATTAATTATGAATGTAAATAAGAGTACAGGTGCATAATTTCTAGACTCCTAAATCAAAACCCATTTGAAATCATTAATTTAAATAAAAAAGAAGAAAAATTGCCGCCCCATTTTCCTAATCAGTGACTCCAAAATATTTTTTATTAAAGAGGTAATTAATTTAACAATTAAATTTCTTTTGATATTTTCAACTATTATTAAATAAATAAAACAAAGAATCCCAAAACAAAACCCAAACTGACATCACGTGTTCTTTGTTTCGAAATCCATGGCTGTGACATTCTTGTTCTTCCTTTTATTTCAAAGACTCGACATTGCACAAAGAATCCCAGAGTATACACAAGACCTTTCTCTTCACCTGCGGCGGATCTCGTGATTGCGACGATGGCGGTTTACGACCGGCGGCTTCGCGCGGTTCTTGGCGGAGTTCATAGTAGCTGCTCGTGGGTTTTACGACGAGATCTGGAGGGACCGATCGAAGATTAGGGTGCGGTAGGCAAAACCGCGGCTGGTCGGAAAGCGCGATTTGAAGATTTGTGCGGCCGGATCCATGGTGGTCGGCGAGTGGTTACGGTGGGTGATCGAAGAGGCATCGGCTTTAGCCCTTTTATCCGGATTTTGATTGGTTTTGTGTTGTTCTATTGTATTTCGGTTATTTGGATTGTTATTGATGAATATTGGGTATCAAATTCACTGAGATTTTTCCTTTATTGGTTTATGATTTGAAACTGGTTGTTGTTATTCTTGTGATTCTTAATTTTTATTTCCAGATCCTGTTAGTTTTTAGACTCGTATTCTTGTGATTCTTAATTTTTATTTCCAGATCCTGTTAGTTTTTAGACTCGTATCTTTTCACTTCCTCTGTCTCAGTTTCTATTACACCGTGTTGTTGTGTATTATCTTTCTCTGTTTCAGTTTCTATTACAATATGTTGGTGTGTATTATCGTTAGAGTGATCATGATTGTGTATGATTAAAACGATAAAAAATTCAACAAATTAAGTCATTTATTAACAAATCGAAGACTTTAATATCATAAAGCTGGATACAGTGGATACAGTATACCAGTTAGTTCTATGAAAATTTTAGGCTTTTAATAAAAAACTCAATCAATTAATTAAGTTTTTTATTAACAAATCGGAGGCTCTAATATCATAAAGCTGGATACAGTGTATAAAACAAAATATAATATAAACACGTCCCACGATAAACAATTACCCTATCAAGCATCAAACAAGAAACAACAAGCACCAGAAACAACAAACAACAAGTATAAGTGAAAACGTAAAGGACCGACCTACGGGATCGAGATTTATCCCGGTTGATTTCTGTTAATTGATTCGATCTTCTCCTTGTGTCCTTGATAAAACATAAGACGGTAGGAGTTTTAGAGTTTAGTTGTTGTTGTTCTTCAATGTGAAGAAGACAACTTTTTTAGGGATTTTCTATGTGAATTGTGGGGTGAGAAGATAAGAGATACATAGCTCTTATTTATAGACATAATTAGGGTTAGTAGTTTGGATCTGATCCAAAAATAATAAAAATAAGATCATAATAATATTAATATAAAAAATAACAGTAATAAAATTTGATATTAATATAATGAAATCCTAAAAATATTCTCTTAACTTATTAAAAACCAACATAATAATTAGTAAACGAATAACAATATTAATAATAACACTATTATTATTAAACCCAACGATATTTATTATTAATATTTTTTTAATAAAACCAAATAATAATATTAATTATCATTAAACCCAAAAATATTAATATGATTAATAATAATAATAAATATTTTTGTTTTAAAAGAAAGAAAAAAAAATCCTACCCATAATGATATTTAAAAATCTAAAATAATACTTTTAATAAAACTAAATAATATTAGTAATAATATTATTAAACCCAAAAGTAATATATTCAAAAGTTAATAATAATATTTATTAATTAACCTAATATAACCCTTTTTAAAAAAAAAACATAACCCCATAAAATTATGATAAACATTATAATTTAGGACCCCTTTTGCAGTTACTAGATTTAAGAATAAGACTCGAAAAATTCAAAAGTCCGTCTAAAAGGTCAAAAGAGTCTCTCTTTGACTTTTAGACCGACAAAAAACTCCGGGTCAAAATTTAGGGTACGACAGTAACACCCCATTTTCTATCCGTGAAATATAAATAAATCATAGTTCATAAAACTTCTGCATAAACGGGATATTACATTTCAACTTTCAACAAAATTCAACTTTAATTAAAATTTGATTAATACATAGTACTTTGCATAATTAAACATAAAACAACTTCATTTATTAATTCAACTTCATAACAACATTACGCAACAAATTGTTAAAATAAGGCAACATCTTTATTCAACATAAAAACAACTTCAAAATACGAAATAAGTATTTTAAGTCTTCAATTAAATAAAATTCAGCTATAACAAATGATCAACAAAACAGACTCATTTTTCAACTGTAACAAATTCATTTAATTTCATAAACATCAATACATAACACATTTAATCAGGATGAAACCACAATATCAACTTTCTTATTCAATTACTTGAAATAAAACAATTTCTATAAGTAGGAAGCGGATCCACAATTTATTCAACTTAACATCGTATAACAATTTGTTCAACCTAACGACTTAGTAATAACATGTTTTCCATTGAAACAACTTGAAACAACAACAACTAAATATAACAACAAAACAAACACGCGTCAATCCCCCCAAGTGCTACGTATCAGAGCGACTGACCACTGACTCGACTAATGGTAATCGGTTACTCCTCAGGATTACCTGCACGTTCCCCCATAACGACAACATTCAACAGAAGGGGTGAGTTACAATAATTATAAGCAGTATATGAAAAACAATACAATGAATAAGAATCGTAAACAAAACACCACTTCACAACTTCAATTAAACATCAACATAACAACTCACGAAAATGCAACTTTAATGCGACTTGACTAATTATGCATGTGGTACCATCGGAGTAAAACTCCCAACTTAAACAATTGTCAGGTTATCGAGGCATCAAAGCATAAACCTTCAATTTAAATCGCCAATCCAGGCCAACATGGTGTGAGCAACGGCTCCGACAAATACAAATGACTTAAATGGCATACACAACCTTACAACTCAGACAACATAACAACAAGAGCAACACGACAACATTTACAACATAATCAACATATATTCAACTTTGGCTTATCAGGCCTACAACATATCAAATTAAGACATTTCCGTAACTGGAACAACTTATCAACTCAGTTGTACCTATAGCAACATAATTTCCAACAAAACAACTCATTAAAATCAACTATAATTTTACCCGACTTACCCCGACGAATTTCATTAAAATCCAAGCAACTCCATTTTCGTCTAATTCGGCTAAACCGACTAAACCAACACTGTTTTCTAACTTTCTACGACTAACACGATTTTAATACAAAACTTGAATCCTTATATGTCCTATTTCAACTATATGTTATAAAAATATACTACTACTGTTTTTCTGTTACATTCCTGAATCTTAAACTTTCTGCTAAACCACAAAACACAGTCCTATTTTACAAACTATTTTTCTTACTGTTCGTACCATATGTGATTAAAATGTTAAGCCTGATTGATAACTATATTTCTCCTCAATTTACTAATTCATGATTCAGAAATTATATAATGTAGATTTAATTTCATAAAAGGTTAATTATACTATTCCATAAGTCATTTAGAAAATGAGGTTTAATTAAAATTTGAATCATCCTACTTAAATCAGGTTGGCCTGCGCCACCCTTGTTACTTCAAAACATATGGTCTGCGCTATAATAAAGCATGGCAGGCACCACCAAAAGGATGGCCTGCGCCATGCATCATTTGCCTAGGTGTGGCCTGCGCCACCCATCTTAAGGGTGCTTGTGGCCTGCGCCACACCATATTTTTTTTTCTTCTTCCGGTCTCTCTTCATCGTCCGAAATCAACAAATTTTCCAGAATTAAAGACAACACAATACCACAACAACCAGCAGCATAATAGAACAACTTTTTAATTGGCAAAGTCAACAATCGGGATAACCAATTTAGAAATCAAACATCTTAATCATAATATACAGATTATTCATACAACATCAATATCAACAATTAAACACAGCAATCTAGCTACCCAAATCAATCCAGTCAATGTATCGAAATTCATACTCGATTATAAGAATTGAACTCACCCTTACCTTATGTTGGATTGAAGGTTAATCTTATGATCGGATTCCGGAAATCGTTTCCGATTGCAGTTTTCCTCTCACGGCTCTTCTCCCACGTTCATGCACTTTCAGTTTTCTAAATTTCCTTTACTGATACAACCTAACTCCTATTTTTCTTATTATTTGTTTTTATTAAAATTAAACTAATACTATCACTACTAATGGGCTTAACAATAACACCTCCCATATTACTAATCCAAATGCGAAATCTAGCCCACTAACCAATTAACACCACAACTAGATAATTAATTCTACGGCTTCCGACTTATTTTTCCGACTTAACGACTTAATTTACCATAATTCTAAATCAATCGAATAATAATTAACGACTAAATACTTATTCCCGATTTAATCGATTAACTTCCAATTATCAACCAAATGGTCCACACAATTCCGACAACATATCCAACAATACCTGGAGAATATTCTATATTGTATTCCACAACTTATATCAACTTAATTAATCAAATTCGACTTAAACCAACTTATAATTATCAACGTAATTTTCCGATATTTTGGAAATCAACTTAAATCAACGCGACTTAACACAACATACCACAATTATATTTAATTAAATAATTAATTAAATAAACGGGTGTTACAACTCTCCCCTACTTAGAATATTTTTGTCCTCAAAAATTTATCTGATTCAACTACTCCAACTACTTATTTATTTCGACTAATCAACTCTCATCCTCGAAGGCAACCCCACTTATAATACAAACAACAATTCATAACATAGATGTTAACAACAACACAAACAACAATCAAGCAATACACTTGACAACCATCAACGTAACACGACGAGTAACCAACTTACAACTTAGAACTCATCAACACAAGAACACCCAACTTAAACATAACAACAACTCAATCAACTATCAACATCTCAGCTCATTCACATAAGAACAACAACACTACACCACGCGTTCGCTGCGCACTCTGATTACTTGCAAAATACCAAGTTTACCGAGTTTGAATCCAACTTACAATCACCAAAATTGCCATATCAACAAAGGCTCCGACTCAATCCTTTGGAAAATTTTATTCCAACAGGTATTATAACTCCCATAGTTACAGAATAGTTCCAACTTAGATCCATGAGATAACACCTCTGAACGTTCAACGCAATTACAACCGTGACTGCTTCCAAATCCTTGGATAAGATATACTTACACTTCCTAATTATCCTCAACATAACTACAACTTTACTATCTTTTAACAACACGTCTTCGAAATTCCTCTTGGATACACATCATCGTTGCGACAACATAAAGTATGATGGGTCTAACGAATTCCCACAATATAACTCATATTCTTCACTTCCAACTAATTCAACCTACCGAATACTCGATTCGTACTCATACCGACACAACTTTTCATAATTCTTATCTGAATCAATACAACCAAACAAATCTTCTTGTTCCAACCAAAAATTGCACTATAATAATCCAACTTATAATTTCACTTCTTATAATACTTTGCAACTTAACTTTGCTCGACATTCTTATCAAATCATCGTCTTACATTTCCACCTACTTTTCTTTCTAATCATCTTAAGAAAACTTCAAGTCTCAAGCTACTTAATTCCTCACTAACCAACATTCCATTTATTCAGAGTTAAACTATGAGTTTCCTTATTACAGCTCAACCCAAATGCAACTTCATACTTTCATCTTAAATTCCAACTAATACTCCCATATAACAACCTGCATCGACAAAACAAACAGTACTCAAGCATTTGGCTTGGCTTTAACCAATTCAACGTACATATTATACTAGTTGGCATGACACATCTATCCATCAATCATGATTCCGCCTACTATCAACAATAAATTAAGGGTGATCAGTTCCTTAATTTGTCGATAGACATCCGACAACCATAATGGTGGCATAAATCATCATTACCCAACCTAATAGCGTACTTCAGCTTGTGCCCAGAGTCTGTAAGCATAAAGCTCCGCCAACTCTGTACGACTTATCAACTCTTTCTTAGTCTCCTTAATTCCAACTTCGTCAACGATACAAAACATCCAAAAATCCAGTACACATTCTCTTATGTATACACATAGTACCATACGACTTTCAATATCCCTCTAACACCGGAATCACTACAACAAGTACCATTCCAAGCGGTTTGCTCCAATTACAACTTCCAATCAAGTTACAATTCTTAACCACACTAATCAATCATCTATCTCCTTCTCAACATCACCATCATCTAACATCGGTACTTTTAATCGTCCCTACTCGATATAAATTGCATCCTTATGCGCCCTCCGATACTTTCGCATTCCCTCTAATACCAACATTTTATTCCTATCAACATTCCACACTCATCTTCATCTTTCCAAAAATTTCAGCAATAAACACTCAATTTTGAACACAATTTTCTCTTCCAATAAAAACCTCCAACTCACAAAATTATATTCTAACTTGAAGAGAATTTTGTGCAGATTCCAGAACTTCAAGAATCGCTTAAATCCTACTCACGACTAAAAATTTATCCTCCTTGCAATGGGACTGGTCAACAATTCCCGCATGCAGAATTTTCCAAAAATCAGCAGCAGACCCAACTATTAAAACACACTTATCTCCCTGATCATAAACCTCCTTGTTCTGGACTGGACCTCTAGAGACTATATTGGGTCGTGACCCAATATGTCGACCAGATGCCCATCCATTCGGGAAAACATACTATGAGGTCGAGCAGACTCCTCATAGGTCGAGCATACCCTTGACATGTCGGGCAAGTGACAGATCCACTATCCCACTTGCCACGTCATCCAACTACCCCATATTATCTCCTGAAAGATAGGGGCAGTTGGACCAAGGAAAAGACTACTTGCTAGGTTTACATGCTCCTTACGCGTACCTTGCCAGTTCTTCCTTGGGCTTCGTTAATCCAGCCCAAGAAAGGACCTTGGCCCAGCGCTGGGGGCTCACTATAAATATCCTTTCTCACTAAAGGGTCAGAGATTCTGAAACACTTCTTGCTTACCACTTTTCTGTAGCTCTTACTTACTTTGGCATCGAAGTGCCTTGCAGGTACACCCCCTTTCCATTCACCACCCACCTTTGTTGTTCGCGTTCAACTGTTGGAAGGCCCTCCTGATCAAGTCAGATTAGTGGCGCCATCTGTAGGAATTTAGCTATCCCCTTCTTCAACAGCAGAAGATTGATGGGCTAAAGACGTACTTTAATATGTGTCTAGCGGTATCTTAACTGCAAGTGCACAGCCTATCGAAGTAATATTTAAGATTATCGATCCACATGGACTTTATGATTACTTAGTGCTAGAGGATTTACTAGTTTAGCAAAGGTGAATGGTTGTCACGATTTTTGGTTGTTTTTAAAGATTAAAGGCGGGAATTAAATTTAAGTTTAATAAAATAATACTAAGGCGGTCGGTATGTAATTATGTTAACTTAGGCGGGTCAATCTAACCTAGGCTTATAAAGATGGTTCACTTAATCTATTATGTAGAGTTTACCAGTTTAAATATCTTCAACTCACACTCTCGTGGTCTTATCTCAGATCTTACCCCTAAAGCCCTATGCCTGCTCTCGCTAGCGCATAAGTGTTTAGAAATAATTTTTGGAAACTTAGTAATTCTAATTCATTTTAAAGCGCTCTCGCTGTGTTTAAATTAAATGCCTAACTTTAGCTATCTGGTTAAAATCTCACACTCTCGTGGTCTTGACCTAACCTATTACACTTTCCTTACTCTCGTAACAAAAAGGTTGATTTTATAATAAAAAGTCTCAGCCAGAATTTTAAGCTCTTAATTATTTTAAGCCTAGAGTTGATTTTACCGATTTAGTTGATTTTAATTACATACCGCCCTAAGGTGTTTAGCTACTCATGATTGTTGAACCAGACAGAGGCAGAAAAACACAAAATAAAATATGCATAACAGAAAAATAAATACTTAACATTAATATAAATGCAATTTAAATAAAAACCTGAATACAATCAAAATGTTAGACTCCTTCTTCCACAGTCTGGAAACTCGGAGTACGGACCGGAATCGGAAATAAATTTTCTAAAAGAATTCTGAAGGCTTTGAAACAAATTAAATTATAACAATTTCCTAATGTTGAAAATTGTTATATGGTTGGTTGGGATACAGAAAATTAAAGCAAGTAAAATAAATGCTGGAAAAATAAAGGGTGCAAATAAAAACGGCAGAGCTTCCGCAAGAAAATTAAAATCAAAACTCTGTAAATTGTTCATTGCAACTAATCTATTTATAGAAAGCTATTTGGGCTTGGCAGTTGGAATTGGTGCATGGGCCTCGTAGAGACTGAGAAAATCCAGGGAATACTTGGTCTGCGGGAAAATAGGCATGTTGGATTCACGTAGTGTACACGTTCATGACCAAGTCTCATCAAAATACCCTAAATTCCCCTTGTCACGTTCGTGACGAGGGTGTCACGTTCGTCTTCCGTGTCTTATGCGCGTCACGGTCGTGAGGGTCTTGTGACGACCGTGACTGCTCCTTTTAGCGTGTCACGGTCGTGACTCCTAGGAGACGATCGTGACTGTTACAAAAAGTGCAGGTTATGCAGAATTCCTCCTTTCTTCATCTTTTAATGGTTGATTTTGCTCATTTCACTTGTGGCTCATAATTTAGCTCTGTATATGATGTACCTGCAAAATGGCAAAGAAAACTCGAGGAATCGGGTGTTAAAACGACAATTGTGCGATAAAACGTTATTGAAACATAGCAATAAAAACAATACTTTTTCTCGTTATCAAACTTCCCCAAACTTAAACCTTTGCTTGTCCTCAAGCAAATAGTCGGTTGAAAATTGTCGGACAAGTTTTCATCGACGCACACACATAAAAAACCGTATGAAGGATCGTTTTGTCAGATAAACCGGTACTTTGATAAAACACTAACGATACACTAATGACACAAGCAACAAGCTAAGTCGTCGACTTCCCGTTAAACGAAACATTCGGTAATTGTGTTACGATTCCACCTAGAGTCTTTCGATCTTATTTCGCCCGGTTTCATTCTAGCGCAATCACATTAAGCCCTTTGCCTTAGCACGCACGTAGTGGAGTAGCCGGTTAGTGACTTTGATCCTTTATAAGCACGGGGTCTGGTACACGAATGTGGCAACCCTATATACATTATCCGATTTGGAGGTTGTGGGGGATCGAGCCGTAGCACGCCCTACCAAGTTCAGAACCAGTACCTCTGAACCAACCCGCAATGGACTCCTTCTCATATTTCTCGTTTCTTATATGCGACTGTGTACTTTGGTGCAATTTCTTTTCATTTGCATCGAGATATGAATGATCATTATAGATTAGGCATCAAACACTTATATTCATCGGCTCCCCACGTGGTTTGTGTTCAGACGGTGCTGACTGCTAGTGTAAACTACTAGGGGTTACTTTTGAACTGAAACTTAAGGTGTAGTCGTAATAATTATCGGAACGGAATGCTTAAGTGGGAAATCTAAGGTGTCAAGACTGTATTGATCTTGTTGAATCGTTCTCAGCTTCCTAATTATGATTTCGTAGGTAAGTCGGGTAATGCGAAGAATAAATTAAAGATTTTTTCGGTATGGCTAAATAAACGGGGAAAGTTCGAAACTAAAGAAAATAGCACAAATATTTGTTTCATTAAAATACGAAAAGGAAATACAACAGAATGGAAAGTGCGGAAAGGGAAAATGCGGAAAAATGAAAGGTACCTCTCCCACACTATATCAGACATTGTCCTCAATGTTGTGATATAATAGCGGTTAAAGTACAATACAAACAACTGAAAAGGAAAAACATAAACAAAAACTAAGACTAAGGCTGCTGATGACCACGGCCTCGGCTTCTGGTGCGGGAGCGTCTGGTCGGAGTCGCTTCAGTATCAGAACCGGTGCCGGTGATAGCAGTGATATCAATGCGCAAAGACTCTAGCTCGCTAAAGATTTCTCCGAGCTTCTCATCAGTCGTCCTCTGGTTGTTGGCAACAGCTAGGAGTAATGCATCATGTTGCTCTTTTTGCCTTCGCTCCAGTGCGGCATTCATCTGGTTCTGCTGATGAATCGCACGGAGGACGTCCTCAAGTGTGAATTCTTGTGTAGGCGGTTGTCGGGTGGATAACTCAGGAATGTCCTGGACATGCTCAGCTGCATCCATGGTGTCTTGCATCTCGTCCACTGGTGGATCGGCCTGCTCATCAATAATGGGGGCGTGGCCGGCAGCATCCGGTAAAGCAAATAGCCAGTTGGCTCGGTTAGACGGATCAATGCAGTCACGACACGACAAGATGATGTGGTGATAAACAGTGCCTTGGATAACAGGGCTAAACCTGCCATCCTCTCTCTGAGCAATCAAGTGGGCGAACCTGCAATAATTCTTCGTTAGGAACTCTGCGGCTCTGCGAGGCAAATTGATGACCAAGTCACTAAGCTCCAGCTGAATGGCGAGGGTAGTGACAATGCCGCCTATATAGAAGGGGGTTGCGCCTCTTTGCGCTATGGACTGGATATGGGACAACATGAATGTGGCAGCATTGATGCGCTCGTCATTTAAGGCGCAGTGCAAGAATAAGAGCTCCTTGGAGTTAAGCTTGTGGTTGCTCTCTCTTGCAAAGATGGTGTTGCAGATGATGCGATGAAAGTATCTGATCGCCGGGTTGTGGATATGTGTAGCATTCAGGCTCTGAAAGGCTGAGGCACGGGTGTTGGTGATGTCGTGCCATAAGGTGAAAGCGGTTTCACTGAAGTTGTCCGGCACGCGGAGGTGAGCATCATCGACGTGATCGAAGCCTAGCAGCTCGGCGATCCTTGTTTGTGTAAATTCGAACTCCCGACCGAGCAATCTGAACTTAGCAACGCCGGTGAGTTGACTTTGTGAACCGGTAGGAGTGATGTAATGAAACGAGCTCAGAAATTCTAATGTCAGAAGCTCGAATGTAGGCTGGGGTTGACTGCATAGATGCCACAAGCCAACCTTCTGAAGCAGGAGCTTCACACTGTTAAGCATTCCCAACTCTCTCAAACATTCAGTATCGACATATCGCATGGGTTGAACACCACGGTTCTGGAATCTGATGAACCTCTGTCTCTGATTTTCTCCATGCTCACCATCTCTAAACTGAATTTCTTCCATTGCATGCAAGTACAAGAGTGGGAGATGAGAGGTTTTTGAGGTTTGTGAGAAAAGTGTAAAATGTGAGGAAATTGGATCGGATTATAGTGCAAGATGAGAATGTGATAGGTGTGGAGTAAATGGAGAGGTTAATGGAGTTTAATTTGGGTAATGGGAGGTTACGGGAGTTGGAAGAGATAATGGTTTTTTTTGAATGTTATGGAAGTTGAAAAAGGAAGAGGTTTCGAAGAAGAACAGTTCTGTTTCTCAGAATTCCTATAACTGGGGTCGTCACGGTCGTGATGGGGGGATGACGGTCGTGACGCGCTAATTAGCTTGTCACGATCGTTAGAAGGTGATGACGACTGTGAGGGATTAAAACTTAGAATATTTTCCAGAATGCATTATCTCTCTCACGTTCAATACAATTTATATTTTTTATGATCACTTCTCATTCTATTTTAAACACAAACAACATATAATATCAACATAAATTGGTAAACTTCATCACATGAGAAATTATATAAAACATTAATCAATTTAAATATAACATGAAATGGATTGAAAGCATAGAAATTGATTAAATTGGAAAAATTTGTAAACTAGAAGTGCTTTGCTTTAATAATTGAAGGGAAATTACATTAATAAAAATAAAGTACGAAAATGTTTGCGAAATGTTAAACTAACTAGAAACGAAAAAAATAGATGAAATAAGTTAGATCACTACAGCATTTTCAAAAGTGCTTCTTCAAATCTTCGATTGCAGAGTTCAGGTGGTAGAATTGCTCACATGTTATGTCATTTAAACCTATAATGTCCAATCGCATGCTCTTAATCTCATCCTTAACAGTATTTATATCGGCTTGGTAAACTTCAAGAGTATTCATGATTTTCTTTAAGTTGTCAGCATATTCTACTTGATTCACTTCAGGGGTTTCAATCACTTCATCAGTGTGGTCAATGTCATGGTAACCAGGAGGTGTCTCAGGGTCACTTTCTACATCGGTCATTATATCATCCCTTATCTTGTAAGATTGAGGTGTTTCAGGAGTAGATGGATAGTCAGGAGGGGTTAGCTCATAAAGCCAATTATCCTTATTGTGAACACTGACTCTAGCATGGTTTGGTAGTGTGAACAGGGTTACTACTTCATTCCTGATTAGGTACTCGAAAGGTGGTTGTCCTAAATTCCTTATGATATGGCGGTTAAAGCAAAAGTTAAGATTCATAGGACGGATGGTACCTAAACGGTTACACCTGTGTAATTGGTATCTAAGTCCTAAGGCATCAACAATCATGGTGACAAGACCTCCTACTAATATGGGTAGATTAGGTTCTTCTTGGATTCGGGTGAAGGTTTGCATCATGAAAGGCACACCATTGACTGGCTGTCCATTAGTCACACATGACATAATGAATATCTCATCTTTAGATACTCCAGTAAGGTTCTCTTCTTTTCCAAAGAAGGTGTGGGCTAGGATCTTATGGAAATAACGGATAGCAGGGTTATGTATCTCATCATTGTTCATGTTATTTGGTTCAGGATGGTAGCTTCCGGTTAAGGTTCCCCAAAAGGAATCCAGCTTAATGTCCATCAATTCTACCTGTGTGGTAGTAAAAGCAAAGGGTCCACTAGGGAATCCTAATAAGTCAGCTAGTTCTCTATGGTTAAAGTCATATTCTATTCCAAAAAGGCGGAAACTGATAAATCCTTTCCTGAATCCAAAACCGCGCTCGGGTAAGTAAACTAAGGAGCTGAGGAACTCAAGGGTGAGCTCGCGGTAAGTCACAAACTTTTGTTTAATCAGTGCATTCTCCCATCCAAGTCGGTTAAACAAGTATAGGATGCTATCATGTATACCTAAGGTTTCCATAGTCAGATCATCCGGGTACAGAGTCAAATCCATTGGTCTCTGTGATAACTCTTCAAATTTCATTCTTTGGTTCCTACCTCTAAATTTGGTTTCCATAAGGTTTATCGGTTGGTTAGCCATAGTTAGTGTAAATACGGAGGAAACAAATCAGGGGGAGAAGGAAAGTGGAAAAGACTTTAGAAAATCTGTAAAAGTGATTTAAAAATTAAAATAAGGAAAATAAGAAAATGGATGCATAAATAAAAGCAATAATAGTAATAATGAAATAAAACTATAATAAAATGACAAAACAAATAAACTAATAATAAAATGATAAATGACAAAATGATCAAAATGGTTAAATGATTAAATGGGTTGCCTCCCACTAAGCGTTGTTTTTATCGTCAAAAGCCTAACGTAATGCTTAGGCGTAGATTAATCAGGGAAATTAGTGGACAACTCTAAAAGCCTTAGACTATTTGCATAATCTCTATTTTCAACTTTATGGTAATGTTTTAAACGTTGTCCGTTTACTGTGAACGGTTCACTATTCCTACCCTTAATTTCTATTGCTCCGGTCGGGAACACTCTAGTTATTTCAAAGGGTCCTGACCATCTAGATTTTAGTTTTCCAGGAAAGAGCCTAAGTCTTGAATTAAAGAGGAGTACAACGTCTCCCACACTAAATTCTTTCCTAGATAGGCGTTTATCATGCCATCGCTTAGTTCTTTCTTTATATATTTTAGCATTCTCATAAGCATCTAGCCTTAACTCTTCTAATTCGTTAATATCTAGGATTCGCTTTTCTCCTGTAGCATTATAGTTTATATTGAGAGTTTTGATCGCCCAATAAGCTTTGTGTTCTAGTTCTACCGGGAGATGACAAGATTTTCCATAAACTAATTTGAAAGGTGTAGTTCCTATGGGTGTCTTGTAAGCTGTCCTATAAGCCCATAAAGCTTCATTAAGTTTAGATGACCAATCTTTCCGAGATATGGCGACAGTCTTTTCTAAGATTTGTTTAATTTCTCTATTCGAGACTTCAACTTGTCCACTTGTTTGTGGATGATATGGTGTTGCCACACGGTGTCTTACTCCATACTTAGATAGTAATTTGTCAAAGATTTTTGAAATGAAGTGCGAGCCACCGTCACTTATGACGAGTCTTGGCACACCGAATCTGGGAAAGATTATATTCTTGAAAAGCTTTATTACTACTCGTGTGTCATTTGTAGGAGAAGTTATAGCTTCAATCCACTTTGAAACGTAATCGACAGCTACGAGTATGTAATTATTACCAAAAGATGATGGAAATGGTCCCATGAAATCTATTCCCCAGACGTCAAAGACTTCTACTTCTAATATTCCTTTTTGAGGCATTTCGTCTCTTCTTGAAATATTACCGGTGCGTTGACACCGATCGCAATTTATAACAGCGATGTGGACATCTTTCCATAAATTAGGCCGGCTTGTAAGATTTTTGCACAAGTCTTGGAAGTGCTTGCATGTCCACCATAAGGAGATGAATGGCAGTGAGCAATGACATCTTCTATTTCTTCTTCGGGAATACATCGACGAAAGATTCCATCGGGTCCTCTTTTGAACAATAATGGTTCATCCCAATAGTAATGTTTGAGATTGTGAAAGAATTTCTTTTTCTGCTGATAGGTTAAATCAGGTGGAAGAGCTCCTGCAGCTAGGTAGTTGACAATGTCAGCGTACCATGGCAGTCCTACAGTTGTTTGGATTGTTTCCACGGGTTCTGGTTCATCTATGTCTAACTGAACTGAGTCACTTCCTATTTGTGCTATCAGTTGTTCATATGGAAAATCATCGTTAATCGGCACTTTTTCTGGTTTAATACCTTCTATTCTAGATAAATGGTCCGCTACGACGTTTTCAGTATCTTTCTTATCTTTTATTTCAAGATCAAACTCTTGTAAGAGTAAAATCCATCTCAAGAGTCTTGGTTTAGCATCTTTCTTAGTCAATAGATATCTGATAGCAGCGTGGTCTGTGAAACGATTATTTTCGCTCCCACTAGGTAAGAACGGAATTTGTCAAGCGCAAAGACAACTGCTAACAATTCTTTTTCAGTAGTGGCGTAGTTCATCTGAGCAGAATCTAAGGTTCTACTGGCATAGTAAATCGCATGAAGTTTCTTGTCATTCCTCTGGCCTAGAACTGCGCCTACAACATAGTCACTCGCATCACACATGATTTCGAAAGGTAATCTCCAGTCAGGGGGTTGCATGATTGGTGCGGTGATGAGGGCTGTTTTTAGAGTTTCGAATGCTTTAAGACAATCTTCATTGAATATGAACTCAGCGTCTTTCATTAATAAACCGGTAAGAGGTTTAGTGATCTTCGAGAAATCTTTGATGAATCGTCGGTAGAAACCAGCGTGTCCTAAAAAGCTTCGTATTTCTCGAACGGTTTTAGGGGGTTGAAGATCTTTTATGACTTCTATCTTAGCCTTATCAACTTCAATTCCCTTGTCAGATATAACGTGTCCTAGTATGATTCCTTCTCTGACCATAAAATGACATTTCTCCCAGTTAAGCACGAGGTTTACTTTTACACATCTTTCTAACACCATTTCTAAATTTGATAGGCAACCTTCAAAATTTTGCCCGCATACAGAGAAATCGTCCATGAACACTTCCATGATGTTGTCTATAAAATCTGCGAAGATTGACATCATACATCTTTGAAAGGTTGCAGGAGCGTTGCATAATCCAAAGGGCATTCGTCTATAAGCGAACGTTCCATAAGGGCATGTGAATGTAGTTTTCTCTTGATCATCTGGGTGGATAGGGATTTGGAAAAATCCAGAGTAACCATCAAGATAACAGAAATATGAATGCTTGGCTAATCGTTCTAACATTTGATCTATAAAAGGTAGTGGGAAATGATCTTTTCGAGTGGCTTTGTTTAGTTTACGATAATCGATGCACACTCTATGTCCTGTCACTACTCTTTGTGATATCGATTCGCCTTTAGCGTTTTTCACAACAATGATACCTCCTTTCTTTGGTACTACATGTACTGGACTAACCCATTTACTATCAGAGATTGGATATATTATTCCAGCATCTAGTAGTTTCTTAACTTCTTCCTTTACTACAATGCTAAGGATTGGGTTAATTCTTCTTTGAGATTCTCTGGAGGTTTTGCAATCTTCTTCTAGCAGAATACGATGCATACAGATTGAAGGGCATATTCCTTTGAGATCAGATATGTTATATCCTAATGCAGTTGGATATTTCTTTAAGACATCTAAAAGTTTCTTTGTTTCAATTGTTCCTAAACTGGAATTGATTATAACTGGTCTTGTACATTCAATGTCTAAGAATTCATATCTTAGGTTCTTAGGTAAAGTTTTTAACCCTAATGTAGGTTTATCCTTACTTGGCATGGGATCCGGTGTAAGTGCTAAACTTTCGCTTAGACTATCATCCTGATATGGTTTACGCCAATTATCATCTTCAAAAATCGGAGGGATTTGAATTTTCATAATTTCAGAATAGGTAGTTTCTTTCATTTCCATTTCTCTTACACATTCGTCAATTACGTCCAATAGATAGCATGTATCCTCTATAGTTGGTGATTGTAAGAATTGTGTTAAAATAAATTCAACTTTCTCTTCACCTACTTCAAAGGTTAGATTTCCTTTCTTTACGTCTATTATAGCTCCGGCGGTAGCTAAGAATGGTCTTCCTAGTATGATAGGTGTAGTGGAGTCTTCAGAGATGTCCATGATTATGAAATCAGTAGGGATATAGAATTGTCCTATATGTACCGGGACGTTTTCTAGTATGCCTACAGGATATTTAACAGAGCGATCGGCTAGTTGAACAGACATTTTAGTTGGTCTTAGGTCTCCCATGTCCAGCCTTTTGCAAATCGTTAGGGGCATAACACTGATACTGGTTCCTAAATCGCATAGAGCTTTGTCAATGACGAATTTTCCTATTACACAGGGTATAGAGAAACTTCCAGGATCTTTTAGCTTAGGAGGCATATTATTCTGAATTATGGCGCTACACTCAGCAGTAAGTGTAACGGTTCCGTTATCCTCTATCTTTTTCTTATTAGATAAGATTTCTTTTAAAAACTTAGCATATGAGGGCATTTGAGTGATAGCTTTTGTAAACGGAATAGTAATATTCAACTGTTTCAGAAGTTCGACAAATTTCTTAAACTGGCCCATTGTCTTGGAATTGGTTAATCTATGAGGGTACGGAATTGGTAATGGTTTTGAGCCATACTTTCGATAAGTGCATAAGCATCGTTATATTCTTTGTCCATCAATGCACCGCCTGCGGCATCGTCAATTGTCATTCTTGTATTGTACAAGAGTCCATTATAGAAGGTATGGATGACCATCCATTCTACTAATCCGTGATGTGGACAAAGTCTCAGCATATCCTTATAGCGTTCCCAAGCTTCGAAAAGTGATTCGTTTTCCCTTTGCTTAAATCCGTTGATCTGAGCTCTTAGCATAGCTGTCTTGCTAGGTGGGAAATATCTGGTCAAGAAAACTCTTTTTAGTTCCTCCCACGTAGTTACTGAATTCGAAGGCAGAGATTGAAGCCAGGCTCTCGCTCTGTCTCGAAGTGAAAAGGGAAAAAGACGTAGTCTAATAGCTTCTTGGGTAACTCCATTGGCTTTTACGGTATCTGCGTATTGCACATAGATCGAAAGATGAAGGTTCGGATCCTCGGTAGGATTTCCAGCGAATTGATTTTGTTGCACGACTGATATCAGCGAAGGTTTTAGTTCAAAATCGTTTCGGTTGATAGCCGGTGCGGCAATGCTGGAATGCGGTTCAGCTTGTGAAGGACTAGCGTAATATTTGAGTGGGTGATTCTGTTCTTCAGCCATCTCTGCGTCCTTTGATGTTACGACTGGTTTAGGTGGATCTATTTGAAGATCTGGAATATTGTAATTTTGTTCGTAATCGAATATCCGTCTTCTTACGTGTAAGAAGCGTTCTGATTCTGGGATTAGAGGTTGCAAGTCTTCGCCTTTAGAGCGAGTACTTGGCATACACTCGGGAATTTAGATTAAGAAAAGAAGATAGTTGTTACCTTAGTCTAGACAATGCTACTCTAAAGAGCACTAGTAACTAAATTAAGGTCCCCGGCAACGGCGCCAAAAACTTGATGGGCTAAAGACGTACTTTAATATGTGTCTAGCGGTATCTTAACTGCAAGTGCACAGCCTATCGAAGTAATATTTAAGATTATCGATCCTCAGGGACTTTATGATTACTTAGTGCTAGAGGATTTACTAGTTTAGCTAAGGTGAATGGTTGTCACGATTTTTGGTTGTTTTTAAAGATTAAAGGCGGGAATTAAATTTAAGTTTAATAAAATAATACTAAGGCGGTCGGTCTGTAATTATGTTAACTTAGGCGGGTCAATCTAACCTAGGCTTATAAAGATGGTTCACTTAATCTATTATGTAGAGGTTACCAGTTTAAATATCTTCAACTCACACTCTCGTGGTCTTATCTCAGATCTTACCCCTAAAGCCCTATGCCTGCTCTCGCTAGCCCATAAGTGTTTAGAAATAATTTTTGGAAACTTAGTAATTCTAATTCATTTTAAAGCGCTCTTGCTGTGTTTAAATTAAATGCCTAACTTTAGCTATCTGGTTAAAATCTCACACTCTCGTGGTCTTGACCTAACCTATTACACTTTCCTTACTCTCGTAACAAAAAGGTTGATTTTATAATAAAAAGTCTCAGCCAGAATTTTAAGCTCTTAATTATTTTAAGCCTAGAGTTGATTTTACCGATTTAGTTGATTTTAATTACATACCGCCCTAAGGTGTTTAGCTACTCATGATTGTTGAACCAGACAGAGGCAAAAAAACACAAAATAAAATATGCATAACAGAAAAATAAATACTTAACATTAATATAAATGCAATTTAAATAAAAACCTGAATACAATCAAAATGTTAGACTCCTTCTTCCACAGTCTGGAAACTCGGAGTACGGACCGGAATCGGAAATAAATTTTCTAAAAGAATTCTGAAGGCTTTGAAACAAATTAAATTATAACAATTTCCTAATGTTGGAAATTGTTATATGGTTGGTTGAGATACAGAAAATTAAAGCAAGTAAAATAAATGCTGGAAAAATAAAGGGTGCAAATAAAAACGGCAGAGCTTCCGCAAGAAAATTAAAATCAAAACTCTGTAAATTGTTCATTGAAGCTAATATATTTATAGAAAGCTATTTGGGATTGGCAGTTGGAATTGGTGCATGGGCCTCGTAGAGACTGAGAAAATCCAGGGAATACTTGGTCTGCAGGAAAATAGGCATGTTGGATTCACGTAGCGTACACGTTCATGACCAAGTCTCATCAAAATACCCTAAATTCCCCTTGTCACATTTGTGACAAGGGTGTCACGTTCGTCTTCCGTGTCTTTTGTGCGTCACGGTCGTGAGGGTCTTGTGACGACCGTGACTGCTCCTTTTAGCGTGTCACGGTCGTGACTCCTAGGAGACGATCGTGACTGTTACAAAAAGTGCAGGTTATGCAGAATTCCTCCTTTCTTCATCTTTTAATGGTTGATTTTGCTCATTTCACTTGTGGCTCATGATTTAGCTCTGTATATGATGTACCTGCAAAATGGCAAAGAAAACTCGAGGAATCGGGTGTTAAAACGGCAATTGTGCGATAAAACGTTATTGAAACATAGCAATAAAAACGATACTTTTTCTCGTTATCAAAGATCAAAGCTGAAACCTACATCTATCCTTCCAGTATGGCCGGAGAATACACCGACAACCATCACCGTCCCCTCGTCGACTACACGATGGAGGACAATCTGAACAATTAATCTGATCACAGAGACGGGCAACCAGCCACCCTGTAGCCTGAACCCGAAGATAACGGGGCTCCGCAGCCTCAGTCTCAAATTCCACCGGTCACTCAATTCCAGACCATCCCGGTTCCCGTCGAAGGAGATGTCACTATGATCTCTATGGTGAACACCCTCAACCAGGCCAGCTCCATGCTCTACCAGCAACATGAGAGGATCATGGCCCTGGAAGCTGACCGACGAGGAGATCACCCCCAGCCAGGACGAAGGACATCGCACGAGAAGCAACGACCAGAAGCTACGAAGAAACAAGGACACTCCCCTCCACGGCGGGGACAACGCTCTCCCGAGCCCAAGAAGAATAGATCCAGGATACGCCATAAGACCGATCGGTCGAGGACCTCACCCCGACACGAGTAGAGTCCTGCCAACGACGAGTTTTCCCCATTGAGAAGTGACGAGTAGGACCCCCATTGCCCGCTTTCACGAGAAATTATGGAGGAACCATTACCCAAAGGCATGGAGAAACCCCCACATTTGGCCATCTACGACGGGACCACTAACCCTGATGATCACGTTGACAACATCAACGTTATGCTCGATTACCGCAATGACATCACCGGGCATCTCAAATGCAGACTATTTTCAACAAATTTCAGGAAAGGAGCCATGGCCTGGTACAAAAGCCTGGCCCCAAAGTCCATCACATCCTGGAGGGTCATGAAATCTACGTTCACGAGGTATTTCACAGCCTCCCGACGGCATCCCAAAACTGAGGCAACCCTCGAAGCTATAGTGCAGAGGAAGAATGAGACGTTGCGCTCGTACACCGAGCGTTTCAACCAAAAAGCCGTCGAGGTAGAGACGACGGAGCACATGAAGAAATACCTCCTCAAGAGAGGACTCTTGCCCGGAAGCGAACTCAGCAGAGCGGTCGGGATAAAGCCTCCCCGCACCCTGGACGAGCTCCTGCACAAAGCCCAAGGTTACATTAGATATGAAGAAAAACAGGTTTCCTACAATGCTCGGAATAACCGCAACACCGGTGAGACCGACCACCCCAAGCGCGAGGATCATAACGCTCCCCGCTGCAACGGAGAAAAACTGAGGGAGGAAAAACCCCGTGAGCCCCGTGAAGGAAGGGGACCCGCGGGCCATTACAGCGAATACACATTGCTAACAGTTCCCCGCAAATGCATCCTCGCCGAGTGCATCAATTCCGAATTCAAATAGGGCAGGGTAAGGTTCCCTAAACCTTCTGCACCCAAGCCCCATACCGACAAATCTAAGTACTGCCGTTTTCACAGAAGTCAAGGACACGTGACCAAAGACTGCATCCATCTGAAGGACACAATTGAGATCTTGATTCAGGAGGGCCACCTCAAATAGTATACCAAGAGGAACGAAACTCCCCGGCACGAAGAGCAAGAAAAGAAGAGAGCTCGCGAGGACACACCACCAGACGACTCCTCATATCAAGTGGCCATGTGCATATCGTACCCGAAGGACTTCCACCCCCGACTCGGGACCAGGGGGACGACTCGTGGATCTCAGTCCCTAGGAAGGCTTCCCGACAGATCTCGTTATATAAGGAGGTGGGATGAACAACGAAAACGCCGCCCTCTCAGTGAAACGTAAGTTTGACGAACTCCTATTGACCGCGCCCGAACAGCTGGCAACACTGACAAAGTACCGGGGAAAGTCCAACCCAATATATTTCTTCCTAGAAGAGCTGTCAGGAGGCTCCCCTAATTCCAGCTTCCCCTTGCTAATAAGGGCCAAGGTAGCATGCTTCGACGTTCGACGCATCCTGGTCGACCAAGGAAGTTCGGTGGACATCATGTACGTCCACCTATTCAAGACCCTCAAGCTGGACAAGACCAATTTATCCCCGTATGTTGGGTCCGACCTTCAAGGATTAATGGGGCCACAATAAAACCGTGGGTTTATGTAGAGCTCCTGGTCACCTTCGGAGAGCAAGAAACAGCTAGAGAAGTCAAAGTCCAATTCCTGATGATAGAGTGCCCCTCTCTTTACAACTGCATCCTCGGCCGCCCAACTCTGGCCGAATTAACTGCGGTCCCCTCCACCGTCCACCTGAAGATGAAGTATTACACCAAGCTAGGCTGCGTAGTCATGGTCCACGATGACATCGAGTTCGTTCGAAGATGTTATGATGCTGCAGTAAAAGGACATGCCATAATTAACACCAAGAATAGCAAGAAACCTAGGGTCGAAGAACAGTCTTCCCCCCAGGGAATCAACGCCATCGACCTTGACAACTGCATCAGCGAGGACGACACTGAAGAACAGGATCCCATCCATGGGCAAGCCCCGACCCATCCATTCCACCCGGTCCCCGCCGGGGAGTTCGAGTTTGTTCCACTGGGCGACAACCCCGACAGAGTTGTGAAGATAGGCACAGGGCTGCCCGCTGAAACAAGGGAGCAACTTGCAATCTTCCTCAAGGAGAACGCAGACCTCTTCGCATGGAACGCCGCAGAAAAGCCCAGGCTCGACCCTGAGGTCGCCTGCCATCAGTTAGCTTTAGACCGGGCAGTTAAACCCATAACACATCGTAGGCGCAAACAGACTCCCGAGAAAGCGGAGGCTGCTGAGCGAGCTGTAAACGATCTCTTAGAGGAAAATTTTATTTCTGAAGCCCAGTACACAACTTGGCTCTCTAATGTAGTCCTCATTAAGAAAAATAATGGAAAATGGCGTATGTGTGTTGACTATACCGATCTCAATAGGGCTTATCCCAAAGATGCTTTTCCTCTGCCTAACATAGATAAACTGGTCGACAACTCTGTAGGTTTCAAACTCTTATCTTTTATGGACGCATATAGTAGATACAAACAAATACCTATGTCAGACACAGACAAGAGATACACAACCTTCATGACCCCAACAGGCAATTACTATTACAACGTAATGCCCTTCGGGCTAAAGAACGTCGGGGCCACATACCAACACATGATGAACAATGTCTTCCGAGGAGAGATCAGGGACATGCTCGAAGTATACATGGACGACATGATCGTGAAATCACACGAGGAAATCGACCATGCGCAACACCTCCGCAAGGTTTTCGAACAGGCGAGACAATGCAAAATGAGGTTTAACCCTGAAAAGTACACATTCGGTGTCCGGGCAGGGAATTTCCTCAGTTTCTATCTCACTGAGCGCGGGATTGAGGCCAACCCCGACAAATGCCGAGCGTTTTCGGAGTTCCCAACCCCAAAGTCAAAAAAAATACATTCAGTCCCTCAATGGCGTGCTCGCTTCCCTGCCCCGCTTCGTCGCCAAGTCCGCCCAGCACGCCTTGCCTTTCTCCAAACTGCTACGGAAGGAGGCCACCTTCAAGTGGATCGAAGAGTGTGAGCAGGCATTACTCCACCTGAAAAAAGCACTCACCGAACCCCCATTCTTGTCCCGGCCACTAGAAAAGGAGACCTTGTACCAATACATGTACGTAGCGAATGAGGTCGTTAGCGCCATTCTCATCCGAGAAACCATCGAGGGGTAGAAACCTATCTATTTCACGAGCAAAGCTCTCCAAGGCCCCGAGCTCAGATACCAACAGATCGAGAAAGTCACCTTAGCCTTGATAAATTCCGCGAGGAGACTACGACACTATTTCCTTGCCCATACGATTAAAGTGAGAACCGACATACTGATAAAGCAACTCCTCGACCGACCAGACATGGTTGGTCGAATGCTGAAATGGTCGCTGGAACTCTCGGAATTGGACATCCAATACGAAAGCAGGAAAGCTCTGAAAGCTCAGGTCCTGGCCGACTTCGTCGCAGAAATGACACACAACATGATCCCAACCAACGACACCCACAGATGGATGATCTTCGTTGACGGTGCCTCCAGCTCGTCTGGAAGCGGCGCAGGAATCATCCTCGAAAACGAGAACGGTATTCTGATCGAGGTCTCGTTGGCATTATCCCTCCCGACCTCCAATAACCAAGCCGAGTATGAAGCTTTCCTCGCAGGTCTAAGATTAGCCGAGGACTTAGGGGCGAAGGAAGTAAGAATATTAACAGACTCTCAACTCGTGGCATCGCAAGTACGAGGAGAATATCAAGCTAAGAACGACAACCTCATCAAATACTTAGCCTTGGTGAGAGAAAAAATCGAAAAATTCGATACATGGGAGGTCCAACACGTCCCCCGCTAGCACAACACGTGAGCTGACATCCTATCCAAACTCACAAGCACGAGGAAGAAGGGCAAAAACAAGTCAGTGATCCAAGAGATCCTTCCCCGTCCAAGTACCGAACGACCATCTCCCCCGCTCAAAGTAAACGCAATTGGCGACACTCACTGCTGGATGACGCCCATCTACAACTACCTCACGAAGGATGATCTCCCTAAAGACCCCAAAAAGGCGGCCACGACCAAGAGAAGGGCATGCTCGTACGTTCTTCTCGAGGGAAAACTATACCGAAGGGGATTCTCCATTCTATTACTCAAATGCATCAAGGAGGAAAAAGTCCCCGATATACTGGGAGAAATATACCGGGGGATCAACGCCCAACATCTCGGTGGAAGGTTGTTAGCATGCAAAGCCTTGCGAGCAGGATATTACTAGCCGACAATGCAACACGACTCTAAAGAACACGTAAAAAAATGTGACAATTGCCAAAAGCATGCCGACATGCATCTCGCACCCCCTAACGAACTAGAGACGCTCTCCTCCCCGTGGCCCTTCACCTGGTGGGGGATGGACATCCTCGACCCTTTTGTGACCGACTCCTACCAAAAAAATACCTCATCGTGGGGGTGGACTACTTTACTAAGTGGATCGAAGCAGAAGCCCTGTCCGAAATAACGACACAAAACATTCTCTGATTCTTCAAAAGAAACATTCTCGCACGGTTTGGCATACCCCAAATCCTCATCATCGACAACGAAACACAGTTCACGGACGGAGGATTCCAAGACTTCGTCGCCGGTTTAGGCACAAAACAACACTTCACGTCTATCGAGCATCCTCAAACTAATAAGCAAGCCGAGGCGGTCAACAGGATCATCCTACGCAGACTGAAACGCTAGCTTGGCGAGGCGAAAAAGGCGTGGGTCAAGGAACTGCACATCGTCCTTTGGGCGTATCGCACGAAGCCACATTCCACGACTGGGGAGACCCTGTTCAGGTTAACATATGGTACCGAGGAGGTCATCCCGGTAGAGATCCAAGAGCCAACGAGGCACACAGAAGCACCCCTCGACGAGGAGCTGAACGACGAAGCACTACGAGTCGAGCTGGACCTCGTCGAAGAAATCTGCTCCGAGGCAGCCCTAAGGGAAATCTCCCTTAAATAGAAAATAGTTTACGCCACGACGCGAAAGTCATAAAAATAGAATTCCAGGTGGGCAGCCTGGTCCTCAAACGAAATAAGAAAATCCCACGGGAAGGCAAGCTAGCCGCCAACTGGGAAGGCCCGTACCATGTCCGGGATAAAACGGGCAACAGGAAAACTTACAAGGTGAAGAACTCGCTCGGCCAGGGAATGTAGAAAAACTTAAGCAATACTATAGCTAAAAGACAATCCAGGGAGCATGGAAGGTACGACCACGACCTTCGTCACCAAACGAAAAGGAGGATAACGCCCACATGAGGCGAGCACAACCCTCCCCGATGTCGGACATCTTGAACGAGCCCCAACGTCGCAGTACCACGTCGGCAGGGCACCCAGATCGCGATGGGAAGTCCCAAGTCCCGTGATTAGGGTATCCAACCGCAACCCTAATCTTGACTCACGGCGGACGTAAAACCTGCCACCTCGCCGGTTCCCTAAACCGACGAGTCCAACTAAGTCGAGCGCAAAAAAGTTCAAAATAAATAACAATTCTAAATAATCGAACACAATGAAATAAAAAACAACATAATATTTAAAACCGACCAAAGTCGGCCATCAAAGTACATGAGAGGGGCACATAGGCCATTAATATTCAAAATAGAAGGCACGAAGGCCATTACAACAAAAAAGACACGCAGGCCAATACAAAGGCACGCAGGCCAGAAATTCAAAAAAGGGTCTCCGCCCGGAGCTACTCCTCTACATTATCGTCATCGTCCTCCTCTGCCAGCTCCTCCTCAGCATCGAAGGGGCAAACAATCTCCCCATCGGTCACACAATAGTTGTGAGTCGTCCCTTCAGTTACGAACCCCGGGTTCATGACCTAGAGCTGCTCGGTGGCATTGTCGAATCCATCTTTGAAGATTTCAACCAGGTCCTTGTAAAGCTCATGGACCTTGCTGACCAATTCACCCCGAGAACAGAGGGCCAACTCTTCTTCGGTCTCGTCGTCAAGAGGACGCACTGTACCCTCCAATAGCGCCAGTCGGGCTCGAAGGTTCACATTCTCTTCAGCCGCCTTCTTGAGCTCGACCACCTGCTCCTTTAAGCTTTGGTTCTCCTCCTTCAAGGTATCCCACTCAATCTTAGCCTTCTCCAACTCCGAGCTCAACCCCTCTTGGAGCTTATGCTCCTCCTTGTAGTCGGACAGGTCCTTGGAGAGTTTATCTTTCTCATCCCTAGCAGTCTCAAGAGCTTCCTCCAGCACAGCCGTGGAGACAGCAGTATCGGACAACACCAAAGTCATCTCCATGACCCGGATGACAACAACAATATCCCTGGGCAGATCTTCCCGCCTAGCAGTTGCATCCAGGTTGAGCAGATCCTTTGCCTCGGGCGCCGCCACCACGACAGAACCCTCAGATTTGAAGAAGTCCCTCTCCAAGTAGCAAGGAGGCAACAAGTAATTCCCCTGTTCTCCCGAATTCATGCCACCCACGGCTGCCGAACGAGCGAGAGACTCATCCATCCGTTTGCGCTTCAAAAGAGGAAAAGTGGAGGGCGGAGGGCTGTCCCGTATGGTTATCGGGGAAGTTGGTTGAACGACACCCTGAGGAGAGTCAGTGGTCGAGTTGGGGGTGCTAGAGCTACGAACCCCATGCTCAGTAGCTACCTCCTGGACGCGGTTACCCATTTTCTTCTTTTTCTTCTTCGGGACCCTGTTCGGGGCCCCTTCCTGATTCACCAGCTTCAGGACTCATTCTCAGTGTGCGGGCATAGCTCCTACAAAACAAAAACAATCGAACATCAACTAACAAATACTCCCTCTGTCCCATATTATTTGTCACATTTGATCATTTCACACAGATTAAGAAACATTAATAAATGAAAGAGAGAGAATAGTAACTTTACCAAATTATCCTAATTAACTATTGGTGTATTCAAATTAGCATTAATGTTAAGTGAGAAAACAATTAATTAAGAGTATTTATTAGAGGATATAATTGGAAGATTAAATATAAAAATGTCTTGGTAATCTAAAGTGACAAGTATTTTGGGACAATTTTTTCCCTCAAATGTGACAATTATTTTGGGACGGAGGGAGTATAAAACATCAGAGGGGAGGGAAAGGACGAAAAACCTACGCAATAACCGAACAACCTCTTCATCTGTGTCGCACTCGAGCATAGCCTTTGTATTTATAAGACGAGTTTCATGGATGGGCATCCCGGCGTCATCTACATAGGGTTTGTCTTGCCGGTCCACCCAGATCGCCAAGTTGAAGCTTTTAACGTAATCCACCAACTTTTGGTAGGGCAGCCGATCCTCGACCCCTAGGCTTGCGTGTCAAACTCGGTAGTGGCTGTTCGATAGATCAAAATGGCCTAGCTTCCATCTTAAAGGGATCATCGACATCAGTTTTTCCTCTCCATTCGCGTTACGTTTATAGAAATAAAGACTTTCGAGAGCGTACTGGGTAGGCGGTTTCACCATGTACCATCTCCCCTTGAAATGACGGGCAGAGTCAACATACGTCTTGAACAACCTCAAAGACTTCTTGAGAGACACTCAGTTCTGACGTCCCCCTGTGTCCGACCGTTGCAGGTGGAAGATACAAAAGAAAAGGGGCAACGTACAACCGACTCCAAGAAACTGGCAGACCAACTCGAATTCTCGGATGAAGGCAATGACATTAGGATGCAATTGCGAAGGCGCCAGCCTGAGCCACTTGAAGACCCCCATTTGGAAATTGTTGAAGTGGAGTCTCATCATCGCTTCTTGGAAAGCGAACTCGTACACTGCGAATTGCTTCCCCGGGAAATGCAAGCATATCCGGTCTGTTTCCTGAGGGGCAAAACACTGCCAGTTTGGTCTGACCTTGGGGCCTATGTCCTCGACCACTGCGTACGCGGTATTAGTCTCGTCCATAAAATATGATTCTTCTTCCAAAGGCTCGTCAGTGACCCACGAGAGGTCGTTGCGTCCAGATGAAGAAACGACCTCGTTCCCTTCCTCGGGGTTTCTTTCCTTGGTTCGTCGTTGCTCAGCCGTACCTGAAAAGCAGAAAGGAAAAGTGAATTCGACATCGCATCAAATTCACCCTTCCACCGCAGTTCAAGTGAAAGGGAGAAGAGCTAAACACCCTAAATTCCCATTAAACTACCCTAATCAACAAAGGGATGGCCCTCGGACCCCCTCGAGCGCTCATGAAGCACCTAAAAGATCCTAAGAAAGCTAAGAGATTTTTGCCCGGCTGTTGCACCCCAAAATTTGCCCTCCACAAGACAAGTCATTGTGTACTAAGAGGCTCACAAGATTCACAAGACATCTCATGAGGTTCACAAGGTTCACAAAGTTCACAATTGGTTGACAAATTTGACAATTCCCTCAGACAATGCATCCTCCTAAGCAAGGCATCTTAAACTAGGGTTTTGACTTTCATCAGGCTAAATGGACTTCCAAGACTTCAAGTGAGCTTCATAGCATCCTATATGTGTTCAAGAATCCCCATGTCAAGTTTCAAGACTTTCCCAAAGGATTTGCTCAGTCAGATGATCAGATAGGTTAAAATCAGTCAAAGTAGTTAAAAAGTCAAACTGAGGTCAACTGTGGTCAAACCAAAGTCAAACTTCATGATTTTTTTCCAACATCAAGTATATGAATTAAAATTCATCATTTGATCAAGGGTTGATCATGATTCATCAAGGAGATTCCAGATCATCAAGAATCAGGAGTTTCTAAATTAGGGTTTTTAGAGGAAAAGTCAACTGAACTTTGACCAGCCATAACTTTCACATGCTTCATCAAAATTTTTCCATCCAAAGCTCATTTTTAAGGAAATTGAATTCTATACAACTTTGTGTCTCACAAGCCAAGCCCAAAAATGCTTCATTTGGAAGGTATGAGCTAAGACATTATAGGTCCTTTTAAAAGTCAACAAAAAGTCAACAACTTCAAAAGAGCATAACTTGAGAATGGTAAAAGATATGGAGATGAGACCAAAAAGGTTGGTTAGAGGACTCTTTAAGCTTTCCAAAATATCCAAGAACACCTTCATATCATTAAAATTGAAGGATTTGTGCCCTTGCAAAGTTGGGAAATTTTTGAGAGGTTTATGAAGTAAATGGGGTCTTAAAACCATAATTCCTCAAATGGGCTGACTTTTTTGTGATCCAATTGGTTCCATGACATCATGCACAAAATTAACTTAATATTTTCATAATTTTCATAATTTTATTTTTATTTATTATGATTTTTTATATTAAAAATCATTTTAAATTCAAATAAAATATAAAAGGATGAAGATTTAATTTTATTTGGTCTCTAGAATTTCATAAAGTTTATTTGGACTTGATTGATACAAAAATTATGAGGATTATCTTAAAATAGCAAGCTTATATCAAGAATATTCAAAATTTAAAGGTTAATCTTTTCCAATCTCAAACTATCCAAATATCCATCAAATTGTTAAAGTCTTTGACCTAATTCATTGTACCATATATAAACAACACAAAGACAAGCATTAGGGACAAATTCACAGCCTCTCACATCATCTTCAAACTTCACAAATTTCATCCAAAACACAAATTCAGTTTCTTCATTACAAAGGCTTTTAAGGTATTTTAAAGACATAGAAGGAATCTTTGGACATCACTAAACCAATCCCAACCTTCAAAAGCATCGTAAACAAGCCCATATGCATAAACCGATTCATTATATTCATGTTATTGTTGATTTTCGATTCTGAATATTTATTGGTTTTCAATGAATTTTGACTTAAGTTTCTTGTTTATAATGAGTTATAGATTGATTCTGGACAGGTTTTATGAAGCTTCATCACCTAATATGGATTTCACCATTACTAGGGTTTTTCGGCCAATTTAGGGTTTCATGATTTAAGGAATATAAATAAATTCTAAGACCATGGATCAATCTTAATTGACCTCTGGATTGTGTTTGTGTACTTAATTTGACAAAATTTTGCTTGAATGATGATGTTTGAGTTTCGTAGGATTTGCTGCCATTTGAAATTCGCAGGAAGGTTCGTGGATAAATTCGCAGGAAATTTTGCAGTACCAAAGGTTGAAGATGAAGGCTTGGCGCGCACAGAAAATTCAAATTTTAAGCATAATATTTTATTGTTTTGTTCTGGATATATGTCACAAGCGAGCGCGTAGCTCAGTTGGTTTTGGTGTATGTTTGGGAAACTGAAGGGCCTGGGTTCGAAACCAACCTCAGTGCATTTTTTTTTGTTTAATTTGTTTTATTTTCCAGGATGAGAACAAAACTAGATGGAGGTGAAACACTATCAGCCAGCGAGTGCTAGCCTAGTGGTCATGCTCTTTGTTATCCAGGTAAAGGACTTGGGTTCAAATCCCAGGTCCTGTTTTTTTGTTCTTTTTCTTGTTTTGTTTATTTTTATTAAATATTTATTCTTTAAAACAATTAAAATAAATTCTATAAAAAATATCTAAATTATTTTCTAATTAAATTTCATCTTCTTTTAAAATTTATATCATTTTCTCAAACAAATTCAATTAATATATTTATTCTTTGTATGTTTTTTTAATATTTATTAATATGTACATATTTATTTAATTATTAAATTAGTATTGTAAATTAAAATGGTAAACCCTAATATTTTCAAAAAAACCTAATTTATTTTCCTAATTACTCAAAATCCTAATTTTCTTTTAAAAACTTTAATTTCTCACTTTAATCATTCTTGTTTAATTATATTTAATAAATATTTCTAATATATGTATAATTGAATTATTAATCATGTTTATTTTTGTAAATAAATTAGTATATAATTATTATTATTATTTTTATTCTCATCTCAAATTCTTTAAAAAAATTCTTTATTTAAATTTAAAAACATTTAATTAATTTCTATATTGTATATTATTGTGCTAACCTCTTTTCTCTTATATTTTATTGCTAATCTTTTATTTATTTATTTATATGCTTATTATTTAAATTATCTTCCTATAATGTAACTGTACAAGCTATGTAATAGTTGTAGTATTTTTATTGTTTATTTATTTAAATTGCTATGGTTAGTAAATTAGGGAGTGAAAACATGTTTGTGTTTAAAAATCAATTTAGATCACTAATTATAAGATAAATATTTGAATTTGTACACGCACACACGTAAGCCGATCTTTGATCGCCATCTCACTTCCTTAAGGGTTACCTCTCATGTTGCCTAAACCAAAAGGTCAAGTAAGGTGTATAAAGCAATGTCCCTTCTCATAAACAAATCATCTAGTCCCTTTAAAGATTATAAGATGAGGTCCCTTCGATGTTGCCTTCATAAATGATCTTGTCCCATTCGAATAAAAGATGATAAGTCCCTTCGAATTGCTAAGACACCTTACAGTTGCCTAATCACAGATGACCCTTCATATGTCCCATACAACATCCAAGGTAATGACTACCTATTCCTTAATAATAGGGATAGTCTTACCATTGAAAGAACATTTAAGAACAGTAAAGATTTAATCATAGGGTAGGTTCCTCTTAAGTACTTGCTCACTCATTCAAAAACATTTCATAAACACTTCACATTTTCAAACAATTTTCAAAACAAAGTCTTTATATATATCCGTACAAGGATCATTATAAAGTACTTAAGAAAATTTTTAATCACGCACTACACTTCTCAAAACAGTTTAAAGTGAGCTAAGTAACTAAGAGCCCATGGATAACCATGGATGTAAAGGGTGCTAACACATTCCCTTTACATAACCTACCCCCCGAACTCAAAATCTTTTTAAGGCCTTTCCTGTTCTTTTATGCCCTTTCCTTTTGGATAAAATAAAAGTCGGTGGCAACTCTTGCTATCTATAACATTTAACTAAAGTCAGTTCTCCCACTGTGTTACAGAACTGGCGACTCTGCTGGGGATTTAATAAAAGAGGGGTACCCTTAGGAATTAGATCACTTTAAATTTGTTTGCTTTATTTGCTTTACTTTACTTGTTGGGGATCTTATGTGTGAAAGATCTTAACCCGGATCCAGTGTACCTTAGGTAAATGGCAATAGACCAAGGAAACTGTACGGCGTATACCGATATGGTTGATCTGGTGGCCATAGTTAGTGTGACTTCTTGGTTGGTGCTTATGTTCCTTAAGTCAAGTTGAGGATAATATGAGGCTGTCATATGTTGTCAATACACTAACTGACTTTTAGAACCTTAGTCATCCCATCTTGGCCTTTAGAAAGTAGTGAAATAACCGACTTTGGTGAAGACTGAAGTTGGTTGATACTCGATACTACACTCATTGAGATCATAAACTTGGAGGGTTTTGGTTGGCAAGTAAGTTGCCTACTGAACAACCACCCTTGTGAAGGATCAATGATATTGAGATCCCTTAGAACCTGGTTACTTTTGTAGGACAAGATGAACCAACTAAACTTCAGGGGAGGGTACTTACCTTTAAACCTCATGCAAGCCTTCAAACCTAAGGGCTATTGTGTGACTTGTTTGTGTGTGCCACATGTTTGTGATTGAGCATAACATCATAACATCATCATGCATCATAAGCATAACATTTTCACTAACCATTTCAAGGACCAAAAAGGATTTATCTTTGTTCTTTGTTGCAGGTCATGGCTTCTGCTCGTAGGAATACTATCCGGATCAACTTTGTAGGGATACCTCCTAAGCTTAAGGAATTGGTCTCTCAAGTTTCTGAAAACTCCCAATTCATCAAGAGGCATGGTCACCTACTGGATTTAGTCACTTCAGGGTTCAATGAAGACATGATGAGTGTTCTGTTTCAGTTCTTTGATCCTAAACATCACTGTTTCACATTCCCCGACTATCAGTTGGTTCCTACAATGGAGGAGTTCTCCAAGCTTCTGGGTATATCTATTCTTAATCAGAGACCTTTCACAGGCTTAGAAAAAGAGCCTAAACCTGAAGTCATTGCTGCAGCCCTACATTTGAAGAAATCAGACATTGTCCTAGAAACAAGGAGTGGAGTTAAGGGTATTCTTGCTAAGGTATTGATGGAGAAAGCTCAAGTGTTCCTGAAGGTTATGAGTTTTGATGCTTTTGAGGAGATATTAGCCCTATTGATCTATGGCTTAGTATTGTTCCCCAATCCAGACCAGTTCATAGACGTACACGCCATCAACATATTTCTGACTCATAATCTAGTGCCTACGTTGCTTGGAGACATCTTACATTCTCTTCATACCCGTACTACGAAGGCACGAGGAACTCTGATGTGTTGCATACCTTTATTGTCTAGGTGGTTTATTTCTCACCTTCCTCGATCAATGATGAAGAATGAAAAAGGGTTCAGGTGGTCCAAGAGGATTATGTTACTCTCTCATTCAGATATTCATTGGTGCTCAAGATCTATGGAGAATGTTACTATCATTGACCGTTGCGGGGAGTTCCCTAATGTGCCACTCCTTGGCATAAGAGGGGGCATTACTTACAACCCTTCTTTAGCTCTACGTCAGTTTGGTTACGCTCGGAGTGATGGTCCTCATGACATGTTGATTCAGGGTATTGTGTTCGACTACGACAACGATCTTCAAGGTTACCGTCAAAGGTTTATACGAGCATGGGGTAAAGTGAACAAGGTTGACAGCAAGACTTTGGAACCAAAGTACTCCATTCCTATGGAACCTTACCTCATATGGGTGCGATCTCGTGCTCAGACTCTTATGATGCCATATCCTGCCATCCTACCAGTTACTATGGAGCCCGTTGCTGAAGGAGATACTTCCTATATCATTCTTCATCCAGACATGCCCACTGAAATGGAGGAGTTACAGAGGTCCTGGATCCAGTTGAAGGAGCAAAGGGATACTTTTGAGACTCATTACAAAGCAAGTCAAGAAAGAATCCTGGAGTTAACAAAATAACTTCACGAGGAGCGAAATCTCAACTCATACCTCAACACAAAGAGGAAGCGTCCATGGGAGACTTAAAACCCCATTTTTTGTATTCATTTCATTTTCTATTGTAAGCCCAAGGGGCAAACAAATTTATTACTAATAAAAGTTTACTTTTTGGTTGTTTAAACAAATTTAAATCCTGCGGTCCTTGAAAACATTGCATACGCATTTATACACCATATCATTGCATCACAGGTTTCTTATGTACAGGTATCTTATCTTCTCGCTGTTTATTTTAGCAATGGCTCTTGAACAAACAGTCAAAGATCTCCAGGCACAAAATGCACAATTCCAGGAGCTGATCCTGAACTTGTCCAAGGGGCAGGATGAATTGAAGACACTACTGGCCAAGAAGACTAAGAAGACTAGAAGGTCAGGAGGCCTAATCAACATGGGAAGAAGGTTCAGAGGTCCTGTCAAGACCAAGGAACAGGTTGAAGATTATGAGTCTGAGGAGTCTGAGAAAGAGGGAGGCAGTCTCCACAATACTATGGGGGACTCTGATTCTGAAGCAAATTACTATCATGATCCTAATGAAGATAAGTTCAAGATGCTGGTAGATATAATGGATGCTATGGAATTGCAAAAGTCTTCTGGGCTGGATTTTGAAGACCTGAGTTTGATATTTGGAGTGGTTATACCCATTGGTTTCAAGGTCCCTGCTTTTGTAGTGTATGATGGTGTTTCATGTCCCAAGCTGCATCTGAGGTCCTATGTTCGGAGGATCCAACCCCATACTGCTGATAATAAGTTGTGGATCCATTTTGTCACACCCCAAATTTTACCCATAATCGCTCATATCATAATCATCGTTCATCACATTTAGCAGAGAATTCCAACATTTTTTTTATTTCTTTGTTGCTTCTAACTCCTTTTCAAGTTGTTTATAAATTTAATTTTATTTCTTTTCACTTCCAAGATTTTTAATTTAATTTCTATTTCACATGTTTTAGTTTTAATTTTAATTTCTTTTTCTTATTCTATTTTTTCAAGTTTCTATTTCTACTTCTAATTCTTGTTTCAATTTCTACTTCTAGTTCTTAATTCATGCTTAAATTTTAAACTTAAATTTTATTTCCATTTCATTTTCAAAGTTTTTCTCTAAATTAATTTCTAATTTCTATTCCTAATTTTTAATTCATTTTCAAGTTTTGTTTCTAAATCTAATTTTAATTGTAATTTCTAATTTTTAATTCAATTTTATCATAGGTTTAAATCCGATTTTCAATTTCTAATTTTCTTTTTCACTTCAAGTTTAATTCCAAGTTCATAATCTAAATATTATTTCCAATTTCCATTTATAATCCCAAGTTTTTTTTTAAAAGTCAATTTATTTAAATCCATATTTCAAATTCATTTCAATTCATTTTTCAATCTCAATTCCTATCTTAATTCCAATTTCAAGTTTATTCTTAGGTTTCATGTTCCAAATTTCTTGTCCAAATGTTTCAATTCAATTTTTTATCCTAATTTCTCTTCTCAAATCTCAAGTTTCTAATTCTTTTCCTTTTTTAATTTCAATTTTAAATTCCATATTCAAGTCTTAATTTCAATTTCAAAGTACATTTTCCATGTTTAAAATTCAATGTCAAATTCAAGCTTTACATTACATAGCCAATTCATCACATGTTACAGTTGCATTTATAAAATAGAATTTTAAAAAAATAGAATTTCAAAGTGCATTCCATATCCATGTTACAATTGCATAGAAGTAGAATTTAAAAAAAAAAAGAGAAGAAAGAAAAATGGGACAGCATAGCATGTCTTAACAAAATTCAACAGGGACCACAATGTACAACAGCCACCCACAAGGCACAATTCAGCCTGCTCCACAGCCACCCACAGCAGCACACAGCACACAAACAGCCTCTGCTCCACTTCTTCCACTACAACCAAAATTCAGACTTTGTCTCCTTTCCTCCAACCCTTCACCTACAAGTTATCACAGTACAGAAAAAAATCAAAAACCATGAACCAAGTCCCATATAATAGGCACTGTTACATCCAAAAAACACACAGAACATCCACAAAAAAGTAACCCAACAAAAACCAGAACAGCCACAAAACTTCATTCATAAAACAACAACAAGACAGATACCAAATCAAACTCAGAAGTTCAGAAGAGAGAAGGGAGAAGTTAAAGGTTCAAAGCATAAAGAAAAGGGAACTCACTCGAATCATATCAAAGCTTTCACCGTGCAAAGGTTCTTCCGGATTTGTCTTCGATCGGTAATCTTTATTTTCCTCCCTCATTTATTTTGCTTGTTTGTTGCTTCTGTTTGTTGCAAACCCTCACAACCATGCCTCACAACCATGCTGCCAACCCAAAAAGAACCATCAGCTAAAAAAAAACTTTTCAAGTTCTAAAAGAAAATGATAAATAAAAGCAACAGGTTATTTTCCTTATACAATAAAGAAAGAAGCTGAAACTCATATTCAAAAGAAAACCTCAGAAACCTTCATCGGCACTTTTCGTTTTTTTACTACACCAGTACTCAGTTGGTGTTTCCTTTCCAAGAATATAACCATACCAACATCATCGTACATCATCAAATCAACAAAAACACGCAGAAACAACACATCAAGTCGAAACCGTAGAGAAACCAACTGTAAATCAAACTTGTGCAGAACCATGAGACAAACCATAAAAACCGAACCTCACAAAAAAACTGCATTTCGTACCTACTTCCCACACCTCGGAACCACCTTCAACCGAAAACGCGAGCTCAAACTTTCACCACCTCTGAAATCATAGCCACCATGATCTTCTCATCTCCAACTCACCAAAACTGGTTCTGCTAACAGACCTGAGAAACCAGCACCTCAATCTCAACCCTTTTTTCTTCTACACACCGCCCTTCAGCTTCAGCAACCGCCATTCACCTGGACCTTCCGCAACCGACCCCTTTCCTCCGTTCTTCTTCAACCTTTCACAGAACCGCAAACACTTTTCCTTTATCAACGAACACCATCACCTCACTGTCACTCTTTTCAACAACCACAAACCACCCTTACAACAACTCTTCACAGCAAGCCTACACACTCTTCATCCACCAACAAGCTGATGGTATGATCACCCTGCATCAAACCTGAAAAACACAAAAAAACCAGCAGCAAACTTCATATTAATATACCACCAAAAATCCCTCAAAACATCAAAGAACCAAAAACTTAGCAAATAAAAAGATTCAAACCTTCATCATTAATCCGCTCTGGCTACCATCGGTTCGCACACCTCCATCATCAACACATACAATAACCATCCAAAACAGAACCATCTTCAACCAATCCGACACTCACCTTCAACCTTCAACCGAAACCATCCCATAATCACAACCAACACAGATCTTCAACACATTCTACATAATCTTCCATATACTTTCGACCTTCACAAACCATGAACCACAAACATCAATCGATCTTAACTACCTTTAACACCACAAAATAAAAATCCAATAAAAAACAGATCAAAAAGAGATGAAGAGAAAAATCAGAGCTGAAACGCATCAAACCCGCATACAAACCGAAACTGAAATGAACGGGAACCATACCACCACTGCCGTGAGAGAGAGCGAATCACTCAACCTCAAATCACCACCACCGAAACTCAGCAAAACCAAAAAACCTGAACAAGCCGCTACCACCTTCAACCCATCATAACACCACCGAAAACACAATACACCAAAAGAAATTGAAATGCAGTGAAATCCAAAAACAAATCCGTGAAGCCAACACCACCGTCAAGCCCTCACCAAGCCGCGAATCCGAAACTCCTTGCTACCATTCAACCTTCCCGTCAAAATCAGTCCGGAACCTCCATTAACCTTCGAAAAATAACCATTTTCTCCTTCAAACCCTCTCAAATCCAAAAACAACAACAACAATCCATCTGTTTCCAAACACAGAAATACTCAAACACACAGAAGTAGAGAGAATTTTTTCTGCCACCACCGTGAATGAGTGCGAACGGAGGAAAACGAAACCACCGACAACACCACTGAGAGCTCACCATCACCTTTAAGCTCCGCCGTCGCATAAACCTTCCGATCCAAAATCCACCCGAAAAAAAAACCATCCGAAATCGAGTACAAACAGACGCAGCAAAACAAGAGAAATCTCCAACCGAGATTCGAAAACAGAACCGCGTGAGAATCACCGCACACCACCGAATCCGATACCGCGAAATATCTGTGAAACCGCGGCGCTGTGAGGAGGAGAGAAAGGTTTCCTTTTTTTTTGACTTTCTGAAGCGTACAACTTGTTGGTTTTCTCTTGCTTTTTTTTTTTACGTTGTGGATGTTTTGTTTCCCTAGTTTTGTTTTAAAAAATAAATAAAGAAAACGGATCAACCCCATGTGGTGTAGGGCACATTTTTATCCTGGTTGCGAATCCTGTTCAACATGTTTCCATTTAGCTCTAAGAACCCTATTAATTTGTGTGGGCTCAGCCCAAGTCACTTCTCTCTACGCACCTCCCAATCCAGCGATGCGCCCTTCTCTGGTTTTTATTTATTTTTGTTCATTTGTTTTTTAAGATAGTTGGTTTTTGCTTTAGTGTTATCCTTTTAAATTTCTTTTTTTCCAGTTCTTAGTGTAATTTATGTTTTATATTATTTAGAAAAGGCCTTAAAAAAAATTTTGTGATTTATTTGATCCTAATTTTTGTTTCTTTATTTGGGGCCGATGATATGACAAAAAAATCACGATAAATCGTTTTCGATTAATCGTGACCAATATGAGGCCATTTATTTATTTTCATTTTCATTCTATTTAATTTATTTTATTTCACAATTTATTTCACTTTATTTGTTTTTTTATTATTTATTTCTCGTACTTTTACACCATATTAAATTCTAACGTTCCGATTAAACCACACACTTCACTCACACACGTAAGTCGGTCGTTTTACGATCGCCATCTGCACGGTCCTTACACTTCACAACTTTCTAACTTAAGCAAATTGACGCACCACACTTGTCTTCCACCCCCACATTCTCGATCCATATATCGAGCCATAGCCTAGTTATTAAGCCCTTTACCTTGTATTGCCATTTACTTTATCCAATTTATTTTTGCAAGTAGCAACCTATGCTTTAGACTTAGGAGCTTGCACCCTCATTTATTTGCTTTCTTTTTTTGCATTTCAATCCAAAAGGGAAAGACTCCTGCAGTTGACTCAATGTCATAGGAAGTTTAGCCATCCCTAGTTACCTTTTTGACCTTAGCCATTAGGACCTTTTATTTTACAACTTTTTGTAACTTTCCTAAAGTCACATGAGTGTTTGCCATAACACTTACCTTCCCCCGCGAACCTTGAGCGTAACCAAGTGTTCGTTAATCCTTAGGAGAACTACGAGTGCTCTAATTCTATACCCGATACGTAGGCATCGATGCGATGTTGTGCGAGCACCATTAGAAATAAAAACCTTAGGTTCCCATAGTTTTAACAAGCAATAAATAACAATAACACAAATATTAACAAGAGGTTCCCGTAGGATACTGCGGATGCTTAGGATGCTAACACCTTCCCTAGGTATAATCAACCCCCGAACCTAGTTTCTCCTTATTTAGGGTTTTTACGATCTTTTTCCCTTTTCCCTTTGGATTAAATTAAAGTCGGTGGTGAACATAAAAGTTTTGCGATTCAAGCTCACTTAATAGCTTGGTATCCGATTCTCACCGCAACACATTTCTTCCAAGAGAGCTTGTCTGGAGCTCAATTGGAATGGTACTATCAATTGGAGAGTGTCAACATCCGTGATTGGAATGATCTTGCTGAGGCCTTCTATAGGCAATATCAATACAATGTTGATCTAGCACCAACTCGCATGCAACTACAAAGCATGTTTATGGGTGCTAAAGAGAATTTCAAGGAGTATGCCCAGAAGTGGAGAGATTTGGCTGGTAGAGTACAACCTCCTCTAACTGACAGGGAGTTAGTGGATAAGTTCATGAGTACGTTGAATGGTCCTTTTTATAGTCATCTCATTGGAAGATCATCATCTGGCTTCACTAAGTTGATAATGACAGGAGAGCGCGTATAAAGTGGTATAAGGAGTGGCAAGATCCAAGCGGGTGCTTCTTCATCAAGTACTGCAAAGAAGCCCCCTAGTGGGAAGAAAGAGTCAAATGCTGTTTATGGCCAACCTGGTCGTAATAGGAGGCACCAATCTGTGAGTGCGGTTCATATCTCCAATCCTACTCCTGCAACACCAGAGCCACCACAGGGCAATCAACAGAGGCCTAGAAGACAGTTCACCAAGTTCAACATGTCACTGGCCCAAGCCTCGCAACACTTGTTGAAGGGTGAACTCATCACTTTGAAGGACCCTCCTCAGAATCCCAATGTTACCTCTCCCAGGTACAATCCTAATGCACGATGTGCGTATCATTCAAATTGTCAGGGACATGATACCAATAATTGTTGGATATTGAAGAACAAGATGCAGGATATGATTGATGCTGGAGAGATTGAGTTTGACCCTTCGGGTACTCCAAATGTGATTACTGCTCCCATGCCAAATCATGAGAAGACTGTTAATGCCATTGATAAAGTTTCACATATTTTCTCAGTTGCAGATGTGACTACACCATTGTCTGTTATTAAGAAGAAGTTGGTACAAGCTGGGTTCTTTCCAGGTTGTAATGAAGATTGTTTCTATTGTGCTTATAAACTAGATAGTTGCTGGAAGTTGAAAGACGACATTCAACGCCTCATGGACAATTACACCATATTGTTTGAGAGGACCCCTTCAGTAGAGAGCATGGTTGAGCATATAACTCAAGGTGCGAAGGTTGAAGAGGTGGATATGGTTGATAAAGTGCCAGTGAGGATTACTTCCAAGGGCCCTGTCAAAATCACTTATAAGAGTCCAATTAAGATTACTGCTAAAGGCCCTGTGAAGATTGTTGCTGAAGCTAGAGTGGCTCCTATGATTATTACCACTCCTGGTCCTATTCCGTATACTTCTGATAAAGCCATACCTTAGCATTACGGTTCTGATATTTATATCCACGGTGTTAAGCAGAAACCCTTAGCTGATACACCTGTTGTTGATGAAAATCTTGATGTTGATAATATTGCTGGATCTAGTAAGATCACGAGAAGTGGAGGAATTTTCTCTCCTCCGGCTACCTCCAAGAATACAGTTACTCCAACTACTACCTCCACTGCTGATGCTCGGGGCAAAGGTCCTGTTATTGAACCTGTGCAAACTGATGCACCAACTACTGATGATCTTTCTAAGAAGATGGAAGAAGTACTAAAGATCATTCGCAAGAGTGATTATGATGTTGTTGATCAATTGGGGCATACTCCCTCCAAGATTTCTATGTTGTCTTTATTGTTGTGTTCTGAGGCTCATGCTAAGGCCTTGATTAAATTTTTGAAGACTGCTCACGTGCCAAATGAGATTTGTGTAGATCAGTTTGAAAATTGTGTTGCACACTTAACCTATGATAATGGGTTAGGTTTCTCTGATGCTGATTTGACTCCTGCCAAGAGGGATCATAACAGGGCTTTACATATCTCTATTGAGTGTAGGGGCACTACCCTGTCTCACGTGTTGATAGACAATGGTTCTTCACTTAATGTACTTCCCAAAGAGGTGCTGAACAAGCTTAGTCCTGAAGATGCTGTGTTGAGACCAAGTAATATAGTGGTGAAAGCCTTTGATGGCTCGAGAAGAGTGGTGCATGGAGAAATTGATCTCCCAATAAAAGTAGGTTCTCAGGTCTTCAATGCTACCTTTTATGTAATGGATATTCGTCCCTCGTACTCTTGTTTGCTTGGGCGCCCCTGGATTCATGGGGCAGGTGCTGTGACCTCCACCTTACATCAGAAGCTGAGATATCCAGTAAAGGGAAAGGTTGTCATGGTTTACGGAGAGGAAGGATATATGATTAGCCATGTGAACACATTTAAATATCTTGAAGTGGAAGGTGAATATGTTGAGACTCCGTGCCAGACGTTTGAAGTAGTTCCTTGGGTTGTTCCTAATGTTGAAGCTCCTCCTGTTGTCAAAAGAGTTCCTGTGGTCACCAGAGTACCCCCTACAATGACCTCCCTCAAAGATGCTAGAGTTGTGGTGGATGAAGGTGGTTGTACTATTTGGGGTCAGCTTCCTGACATTCCTTACAAGTCTGACAAGTTTGGTTTGGGTTTCACTGCAGAGTCCCAGAAGGTTGTTCGTCGTGCTCGTGCTGTTCGTATCACCAATCAAGGGATTATGAAAGATCAGATCAATGCTGTGGGTGACTATGATGAAGACTACAACTTGGATGCTTGGATTTTTTCTGCTGTGGGTGATGGGCTCAATAACTGGAAGACTGAAGATGTTATTCCTATCTCCTTTAGTCAGGAGTAAATACTATTACTGTGTTGTTATTTCTTAAGTTTGTAATTTTTGAACAATTAAATTCTTAAGCCTTGTGCCTTACCCGGGGCACAATGGTATGCTTGTGTCAGGATGTCATTTCATTTGCATACTTCATTCAATAAAAATCAGTGGACGTTTCGTTTTCGTAAATATTGTGTTCCTTGTCTTTATTTTATTTTATTTTTTGTTTTATCAGCTATGTGTTCTTACACACACCCACATCACTAAAATGCAGATCCTCATCCACTCTGGATTCTGTTGATAACAGTTCTACTATTGCCAATTATAATTTCGAGAATCCGATCTATCAAGTTGAAGATGGAAAAGAGGACGATTGTGAAGTACCTGTAGAGCTTGCTAGGTTGTTACTACAAGAAGAGAAAGCTATACAGCCACATGAAGAGCCAGTCGAAGTTGTGAATCTGGGAACTGAAGAAAATAGGAAAGAGGTCAAAATAGGGGCTGAATTAGAGGATGGTGTTAAGAGAAGATTGATTCAGATGTTACATGATTATGTGGAGATCTTTGCTTGGTCCTATGAAGATATGCCAGGGTTGGATACAAACATTGTGGTTCACCGTTTACCGGTAAAAGAAGATTGTCGTCCAAAGAAGCAGAAGGTTCGTTGCATGCGTCCTGAAATGTCAGAGAAGATTAAAGCAGAGGTAATGAAATAGTTTGATGCAGGGTTCTTAGCTGTGACTTCTTATCCTCAATGGGTTGCAAATGTGGTACCGGTACCTAAGAAAGATGGTAAGGTACGTATGTGCGTGGATTACAAGGATTTGAACAAAGCCAGCCCCAAAGATGACTTTCCACTGCCTCATATTGATGTTATGGTAGACAACACTGCTTAGCATAAAGTATTCTCTTTCATGGATGGTTTCTCTGGTTACAATCAAATCAATATGGCACCTGAAGATATGGAGAAGACTACATTTGTTACACAGTGGGGCACTTTTTGTTACAAAGTGATGCCATTTGGTTTGAAGAATGCCAGGGCAACATATCAGTGTGCTATGGTGGCTTTGTTTCACGATATGATTCATCATGAGATAGAGGTATATGTGGATGATATGATAGCCAGATCCCAGAATGAAGAGCAACACCTTGATCATTTGCATAAGATGTTTGAAAGGTTGAAGAAATACAAGTTGAGATTGAACCCAAACAAATGTACTTTTGGAGTTAGATCTGGTAAACTCCTGGGTTTCATTGTCAGTGGAAAAGGTATTGAAGTGGATCCTGCAAAAGTGAAAGCTATACAAGAGATGCCAGCTCCCCGTACTGAGAAGGAAGTTAGAGGTTTCTTAGGATGATTGAATTACATTGCAAGATTTATTTCCCAATTAACTGCTACCTGTGAGCCAATCTTCAAGTTGTTGAAGAAAGATCAGGTAATGGAGTGGAATGATGAGTGCCAGACAGCCTTTGATGAAATCAAGAGATATCTTCTAGAACCTCCCATTTTGATGCCACCAGTTGATGGAAGACCCTTGATTATGTATTTAACAGTGTTAGACAACTCAATGGGGTGTGTGTTGGGGCAACATGACGAGTCTGGTTGAAAAGAGCAGGCAATATACTACCTTAGCAAAAAGTTTACCGACTGTGAAACAAGATACTCACTGCTCGAGAAAACTTGCTGCGCTTTGGCATGGGCTGCTCGCCGACTAAGACAATATATGTTGACTCATACTACCTTATTGATTTCGAAGATGGATCCAATCAAGTACATATTCGAGAAACCTGCTCTCTCCGGACGAATAGCAAGATGGCAAATGATCTTAACAGAATATGATATACAATACACTACTCAGAAGGCCATTAAAGGAAGTATTGTGGCTGATAATTTGGCTCATCAAGCAGTGGATGATTATCAGTCAATGAGTTTTGAGTTCCCTGATGAAGACATTATGATTATTACCAAAGAACCTAGACAATATGACAGACCTGAACAAGGATCCCGATGGACTATGGTTTTTGATGGAGCTTCTAATGCACTTGGTAATGGTGTTGGTGTTGTGATCAGTTCCCCTGAAGGTTGTCATACCCCGATTACTGCAAGACTTTGTTTCTATTGTACCAATAACATGGCTGAGTATGAGGCATGTATCCTGGGTATCAAAGCTGCCATTGATATGAAGATTCAGTTCCTGGACGTGTATGGAGATTCAGCCCTGGTAGTAAGTCAGATTAAAGGAGATTGGGATACCAAGCATGATAATCTCATTCCTTACAGAGAGCATGTGTTGTCTTTGTTCCCATATTTTAAAGAGATTACATTTGGACATATCCCACGAAGAGAAAATCAGTTGGCAGATGCATTAGCCACCATGGCATCTATGTTTGAGATTAGCTGGGATGATGAAGCTCCCAAAATTACTATTGACAGATTTGAGAAGCCTGCATATTGCAATGAGATTGACACTGAAGAAGCAGAAGAGAAGCCTTGGTTCTATGAAGTGAAGAGATATCTTGAAGCTCAGGAGTTCCCTGAAGGGGCATCTGTCAAAGATAAAAAGTTTCTGAGGAGGTTTTCTGCTAAATTCTTTATTCTTTTTGAGTAATGGCATCTTGTACAAGCGTAATCATGATTCAACTTTGCTTCGTTGCGTGGATAAGAAGGAAGCAACATAAATTATGGAAGATATGCATGATGGGATCTTTGGCACTCATTCTAGTGGCCATACCATGGCAAAGAAGATATTGAGAGCAGGTTACTATTGGTCTACCATGGAAGCTGACTGCTATCAACATTCCAGAACATGTCACAAGTGTCAAATCTATGCTGATAAAGTCCATATACCTCCATCACCATTGAATGTGTTGACTGCTCCTTGGCCTTTTTCCATGTGGGACATTGATATGATTGGTGAGATCAAACCTACTGCTTCTAATGGGCATCGTTTCATCCTGGTTGCTATTGATTACTTTACAAAATGGGTGGAGGCAGCTTCATTTTCATTTGTTACTAAGAACGTGGTGGCTCGATTCATTAAGAATAATCTCATATGTAGGTATGGCATCCCTGAAAGGATTATCACTGACAATGGCTCTAATCTGAATAACACTATGATTACTGATCTCTGCACGCAGTTCAAGATTAAGCATCACAACTCTTCTCCGTATCGCCCAAAGATGAATGGGGCAGTAGAAGTTGCTAATAAGAACATTAAAAAGATTCTACATAAGATGACTGTTACTTATAAGGATTGGAATGAGATGTTACCATTTGCTCTTCATTGTTATCGTACTACAATACGTACTTCAACAGGGGAAACCCCATTCTCCTTAGTCTATGGTATGGAAGCAGTTCTGCCCATTGAAGTTCAGATCCCTTCCTTAAGAATCATGAAGGATGCAGGCTTGGATGAAGATGAGTGGATTCAGACTCGACTTGACCAGATAAATTTGATTGATGAGAAGAGGTTGGTAGCTGTTTGTCATGGCCAGATGTAACAGAAACGGATGATCAAAGCTTTTAATAAGAAGGTTAAGCCAAAGGTATATCAGGTTGGTGATTTGGTAATCAAGCGTATCATACTACCACAGGGTGATCCTAGGGGCAAGTGGACTCCTACATATGAAGGGCCATTTGTGGTCAAAACAGTATTCTCAGGAGGTGCCATGATGCTTACTACTATGGATAGTGAAGACTTCCCACAGCCTGTAAACGCATACATAGTTAAAAAATACTACGCATAAAAAGAGACCCGCTAGGTTGACTGGCCTAGGCAAAAATAAGGGCATCCCGGCAAACCAAAAGGGTTCGGGCAAAATTAGGGATATATATAAAAAATGTACACCCGGCAAGTCGAAAACCTGAAAAGGCGGCTTGGGCAAAAAAGGGTATCCCGGTGGATTGAAAACCTGAAAGGGCAATCCAGGCAAAAGTTAGGGATTAAAGCGTATGACTATGTCTCGTTTGGATCACTCATGTAACTACAACCAGTTGTGCTACTTAACCAAGCTCGAACAGATAAAGATCAATCCAATTGTTTCCGTCTCAACAGCAGAAGATGAGATACTTGAAGATAATGGCAATAGTATAATTGAAACTCAATAGGATTATTTCCCACATAGCTGATTTTCTTTATTTTGTAAAAATTTTACGACAAATTCCTCTTACTAGGATTTTTGTCTCCTTGTATAAACTTGTCCATATAAATAAAATTTCATCTTTGAATCCAGATTTACTTTTACCCTATTTACATAAGTGAAACGTCCATTGGTTGTGTTTGAATGTATGTATGCTTTTGAATATGATTGATGTTTACTAGAAATGTATGTATGCTTGAATATGATTGATGTTTACCAGAAATGCATACAAATGCAGTAATAGTATTTACTAAGGACGAACGAGGGAAGGAATTCAACGAGGCTTCGCCGGTTCATCCCCACAAGATAGCTACAAATCCCTAGTATAGCAAATCTTCGAGTTACATCTCTCCTTGAATTTATGTCCATCTCTTTTATCCTCAGTCGGGATACTCAGGAACTTATTCCTTCAAAAGAAGTACGACGAACGAAGACGGGAGGTTATAAATACTATACTAACAAGACGAGAACGAGTTCCTCATATTCTTCAGCAACGAATCGGGATTTTCCCCCCTAGCCAGCAGCTGTTATACAAAGATATCCAGACGCTTCAAGCATCATGATTCATACATACATCATACCATAACATACATATCCATAAATGCATAATACATTTACTTAGGTGCATCATACTATGCATGCATATATATTGCATAAACTAACATTCTTCTTGCAGGAAAGTTATGTGCAGGTAAAACAATATCAACAATCCACAACAGGTCAGAAATGATCCATACATTACTCAAGATGTCCTTGGAGAGTAGGCAAACGGTCTATAATAAGATCCATTCCCTAATCCAGGATATTTCCAGAAGATTTCATCTATCTGGTCTTGAATAGCAGGCAAACGGTCTGTACAAAGATCCATTCCCTGGTTCAAGATATTTTCAGAAGATTTAATCTGTTGGCCCTTGAATAGCAGGAAAATGGTCTGTAAAAAGATCCATTCCCTGGTTCAAGATATTTTTCAGAAGAACAAATCCTGACGTTCTTTTGGCCCTTGAATAGCAGGCAAACGGTCTGTACAAAGATCCATTCCCTGGTTCAAGATATTTTCATAAGAACAAATCCTGACGTTCTTTAGGCCCTTGAATAGCAGGCAAACGGTCTGTAAAAAGATCCATTCCCTGGTTCAAGATATTTTTCAGAAGAACAAATCCTGACGTTCTTTTGGCCCTTGAATAGCAGGAAAACGGTCTGTACAAAGATCCATTCCCTGGTTCAAGATATTTTTCAGAAGAACAAATCCTGACGTTCTTTTGGCCCTTGAATAGCAGGAAAACGGTCTGTACAAAGATCCATTCCCTGGTTCAAGATATTTTTCAGAAGAACAAATCCTGACGTTCTTTTGGCCCTTGAATAGCAGGAAAACGGCCTGTAAAAAGATCCAATCCCTGGTTCAAGATATTTTTCAGAAGAACAAATTCTGACGTTCTTTTGGCCCTTGAGTAGCAGGCAAACGGTCTGTAAAAAGATCCATTCCCTGGTTCAAGATATTTTTCAGAAGAACTAATCCTGACGTTCTTTTGACCTTGGAGAGTAGGCAAACAGCCTGTACAAAGATCCATTCCCTAATCCAAGATATTTCCAGAAGAGATAATCGCCACGAAGATTTATTTCTACTGGTCCATTCAACAATTCAAACCATGTTGCATAAATGATTCAGAGACGGCCTATACGAAGACCTAGTACTGATATCCAGTATCAACATAAAGACATCATCACATCCTGATACTTTAGATGGCATCTCCAAGCCCATCTCCAGATGGCATCTCTAAGCCCATCTCCAATTCTTCCAAGTGGCATCTTCAAGCCCACTCAAGCATATACAACTAATCATCGGTGTTATTTTACGCACCGGCGAGTGCAAATTTTTGGGTTTTTGTGTTCAATCCCCTTCAACCTTCCAGGTCACGACTGACACAAATACCAATCTAACCCCTCAGGTTTCAGCAAATTGAACAGGGGCACCAGTGAACGCATAGGGCGCTCGCGAGCTTCATCAAATATATGATGATCTTGGCCGACTTATTCATGCATATATGCATTTTTCACCCGGTTCATGCAAATTGCGCCCAGGACGTTCATATCTAAAACCTAAAAACTAGCCTAAAACAATGATCTACCTACTCAAAATGGAAAAATTACGGGTTTTTGCTACCTATCAAGCGAAAAAATAACCAAAAAGAGAAGGTGTGGAGGGTTACCTGACATAGTGGTGACGGGGAGATCACGGTGGTGCACGGGGAGTGAGCGGTGGCGACGTCGACGGTTGCAGGCTGAAGGGAGATTCTTTTCAAAGGTTCCGGTTAAACGTAGGAGCGAAAAATGAAATGAAGTGGTCCCTCCACCTTATATACTAGGAAAGAGCGTGTGGGGACGCACTAGGCAATCATTACCTAGGCCCCTAGGTCGACACTAGCACGGAAAACGAAGCGACGCGCCTTTAATTCCTAGGACACGTCAGTTTAGAGAATTCCGAACGAAGGCGGGAAACCGCAGGTCTCCTCGGCTCAACCGAAACGTCCTCGACTCCTGAGAACACTGTGCGCGAGATGACTTGAGCGTTGTCCTCCTCGACATCCCAAGCAACTTGAATATATCAAACGCTTTGACACGGGCAGATGATCCAGCACGATGCAACTCCTTCCTCGATACGAAGATATGCCCGACTCTTCTTAACTCATCGCTCCAGCTCGGAGACTCGACTTGGGTGGCTCCTGTTCTGGACCGGGCCTCTAGAGACTATATTGGGCCGTGACCCAATATGTCGAGTAGATGCCCATCCACTCGAGCAAACATACTATGAGGTCGAGAAGACTCCTCATAGGTCGAGCATACCCTTGACATGTCGGGCAAGTGACAGATCCACTATCCCATTTGCCACGTCATCCAACTACCCCTTATTATCTCCTGAAAGATAGGGGCAGTTGGACCAAGGACAAGACTACTTGCTAGGTCAACACGCTCCTTACGCGTACCTTGGCAGTTCTTCCTTGGACTTCGCTAATCCAGCCCAAGAAAGGACCTTGGCCCAGCGCTGGGGGCTCACTATAAATACCCTTTTTCACTAAAGGGTCAGAGATTCTGAAACACTTCTTGCTTACCACTTTTCTGTACCTCTTACTTACTTTGGCATCGGAGTGCCTTGTAGGTACACCCCTTTCCATTCACCAACCACCTTTGATGTTCGCGTTCAACTGTTGGAAGGTCCTCCTGATCAGGTCAGAACACTCCTGAATGTAAATCTTATATGCAAACTATAGATAATTTCGTAAGCTTTCCAAGAAGTCTAGAACCGCTTCAATCCGGATCACAGTTAAAAAGTTATGCCACTTCTCATGACAGCTGCTCCAAGATTGCAAAAATCAGAATTTTTGAGATTGATGAATATAAATTCCACCTCTCTCCATATTACTTCCAAGTTCTACCAAAAATCTTACTCTACATCCAACTTCGAAAATTACTCGGCTTTAATCCAACTACACTCAAATCATAACAATCTACCGACTTGATCCTTCAACTTGATCCATCAACTTGTCTTTTCGTTTGGAATAAATCCTCTTCTCAAATAATCTCCATCCAAAATCCACGCACTGCTCAACCCGAACGACACGAATTCATGAATTCACGCTCTCACCGATCCGCAACAACATCTCTTCAACAACCTTGCATTCTTTCAATCAACATCAACTTTGAACCAACTTCGAATTTCCAACAACAGTCAGGGAGTCAAGCTTCTCCCCCACTTAATTCCAACCAACACCTGCAGACATCGCCTAAAAACTAACAATAAGTACCGACAGTGTTTCACACACATGCCACATACTAAGGGATTAACAACATTAGACAACATTGGCCGGACAGACCGACCTGCTCTGATACTATTAATATAACACCCCATTTTCTACCCGTGAAATATAAATAAATCAGAGTTCATAAAACTTCTGCATAAATAGGATATTACATTTCAACTTTTAACAAAATTCAACTTTATTTAAAACTTGCTTAATACATAGTACTTTGCATAATTAAAATAAAACAACTTCATTTATTAATTCAACTTCATAACAACATTACGCAGCGGATTATTAAAACAAGGCATCATCTTTATTCAACATAAAAACAACTTCAAAATACGAAATAATTATTCTAAGTCTTCAATTAAATAAAATTCAGCTATAACCAATAATCAACAAAACAAACACATTTTTCAGTTGTAAAAAATTCATTTAATTTCATGAGCATCAATACATAACACTTTCAATCAGAATGAAACCATAATATTAACTCTCTTATTCAATTACTTGAAATAAAACAATTTCTATAAGTAGGCAGCGGATCCATAATTTATTCAACTTAACATCGTATAATAACTTGTTCAACCTAATGACTTAGTAATAACATGTTTTCCATTGAAACAACTTGAAACAACAACAATTAAATATAACAACAAAACAAACACGCTTCAATCCCCCCGAGTGCTACGTATCAGAACGACTGACCACTGACTCGACTAATGGTAACCGGCTACTCCTCAGGATTACCTGCACGTTGCCCCATAAGGACAACATTCAACAGAAGGGGTGAGTTACGATAATTATAAGCAATATATGAAAAACAATACAATGAATAAGGATCGTAAACAAAACACCACTTCATAACTTCAATCAAACATCAATATAAAAACTCACGAAAATGTAACTTTAATGTGACTCGACTAATTATGCATGTGGTACCATCGGAGTAAAACTCCCAACTTAAATAATTGCCAGGTTATCGAGGCATCAAGGCATAAGCCTTCAACTTTCAACTTAAATCGTCAATCCAGGCCAACGTGGTGTGAGCAACGGCTCCGACAAATGGAAATAACTTAAATGACATACACGACTTTATAACTCACACAACATAACAACAAGAACAACACGACAATGTTTACAACATAATCAACTTATATTCAATTTTGGCTTATCAGGCCTACAACATGTCAACTTAAGACATTTCCGTAACCGGAACAACTTATCAACTCAGATGTACCTGTAGCAACATTTTACAACATAATTTCTAACAAAACAACTCATTAAAATCAACTATAATCTTACCCGACTTACCCCGACGAATTTCATTAAAATCCGAGCAACTCCATTTTCGCCTAATTCGACTAAACCGACTAAACCGGCACTATTTTCTAACTTTCTACGACTAACACGATTTTATTAGAAAATTTGAATCCTTCTATGTCCTATTCCAACTATCTGTCATAAAAATATACTACTACTGTTTTTCTATTACATTCCTGAATCTTCAACTTTCTGTTAAACCCCAAAACACAGTGCTATTTTACAAACTATTTTTCTTACTATTCGTACCATATGTGATTAAAATGTTAAGCCTGATTGCTAACTATATTTCTCCTCAATTTACTAATTCATGATTCAGAAATTATATAATGTAGATTTAATTTCATAAAAGGTTAATTGTATTATTCCATAAGTCATTTAGAAAATGGGGCTTAATTAAAATTTGAACCATCCTACTTAAAACAGGGTGGCTTGCGCTACCCTTGTTACTTCAAAACATATGGCCTGCGCCATGATAAAGCATGGCAGGCACCACCAAAAGGGTGGCCTGTGCCATGCATCATTATCCTAGGTGTGGCCTGCGCCACACCATATATATATATATATATATATATATATATATATATATTATTTTCTTCTTCCGGTCTCTCTTCATTGTCCGAAACCAACAAATTTTCCAGAATTAAAGACAACACAGTACCACAACAACCAACAACATAATAGAACAACTTTTTAATCGGCAAAGTCAATAATCGGGACAACCAATTTAGAAATCAAACATCTTAATCATCATATACAGATTATTCATACAACATCAATATCAACAATTAAACATAACAACCTCGCTACCCAAATCAATCCAGTCAATGTATTGAAATTCATACCCGATTATAAGAATCGAATCCACCCTTACCTTATGTTGGATTGAAGGTTGCTCTTACAATCGGATTCCGGAAATCGCTTCCGATTGCATTTTTCCTCTCACGGCTCTTCTCCCACGTTCATGCACTTTCAATTTTCTAAATTTCCTCTACTGATAAAACTTAACTCCTATTTTTCATATTATTTGGTTTATTAAAATTAAACTAATATTATCACTACTAATGGGCTTAACAATAACACCTCCCATATTACTAATCTAAACGGGAAATCTAGCCCACTAACCAATTAACACCACAACTATATAATTAATCCTACTAATTAATTATACGACTTCCGACTTATTTTTCCGACTTAACGACTTAATTTACCACAATGCCAAATCAACCGAATAATAATTAACAACTAAATACTTATTCCCGATTTAATCGATTAAATTCCAATCATCAACCAAATGGTCCACACAATTCTGACAACGTATCCAACAATACCTGGAGAATATTCTATATCGTATTCCACAACTTATATCAACTTAATTAATAAAATTTGACTTAAACCAACTTATAATTATCAACGTAATATTCTGATATTTTGGAAATCAACGCGACTTAACACAACATACCACAATTATAATTAATTAAATAAACGGGTGTTACACTGAAGGTTAATAATGATTTTCTTGATCGTGTTCAGGAGAGTCAGAAGTCAGATGTGAAACTGGTGGACTTGATGGTTAATGATGAAAGAGTTGGAAATAATGAATTTCGAGTTGATGAACATGGAGTACTTAGATTTCGGGATCGTATATGTATTCCTAATGATATTGATTTGAAGAGAACGATTATTGAATAAGGGCATAGGAGTGGATCGAGTATTCATCCAGGAGCAACAAAAATGTATCAGGATTTAAAGAAGGTATTTTGGTGTCCTGATATGAAACGAGACGTGGCTCAGTTTGTGTATGCGTGCTTGACTTGTCAGAAGTCGAAAGTGGAACATCAGAAACCTGTTGGTTTGTGTAACACCCTAAATTTGCCCTCTTCTTTTTAAGCATCATATCCATATCATATTCATCATAAGCATATCATATTCTTGGCATCTTAGCATGGAAAGTTGAGGCATAACATTCTCATGACCTAGCATTAGGCATATGATCATCTGTGGAGGGTTTTGAAGCATCACAAGCTATAACAAGAGGTCCAATAGATTTTCTCAAGTCCTATGAGGAGTCTACATTGCATTCACAAGCTTAAGATCATTCAAAAAAGCTCAGGAGGTTGAGAGATCATCAGGGAATTCAAGCTAGGGCAAAGCTCCTACACAATGATCCCAAATTAGGGTTTGAGTTTCAAGCATGAAAACTTTATGACTTTGGCCATTTCATTTGGGCAAAGTCTTTCATGTGTTAAGAGGATCCTAGGGATGAAATTTGGTGAGAAAATTCCTTGTGGAAGTCAGGTATTTCTTCATTTGCTTGTAAATGAAGAAATTGGTCAACTGTGCATTCTAGAAGTCAACTGTGAAATTTCAAAGGGGTCCAACCCTATTTTTCAAGTCAAGGGATGTTCTTATAACCTTATAATAGGTTTGGAAAGATTAAAAATCAAGAATCAAAAGGTTTTGAGGTGTTTTGCATTTTTGGCATGTGATTGGCCATGGAAGTTTCTAATTTTGGCAACTTTTTGCCCTAATTTTCAAAGTCACATAACTTGGTGAAAAAAGCTTCAAATGGATTGCCATCAAACATGAAAGTTGAAGATTAAGGTCTCCCATTTTTAAAAAGTACAAGAGCATTTTCATAGCCTTCATGGTTTGGGAGATAGGCCCTTCGAAAATTGCCTAAATTCTAGGGCATGACTTAAAATTCAAGCTTCCTCCAAATGCAAGAACTTGTGAAACTCATTTTCAAGCTATTCCATGAACTAAATAAGGTCACATTCTTACAAGGCATTGCATAAACGTTGATTTTCTCCAAAAATATCATCCATTTCGTGCATGGAGTGAAGTATACCACACAAGAGGCAAATTTGCATGATCATGGGAAACGCATGACCCTCACATCCAAAGGACAGGATGCTTTCAATTTTGAATCAAGGGTTGGATTATGCTTGAACATGTGCAAGGAAAGAGAGTATGGCACGAGTGTTTCACCTCATCACACCAATCTTGCATTTTTTGCAAAATCATCCTCACACTCTCCTCTCACGTGCATTTTCCTTCATTCTTTCAGCATTGAACATTGACATGATATAAAAGAGAATTAGGGTTTCCATTTGCTCAGATTCATCACAATTTCATCACTCTCAAGTTTTGGCTTCCTTTGCATTTCTCTTCGAATCTTCTGACTCTCTCACTCATTCACCAAACAAACTTCATATTTTTCTTCCTTGAACCTTAAGGATCATCAATCCACCATTGATTCAAGCTGAAGCTCAAGATTTCACAAGGTGCAGTTCAGGTGCAGTTCTGTTCAAACTTCAAGATCTAGAGCAATTCAAGCTGTCTCTTGCATTTATTTTGCAAGGAGAGGCTAAAGGAAGTAGATCTGCAACATTTGGAGGCTTATCTTGACCTAATTCGTGCTCTGCAAGTTCAGGTAACTCACTGAATTCATGGATCTAGAAATGGTTTTAGTTGTGTGCATTGTGATCTGTGTGATATGCTGATGATTCTGTGATGATTAGATTTGAAAATGGATGAATATTGAGGTTGTATTGTGGATCTGAAATTTGATGCATAAAATTGTTTGTCTTCGATCCAGCTTATTCTTTGATCCATTGTGAATTTGGTTGCCATAGTTAGATTCAACATGAGTTGTTTACTTGATCTGGAGGTTTTGATGTATTTTTGTAGTGTTTTGTTCATATGTTTGAATTTTCCGATGCCGGAGCTAGGGCTCCGGTCACCAGATTCTGATCTGAGCTCAATGAGGAAGATGAAGCACAACCCTTGGATATTTCATCTGGACGGACGTCATGCTGCCAACGCATTAATGCCACCCCTTCCTTCTCACGTGATTTTATAACATTTGAATAATTCAGTTTGTTTCTCACCACACCATAACTAATGTGCACTCCTCACCCTGGCCAATCAATGTGATTACTTGTTTTAATGAGTGACTTAATCCCCTGCGTGCATTTGATCCAAGGGCCCTTGTTTTTTCTTGATTTTATGAATATCCACCTTATTTGTTGTGAGCTGCGCTGAGCCTTTGGGCCTTATTCTTGCTATTCCCCCTCTGCGTGGAAGCCCAATGAGTCTGAACTGGAATTTCTTGCTGAGCACACCCCCTGGCTTGTTTCTTTATTTTATTTCTTTTTTCATTTTCATTTTATTTCCAGTTTGCTTTTCAATTTTTAAAAATAGTAATAGGTCTTCAAAAATTATAAAAAAATTCAGGAATGATTCTTTTAGTTTTCTCTAATTTTTGGTATTTTTGCTTTTCATTTATTTTTAATTACCACGTGGAAATTAATTGTTTCTCTTAATTAATTGTTTTTATTCCATTTTTAAGCATGCTGACTTGTTAATTTTCTATCTTGATCATTATTTTAAAGTTTTAGATGGTTCTTTTTGCTCTGGATTCATGATGGGATATAGTTTATTGGTGATTTTTGTTATGATTTTTAGAATTTTGTTTATTTGATTTTGGTCTCTAACTTTTGCATGAAGCTTTCTAACCCTAATCCATGTTTGTACCATCATTTGAATGATCAAGCTTCTGATTCTTATCCCCTCCTTTTGGCATGTTGATATGGTATGATTGAAGATCATTTGTGCAAGTTTGTGGAATTTTTGGATGTACATTTGAATTGTTTTGAATTTTTGTTCCTTGCTTGCCCCTTTTTGCTTCTTTTGGGTCATATGTTCACTCCTTAGCTTAGAAGGGCACTTGTGCCAACTTCTTTAGTTTTTTTAGGGCCATATTAGGTTGTTGATACCCTTATGATCTTGAGTTGATGCTTGTACCTTGGAAAAGTTTGTGTTTGGTTGCTCTTGAAGTTCTTCCACACTTATGCATGCTCACCTCACTTCCTTTGCTTCTTTCCTCTCATGATGTGAATGTTTGACTATGTGTGCTTCTTATTGAAATTCTGTGATCAGGTATGAGATGTCCTATGAGATGTTCCAACACTTGACAGATTTAACCAAAACTTAAAGTGCAAGAAAATTAAACAAAACAGTAGTTTGTTAACCCAGTTCAGTGTATAACCACACTTACATCTGGAGGCTACCAAGCCAGGAGGAAATCCACTATAAGTAATATTAATTCTAGACTTAAACCACCCAGTTTAATCTTTCACTTAATATCTACCCAATGCAATTTCTACCTAAGACACAACTTAGATATGAGTACCAACTCACTCCCCCTCAATCACATAGTGATCTTGTTTACAAGTTTAATAAAATTGAAGTCATACTTCAAACAAAACAGCTTGATCTTACTTCACAGTTTCAATCAAGATACAAATACACTTTTGCTTAAAAGCTCATAAAGTGGTACAATAAAACAACCTGCTATTAAAACTCAAAACACCCTATTTTGTCTTCTGAAATTCGTACTCAATTCTGAGATATTCTGTTGCTTAAATAGGTGTATGGATTTTGGGCTTTCTGTAGGTTAATCCAGTCCTAAAACGCATGCAGCTTCCACCTTGAATTAGGGTTTGTTACTTCCTAGATTCTAGGTGATTTAGTTCTTCTGATTATGCTGAAGTTTCATAACAACACTCCCTACAGATGCGCCTTATTCTGTTTTTATCCATCCATAAATAATTCCAGATAACTTTCCTTAAATTACTCAGATCAGTTAGTCATTAATTAAATCTGGTAGCAGGTTTGAGATGTCACAACATCTGTTGGGACATCCTGAACTTAAAAAATTTACACAATGTCCCAACATCTGGTGTAACATCCTGAATTAAGTTCTTATACTCTGTTTGATAATGTCCCAACATCTGATAGGACATTCTGAACTAAATTCAACAATTCTTGTTGGTCAAAAATTCTGCCAATTCTAAACATCTACAAACTCCCCCTTTGGCTAATTTTTGGCTAACATTTTTCTGGTTATTAGAGTGCAGCAGAAGTTCTTTTATCAGAGTATAACAGTTCTTTTCTGTTGAGTCATGTGTGAGTTTACTCCCCCTCAAACATACATGAATTCAGATTTGTTGCAACATAAAGTTTCATTAAACACACTGATTCAGTTCAGAAGCAAACAGAAGTTTTTCATTAATAGCTAAACAACATCATACATTGTTGTTGTTGTTGTTCTCCCCCTTGTTAGACATAAATTTGGGGCCAAAGTTACTAATTCAAAATTACAATGCAGATGTCATTACATTTTTCCTCACATACAATTTTTCACTCAGACTCCTCATAGTCAGTTTCTTCATCTTCCTCAGTCTCCTCATCAGAAGTAGCAGCTTTCTGAGCACTTTCTTCAATCTCCAGCCTTTGGATAATCTCCTCAAGCTTCTACTTCCTTGCATCCAGTTCTTTGCAAGTGCTCTTCAGTTCAGCAATCAATGCAGCTTTGGAGATTGGAGACTTTGCATTTGAAGGACCAACAGATGTCCCAGAGGGTGCTTCAACATCAGCTGCATGATGACTCAGGAACAGCTTGTAGTGGAAGGCCAGAGGGCTTTCTCTTTTGCAAATTGTGTCCTTCTCAGTGAGGATCCCAGGGTATTGACTCAGCACTATTCCACACAGCAATGAAGGGAAGGCAATTGGCAGCTTTGTTGCAGATGATCCAGCATGCTTCAATGTCTGATCAAAGATGTAAGCTCCATAATCCAGCTTAGTTTGAGTGCCCACAGCATAAATAAACCTACCCAATCCAGTTAATATTGAGGATGTATGATTGGTAGGGACCCAGTTTGTTGTACCAATCATGTTCAGCATGGCATATTTCCTTGTCAGCATGCTAACTGAGAGCTTCCCTTTAACTGGCCAAGCCTTGACCTGGTTAGCAGTGATAACCTTGCAGACCTGGTTATCAGTCTTCCCTAACTCATTTGGACCATCAGATTCTCTTCCAAGGTATTGGTTGATAACCTTAGGAGAGAATTCTACACACCTGCCTCTTACAAATACTTTTCTAAAGTCAGCAGACTTACCATTGGCACAATCTTCTTGGAGGTTGACTATGAATTCCTTGACAAGCAGCTCATAGCAGGGAGAGAAGTTGGAGACAGTTTTGAAGAGGCCAGCAGAAGAGATGAGATCAATTAACTCTGTGCACTCAAGTGCATTACTGCTCAGCTCTCTTTCAAGTGCTACCCTTCTTTGATAAACAAACTTCCATCTATTCACACTTGAAACATGATGAAAGGAGATGTTGTCCAAGGGAGCTTCTGGAACAGCAGTTGATGACCTTGAGGGTGCTGATTTCTTCTTTGGAGGAGATGATGGGACATCTTCTTCAACATCTGAATCTGGAGGAGTGATAACTTTCCTCTTTTGTGTTTGCACCTTGCTCCATTGTTTTGTAGGACCAAAGACAACTCTAGCTTTGTCCTTCTTTGGTGTAGCTTGCTTCTTCTCAGGAATTGCATGTCCTGCATTCAGCTTTTCTTTCCTAGTCCTAAGCCTTTTGGCTATGCTAGGTTTTACAGAAGCAATGATTTCTGTATCAGAATCATGCTCTAGGTTCACAACAGGAGGAGGTTGAGCAGTCTCCTCTTCAGCTGGTTGATCAACAGAGACGTGTTCTTCAGTGGAGGCCTTGTGCTGGTCCTCAGAAGCTTCTTCATCACTATCTGTGGAGGCTTTTTTCTGGTCCTCAGATATATCATCAGCAGTATCAGATGAGATCTTTTGCTGGTCTTCAGATGCTTCAACATCTATTGGGACATAGGAGTGTCCTTTGCAGCCTGAGTTTGTTGATCTTCTTGTGGTGCTGGCATGGTGTTCAGAGGGATAGATATGCCACTTACCACTCTTTGCTCAGATAGGATCTTGGTTACCAACTCCTTTATGGAATCATCCACGTATTCAGAAGCTTTTGGAGTGTTGTATAATGGTGAAGGTATGCCTTTGGTCTTGCTGAAAAACTTGATCTTTTGTTCTTTTTGGAGTTCTTGGCTTTTTAGCAAGAGGAACACTTCCTCTGATTTCGTCCATTGGAGTTGAATCCATGGGTACCACAGAAATGGGGGTTGCATGCACCACATCTTCCTTGTTGAGGATTTCTTCAGAAATGTTAGGGTTTTGAGACATTTTCGAAAGAGGAGGATGAAGAGTTTTAGGTTTGATGATTTCTGAAAAACAGTTAGAGAATGCAATTCGTTTTTGAGAGTATGATGAGAATATGGATAGCTGAAAGCAAGCTGATATTTTATAAGTAGCCGTTACTTTGAGACTTTATAGGAATGGAATACCCAAGGTGCTTGACCAGACTGGTGTTGCCATCTGGTGCTTATGCCACACAATGTCATATGACATGTTGGCACATCTCCATAACTGCTAAATTTCACATAGGCAGATTCCCAATTTACCCCTTAGGTTTTCAAATTGAGTAGCATCCAAGGCTTTGGTAAATATATCAGCCAACTGCAGATTTGTAGCTACATGTTCCAGGGAAATTACTTTTTCTTCTACAAGATCTCTGATGAAATGATGTCTGATATCAATATGCTTGGTCCTGCTATGTTGGATAGGATTCTTTGATATGTTAATTGCACTTAAGTTGTCACAGTACAATGTCATGACATCTTGTGGGACATTGTACTCAGTGAGCATTTGCTTCATCCAAACCAACTGTGAACAACTGCTTCCAGCTGCTATATATTCAGCTTCAGCTGTAGATAAGGATACACAATTTTGTTTTTACTGAACCAAGAAATCAAATTGTTTCCTAGAAAGAAGCATCCTCCTGAAGTGCTTTTTCTGTCATCAGCACTTCCAGCCCAATCAGCATCACAGAAGCCAGTAAGAATTGGTTTACATCCATGAAAGTACATTATGCCATAGTCACAAGTACCATTAACATATTTCAGAATTCTCTTGACTTGATTAAGATGACTCACTTTTGGATCAGCTTAATATCTTGCACATACACCTACTGCAAATGCTATGTCTGGTCTGCTAGCAGTCAGATATAACAAGCTTCCAATCATACTTCTGTACAGGCTTTGATCTACATTCTCACCCTTGTCATCTTTAGTCAGCTTTAAATGTGTGGGGGCAGGAGTTCTCTTATGTGTAGCACTGTCCATCCCAAATTTCTTGACTATGTTCTTAGCATACTTGCTTTGGGAAATGAACATGGAGTCCTCCATTTGCTTTATTTGCAGTCCAAGAAAGTAGGTTAATTCTCCTACTAGGCTCATTTCAAATTCAGATTCCATCTGATTGACAAAATGTTTAACCATCCTGTCTGACATCCCACCAAAGACAATGTCATCTACATATATTTGAGCAATCATGACATTTCCTTCTTCATCTTTAACAAACAGGGTTTTGTCAATTCCACCTTTCCTGTATCCTTGCTTGATAAGAAAAGTAGTCAGCCTTTCATACCATGCTCTTGGAGCTTGCTTCAGACCATAAAGAGCCTTCTTTAGTTTGTATACATGATTTGGACAGCTTGGATCAACAAATCCTTTAGGTTGTTCTACATATACCTCTTCATTAAGATAACCATTTAAAAAGGCACTTTTCACATCCATTTGAAATAGCTTGAACTTTAAGATACAAGCAATTGCCAAAAGTAGTCTGATTGATTCAAGCCTTGCTACTGGTGCAAAGGTTTCATCAAAGTCTACTCCTTCAATTTGTGTGTATCTTTGAGCTACAAGTCTAGCTTTGTTCTTTGTAACAACTCCTTGCTCATTTGACTTGTTCTTATACACCCATTTAGTTCCAATCACATTTATGTCATCAGGTCTAGGAACAAGGTTCCACACTTCATTCCTTGTGAATTGACCTAATTCCTCTTGCATAGCACAAATCCAGTATTCATCAGTAAGAGCTTCCTTGATGTTTTTAGGTTCTATTTTAGAAACAAAACATGAACCTGAAATTACTTCTCTTGATCTAGTGCTTACACCTCTGTTGGGATCACCAATTATCAAATCTTTGGGATGATCCTTCTGGATTCTGATGGAGGGAGGTTTGCTGGATTGTTCTGTCCTTGCATCAGTTTGAGTGAAGTCAGAATGATCACTCTTTTCTTCAGCTTCAGTCTTGATATCAGCAGATGTTCCAACATCTTCTGGAACATCTGTAGGAGCATCATCAATTATCACATTTATGGACTCCATGATAACCTTGGTTATAGAATTAAATACTCTATATGCTCTACTGTTTATAGAGTATCCAAGAAAAATCCCTTCATCACTTTTAGGATCCATTTTTCTTCTTTGCTCCCTATCTGCCAGAATATAACAGTTACTTCCAAACACATGGAAGTACTTAACTGTGGGTTTTCTGCCCTTCCAGACTTCATAGATTGTGGACAAAGTTCCTTTCCTTAGAGTAACTCTGTTATGGATGTAACAGGCTGTGTTCATAGCTTCAGCCCAGAAGTACAAAGGTAACTTTTTAGCATGGATCATAGCTCTTGCTGATTCTTGAATAGTTCTATTCTTCCTCTCAACAATCCCATTCTGTTGAGGAGTGATTGGTGAAGAGTATTCATGATTGATTCCTTCTGAAGAATAGAAATCTAAGAATTTTTGGTTCTCAAATTCTTTTCCATGATCACTTCTTATTCTGATCACACAGCTGGCTTTTTCCCTTTGTATTCTTTGGCATAAGTCTTTGAATACATCAAATACATCAGACTTTTCTTTGATGAAATTTATCCATGTATATCTTGAAAAGTCATCAACCACTACATAGGCATACCTCTTACCACCAAGGCTCTCAACCTGCATAGGTCCCATAAGATCCATATGCAATAATTCCAAAACTTTGGAAGTTGTCAGATGTTGGAGCTTTGGATGGGACATCTTGGTTTGCTTGCCTATTTGACATTCACCACATATTTTGCCATCATCAATCTTCAGTTTAGGAATACCTCTCACAGCATCCATATATATGATTTTCTTTATGCCTCTGAAATGAAGATGACCTAGTCTTTGGTGCCATAGTTTCACTTCTTCTTCTCTAGATAAAGAGCAAGTTGAAGTGAGACTGAAGTCTTGAGGTCCCCACATGTAACAGTTGTCTTTAGATCTGGCTCCTTTCATGACAACCTTTTGTTCTTTGTTAGACACTATGCATTCAGTTTTGGTAAAGTTTACACTGTACCCTTGATCACATAATTGACTTATGCTGATCAGGTTAGCAGTTAAACCTTTAACCAGCAACACATCATCCAGTCTTGGTACATCTGGACAGTCCAAGGTCCCAACTCCTTTGATTTCTCCTTTAGCTCCATCTCCAAAGGTTACATATCTGGATGAATATGACTTTAAGTCTACTAGCAGATTCTTCAATCCAGTCATGTGTCTTGAACATCCACTGTCAAAGTACCAGTCTTCTTTAGCTGATACTCTTAGTGATGTATGAGCTATATATGCAACACCTTTCTTTGACCATTTGAGTTGAGATTTCTTTTGATACCTCTGCCCTGTGTATTGTTTATCAGTAGAGCTCCAAGGTTGTTTGTTGATCTTGTTCTTGGGTATGTAGCTTTGATCAGCATGAAGACTAGCTTTTGGTCTCCATACCTTCTTGATGACCTCTGTCTTCTGCTTAGGAGGTTGCTGATCTCTTTGATGTCTATGCAGCACTTTCTTGGTAACTTCTGTCTTCTGCTTAGGAGGTTGCTGATACATCTGATTTGGATATCCATGCAACTTGTATCAATGAGGTTTGATATGTCCAAATCTTCCACAATGATGACATCTCCATCTTTGATACTTCTTCTTCATTATGTTCTTTTCAGAATGTTGAGATATCTGTTGGAACATTATGTTTGACTTTGTGTTCTTTTCATGATGTTGAGGCATCTGTTGGGACATTTTGTTTGACTGTATGGACTTTGAAGTATTTTTGCTAGAGCTAGCTTCATCCTTATGAACTCTGTTAAATCCCAGTCCACTTTTATCCCCTGAATGCTTATTGTTGTTGAGAATAACATCCAGTGTACTTGAGCTACTGTTCAACATTCTAACAGATTTGGACATGTGTTCCAACTTGGAGTTGAGAATACTTACTTCACTTTTCAAGGTGTCAATGATCTCTAGATCACTTGCTTTTTCATCCTTTAGTGCCTTAATCTGCTTCTTCAGCTTTATACTCTCACTGCATATTTCAGTGCTTCTTTTGAATAGTTATCTGTATGATTGCTCAAGTTCTTCAAAAGTAAGCTCCCCATCACTGGATTCACTTTCAGATTCACATAATCCAGCTAGAGCAGTGATATGCTTAGCTGATTCTTCTTCTGAATCACCTCCTGAGTCTTCATCAGACCAAGTTACAGAGAGTCCTTTCTTTTGCCTTTTTAAGTAGGTAGGACATTCATTCCTGATGTGTCCATATCCTTCACATCCATGGCATTTAATTCCTTTTTCTTGACTGGTCTTTTCATCATAATTTGACCTTCTATTAGCATCATAAGGTCTTTTGTTCTCAGAAGAGTTTGTGTATCTTCCACTTGGTTTGGATTTGTCTTCCATCCTTCTGAGAATCTTTTTGAATTGTCTTCCAAGCATAGCAATGTTGTCTGATAAGCTTTCACCAGTTTCTGATTCATCATCTTCTTCTTCATCAGTATTTGTTACCAAAGTTATGCTTTTGTTCTTCTTTGTATTTGTGTCATTCATTCCCATCTCAAATGTTTGAAGGGAACCAATGAGCTCTTCAACTTTCATTGTGCATATGTCTTGAGCTTCTTCTATTGCTGTGACTTTCATGTCAAATCTTTTTGGCAAAGATCTGAGAATCTTTCTTACAAGCTTTTCATCAGTCATCTTTTCTCCCAAGGCTCCAGAAGTATTGGCTATTTCTAAGATGTTCATGTAGAATTCATGAATTGTCTCATCTTCCTTCATTCTCAAGTTTTCAAATTTGGTGGTGAGAAGTTGAAGTCTTGACATCTTTACCTTTGATGTTCATTCATGAGTTGTTTTGAGAGTGTCCCAAACATCTTTGGCCAGCTCACAGTGATGCACAAGTCTAAAGATATTCCTATCAATGCCATTTAATAAAGCATTTAAGGCCTTGGAGTTGCCTAGTGCTGAATCTTCTTCCTCCTTACTCCATTCTTCTTCAGGTTTCAACACTTTTGATCCATCTTTGGTGTCTTGGACAGGATGTTCCCATCCAATGTTGACTGCTCTCCAGGCCCTGTTGTCAAGTGATCTTAAGAATGCAATCATTCTTGGTTTCCAGTAGTCATAATTAGATCCATCCAGTATATGTGGTCTATTTACTGATCCTATATCTCTGTCCATGTTTCCAGAATTTGTATTCCCTAGATCCCACCCAGTATAAACAGTCAGGGTGCCCGCTCTGATGCCAATTGAAATTCTGTGATCAGGTATGAGATGTCCTATGAGATGTTCCAACACTTGACAGATTTAACCAAAACTTAAAGTGCAAGAAAATTAAACAACACAGTAGTTTGTTAACCCAGTTCAGTGTATAACCACACTTACATCTGGAGGCTACCAAGCCAGGAGGAAATCCACTATAAGTAATATTAATTCTAGACTTAAACCACCCAGTTTAATCTTTCACTTAATATCTACCCAATGCAATTTCTACCTAAGACACAACTTAGATATGAGTACCAACTCACTCCCCCTCAATCACACAGTGATCTTGTTTACAAGTTTAATAAAATTGAAGTCATACTTCAAACAAAACAGCTTTATCTAACTTCACATATTCAATCAAGATACAAATACACTTTTGCTTAAAAGCTCATAAAGTGGTACAATAAAACAACCTGCTATTAAAACTCAAAACACCCTATTTTGTCTTCTGAAATTCGTACTCAATTCTGTTGCTTAAATAGGTGTATGTATTTTGGGCTTTCTATAGGTTAATCCAGTCCTAAAACGCATGCAGCTTCCACCTTGAATTAGGGTTTGTTACTTCCTAGATTCTAGGTGATTTAGTTCTTCTGATTATGCTGAAGTTTCATAACAACACTCCCTACAGATGCGCCTTATTCTGTTTTTGTCCATCCATAAATAATTCCAGATAACTTTCCTTAAATTACTCAGATTAGTTAGTCATTAATTAAATCTGGTAGCAGGTTTGAGATGTCACAACATCTGGTGTAACATCCTGAATTAAGTTCTTATACTCTGTTGGATAATGTCCCAACATCTGATAGGACATTCTGAACTGAATTCAACAATTCTTGTTGGTCAAAAATTCTGCCAATTCTAAACATCTACACTTATCTTCATCTCATGCGATCCTTAGGCACTTTCTTAACATGTTAGAGTTATGGTTTGGCACTTTGTGATGTTGCTTTGACTATTTTGCTTTGCATCTTCTTATGTTCACTTTGTTTTGCCATAGTGATTCATATTACTTCATGTTGATTGGTGTGGTTCTCTTCTCATTCTTGTGATTTAAGTTTGCATTTGGCATTTGTGTTTATGACTTCACTTCTGGTTGTGTGACTTTGGTTTGACATTATGTTCATTTTGTATTGCATTTATGATTGTGTCACTAACCATTTCAGGGGCTTTGGTAAGTGAGAGGTGTGGATGTGATTCCCACATCTCCAAATCTTATTTCTTCTCTTCTCCTTCTTATTTTTCTAACCTTGTGTTTGTTGGGCTTAGGCCTTACTTCCTCCCTCCTCTATTCTTCTTTCTTTTCTATTCTCTTCTTCTTTCTTTCTTCTTTAGGATAGTAAACCTCACTAACCTAGGATTTTCCATGCATGATAACTTTAGGATTCATTAGTCCCCCATTAGACTTTTACCTTTGTGGTCCTTTTGTTTCTCTTCTCTTATCATCTCAAAACCCTAAAGAAGACACTTAATAAACATTGAAGTGATACCTTGAGCAATAGCCTTATCCCATGAGACACTTATAGTCTTCCCATCTTGGGATAGTATAAGCTTGTTTTGTGATGTACAAGTCTGATCAGGATATCATTTTCACCAAGAAAATCATAAAACACACTTCTTCATTGTAAATACAAAAAAATACTTAATAAGTTTAATGAGTTAGTGAGCTTAAGCCCTAATCTGAGGATTCAAGTTTTGGGGATCTTCTCCTTACTTGAGTGTGCTTGTTCTATTATTCCATCTTGGAATGTAGTGACAAGTGCACATTCCATGGAAAAGAGCTTGAGTTCACTTCCTTGTGACACACTCATAAAAGCCTCCAAAAAACACAAACAAACAATAAGCGTCTTTCCTTCGGGAATTCTTTTCTCATCTCCTTCACTCTCATCGTACGAACTTGCTCCTACTTGTCATTTTGCAAGAAGGTTACGCACTCGTCGTCCGAGCCTGCAACACCTGAGCATTGACATAGGCAGTTCAAGCCTTAAGACACAAGCAATCCTTTCCACCCATAGTTAGGGGAACTACGACGACTCTGATCCTCATTGTCCAGATGAGGTACGTAGGCAGCGGGGTAGGGCCCGTTCGAGCACAATCTTTATTTTCCCTACATTTTTCCTTTTCATTTCTTTTTCAGTTCCCTTTTTCGTTTTTTCTATCCAGTTCGGTTCATTTTCTTTGCAGCAGCTTTCATTCCTTCACCCTTTCAAACAAATTTCTTTGCAAGCGTGATCCCGTCGGGTACGGCGGACGATCTGGGGTGCTAATACCTTCCCAGGTCGTAACCGACTCCCGAACCCAGCCTCTTTGGTTCGCAGGACCCGTGTCCTTCCTTCTCTATTCTTCTGGTTTGTGTAGCATTACCATTCCCGTTTCTTCGGGATAAAAATGCCTGGCTGGCGACTCTACCTCTTTCCGCGCCACTTTCGCGTTTCTACCAGGATGGAAATTCGGGGAGCGATAGTTTGATTCAATCGTTGGATATACCCGAGTGGAAATGGGATAGTATATCAATGGATTTTGTTACAGGGTTACCTACTACTCCAAGAGGGCATAATGCCATTTGGGTGATTGTGGATAGATTGACTAAGTCAGCGCATTTTATACCGATTGGTATTACCTATTCTTTGCAGAAATTGGCAGAAATATATGTTAGTGTGATTGTGAAGTTGCATGGAATACCTTTGAGCATTATGTCGGATAGAGATCTGAGGTTTACTTCGAGGTTTTGGGAGAGTGTGCAAGAGGCATTGGATTCGAAGTTGAAATTGAGTTCAGCTTATCATCCTCAGACTGATGGATAGACAGAGAGGACGATACAAACTTTGGAGGATTTTTTGAGGGCTTGTGTGCTTGAACAAGGAGGTGTTTGGGATAGTCACTTTCCGTTGATTGAGTTTACGTATAACAATAATTATCATTCCAGTATCGGAATGGTACCATTTGAAGCTTTGTATGGTCGAAGATGTAGGACACCGTTGTGTTGGCATGAGTCGGGTGAGAGTGTTGTACTTGGACCTGACATTGTGCAACAGACTACTGAAATGGTGAAGTTGATCTGAGAAAAGATGAAGACTTCGCAGAGTAGGCAAAAGAGTTACCATGATAAGAGGAGGAAAGATCTTCAGCTTCAAGAAGGGGACCATGTATTTTTTAGGGTTACTTCGGTGACCGGTGTTGGACAAGCTTTGAAGTCGAGGAAGCTCACTCCTAAGTTTATTGGGCCGTATAAGATTTCGGAAAGAGTTGGACCTGTTGCTTATAGAGTGGCGTTGTCGCAGTTTGCATGATGTATTTCATGTGTCACAGCTTCGGAAGTATGTTCCGGATCCATCACATGTAATACCGATGGACGAAGTTGAAGTAAGAGATAATCTTACAGTTGAAGCATTACCGGAACAAATTGATGATTGAGAGGTAAAGTAGTTTAGAGACAAAGAGATCGTCCTTGTGAAGGTGGTTTGGGGAGGAGCTGCCGGTGGGCACATGACTAGGGAATTGGAAAGCAGGATGCGAGAGTCGTATCCGAATCTTTTTGCTTGAGGTAAGTTTTCGAGGACGAAAACCATTATACTGGGAGAGAGTTGTAACGCCCCAAATTATAATTATTTATTTTAATTGGATTATAATATTTGGTGTGCGAAAGAATAATATATAATGTTGAATATAATATTATTTTAAATGATTATACTATAATGGATAATATTATTATTGAATAAATTAATTAATGGGAATAATAAGAGGTAATGGTAATGTGGTCATTTGGTGAAATTAATGAGGGTAATGTTGGAAGTCCCTAAGTTGGTCTAAGGGATAAAGTGCTAATAAGGAAAATAGGAATTCAATGTGTTTTGGTGTTTTGTGAAGAACGATTGTGAAATTGAGAAGGGAGAATGAGAGAAAGGGCTAGAACGTGAAGGAGAATCCGCGAGGAATGAGAATTTATCGTCAATACCAAGGTAAGGGTGAGATTCTTCCATCTTAAGGGTTTTATAATGAGAATTGGGTAGGTTGAGAATTAGGGATTGAGATTGTGGTGAATTGAGGAGGGATTAGGTTGAATTATATGTTGTTGATTGTTGTTAGATGTTAATTGTATGGATTAAATGATAAATTTGAGGAATGTTGTGGTTTATGGTTGTTTTTGGTGCTGAATACATAAGAAATTTGTAGCAGGTTTGGATGCTGAGAACAGAGCTGTGATTTGCAAAATCGCAGAGCTCACTTAGCGAGCAAGAGTCAGTGGGCTATTTGCTTAGCAAGATGTGGGCCTCTCTTAGCGAGCCCTGGAGCATGAAAAATAAAATTTTTAATTCCGAAAAATTACAGAAAATTATTTTAATTCATTAGTAATGCTTAGGAAGTGATGTGGGGTAGCTAGAAGTAGCGAGAAGGGAGTTATGCACCTAATTATGGGGATAATTAGTGTAATTGAGCTAAACATAATATACATGTTTGTTAATGTTGATATTGTTGAATTGTTGAGTAGTGTTGTGTTGGTATGTTCATACGTTTAGTGATGGTATTTGAGTATGTAATATGTTGTATATGTTATGTTGCGTTGTTGTGATATGAACTTAATTATATGATTTGGAGTTATGAATCGCATGAAATTATGTTGATGATGATTAGTTGTAATTGATAGATATGGTGGTATGTTGTTGTTCTTGATGTTGTATGAGTATGCATGTATGTCATTGATATTGCATGGCATGTCACATAGTTGTGTAACATATCAAGGTGGGATATGTCGTTGTTGTGATGTTGGTGCAGTCATGAAATAGGGATCGTATGTGGCCATGAAATAGGGGCCTAGGGTGTGATCATGAAATAGGGATCATATTGAATCACGAAAGAGGGGTCGAGAGTTCCGACGGGAACTGGATCTTGAAATAGAGATCGGATTATGGTACCAAATGCATAGAATCAAGTCGAGTCTCATTGCATGATTGGTGTAGTTGTTATATATGATGTGTGAGTATGTGTAGTTGTTGCATAAGCTTTTATTGTATAATATTTGTTGAGAAGTGGTGTATTTTAAGATACTTGCTTAATTCTTATTATATGATCTTTATGATGTAAGTATCTCACCCCTTTTGTTTGAATGCTACCCTCAGGTTGGTAACATGCAGGTGAGCAGAATACGTCGAGTGGTGGTCAGTGAAGTCGGTGTACTACTCGTCATTAAGATGTCATCTCTGATACGTCGCTTTGGGTGTCGGGACAACGTTCCATTTTAATTGTTTTATTTTATGAAAAACATTTCGTAATGACAATATTATATGTTATTTTGAATTTCGCTTCATGTTAAACGCATTTTCTTATACACGTATCATGAGCTTTATGTTGGTTTTGAAGTTGAAGTGTAACACTCAAATATTTAGTTGGAAATTTTACTCTGATTTAATTAATATTTACGTGGGGTGTTTTGGGTGTTACACTCTGCAACCGACTGAACAACCACAAGACCATTTTCAACCTCTTGTTGCATATGTTGGACCTATTTCACAAAACCATTTCATACTGTCAAAATAACTATGGGCATCCAGAATTAGAAAAAATATACCCAACAATACAGAAGGTTGTTCAATCAGTGTTGGACCATATTTGGTTGTTCAATATCGGGAGGTTGTTCGCCCGACACAGGTTGAAGCAACACCGAAGGTGGCTGCAGCTCCATGTCTTTGTTGAGAAGGACAAGGTGTTCTTCGATATCTTGCACCTGTTGATGAAAACATGTTTAATACACATTGAAAGAAAAATGGAGAATTAAGGAATTTATGCAGTTGATGAACCTGTGGCAGTTGTGGCGTTGCATCATGATTATGATGTTCCAAAGGTTCCTGTAAATCAACATTTGTATTGTACTGCCCAGGTGTTTTGACATTCTTGGACTCCATACTTGTTAATATCAAACATGATATTGTTTGTTGTATGTTGAGATGAACTTTAGGTTTATATAATCCTGATTGTGTCTCTTCATATTCTGACCTGTTTTGAAAATTGGAATGCATTAACTGTCTTTGAAAATATAATAAAATAATGAACTATGATGGTTAAGTTCCGTATTAAGTTCTAAATATAATTAATGTTATGATGGGATATTATACAAACACATTTAAAGTTGGAGAATGACTTCATACATCACCCTTAACATAAATACGAATTATGAAATAATGGATTGTAAACCTTAAAATGAAATAACGAAAAATCATATATAGTGGCATCTATGAAAAATTTGAAAGCCTTCAATCAAATAACAAAAACAATCAAATATTGGAATCTATAAAAAATTATAAATCCTTCAATAAATATTGGCATCTATGAAAAATATCAAATATATAGTTTTTTAAAAGACATTGCTTATATATCAAATAAAAAAAGTAAGATACTTAACTTTAACAGTCAGGTCTGCATTATCAGTTGAAGGTTGCTTCTACCAGGTTGTGAAGCTCCATTATGTATTCCTAAGGAAATGGAAAGATACAAATTACACATCAAACTCATTTGAAGTTTATGCACCATGATAACTGACATGATAAGAGAAATTGACAATTAAAACTTATAGGTAGAAACCATAAACATTTTAACCACACCATGACAAACCTCACAGATGTGAAGAGATTTGATAAAACCAACAATATCACTGAACATACATGTAGCTTATCATGGATAAAAATAAGGCTCAGAGTCACCTTTTGTCGGACACCCCAGAGAAAAGGTTCTGAATGGTTATGTCTGCCATCTGCGAAAACTACAACAAATGTAATTCCACAGACAAGTCATCACCTTGCCATGAAATAACTCTTCACCCAATATCCTATTCATTTAATACAAAATTTAATCATTGCCTTGTTATAAAAAAAGATGAAGCAGAAAATTATAAAGATAAGAACATTGACATGTTTAGGAAACAACTACAAAGTTAACACTCCGAAAACTATACAATGTAAAGATCATAATTGCCTTCCTCCATTCTGCATTCCCAAACAAATGGCAACATAAAAAAGAAACAACAATTTTATTTTCAATTTATGCACTATGATAACTGACATGATAACAGAAATTGACAATTACAAGGTAGAAAGCATAAAATTTTAAACCACACCGTGAAAAACCTAACAGATGTCAAGAGATTTGATTAAATCAACAATCTCACTGAACATAGAAGTATCTTCTCAGGGTTTAAAAAACATTATATATCTTGTCATTCTAAAAATTTTTGAACTTCGACCATATAACAGACAATTTCGAACTTCTCAGGGATTTAATAAAATAAGGCTCAGATTCACCTTTTGTCAGATAAGCGAGAGAAAAGGTTCTAAATGGTTGCGTCTACCATTTGCGAAAAGTACAACAAATGTAATTCCACAGACAAGTAATCACCTTTCCATGAAACAACTCTTCAACTAATTTCCGATCCATTTAATACAAAATTTAATCATTTCCTTGTTATCAAAAAAGATGATGAAGAAAATGATGAAGAAAGCAACATTGACTTGTTTTAGAAACAAGAAAATAGTTAACACTCAGTAACTGATATGGTGTAAACATCAATATTTGCTTCCCCCATTCCTGATACACCAAAAACAGTAAGTGAATAAATGTTAGCTATGTCTTTTGCAGGATTCAATATAGTATTACATGATTCAATATTCATAGTTCTAAACTAGAATAGAAAAATTAGGCATGTAAGAAACAAGCAATATAAAATTTTCCACTTACCTCTTTGAATGTATCATCTTCAAAATTTCCAGATCCAATCCACTATTAACTCCAAAAAAAACACCATAAAAAAGTGTTACACAAAATATTCAGATCCAATCCAACCATTTCACATACACCTACAAAATGCAAACAATTAACATTTATATCAAACAAAAATATTTTGTTCCTCATCAATATGAAAATGATGAAGTCCGATTATTCCATTCTTACGATAATCCATGACTAACATCACTAATGGAATGAAAAATAATTGCATTTAAAGGTAACAAAGACATATCACTCGATAACACTTTTCGTAAGAGGTGACCTCATCAACAGACAAATAATGAAAACAAAGTAAATGGTTAAAAGCCCCAATTATTATAACCATCCCTACAGTCATGGTACAACCATTCAACTTAAAAAAAAATACCTTCTTTAAGTTGGAAATTTTCAAATAATGATACAAATAAAATCTGCCTGAATGAATGCAGGGTACAGGGAATCCACTTTCACAAACATGCTTGAATGATAGAAATAGTTAAGTATCTCAAATTATGACAAGTTGAATAGGAATAGGATCAAAAACCAAAATAGTGTATGTGTTGATGAGAAGTGCCACGGTCTCACAATCATACTTTAATGTAGCCATTATTTTTGTACCAAAATAGTTATTATGTCAAGATATCTACATGGCACAAAATATTAAATAAGCTATATCTTTCAATGACAATGATCATACAAATTGATGATTCGGTACAATTTTTAATATTAAAGGAAAGTACTAACCTGAGTGTCAAATTCGGAAGAAGAAGATTTTGAAGGTGTGGGAGAATCAGTTGAAATCACAATGCTAAATGAAACTGATCCAAATAAATCACAATTCCTTGTCAGCCTAATTTTGAATTCAATAATCTCAATCCCAAATGGTCACCCTTCTTCCTGAATCAACCCCAAAACCAACCAAAATATAAATTTAACACAAACCCTGAATCTAATAAATAATCTGAAATAAACTAAAACCTCATAATGAATTGGATCCAGAAACTTCGTCTTCTACATCGGGAATTTGAATTGCTTTTACTACAAAACAAAATAAAATAGTAGCACATCCATTAAACCTAACTATTTAGGCATGTAAACCACAAGTTAAAATCAGGGTAAACCATATCAACCATTAGGCATGTAAGAAACAAGCAATAGAAAAATTCCCACTTACCTCTTTGAATTTATCATCTTCAACATATTCAGACCCAATCCACTATCAAATCCAACTTTATGTCCAGGAGTTATTTTCCATCAGCTGTTTTTAGTCTACAGTAACCTACATTCACCAAAAATTCCCAAATCTAAAAAATACAACCATTTAACAGACACATACAAAATGCAAACAATAAAAACTTATATCATACAAAATTATTTCGTTTCTCATCAAAATGAAGAACATTAACACAAATCATTTCATTCTTACAACATTCCATGATTAACATCAGTTAAAGATCTGAAACAATACAACAACAAACTTGGTGTATCTGAGTACAAAACAAACATGTGATATGCAAAACAACATAATGAAGATGACAACATCAATGCGTTATAACCCAATCTTCAATGAAGATAAATCGACGAACAAACATGGTATTTATGAGTACAAAAAAAACATGCATGCACAAATCGATGAACAAACATGTGTTATAACAACATCCTCAGTGAAGAAGAATCGATGAACAAAACTTCTGATTTCCAGCAAATCAGTGAGACAAATCAAGAGAAATCGTTAGCTCAGCTGAGAGATAAACAATTAGGGTTCAGAACATCAATGTGTTGTAACAAGATCAGAACATCAATACGTTGTAACAAGATCTTCACTGGAGAAGAATCGATGAATAAAATTTTTTATTTTCAGAAAATCGGCGATACAAATCGAGAGAGAGAGAGAGGGAGATGAGAGAGATACAATTAGGGTTCAGATGAGAGAGAGTGGGAGTTGGCGTGTGATGTTGAAAAATAGCGTTTTGTCATCAGCCAAAGGAACAAATTCGGACAATGCTTGCCACAGTTACCAATAAAGTAGTCCTTCCATTTAATTATGGTACTTTTAAGTCCAAATGTCCAAATATTTAGTTGGAATCAAACCAATAGGAAAAAACATCATTTAAACAGGTGTGTAAAGAGAAGAAAAATAGTAACTATGCCATTCAAATGGGTTAACTATTTTAGTTTGGTTGAAAAAAAGTAATTTTTTGACTCAATTTGCCCCTAAATTGAGGATGTGGCAAAATATGAGTAAAGGGCATTTTTGTGTATTCCAGAACAACAACTTTTCTTATATTATAGATGACTAGTTTGTCGATCCATGCTCTGCACGGGTATATTAGAAATAAAGCTATATGTTGTTTATAATAGTTGATATTTAATTTTTTATTTGCATATAAAATTATCTTATAATTTTTTTTACAATAGGTCATTTAAATTATGTTTGCAATTATACTATTAAATTTTTAATGTGAAATACTAATACAAAAAGTGTTTTATATTATTGTTTTTTGGGTTATTAGAAGATTTATTATGGTTTCATCTATATATTAAAATAAGTAAATTATTTTTTAAACATTATGAGTATAAAAATATGACTACTTGAACTATATTGAGTTTAACATTTAACTTATAATTTAAATTAATTTTTTTACTTATTGTTTAAATTTAAATCTGAAATATAGAAGAGATAGATTTTTTAGCTTATATTTTAGAAATGATAAATATATATTAAAATTGTATATTTTTTTATAATTATTCTCTAATATATTGTTTATATAAAATTTGAATTTTAAAGATGGAAGTATGTAAAAGAGATGGACAAAAAAAAGAAGAGAAAATTAAATTATGAGTTTTTTTTTTTAATTTATCTTTTTGATTGTTTTAAAATTTAATGGGTTAGAATTTGAGAAAGTGTAACCAGCATTATTTGATCGGTTATAAATTTAAAAAATTTAAAATTTTAGTTGTTTATATTATTAAGGATATTTAATAAAAAATTAATATAACAATTTAAAATAATTAATATAAGTTATAATTTAGAATTATGAATATATTATAACATATATTTAATAAACAATTTAAAAAAAGTTATAATTTAAAATTATGAATTTATTATATTATACAAATGATAATAAATTTCACCAAGTAGTTTATCCTCTTTGGTAGATGGCAGAATTTTGACAAAAGACATAAATTCAAAATGTTGAAGAGGTATCTCAAGGGCATTCACTTTGAAAATGTTGGTAGATCCCATTAAATTGAACTTTTACTTATGATTTGTTGTTCTGAATGAAACATTATTTAGAGCAACCAAAATATTTTCAAAAACATACGCCGAACCTTCTACAATTTGGTATCATTTTTCCACACTATTTACAGATAAACTGAAAAATAAACATATTCTTATATATATATATATATATATATATATATATATATATATATATATATATATATATATATATATATATATATATATATATATATATGATTATAGATTCTCTATATAAAAAAAAGAGCATTAGAGTAATAAGATATAATTGTGGTAATTGAATATTATATTAGTTAATTATATTATTAGTTTTATTATTTAATAGTGTTAGTTGAATAATATATTATTATTATTATTATTATTATTATTATTATTATTATCATTTATTTATGTAAAATAAATTTTAAAAAATAGAATTAGGGTTGATGTTATAATAACTATCAATCTAGTATTGATGTTAGAGTAACTATCATGATGACACATGTCTAGGGTTGTCATCGTGACAACTTTAAATTTAGATTAAGTAGATGTTCTTGGACTCCTATTTTTTTATTACAAGCGCGTATACTCGTGCGGCTGTCGCTCCCGGGATTTTCATCCTAGTACAAACGCGAAAGTGGCGCGGAAAAGGTAGAGTCGCCAGCCAGACATTTTTATCCCGAATGAATGAGAAAGGTAATGCTGCACAAACCAAAGAGAAAAGGAAAGGACAAGGTCCTGCGAACCAGAGATCCGGGTTCGGGAGTCGGTTACGACCTGGGAAGGTATTAGCACCCCAGATCGTCTGCCGTACCCGACGGGATATGTAACACCCCAAATTCGATTATGAGTAATTGTTGCTTATTTGAGGATATATGACGATTTTGACAATAGGTGATTATGTGGCTCAATGCATTGTGGTGAAATTATTTTAATAATATTAATAATAAGATTAATCATGTAGTATTATTCGAATTATTGTTTATTATTTAAAATAATAGAAGTGGGAGTATGGATGTTGTTCTGGACTAGCCCAATTCCCACAATTGGGCCAAGCAAACCAATCCAATAGTTGTGCTCGACGTCGAGCAGAATTAGGAATGATGGTCTCTGTCGACCATAAGCATACCGACCACGACGAAGTTCCCTAACGGCTAGTTTTGTCCGTTACCTATTTTTACGGATTCCTCGATCCGCGCCTCACAATATGGACCAATAATCTTCCATTTATCCCCTTATATAAACCCTCTCATCTGGGAAGGTCAGGTATTCAATTCTCTGACCTTTATTCTCGTACTTGTCCGCTCTTTGCTCGGTTACTTACTTTTGCATCGGAGTGCCTTGCAGGTACACCCCCTTTCTCTCCTCACCGTCCGTCTTTCATCAGCTCTCGAGGCCAGCCGTATCGGATCCTGATCTCCAGGTATGATCAGGTGGCGCCGTCTGTGGGAAACTAATTTCCCCGTTCTTCTTTCAAAATCTTCAAAGAACCAAAGTTTTAACAAGATCCATGGCTGCTCGAGACAACCAAGAAAAACAATCAAATGATGGCATGATTCTCACACAACGTGAGAGCAACATCCATCCCCCTCCGCACGAGGAAACTGTGCAAGACCACCCGGACGGGAAGACAACATCGCCTTCACCCGATCGCGATCAACCTCTGGAAAGTCGCCCGGAAACTCTATTTCCCTCGAATCCTTCGGGATCGGATTTTGCCGCGCTGGCCGAGATCCTGAATCAGACAAATCTGCTGCTCCTCGCCCATGGCGAGAAAATCGCTCGTCTCGAAGATAAGTCTCGTCGACCACCGTCTCCCGCGAGACCCCAAAGAAGGCATACTCCTTCTCCTGCCAGGAGGAAGAGGAAAAGGCACGCTGACGAATCAACGGGCGACAAGCGTCTTCGTCAGTCTTCCCCACGATCTTCTCCTACAAGAAAATCGAGAAGGAGCAGATCAAGATCTGCCTCTCCCCGGCGAACGAAGAAACGTGCTCACAGGTCTCCTTCGTTCAACTCCAGTGACGACGAGGACGCTCGGGGTCCCCTTTCATCTAAAATCATGGCAGCTAAGCTTCCAAGAGGTTTAGAGAAGCCCCCACTGCTAGGCTCGTACGACGGAACCACGGATCCAGACGAGCACATCGAGAATATCGATGCGCTGCTCGACAATCGAGGAGTACGGGGAGCAATCAAATGTCGCCTTTTTCCTATGACGCTGAGGAAAGGAGCGATGACATGGTACAAAAGCCTCGAAGCTGAGTCCATCACCTCCTGGAAACAACTTGGACGCACGTTCTCCAGGCACTTCACCGCATCAAGGCGGCACCCGAAGACAGAAGCTTCGCTCGAAGCGATCATCCAGGGGAGGGACGAACCTTTACGAACTTACATCGAAAGGTTCAATAAAGAAGCGGTCCAAGTATCCACGACCGACGACATGAAAAAATATTTGCTGGAACGAGGATTACGCCCGTCGACTGATTTTCATCGGGCGGTCGACATTGAGACCCCGGCCACCCTCGACGCGTTCTTACTGAAAGCCCAAGCCTACATTCAATATGAGGAAAAACAAGCGGCCAGCTCAGTAAGAGACGCTCGACGCCGTGAAGATGCTAAGCCTCACCGAGTCGATGAACCTTCGACATCTCGTCGAGGAGGAGACAAAAGAAAGGACGATCGCTCCCGTGAACCGTGGGAGCACCGAGGACCCGTCGGTCGGTTCCACGAGTACACACCTCTCCTAGCCTCCAGGGAGAAAATTTTGTCTGAATGTGCCAATTCGGAATTCAAATAGGTAGGGGTACGTTTTCCGAGGCAACAACCCAGCAAACCGGGCACGGATAAAACGAAATATTGCAGATTCCACAAAAGTCACGGCCACAACACAGAGGACTGCATCCATCTCAAGGATGCAATCGAGATTCTCATCAAGGACGGGCACCTAAAATAGTTCACCAAATCCAGAGACACTCCTCGACAAGAAGCGCAGGAGACTCAAAAAGTCGAGGAAGCCATACCCATCCCTGCAGATGCAAACATGCAGGTCGCTCTAAGCATTTATCGCCCGGAGGATTTCTTCCTACCGGATCACGCCGAGGATCCGGGGTACCTCTCCTCCCATAGTCCATGGGAAAATTTTCCTTCCGCAATGGTCATCTCGGGAGGAGGGTTCAATAAAATCACGATCGGATCCGTGAAACGGAAATCCGACCAACTGATTGCAAAGGAGCCCGCGCAAAACGCCACCCTAGACCCACCAAGGGAAGGCTCGGTACCCCTTGATTTTTACCGAGAAGAGCTCCTGGGAGGGGCGCCCAACGCCAGCATTCCTCTGCTCATCCGGGCACGCATGGAAAATTTCGATGTGAGAAGAATCCTGGTGGACCAGGGCAGCTCCTGCGACATTATGTACTCCCAGCTGTTTTCGACACTCCAGCTGAACGAGACACACTTAACTCCGTACGTCGGATCAGACCTACAGGGTTTCAACGGAGCCGTCTCCCGACCATGGGGCTATGTCGATCTATTTGTCACCTTCGGAGTAGGTGAGACAGCCAGGACGGTCAGGGTCCAGTTCCTAGTCGAGGACTGCCCGTCGCTGTACCAATGCATCCTAGGACAACCAACATTAGCCGAGCTAATCGCCGTGCCATCCACCGTCCACCTGAAGATGAAGTATTGCACTACTTCAGGTAAGGTCGCCACATTACACGGAGACGTCGATGCTGCTCGCAGGTGTTTCGAAGCAGCATCGAAGGGTCTTAGCTCAATATCATACCAACCGAATCCTTCGACATCAAATTCGCCAGATGTTCCCAGGGCTTTCCCTCAGGTAGACTCAATCGACCTGGACTGCAGATTCTCGGACAATAGCGAGGGCGTCCAAAGGCCAACAGAGTCTCTATCCCGACCAATACCGGATGGAGAGTTCGAATTAATTCCCCTGGGAGAGGACCCAGCTCGGTACGTTAAAATCGAGGCACATATGCCCGACTTGGTGAAGCGACAGCTGTAAGCTTGCCTCAGAGGGAACGCATATCTATTTGCCTGGAGCGCTGCAGAGATGCCGGGGCTCGACCCCGAGACAACCTGCCACCACCTCTCCATTGACCCAACGCACAAGGCGGTCGCTCAACGCAGAAGGAAGCAGTCGACCGAAAAAACTGAAGCAGCTGAATCTGCTGTTAAAGACCTCTTAGAGGCTAAATTTGTAACCGAGGCCAGGTACACAACCTGGCTTTCAAATGTTGTACTTGTGAAAAAATCTAATGGAAAGTGGAGAATGTGCGTTGACTATACCGATCTCAATCGGGCATGCCCGAAAGATGCATACCCTTTACCTAACATTGATAAATTGGTCGACAATTCGTCCGACTTCAAGCTATTGTCCTTCATGGACGCCTACTCAGGATATAATCAGATACCCATGGCCGTGTCTGACAAAAAATACACGGCCTTCATGACCGAATCGGGCAATTACTTTTACAACGTTATGCCCTTCGGTCTGAAAAACGCGGGCGCGACATATCAGCGCATGATGAATAAGGTTTTCCGAGCAGAAATCAGAGATATGCTCGAAGTATACATGGACGACATGATCGTCAAATCTCAACAAGAAACGGACCACGTGTCCCACTTACGAAAAGTGTTCGATCAGGCACGAAAGTGCAAAATGCGTTTCAACCCTGAGAAATGCACGTTTGGGGTCCAAGCATGGAAATTCCTCGGATTCTACTTGACTGAACGAGGCATCGAGGCCAACCCCGACAAATGTCGAGCATTCGCGGAACTCCCAACTCCTACTTCTAAAAAATCCATACAGTCACTAAATGGGGTCCTTACATCCCTCGCTCGGTTCGTAGCGAAATCCGCTCAACACGCTCTCCCCTTTTACAAGCCCTCCGCAAAGAGGCAGCTTTCGAATGGACAGAGGAGTGCGAGCTAGCGTTGTCCCACCTAAAAAAGGCACTAAGTGAACCCCCAGTCTTGTCTAGACCCGAAGGGGAGGAGGTACTTTATCTCTACCTCGCCGTTGCAAACGAGGCAGTAAGCGCGACACTCGTGCGCGACCTACCCGAGGGGCAAAAGCCTGTGTATTTTACAAGTAAAGCACTCCATGGCCCGGAAATTCGATATCTCCAAATAGAAAAGGTGGCTTTGGCCCTCCTTCTCGCAGCCAGAAGACTACGCCATTACTTCCTGGCTCACACCATCATCGTAAGAACCGATTAACCCATAAGACAATTGTTCGGTCGACCAGACATGGCCGGACGAATGTTAAAGTGGTCATTGGAACTATCCGAGTTTGACGTCAAATTCGAGGGAAGACAAGCTCTCAAAGCTCAAGTGCTGGCCAACTTCGTGGCTGAACTTACTTTCACTGAGCAAGAGTCGAAAACCTCATCCAGGTGGGTTATTTTCGTGGATGGAGCATCTGGCCCAGCAGGTAGCGGAGCTGGAATTATCTTGGAGAACGAAGAGGGAAACGTCATCGAAGTGTCCCTAACCTTATCTTTCCCCACTTCTAACAACCAGGAAGAATACAAAGCTTTTCTAGCGGGCATACGGCTCGCGACCGATTTGGAAGCAGAAGAGATCACAATCTGCACGGATTCTCAGTTGGTCGCGAGCCAAGTCCGAGGAGATTTTCAAGCCAAAAACGATAACATGGCCGAATATTTGGCCCTCGTAAAAGGCGAGATGAAACAGTTCAAAAGTGTGGAAGTCAAACACATCCCGCAAGAGAACAACATCCGCGCTGACATCCTTTCCAAATTGGCGAGCACTAAAAGGAAAGGAAACAACAAATCAGTCATACAGAAAACGCTTCCCCGACCTAGCATTGGGAAATCATCGGTCCACGTAGACATTAACCTCGTGGGCGACACAAGCTGCTAGATGACCCCAATATTTAACTACCTAACTAAGGGGGAACTACCAACCGACCCAAAAGCGGCCAGTACCATACGACGAAGGGCATGCCTATATTTCCTAGTAGGTGGACGAATGTATCGTCGAGGATTCTCTACGCCCCTCCTCAGGTGCGTAGAAGAGGAAAACATCCCGCACGTACTGAGAGAAGTCCATGAAGGAATTAATGCGCAACATCCTGGCGGACAGTCGTTGGCTCGAAAAATTCTTCGAGCAGGGTATTATTGGCCCACACTTCAACACGACGCGAAAGAGCACGTGAAAAGGTGCGACAAATGCCAACGGCATGGGGACGTGCATGTAGCACCCCCATCCGAGTTGAAATCACTGTCATCACCTTGGCCATTCGCATGGTGGGGGATGGATATCTTAGGACCATTCGTCGTCGGGTCTGGTCAAAATAAGTACTTAATTGTGGGCGTTGACTATTTCACCAAGTGGATAGAAGCCGAGGCTTTAGCCAAAATCATTGCGCTCAACATACTACGTTTTTTCAAGAGAAACATCCTCGCCCAGTTCGGGGTACCGCTCGCCATCGTGACCGACAACGGCACTCAGTTCACGGATAAACACTTCAAAGAATTCGTCGCATCAATAGGAACGAAACAACATTTCGCTTCGGTCGAGCACCCCCAAACTAATGGACAAGCAGAGGCCGCAAATAGAGTAATCCTAAGAGGTTTAAAACAAAGACTGGACGAGCATAAAAAGCATTGGGTCGAGGAGTTACACAGCGTACTATGGGCATATAGGACCACACCCCACTCAACGACCGGGGAATCCCCATTCCGATTAGCATATGGAACCGAGGCGGTGATCCCTATAGAAATGCACGTCCTATCCAAACGCACAGAATCCCCTATGGACCAAGATACCAACTCCGAAGCTTTGAGGGACGAGCTCGACATGATCGAAGAAGTTCGGTCAGAAGCTGCTCTTCGAGAAACCATTCTCAAACAAAAAATAGCCGCTCGGTATGATTCTAAGGTTATAAGACGAACGTTCGAGGTAGGCAGTCTTGTCCCCAGAAGAAATCACAGGGATCCCCGCGAGGGAAAATTTACACCCAACTGGGAAGGCCCGTATCGCGTCCGAGCAAAAACCGAGAACGAAGCCTATTATTTAGAAAATTTACACGGGGAAGAGCTTGCTCGGCCTTGGAACGCCGAGAAACTCAAACAATATTACAACTAAATCATAAAGTTGCCTTGCTCAACTTTCAAGCAAGGAGCGAAAGGACCGACTGAAGACTGCGTGCCTAGGTACGAGCATGACAGCCCAAAAATGACAAAGTCAAGCAGGATCTCCTTTCAAGGGAAAGAGAAACTTGTCACACGGACGAATACTCAAACGAGTCCGACGTTGCCTAAGTACCACGACCAGGCAGAACCCCAACTCGCGATGGGACGTTCAAGCCACGGAGTCCGGACCAATATCTTAGCCCGGGCACCGACCAGGAGTAAAAACTCCAGAATCTACTTGGTCCCCCAAACCAATGGAACACAAACAAACCCCGTGCACATTAAATCACATCCAACCGAGTGCGAAAACGCACAACAAACATTTAGCATTTAAAATATAGAAAACTGTCCTCCGACGGACGAGTAAGTGAACAACGAAGATAACAAAACAAACAACCATTAAGTAAAAATCAGAATGTTAACACAAAATTGCGACCTTGAAGGGTCGACTTGTTCATATTTAATTACAAAGGGCACTACGCCCCAAAAGAAAAACTCAGACATAAAATTACAAGGCACGCAGGCCAGAAACTAATTACCCTCGCCTTCCGGGCGGCCTTCTTCCTGGCAAGCCTCCTCCTGCTCCGGTTGCGCTTCAGGCTGGTCAGGCTGAGCAATCGACCCCGGCTAAGAATCATCCACCACCAGGTCTGAAGGAACCACAATCTGCCGTCTTCGACCTTGTACAGATAGCTGATTCGACCAACGTCCAAAGCCAAGTCAGGATGGAGAACCCTCATCTGATCCACCGTGTTCTGGAAGCTGATCTCAGTTGATGATTTCAGATCTTCCATGTCTTGGTCGATCCGAGCAAGCAACTGAGCCCTCGTTACCAGGCTTTTGGTCTCTTCATCCTCGTCCTCCTTCGGGCAGAAAGCGTCCTTCAGCTTTTTATTCTGCTCCAGCACCCTTTTCTTGTCGACCTCCAACTTGGCAATGACGTTGGCCCGTTCAGTCAACTCCTTGGCAGTGGCCTTAGCCTCTTCGGTGGCCTTTGTCAGTTTCGCCTCAGCGGCAACCAGCTGCTCCTTCAGCCTACCCATCTCTCGCTCCTGTCTAGTACTCCCTTCGGCCGTCAGCCAGGCCATTGTCAAGACCCGCATGACCGCGCTTGCGTCCTGGGCCAGGGATAACCGCCGGGCAGGACGGTCCATGCCCTCCAAGAACAAGGAATCCGCATGGTCCACCTCCATGCTCATTCCCTCGAAGAAATTGCGCTTTACGAAGCACGGCGGCAGCCCATGCTTCGGCTTCGGAGGAGCGTTGGCCGTCAAGTCCACAGTGGCTGCGGACTTATGTTTCTTCATCTGAGAGCCAGTCGAGGCGCTCGGAGAGCCTTGGACCAAGGGGCCCGACCCCGAACCACTTGTCTCCGTCAGCTTGGTCTGCACGACCCTTGATCTTTTCCTCTGCTACTGACGCAGGCGTTCTTGAATTTTATCCAGTGGGTTCGATAGAGAGCCTGAAAAAAGAAAAAGATCAGATTAGTCGTGGACAACAAAGTTAAATCAAAGATTTGACTAATATAAATAAACAGATACCAAAGAAGTCGGACACTTCCTGCCCGGTAGTGCAGGCCAGTAATTCGGTAACATTAATCAAGGGACGCTCCACAGCTTCCCCCCATCCTGCTTAAGCATAACTTTTCCATCTCCGTCCATCAGGGGGGTCGGAGTGAAAGATGCTATCAATCTTCTGAAGGCCTCAAAACTGGCTGCATCATCGTCATTCAATGAGTCCCCCACCTGAACGAACTCACCAACAGGTTTCTCGTAATGAGCATAACTCCAGGAAAATGGGAACAGCCACAACCTCCTCGGGATCACCTGCCCTTGATCGTCGAGCTTAGGTTCGTCATTCTCGTCGGTGTCTATCCCCATGAAGCTCATTGCCCTCACGGCCACCGCGCTCGCGGGTTTGATCAGAAAGTACTCAGTTTTAAAGGCCCGGATAGATTCTGAATGGGCCTTGAAGATTTTCGTCCTCTACTTGAAGGACACGAACCCCTTCCGATCGGTTCCTCGCCCGACTTGGCGCTGCAGGGAGAACAGGCGGAAGAACAGAGGAAGCGTGGCACCAACACCCAGATGGGCACACGTCATCTCAAACGCTCTCAGGAACGCGTATGAATTGGGATGCAGCTGGGAAGGGGCAACGCATAGATGCCCGAGCACGACACTCACAAAGTCACTGAAGGGCAAAGTTACCCCCAAGACCGAGACTGCGTATTCATACATAGAGAACGCCCGACCTCGGAAATCTGAGAAGATGCGGTCATCATCCCCCGGGCAGGTTACGACCCAATCGGCAGGGTCGCCGATGACGTGCAGCGGCTCCGTTCGGGGTTTCAAAAATGAGGACACCTTGTCCAACAAATCCTCCACCACCCATTCTTCGGGCGAGACCCTCGTCTGGTCGGGACACTAGGGAGAATCTGTTAATGCTCCTGTAGTACTCGTATCCGAATCCCCCGAGGAACTCCCAGAACCAGAAGGGACGGACGCAGATGATCCTGAATCTTCCGAGGACGTCTCTTCCGAAGACACGTCTAATGGATCCACGAGCGAGTTTTCACCTGAAAAGCAGAGGAAAGGCGTCAGTGAATTCGATTAAGAATATCAAATCCACCCTTCCACCGCTCGACAAGTGAAAGGGCGCGCATCAGCTCAGGGACTAGGTCCCGAGCTATAGCCCTGGCTGACCATCGCTCGGAGCGACGGCTTACGCCCAACATCATAAATTACGGCTTCTAACCTAGATATTTGTCAAATCCCAAGTCAAGGTCGACCAGCACTTATGTCGACCATGAGTTAGGGTTTGCAACCAACCGACTACGGTGGTAGAAGTCCTAAAGTTTACCGGTTCTAAATCTAAGACTACCGTCAAAACTATCCTAAACCACATGCATTTCTACGAAACCTAAGCTATAAACACCTAAAACGGCGAAAAAGAACCGTACCTTGCGCTTGGGAAGACATTTTTGAAGAATAAATGCGTTTTGGAAGTGGTGGTCGGCAAGGAGATGCGGTGGTTGACGGCTGAAGTGGTGGCAGTTGAACGAGCAAAGCGCCGGAGAAGAAGATAAAGCGAAAAGTTCAGAATGGGCCCTGAGAACCCTATTTATAAGAGGGAAAACACGTGCAAGCACGTGTGACCCCTACACGCTAGCCCCTAGGCTAGCCGTCAAATCATTAATAAGCGCGAATTCCCAGATATTCCAGCTTTTCGTTTCACATTCCCCTGTCGAGCAACGTACCGGCTGCCCGTTCCTCGAAGATCTGCAGCGTAAATTCCTGGCCTTAACACTGCTCATCGCCGAGCACAAAATCATTTCTAAGTCACTGCTCTTCCGCACGAGCAGTAACTTGGGGGGCTCCTGTTCTGGACTAGCCCAATTCCCACAATTGGGCCAAGCAAACCAATCCAATAGCTGTGCTCGACGTCGAGCATAATTAGGAATGATGGTCTCTGTCGACCATAAGCATACCGACCACGACGAAGTTCCCTAATGGCTAGTTACCTATTTTTACGGATTCCTCGATCCGCGCCTCACAATATGGACCAATAATCTTCCATTTAGCCCCTTATATAAACCCTCTCATCTGGGAGGGTCAGGTATTCAATTCTCTGACCTTTATTCTCGTACTTGCCCGCTCTTTGCTCAGTTACTTACTTTAGCATCGGAGTGCCTTGCAGGTACACCCCCTTTCTCTCCTCACCGACCGTCTTTCATCAGCTCTCGAGGACAGCCGTATCGGATCCTGATCTCCAGGTACGATCAGATGTTATGTTGGTTATTTGGGAGAATAAGAGTATTTTTAGATAGTATGAATAATTAGTGTATTATTATACTATTATTATTATTAATAAAAATATATTGAGGAAAAGGGCAAGGTGGTAATAAAAGAAAGGAGTAAGGATAAGTTGGGAAAATCATAAACTGGGATAATTTTACCAAAGAAGGAGAATAAGATAAAAATTATTATTTCTCGTGTTTTTGCAAAGAAGAGTTCTGAGGAAAAGAAGAGGAAGCTTAAGGTCTTGAAGGATTGCTAAGAGTTTTGGAGAAGAGTATCAATCGACGGAATTCTCTAAGGTATGGGGAGATGTCATAACTTATTATAATTTTATAGGGTTTGGTTTAGGAATAGATAGGGTTCTTGTAGATTGTTAATGACTTTTGGTGTTTGATGAATTAGAGTGATTTAGAATGTTAGGTGTTATTGTATGCGATTTATGTGAACAATTGATGCAATTTGATGTTATAGAAAACTGGTTTTTGGTGGTATTTGAAGTCAAAACGCACCAGAAAAACGTTTTAGGAAAATGGGGTTTTGTCGCGTTCTGACACGGACCGTGTCAGCTTTCTGGATGGGAAAAACACATTTTTTTGTTTCAGTGTGCCTGACACAGGTAGTTTCACGCGACACAGTCATCCATGTCAGACCACTGTATTTTGAAGTTTTGTTGAGTTTTGATGACTGTGGCGTATGTTTCTGACACGGGTTGTGTTATAGGACACGGTAGGCCGTGTCAGGTGTCTGTTTTAGTGATTTTTTGATGATTTGTAATGTCTTTTTGTGCCGATTTTTGTAGTCGATTTGGTTGTTGATGTATGGACTATAAACATGATTTTATTGTAAATTGATGATTTGTTGTTGTTGATAAAAGAAGTTATTTTGTTGTATTGTTGGAATTGGTTTTATGATTATAAACATGATTTTATTGGAAGTTGATGATTTGTTGTTGTTGATGAAGGAAGTTGTTTTGCTGTATTCCTGGAATTGGTATTATTATTATTATAAACATGATTTATATTGTAAATGGATAATTTTTTGTTGTTGATAAAAGAAGATGTTTTGTTGTATTGTTGAAAATTGGTTTTATACTTATAAACATGATGTTATTGTGAATTGGTGATTTGTTGTTGTTGTTGTTGTTGATGAAAGAAGTTGTTTTGTTGTCTCGTTGAATCAAATAAGTTGTTTCGTTGTATTATCGATGAAGAAGTATTATTTATGTGTTGTCGTGATGAAAGACATGATTATATGATGATTATTTGCTGAACATGAAATGAATGATGCGCTTGTTGATTTTTTGGTGATTTTTACGGAGTAACGCATCGTTGCATTTCATAGCATATTTTTGGTGGGGCTTCGGCCTATTTGGTAGCTTCAATCCCATTGTGCGGATTGAAGTGATTCGGTGATTTTGGTGTGCTCCCTTGTGGAGGGTTGATGGCCATGTGTCTATCTCACGGAGAAAATTGGTACCACATGCATATTACGCATTGCATTGTAGTTGACATCGCTTTGTAAGGGATGTGTTTCTGAGATTGTGTTTGTTGCTGAGTTTTGTTGTTGACGTTATTATGATATGGTTGTACTTGATTTATATATATATATATATATATATATATATATATATTTATATATATATATATATATATATATATATTCCATATCCTTATATTATTATAATGAATTAAGATTTCTCACCCTGTCTGCTTGAAAATGTTGCCTCTTTTGTGGGTAACTTACAAATATCCGAGATGAGTTCGCGGTGCGTGAAGTCTTAGCTGGAAGCTGTATAGCTTAAGTCTAGAGTGTCTGGTGTCTTGCTCTGATAGATGTAACATCGGGGGGAATAAAACGCTTATAGGATTGGATTGTCCCTTTGTTATTATGAGTTTTATGAGTTATTAAATGGTGAATTGAGAATGATGATAATTGTTGACTTTGACCAAAAAGTCTTTACATTTTAATGAGATATGAGGAAAATATTTTTGAATATGTGATTCTGTTGCGATAGTTTTGATTTTTAGAGAAAAGAATATTTTTAATATAATATTTTGGATTGGTGTTTTATGAAGAAATGTGACACCTTCTATGAGTTACTATGATTATTTCAGTTTATGTGTATAATTGTATTTGGGGTAGAAGGGTGTTACATTAGTGGTATCAGAGCAGGTCGATTCGTCCAGCCAATGTTGTTAATGACGTTTATTCCTCAGTGTGCGACATGTGTGTGAAAACACTGTCGGCACTTGCTTGTTGGTTTCTAGTCGCTGTCTGCAGGTGTTGGTTTGGAATTAAGTGGGGGAGAGAATGTCTCCCGAACGTGTTGTTGAGATGTAGAAGTTGGTTCAAATTGATGTTGGATACAAGAGTGCAAGGTTATTGAAGCGTCATGGTCACGAACCAGCGAGAGTATGGACTCGTGAATTCGTATCGGTCGAGTGTGAGAAGTGCGTAGAATATGGATGAGAAATTGAATGTGATTAAGAGATTTTTCTGAATGGAATGATAAGTTGATGGATCAAGCCGGTAAATTGTATGTCGCGAGTATAGTTGGATTAAAGTCGAGTACTTTTCGTAGTTGGAGGAAAAAGAAAGGACGTTGGTGAATTTTGGAAGTAAGGGAGAAAGATGGAACTTATGTTCATCAATCTCGAATTCTGAGTTTTGGCAAATTTGGATCAGTTGTCGGTAAAAGAGGCATAACTTTTTACTTGAGATTATGATTGAAGCGGTTCTGTATTTTTTGGAAAGCTTACGAAATTCCCTACAGTTTGCATATAAGAATTGAATTCAGGAGGTTGGTGAAGAGGGAGATAAGTGCATTTTAGTATTTGGGTATGATGCTGATTTTTGGAAAATTCTGCTTACGGGAATTATTGACCAGTCCCATTGCAAGGATGATAAATTTTTGCTCGTAAATTGGATTTAAGCGATTTTTAAATTTCTAGAATCTACGCGAAATTCTCTTCATTTTGGAATATGATTTTGTGTTTGGGAGGTCTGTATTGGAAGGGAAATATGTGATTGAAGATGAGCGACTATTGCTGAAAATTTGGAAAGATAAAGACAAGTGTGAAATATTGTTAGGAATAAAATGTTGGTATTTTTAAGAATGAAATTGTGTTGGAGAATGCATTGAGATGCAATTTACGTTGAATAAGAATGAGTAAAGTGACTATGTATGTGATGGTGGAGTTGAGAGAAAAGACTAATGCTCGAGTAACATTGTTAAAAATTTTAACCGGATGAAAGTTATAATTGGAACGAACTGAATTAGATTGTACTCGATGTTGTAGTGATTCCGGTGTTGGAAAGATATTTAAGGTTGTGTTGTGCTATGAGCGTGTATAAGAGATCGTGGAATGGATTTTGCACGTTTTGGTATAATTGTCGAAGTTGGGACTAAGGAAACTAAGAAGGCGTTGGTAAGCCTTAGAGAGTTGACATAGCATTATGCTAACGGAATTTGGGGCACGAGTTGAAGTATGCTATTGTGTTGGGTAATGATGATTTATGCCACTGTTATGTTTGTCGGATGTCTATCGATAAATTGAGGAACTGATCACCCTTAATCTATTGTTGATAGTAGATGGAATCATAATTGATGGATAAATGTGTCATGCCGACTGAAATAGTATGCATGTTGGATTGGTTGAAGTCAAGTCGAACGCTTGAGTATTGTTTGTTTTGTCAATTTATATTTGTATATAAGAATGTTAGTCGGATTTAAGGATGATAGTATGAAGTTTTGTTTGGATTAAATAGTAATATGGAAACTCATAATTGAACTCTAGATAATTGGAGTGTTGCTTTGGTGATGAATTAAGTGGCGCAAGACTTGAAGTTTTCTTGAGATGATTCGAGAGGAAAGTAGATGAGAATGTAAGACCCTGATTTGACTAGAATGTCAGATAAAGTTTAGTTGCAAGTATTAGAAAGAGTGAATTGTAAGTTGGTTTATTAAAGTGCGAGTTTTGGTTGGAACAAAAAGAGTTGTTTAGTTGTGTTGTTTCAGATAAGAATTTATGAAGGGTTGTGTCGGTATGAGTAGGAATCGAGGATTCGGTATGTTGGATTAGCTAGAAGCAAATGATATGAGTTATCTTGTGGAAATTTTTTGGACCCATGTACCTTATGTTGTTGTAGTGATGTTATGTGTTTAAGATTATTTTTGAGGGACATGTTATTTAAAGATGGTCAAGTTGTGGTTATGTTAAAGATAATTGGAAATTCGTGGGAGTACATGTATATCTTAACCAAGATTTGGAAGTAGTCGTCGTTGTAATTATGTTGAATGTCAGAGGTGTTGTCATACAAATCTAATTTGAAGTATTCAATAACTATGAGAGTGTAGGCTACACGAGGGGCGGAAATTCCGAAGAGTTAAGTCGAAGTCTTTTACTATATCGGTTTTGGTGATTAGGAGTTGGAAGTTGAACTCGGTGGAGTTACTACCTTACATGTAATCAGAGTGCGCAACAAACGTGTGGCGTAGTGCAGTTGCTCATATGTGAGTAACAATGATGTTGAGGTTGGTTGTATTAATGTCGTGTTAGAGCTTGTGTTCCTATGTTGTGGTGTTCTAATACTTCAATCATTGAATTCTTGAGTTGGGTACTATCTTGTGTTGCGATGCTAGTTGTCAAGTGTATCACTTGTGTAGTATTCATATTGTTGTTGTCGTTGATGTTATGAGTTATTGTTTGTATTATATGTGGAGTTGTCTTTCTGAGTCGAGAGTTGATTAGTCAGATGAAATAGTTGAATCGGATAAATTTTCGAGGACGAAAATTCTTTAAGTGGGGGAGAGTTGTAACACCCCAAATTCGATTATGAGTAATTGTTGCTTATTTGAGGATATATGACGATTTTTACAATAGGTGATTATGTGGCCTGATGCATTGTGGTGAAATTATTTTAATAATATTAATAATAAGATTAATCATGTAGTATTATTCGAATTATTGTTTATTATTTAAAATAATAGAAGTGAGAATATAGATGTTATGTTGGTTATTTGGGAGTATAAGAGTATTTTTAGATAGTATGAATAATTAGTGTATTATTATACTATTATACTATTATTATTATTATTAATAAAAATATATTGAGGAAAAGGGCAAGGTGGTAATAAAAGAAAAGAGTAAGGATAAGTTGGGAAAATCATAAACTTGGATAATTTTACCAAAGAAGGAAAATACGATCAAAATTATTATTTCTCGTGTTTTTGCAAAGAAGAGCTCTGAGGAAGAGAAGAGGAAGCTTAGGGTCTTGAAGGATTGCTAAGAGTTTTGGAGAAGAGTATCAATCGACGGAATTCTCTAAGGTATGGGAAGATTTCATAACTTATTATAATTTTATAGGGTTTGGTTTAGGAATAGATAGGGTTCTTGTAGATTGTTAATGAATTTTGGTGTTTGATGAATTAGAGTGATTTAGAATGTTGGTGTTATTGTATGCGATTTATGTGAACAATTGATGCAATTTGATGTTATAGAAAACTGGTTTTTGGTGGTATTTGAAGTCAAAACGCAGCAGGAAAACGTTTTGGGAAAAAAAAGGGTTTTGTCGCACTCTGACACGGGCCGTGTCACACGACACAGGCACCCGTGTCAGCATTCTGGATGGGAAAAACACTTTTTTTTGTTTCAGTGTGTCTGACACGAGCAGTGTCACGTGACACGGCCACCCGTGTCAGACCACTGTATTTTGAAATTTTGCTGAGTTTTGATGACTGTGGCGTATGTTTCTGACACGGGATGTGTCATAGGACACGGTAGGCCGTGTCAGGTGTCTGTTTTAGTGATTTTTGTTGATTTTTAATGTCTTTTTGTGCCGATTTTTGTAGTCGATTTGGTTGTTGATGTGTGGACTATAAACATGATTTTATTGTAAATTGATGATTTGTTGTTGTTGATAAAAGAAGTTATTTTGTTGTATTGTTGGAATTGGTTTTATGATTATAAACATGATTTTATTAGAAGTTGATGATTTGTAGTTATTGATGAAGGAAGTTGTTTTGTTGTATTCCTGGAATTGGTATTATGATTATAAACATGATTTATATTGTAAATGGTTAATTTGTTGTTGTTGATAAAAGAAGATGTTTTGTTATATTGTTGAAAATTGGTTTTATACTTATAAACATGATGTTATTGTGAATTAGTGATTTGTTGTTGTTGTTGTTGATGAGAGTTGTTTTGTTGTCTCGTTGAATCAAATAAGTTGTTTCATTATATTATCGATGAAGAAGTATTATTGATGTGTTGTCGTGATGAAAGACATGATTATATGATGATTATTTGCTGAACATGAAATGAATGACGCACTTGTTGATTTTTTCGATGATTTTTACGGAGTAACGTATTGTTGCATTTCATAGCATATTTTTGGTGGGGCTTCGGCCTATTTGGTAGCTTCAATCCCATTGTGCGGATTGAAGTGATTCAGTGATTTTAGTGTGCTCCCTTGTGGAGGGTTGATGGCCATGTGTCCATCTTACAGAGAAAATTGGTACCACATGCATATTACGCATTGCATTGTAGTTGACATCGCTTTGTAAGGGATGTGTTTTGGAGATTGTGTTTGTTGCTGAATTTTGTTGTTGACATTATTATGATATTGTAATACCCTAATTTTTGCCCTAAGATTGTTTCGCATATCATCTGCATTTTGCATATCAAACAAGATCGCACAGGTTTCGAGTTTCTCCTCAGATAGGGTCTATGCTTCGCAGGGGATCACCATTATTTTTACTGTTTTATATTTGTTTATATTTACTGACTTCTAACCAAAATACAAAAAATATGTTGCAGTGTTCTTCTTCTTCTCTGTGTTGCAGGTTTGCGAGGATGAGACAGTAATTCCATTCAGATGCGTTTATTCAGTCACGATTCAATTTCAAGTGGATGTTTGACCTAATCTGGTCAAACTATTAAAAGATTGTGTTGACTGTCAGTTGTGTGTGCCAGTAATTCATTTATCAGGCGATGCGTTTTCAAAGTACAAAGTTTGGTTTGTTCATCAGTTATTAGGCTGTGTTTTGTGCGAAGTTTTGGTTTGAATCTTCAGTGATTATCAGTTCATTGGTTCATCGGTTCATCAGTTCACCAGTGATTCATCTGAGGATTTATTTTCCTCAGTATGGATTCAGTTTATCAAGGAAATAATCAGACGATTTTTAGATGACAGTTGGCAAGTTGCGAATTATTCATTTGTTCAGTGGTCCTTTGGTTGGCTGTGTTCATTAGAGGCTTGTGCAAGAATAATCAAGATCTGGTTTTTGGGCTAAAAATCACCACTTCGTTCATATTCACCTTTTAATTTCCATTATTTTTCTAATTTTTTCTTTTCTTTCCCGATTAAACCATCAGTTCTTTATTCATATTGATTATTCATTTTTCACATCCATATTAGATCCACCTTTCAAATTTTAATATTCATTTCCCAATATCCATTATTTTTTTATTAAATTTTTTTTTTTTTAACCATTTCTAATTTTTTCTTTTCCAATTTCATTATCCATTTTTTTTATTTTATTTTCCATAATCCATTTTTTTTTTTACATATTCAATATTATCATCATGCAAAATTACCATAAATAAATATCATTTCTTATAATTCATTATCCATGTTATTCACAAATTAAAAATGCCCATTAATCCATTAAAAAAATGCAGCTTCTGCATACATCATTATCACAAGCTCAACATTCTTGGCCCACACAAGCCTAAGTCAGCTACCAAAAGCCCCACACGTGACCTCACATTTCCCAATCAGCCTGCACTTCACTAGGCTTAAACATCAGCCTTTGTCCAGCTTTCACAAAATCCAAAGTCTCAGCTTGCCAAGCCTTCCCATCAGCATTTCCTACACCCGTAAAAACCGTACTTCCTGGCCCAGCCTCAATGCAAAACACCCCAGCCTATCCGCGCCAGCTAACAAAACAAAAGCCAAATTACGCCCAACTCCAATGCCCTCACGATATCCACACACACCAGCCACTAGCTTCAATATGCCGAAGCCACATCAAATACCCAACCGCACGCTGTAACAAACTTCAAAACACAGCAGGCCCATGAACTTTCGCTCAAGCCAAACATCCCGCAGCCAGCTTACTTCAGGCATCACGACCTGCACACGTGAATGATCACAACAATTAAAACGCAAATCAAATAAAATCAAAACGCAGCAACTCAGAGTGAAAACGAAAACGCACACGAGATTACCGTGATCTTTCAAAACGCAAGTGGATTTAACCCCAAACGACATTCGATTGATTCCTCTCTCCCTCTATAAATTGAAGCATCTTTCTCTCATTTTCGCCAAGCTTTCAAGAGCCAAGAAAATTCTGCCAAATTAACTCTACAGTTTCAAAACCCCAAATCCCTAATTCCTTTCACCACCTATAACCTTCAATCTCAACAACCTCCAAACCTTTCCAATCTTCAAATTAACCTTTCAAATCCCTAAACCTAAATCGAATTGGAAAGAAAGAGGAATCCGTGATTGAAGAAAGGAAGAAAGAAGACCGTAGAATAAGTGAAGTGTTTGGCCGTTTTGATTTTTTTTCGCGGATTGTGAGAAGGTGAGGAAGGTGCTGCATTTTTGTTGAGTATATGCCCTGTTCATTTGTTTCGTGAAGAAGAAGAGTTCTTGTGTTTACCTTTTTTTTTTCTTATTAATTTATTATGTCTTTGTGTAAAAAAAATAAGAAGGACTTCGCTGGTTTGGGCCCGTGAGGCCGTTTACTTTCTTTGCTGCTAATCCCACACCCGCGGATCATCATATGGATCCATCTTCATTTTTTTTTTTTTTATTTTTAGTTTTATTTAAGTTTTTAAATTGTCATTAGATATAATTCATTTTGATAATGAAGTTTTTTTAGAAAATCTATTTTGGAAAAAGTGTTTTTTTAGAAAAAAGATTTTTATAAACATTTTATGAAAAGAATTTAGAAAAAGAGTTTAAGAAAAAGAATTTAGAAATATATTTTCTATTCTTTTATCGGATCTATCTTTGGATCTATTATTTCTTCATCTATTTTTAATTTTGGTCGATGACAATCTTCCAATTCGGGATTGTTGATTTCCGATTAAGTTTAATCTTCATTATTTCAAATCTATGGATGAATGATCATTTGGATCATTCTCCATACTTTGAGATTGTGATAGGTTGCTTTTCGAGAAAACTCAACGATAATCTCGATTAAGATTAGACCTTCCTCTTCTTTTAGTGTGGCATGTTTTCGGAGAACGATTCATTATATCGTTTCTCTAACATGTATTAACACAAATATTTTCCACTTTAATTAGTGGTGGCCGGCCTCATTTGTAGGGTAATTACTCCGTAAATTACTCGGCGATTGCTTAACATAGACCTAAAGTTGTCCCGATTCGGATTGAGATCTACTTGGATCCGTTTGCCTCGGTTTTATTTTCATTGTTGTGGTTGTGCTTGATTAAGTTCATCATACCACCTTATATTGTATATAATATAATAATGTGAATATAATTGTTTAAATTTAATCTCTTGCACCTTATCCTTTTATTTTAATCTCTTGCTCCTTTATCTCCTTATTATATTTTGCCATATTATATCATATATCATTGTTTATATTCATATTATGCTTGTATATATTCATATTGTGCTTGCTTTTTATTTTTTGTCCATTTGGATATTAAAACACTTAATAAAGGATTAAACTCTTAAAAAACTTGTTACTTCTAACTTTGGACTTATGGTTACTATCCCAAACTTCTTGGAAATTGGACTTAGATCTTCTAGGATTCCCTTTGCTCAAGTTGGAGTGGTTAAGAACTTTGGCCTCAAATGATGTCATTAACCTTTGAAGATGGAAGTCCGAATTTTGAAGATTTGTACATATTGGTCTTGGTAACTTCTTTCCTTAGCTTTTAATTCAAGCATTAGGATTAGTCTCTTCATCTCCTCCCCATTCTTTAATTTTCAAACTTCTTCCTTTTTCAAAACCTTCTTGTTTCTTAAACTTCAAACAATTTCATAAACAAACCTTGATTTCGATCAAGCGATTTTTTGAACCTTTTCCTTTTATTTTCTTAATCAAATATTAAGCCATGTAAATATATTAAAACCATTTTTGTATATACTTTAAAAAATATAAATCCATTCAATTGTTTTGTGCCTTGTGCACCTTTCTTCTTTTCCATATGTTTAGATATGATTCATCCCTTTTAGCGGAATTATTCGCTAAGGGATGACGACTTATCTTTACATCTTAAAATCAACTCAACCCACTTATTCTTTTCAAACTTTGTACCACGAACTACGAGGTTTTGATCTCGCATTGCACTTTGTGGGTACGTAGGCATAAGGCTTTAAAACCTTATCAAACACAAAATTATTAAAAAATATTCTTCTTCTCATCTCTTCCATCATTTTAAACAAACCAATTTCAGACCAAAAAGCAATAAGTATTTCAAAGGGCTCCCGTAGAGTACTACGGATGAGTCGGGTGCCTAAAACCTTCCCGGTTCATAACCAATCCCCTTACCCAATCTCTGTTTATTTCTTTTAGCTTTTGCTTATTAGAATCCTAGGTTTTTATTCGTTCTTTTACCTTTTTCCATTCGGAAATAAATAAAAGCGCGGTGGCGACTCTGTGTTAATCGAGTTAAGTTAATCAATAGCTTACACTCATGATTTTACCGCTACAGAAAAGTGGCGACTCTGCTGGGGAGTAATCTCTAAGCGGATTTAGCCTACTTTGATTTATTTATTGTTTTGGTTTGAATTGTTTGTTATTTGTTTGTTCCGTTTTGGTTTTTGGTGATCCTCTGTGTGAGATAGATTCTAACCAGGATCTGAGTGACACTTATGATAGGACGGCGATATTCGAAGCGATATGCGATGGAGTAGTCCAAAGCAATATCAATTTGATAATCTCCACTCGGTTAGGCTCTCTTGGACTATCAATGTCATGACGAGTAATCGTACGTGGCATTATTTTCCGACTTTGAGCTGATCATACTGAGGACCTTAGAACCCTTAACCCATCTAAGCCAATTTAGGAACGTAGTGCGGAAGTCGTCTGGATGTAAATCTAAGGCGGTTGTCACGCGATACTACACTCGGACGAGGTCTATTTTAAGAATGTTATCGGTTGGGGAGTAATCCAACGTACCGATAAAATTCTAAAGATGGCTGATAACTCCGGGCACCTCTGTTAGCACCCTTTTGGTTTCTTGCAGGTACAATGAAGACAAAACCTTAGTACTTACCTATGTGGGTTGGTTCTGATACCTTGACTTCATGCTCGTGACTCGGAACCTAAGCACGTGTGCCTTGTGTGATCTTGTTTGTGCTTGTTGCATACATGCCATCATAACATTCATGAGCATTATCCGTAAGATTTCAAAGGACTTATAAGAAACTTTTGCAAATTTCAGATATCCATGGCTATGACTTTCGAAAGGAGGAATACAAAGAAGTACACTTTCAAGAGTCCTAATATTGTAGAGTTGAGAAAGCTAGGAGCTTTGGTTGCTGATACCCAAGAGTTCCGAAAATGTCATGGAAAGCTGTTGCACATGTTGGATCTTGATGTACCTGAGGGGATTCTCCCTACTTTGGCTCAGTTTTATGACCCGTTGCACCATTGTTTTACCTTTCCGGATTATCAGCTTGTACCTACTTTGGAGGAATATTCTCATTGGTTAGGTTTGCCCATTCTGGACAAAGAGTTTCTTTTCACTGGTTTAGAGAAGGAGCTTACTGTCAAGATTATTGCCAAAGCATTGTTTCTTAAGGAATCCGAGCTTAATGGGAAGTTTCTCCCAAAAGGGAGTGTCCGTGGTATTAATGCCAAGTTTTTGATGGGAAAGGCTTCCACCTCACTTGCTTTGGGTCATAGAGATACATTTGAGGCTATCCTTGTTTTGCTTATCTACGGGATTGTTTTGTTTCCAAATTTGGATGGCATTGTGGATGAGAATGCTATTCAAATCTTCTTGAAGAAGAACCCGATTCCTACCTTGCTTGGAGACATGTACCATGCCTTTCACTATAGGACTTCTAAAGGCGACGGAGAGATTGTTTGTTGTGCTCCTCTTCTTTATAGGTGGTTTATTTCGCACCTACCGAAGTCAGATGTTTTCAAGGATAACAGAGAGAATCGAAGATGGTCTCAGAGGTTGATGTCGCTTTCTCACAAGGACATGACGTGGTATAACTCTTATTATGACACTGGAGTTCTCATTGATAGTTGTGGAGAATTCCCTAATGTACCTCTTCTTGGTACACGTGGCGGAATTAGCTACAATCCTATTTTGGCTAGACGTCAGTTTGGTTATTGTTTGAAGGATGTTCCAAACAATCTTGCCTTATCCCGTTTCTTCTTTCTTAATGGTGATGATCATATAGAGATGAAAAAAAGGATTGCTCATTCTTGGCATGCTGTTCATAGGAAAGAGAGAGGTCAATTGGGTAGACAACACCTTCCTCCTTCCGATTGTTATATTCAGTGGGTGCAATCTAGAGCTTCCAAGCTCAAGATGCCTTATCCACCTGAGGAGCCTATGTTTCCCATATTGCCTTTGTCTGCTTTTCTACCTCCCGCTGATGAGAAGTTGGTTCTTCAAGAAGAGTTAGAGAAGATGAAGAAAGAAAAGGAAGATTGGTTACTTGAGAGGACTACTATGCAGGAGCAGCTTAAGGAGAAGGATGATCTTATTGAGTTACTTGAGCGGCGCGTCACGAAGAGGCCGAGAGAGGATTTATTTTCCTCTAGTACTCCATCTACTATCCCTCCTACTTCCGGTGCTTGGAAGGCCATTGTCGACAAGTTGGTGAAGGATAAGGAAGATATGGAAGAGCGGTACAAGAGTGAGATCAAGAGGATTCGCATGAAGTATCAGCCAGGATTCGGGACTTCTTCTGATATGATTCCTTAGGCCTAGTTTACTCTTTCTCTTATGTATTAGGATTATTGATGTTTTGTACTTTATTTGTAATCCTCACTTTGATATTAATGAGAATGAGTTTTTTTAGTATTTCAAAAAGTGTTTCTTTATGAATATTGCAAGTTAACTTATAATCCTTTGAAATCTTTGCATTTGCATATACATAGCATGCATCATATTCGCATTTGTCTTGTTTTTTTTTTGAGTGTTCTCCAGGGTTCTTATTGTTGTTTCTTGGTCTTCATTCAGTGATCCTGTCAAGCTGATTCATCGTTTCGATACTCGAGCTAATCGAAGAAGAGTGATGGATACTTTGCAACAAGAGAATCGCGAGCTGCGCGAAGAGGTTACTTATTTGAGGGAAAGCTTGGAGAGAGTGACTGCTATGATGGAAAATTTGATGGCTGCTCAGAATCAGCCGCCTCCTAGTCCTCCTGCTCAGGATACTGTCATCTCAGAGGTTGTTACCGCATCCATTCCTGTGGAGACTGTTATTTATCCTCACCATCGTATACCTGTTAGCACGCCCTGGGGCAGGCCTGTTGACTTTTTTCCTGCTGGATATCGTCCTCCTCATCGTCCGGAGACTGCTGCATTTAATGCTATCCCACAGCCAGTGTGGACTACTCTTCCTCCAATTGTGACTGCTGTATCGCCTGTAGTGCGCAATTTTCCGCATCAGGATGAGATGATTTACCATGCTGAGCCCAGCGAAGGTGCTGGAGTTGCTGAAAGACTTGATGACTTCCAGGGACGATTTGTTGAGATCCAGAGGGAGATGAGAGCTTTGAAACACAAAGATTTGTTTGGAAAAGATGCTTATGACCTTTGTCTGGTCCCGAATGTTAAAGTTCCTTACAAATTCAAGTTGCCTGAGTTTGAAAAGTACAAAGGCAACACTTGTCCATTGAGCCATTTGACAATGTATGCAAGGAAGATGTCGACTCAGACTGATAATGATAAGCTGCTGATTCACTATTTCCAGGACAGTTTAACTGGGGCACCTATGAGGTGGTATATGAGTCTGGATAATAGTCAAATCAAGACCTTCAATGATTTGGGAGAAGCTTTTGTGAAGCAGTATAAGTACAATGTTGATATGGCGCCTGATAGAGATCAACTCCGTGCTATGTCCCAGAAGGACAAAGAGACTTTTAAAGAATATGCACAGAGATGGAGAGAGCTGGCAGCTCAGATTGTTCCTCCGTTAGAAGAAAAAGAAATGACGAAGATCTTCTTGAAGACGTTGGGTTCTTTTTATTACGAGAGAATGATAGCAAGTGCTCCTTCTGACTTCACTGAGATGGTGAGCATGGGTATGCGTTTAGAAGAAGGTGTCCGTGAGGGACGGTTGACTCAAGAGAACAGTAATAGTTCAAGTTCTAGAAGGTTCAACTTCGGGAAAAAGAAAGAAAATGAGACTAATGCAGTATCCCGAGAAAGTTATAAAAGACCTCACAATCGTATGAATCACCATTCACAGCATGTGGCTTCTGTTACACCAATGATTAACATGGCTCCAACTGTGCCAGCTGTTCCAAAGTTCCAACCTCGTTATCAGCAACCTTCTGTGCAACAAGGTGGTAATCAACAAGCTCGGGCTAAGCCCAGTTTTGATCCTATTCCTGTGCTGTATGCAAACTTGCTTCCGTCTTTAATTGCAAAGAATCTTGTGCAGACTCGTCCTCCACCTCCAGTTCCAGAAACTATTCCATGGTGGTATAAGCCAGAAGCCCGATGTGCTTTTCATCAGGGTGCCCCGGGGCATGATGTTGAGAACTGTTATCCTTTGAAGTTTGAAGTACAGAAATTGATGAGGAACAATGTTCTGTATTTTAATGATGTTAATCCTAATATACAGAAGGATCCGTTGCCGAAGCATGGTAATGCGTCTGTGAATATGGTTGCTGGTTGTCCAGGGTTGTTCAAAATCTATGAAGTCAGTCATATCCGAAGATCTTTGGTGGAAATGCACGCTTTCTTGAGTGAATATCACGATATCGATCATGACTATGCTGGATGTTGTATCTGTTCGGTGAATCCGCGTGGTTGTGTGATTGTGAAAAGAGATATCCAGAAGATGATGGACGATAAGCTGATCGAAGTAACAGCGAAGAGAGATGAATATGAGAATGAAGTGAATGTCATTATGCCTCAGTTCAATCTTCCTGAAAGGGTTGCTCCTGAGAGAATGGTGTTTTCTTTTGATAGTCGCCAGACTGCTGTTACTCCATTGGTGATCAATGTACCTGGTCCGATGCCATATGAGTCTGACAAAGCTGTTCCGTACAGGTATAATGCTACGATGATAGAAAATGGTAGGGAAATTCCTCTTCCTACTCCAAAGTCTGTGGTTAGCATTGCGGATGTGACAAAAGTTACCCGAAGTGGTAGATTGTATGCTTCAGACCCTCCGAAGAGAGTTGAAGATACCAGTGCGAGCAAGCAGATTATGGATGCTGTGGTCCAATCGAGCCAATCTGGTAATAATGATGATGAAGTGTTAAAGCTGATAAAGAAGAGTGAGTATAACATTTCTGAGCAGTTATTGCAGACTCCCTCAAAGATATCAGTTTTGTCTCTGTTGATGAGTTCTGAGGCTCATAGGCAGTCATTGCAAAAGATTCTAGATCAAGCCTATGTAGACCATGATGTGACGGTTGATCAATTCGATAGTATTGTGGCGAATATCACTTCATGCAACAATTTGAGCTTCTGTGATGAGGACTTGCCTGAAGAAGGAAGAAATCATAATCTGGCTCTGCACATCTCGGTGAATTGTCAAGAAGATGCTTTATCTAAAGTGTTAGTTGATACCGGCTCGTCTCTGAATGTTATGCCAAAATCGACATTGTCAAAGCTTGCATTTCAAGGTGCTCCCATGAGGCACAGTGGGATTATAGTGAAGGCATTTGACGGGTCAAAGAAGACAGTGATTGGAGAGGTGGATCTTCCCATTCTTATTGGACCGTTTATATTCAAGATTACTTTTCAAGTAATGGATATACGTCCCGCGTATAGTTGTCTCCTTGGAAGACCATGGATCCATGAAGCTGGAGCTGTAACATCCACTCTTCATCAGAAATTGAAGTTTGTGAGAGAAGGTAAATTGGTAACCATTGAAGGTGAGAGGGCGATGCTTGTGAGTAATCTGTCTTCTTTTTCTTATATTGATGCTGAGGAAGAGGTGGGAACGTCGTTTCAAGCTCTTTCTGTTGTGAATAGTGTTGTTAAGAAGAATGCCATGCCCATGTCCTCTTTCAAAGATGCTCTGCGAGTGATTGAAGCAGGTCAGTCTGATGGTTGGGGAAGAATTATTGATGCTGTCGACAACAAGGAAGGTTTCGGTATCGGCTTTGCGCCAGGTGCAGTTGTCAAAGATCCCAAGACTATTCAAGAAGGCTTCAGAAGTGCTGGATTTATCAACGATCATTCTGCTGCTGCTATCATTGATGATGATGATGATGAAGACGAAGAAATGCAAGACTTTGTTACACACGGAAAGATTTGCCAGAACTGGATCGCTGTTGATGTTCCTTTTATCGTTCATTCTTCAAAGTAATTGTTTTTATTTTCTTTCAAAAATCCTTTCACTCTGCCCAAGGTGAAAGTGATGCTTGTCGGGCTTTGTTTCAAATTTGATCATCATCAATAAAATGTTATTTTGTTATTTCCATATGTGTTTTTCATTTTTGCTTTATTCTGAAAAAATGGTAACATAAAAAACCCTAAAAATAATAATGATTGTGTATCTGCATATTGTTTGCACTTTTGCTCATCTTCTAAAATAAAAATAAAATCATTGTGCAGATTGATTGATAAACCCATTGAAAACAATGATCCTATGCCCTCTCCCAACTTTGAATTCCCTGTGTTTGAAGCTGAGGAAGAGGATGATGAAGAGATTCCAGATGAAATTTCTCGGTTGCTTGAGCACGAGGAGAAGATTATTCAGCCTCATGGAGAGTCAATAGAGATGGTCAACTTGGGTTCTGAAGATGAAAAGAAAGAAGTCAAAGTTGGAGCATTGTTGGATCCTGATGTTAAGAAGAGGATTATAGAGCTTCTCAGAGAATATGTTGATGTATTTGCGTGGTCTTATCAAGACATGCCAGGTCTTGATACTAATATTGTGGAGCATAGATTGCCGCTGAAGCCTGAATGTCCACCTGTAAAGCAGAAGCTCAGAAGAACTCATCCAGATATGGCATTAAAAATCAAAGAGGAGGTTCAAAAGCAGATTGATGCAGGTTTCCTTGTGACGTCAATTTATCCTGAATGGGTGGCTAATATTGTTCCAGTTCCGAAGAAAGACGGAAAAGTCCGAATGTGCGTAGATTACAGAGATTTGAACAAAGCTAGTCCGAAAGATGATTTTCCATTGCCACATATTGATATGTTGGTAGATAATACGGCTAAGTTTGATGTGTTCTCTTTTATGGACGGATTTTCCGGTTACAATCAAATAAAGATGGCACCCGAAGATATGGAAAAGACCACATTTATTACACCATGGGGAACATTCTGCTACAGAGTGATGCCCTTTGGATTGAGGAATGCTGGTGCGACGTACCAAAGAGCTATGACTACACTTTTCCATGATATGATGCACAAAGAAATTGAAGTATATATTGATGATATGATCGCCAAGTCAAAGACTGAAGAGGATCATGTTGAGCATTTGCTGAAGTTGTTTCAAAGATTGAGAAAGTATAAGCTTCGTCTGAATCCGAACAAGTGCACATTTGGTGTACGTTCTGGAAAGTTGCTAGGTTTCATTGTCAGCCAAAGAGGTATTGAAGTTGATCCTGATAAAGTAAAAGCTATTCAGGAAATGCCTGCTCCAAGAACCGAAAAGCAAGTCAGAGGATTCTTGGGCCGATTGAATTATATTTCGAGGTTTATCTCTCACATGACTGCCACATGTGCTCCGATTTTCAAGTTGCTTCGGAAAGATAAAGGTTGTGTTTGGACAGATGATTGCCAGAAGGCGTTTGAAAGTATTAAAGAATATCTGCTTGAACCTCCTATCTTGTCTCCTCCGGTGGAAGGTAGACCAATGATCATGTACTTGACTGTGTTGGAAGATTCCATGGGTTGTGTGCTTGGTCAGCAAGATGAAACTGGAAGAAAAGAACATGCAATTTACTACTTGAGTAAGAAATTCACTGATTGTGAGTCTCGGTATTCAATGCTTGAAAAAACTTGTTGTGCCTTAGCTTGGGCTGCAAAGCGTCTTCGCCAGTATATGCTGAATCATACGACTTGGTTGATCTCTAAAATGGATCCAATCAAGTATATCTTTGAAAAGCCTGCTTTAACTGGGAGGATTGCTCGTTGGCAAATGTTATTATCAGAATATGATATCGAGTATCGAACTCAAAAAGCTATAAAAAGTAGTATCTTGGCTGACTATTTGGCACATCAACCGATTGATGATTACCAACCTGTCAAATTTGATTTTCCAGATGAAGATGTGATGTTCCTGAAAGTGAAAGATAATGATGAACCTTTGATTGAGGAAGGGCCGGAGTCTGGATCTCGATGGGGTTTAGTTTTTGATGGTGCTGTGAATGCACGTGGAAGAGGAATTGGGGCAATGATCATTACTCCCGATGGTTCACATATTCCTTTCGCCGCAAGATTGACTTTTCCTTGTACCAATAATGAAGCTGAGTATGAAGCCTGCATTATGGGTCTTGAAGAAGCTGTTGATTTAAGGATTAAACATCTTGATGTATATGGAGATTCTGCCTTGGTGATTAATCAGATTCAGGGCACGTGGGTAACTCATCAACCTCACTTGATCCCCTATAGAGATTATGCCAGGAAGATATCAACGTTTTTCACCGAAGTTGAATTCCATTATATTCCTCGCGATGAGAACCAGATGGCTGATGCTTTGGCAACCATAGCTTCCATGATAAAAGTGCACCAGTGGAATGATGTTCCTATGATCAGTGTGAATCGACTTGAAAGACCAGCTCATGTGTTTGCAGTTGAAGAGGTTCATGATGATAAGCCTTGGTATCACGATATTAAATGTTTCCTCCAGAGTCAAGAATACCCGCTTGGGGCATCTGGTAAAGATAAGAGGACTTTGAGGAGATTGGCAGGCAATTTCTTTCTGAATGGAAATGTGCTTTATAAGAGAAATTTCGACATGGTCTTGCTCAGATGCGTGGATAGACACGAAGCAGACATGTTGATGAAAGAAATTCATGAAGGATCCTTTGGCACTCATGCCAATGGGCATGCAATGGCTAAAAAGATGTTGAGAGCAGGTTACTATTGGTTGACAATGGAATCTGATTGTTGCAAATATGTGAAAAAATGCCATAAGTGTCAGGTGTATGCTGATAAGATTCACGTACCACCAGCTTATCTCAATGTGATTTCTTCCCCATGGCCTTTCTCCATGTGGGGAATTGATATGATTGGCATGATTGAACCCAAGGCTTCGAATGGACATCGTTTTATTCTCGTGGCAATTGACTACTTCACCAAATGGGTGGAAGCGGCATCGTATACTAATGTGACCAAGCAAGTTGTGGTTCGGTTTATCAAGAATAATCTTATCTGCAGATATGGTGTTCCGAATAGAATCATTACTGATAATGGTTCGAACTTGAACAATAAGATGATGAAAGAGCTTTGTGAAGATTTCAAGATTCAACACCATAATTCCTCTCCTTATAGACCGAAGATGAATGGGGCTGTTGAAGCTGCGAATAAGAATATTAAGAAGATCATTCAGAAGATGGTTGTGACATACAAGGACTGGCATGAGATGCTCCCTTTTGCTTTGCATGGGTATCGTACATCCGTCCGCACTTCAACAAGGGCAACCCCTTTCTCACTTGTTTATGGTATGGAAGCAGTGCTCCCCGTCGAAGTTGAGATCCCATCAATGAGAGTTCTGATGGAAGCCAAGTTGACTGAGGCTGAATGGTGTCAGAGTAGATTTGACCAGTTGAATTTGATTGAAGAAAAGAGATTTAAAGCTTTGTGTCATGGTCGGTTGTACCAGCAAAGAATGAAGAAAGCTTTTGATAAGAAGGTCAAACCTCGCGTATTCAGAGAAGGCGACCTCGTGCTCAAAAAGATTCAGTCTTTCCTTAAAGATTCTCGGGGCAAGTGGACTCCGAACTATGATGGACCATATGTTGTTAAGAAAGCCTTCTCTGGCGGTTCATTAATTCTTGCAACTATGGATGGTGAGGAGATCACTCGTCCTGTGAATGCGGATGCAGTCAAGAAATACTTCGCCTAAAAAATAAAAGAACAGCTCGCTAAGTTGAAAACCCGAAAGGGCGGCTTAGGCAAAAATGAGCGTCTCGGTGGATTGAAAACCCGAAAGGGCGGTCCAGGCAAAAATTAGAGACAAAAACAGAAATAATTATCCTGGTAGATTGAAAACCCGAAAGGGCAATCTAGGCAAAAGTTAGGGATCATGGCAAGTAACTGCGTCGACAGACCGAATCGCTTGTAGCAACCGAGGATTTCAGATTCTTGTCCCTCAGAAGAATTATTCATCAAAGATTCTTATTCACTCATCCTTGACTGAAGTTTCGGACACAGTGGAGTTCAGAGTTGATAAGGAGAATAGTGATCATTATATCTCAATGTAGCCCTTTTCCATGTATTTACCATTTTTCAAACTTGTAATGATCCATGGAGTCATGCCATTTGCTGACTACCATTCTATCAATGAATTTGAGCTTTATCCAATTGTTTGCAATTCTTTATATTGTTTCTGTTTACAAAATTTCAATTTATTGTTGATGATGATTTTTGAAACAAATTTAATAAATTTAATTTTTGAAGATTTTAAAAACACTTTTCTTTTGATATATGAACAAAGAAAGGTTATCAACAGTGATTCCAAGAATGGTAAAGTCTGGATGTGTGTAACTTGTCTCTCCCAAAGCAGGGTTTGATTCGGTTGTGTCCATGCGAAGTTCCTGGATAGTCTTGATCAGATTGATGTTAATGATGTTTTGTTCCCCAACCATGATGTTGAACAGAGATTGTATGTGTTCCCCAGAAGAATTGTTGGAAGGGATGTTTTGAGAATCCCTAGCTGAGTGTGGACCTTTTCCTCAGCATGTTATCTTTGAAGTGAGAAGTTTTGGGAATCCCCAGCTGAGCTCATGTTTCTCAGCTTGTTTGTTTGCATCCTTGAATATAGAAGTATTGATATAGCAGTCAGTTTAGAGGTTTTCTTTTACCCTATGTTGGGTATTGATTTAAAATCCCTCGTAACTGTGTTTTGGCTATGATGTTAACTTCTGATATCCCCATATGGATCCCCAGTAGGTCTGCATGTGATGATTTCTAGCAGGTTCCTATGTGATTTTTTTTAGCAAGTCTGGCACTCTATCCCCAGGTGGAGCAGGAGTTGTATGACAGTTATTCTTTGTGAAGTTTGATTTTTATCAAGAATATTTTCATCCTCAGCAGATTATTACCTTTCCTCAGCAGGATGATATTCCTAGCAGACGTTGTCTCTTCATGATTCGAGCCTTGTAGTAGGATTGTATTCCTTTGATGGCTTATGATATTCCCCTGCAGATTTCAAGTTTGAATCTCCAGCATGTTTCCCTGCATTGTTGCCTTGGGATTAGCCGAGTATCCGGTTGTTGTGGTGTTTATGTCACCCGTTCTTATCTTTATGTCTGTTTTGTCAGCATATTCATAAGCATATTCATACGCATAAGCATAGCATTGTTTTGCTTGCATTCTTGCGTTTATCATTGTTCTCTGCTCTTTGGTGTGGATTTTCCCCACAGAGTGTGTGTGTCGTATTCCTCTCAAGTTTAGAGTGTCGACCATTAAGCAGAAAGAGTTAATCCTTTCCCCACTGAGTTTGTTTCTCGTGGAAGATATTGATTCAGTTTCCTTCCCAGTTTATTATCTGGATGGAATTGACCCCAGTTGAGATATTTCCTCCTCGGGATGAGTCTTGTTTGACCGTTTCTCTCCAATTTGTTCTTGGATTGAACTTTGGTCTCCCTGTTGTGGATATATTTGCTTTGGAATTTAGCTATCAGTAAATCGATAGTGGGTAATATTACCAATTTAATCAAGTCTCTTTTACTTGTGCTCCTACCCAGTAAATCAGGTAGTCGAGAATTTGTTCTACCCAGTAAATCCGGTAGTCAAGTTATTTTCTTACCCAGTAAAAAGGTAATAGAGTTTGTTATTCTTTGATTCAGCTTCTACCCAGTAAATCAGGTAGTCGAAATTTGTTCTACCCAGTAAATCCGGTAGTCAAGTTATTTTTCCTCTTACCCAGTAAAAAGGTAATTAAAATCTGTTTCCCTCCGATTGATCTCCTACCCAGTAAATTCGGTAGTCGATAATTGTTCTACCCAGTAAATCCGGTAGTCAAATTATTTTTCTTACCCAGTAAAAAGGTAATGTAATCAGATATGTTTCTCTTACCCAGTAAAAAGGTAATCTGATTGAGTTTCTACCCAGTAAATCCGGTAGCCGATATTTCTTCTTACCCAGTAAAAAGGTAACAGAAACTATTGCCATGTGATTGAGTTCTCTACCCAGTAAATCAGGTAGTTGAAAAATTTCTTACCCAGTAAAAGGTAATAGAAGTTTGTTTCTCTTTGATTAAGTTCCTACCCAGTAAATCAGGTAGTCGATCATACTCCTATCCAGTAAATCGATAGTCGAGTCTGTTATGTTTCCTACCCAGTAAATCAGGTAGTTGAGAGTTTCTTGCCCAGTAAAAAGGTAATTGAGGTTATTCCTCCGTATTTTGCTCCTATCCAGTAAATTGATAGTCGAGTCTGTTATATTTCCTACCCAGTAAATAGGTAGTTGATGATTTCTTTTCCAACACAGTATTTCTCCATTTTTGGATTCGAATATTTTGTTTGGTTGATATTCCTGGCAGGGTGTTTATTTTTCCCTGGTTGATATTGTTCCCTGATTATTTCATATCTTTTCCCAAGTGGAATCTGTTATCCAGTGATTTATTTTCCTGGTAACTCTTTGGTTGTCTTTTGTTTCCCCAGCGGGATTTTCTTCTGTGTCCCCAAGTTGTGCTGTTCTCTGGTGGTCATATTTTCCCCACAGAGATCTTGGGATTGTATATCATATTCATATCATATCATTTGTTCTCTTAGGAAAAAAATTGGGTTTTCTGTATTTAAGTCTCTCCCATCTTGTAGAGACGAAGATGTCAATCTTCATATCTCCGGATTGAAGAAACTTAAATAGGGGCAGCTGTAATACCCTAATTTTTGCCCTAAGATTGTTTCGCATATCATCTGCATTTTGCATATCAAACAAGATCGCACAGGTTTCGAGTTTCTCCTCAGATAGGGTCTATGCTTCGCAGGGGATCACCATTATTTTTACTGTTTTATATTTGTTTATATTTACTGACTTCTAACCAAAATACAAAAAATATGTTGCAGTGTTCTTCTTCTTCTCTGTGTTGCAGGTTTGCGAGGATGAGACAGTAATTCCATTCAGATGCGTTTATTCAGTCACGATTCGATTTCAAGTGGATGTTTGACCTAATCTGGTCAAACTATTAAAAGATTGTGTTGACTGTCAGTTGTGTGTGCCAGTAATTCATTTATCAGGCGATGCGTTTTCAAAGTACAAAGTTTGGTTTGTTCATCAGTTATTAGGCTGTGTTTTGTGCGAAGTTTTGGTTTGAATCTTCAGTGATTATCAGTTCATTGGTTCATCGGTTCATCAGTTCACCAGTGATTCATCTGAGGATTTATTTTCCTCAGTATGGATTCAGTTTATCAAGGAAATAATCAGACGATTTTTAGATGACAGTTGGCAAGTTGCGAATTATTCATTTGTTCAGTGGTCCTTTGGTTGGCTGTGTTCATTAGAGGCTTGTGCAAGAATAATCAAGATCTGGTTTTTGGGCTAAAAATCACCACTTCGTTCATATTCACCTTTTAATTTCCATTATTTTTCTAATTTTTTCTTTTCTTTCCCGATTAAACCATCAGTTCTTTATTCATATCGATTATTCATTTTTCACATCCATATTAGATCCACCTTTCAAATTTTAATATTCATTTCCCAATATCCATTATTTTTTTATTAAATTTTTTTTTTTTTTAACCATTTCTAATTTTTTCTTTTCCAATTTCATTATCCATTTTTTTTATTTTATTTTCCATAATCCATTTTTTTTTTTTTACATATTCAATATTATCATCATGCAAAATTACCATAAATAAATATCATTTCTTATAATTCATTATCCATGTTATTCACAAATTAAAAATGCCCATTAATCCATTAAAAAAATGCAGCTTCTGCATACATCATTATCACAAGCTCAACATTCTTGGCCCACACAAGCCTAAGTCAGCTACCAAAAGCCCCACACGTGACCTCACATTTCCCAATCAGCCTGCACTTCACTAGGCTTAAACATCAGCCTTTGTCCAGCTTTCACAAAATCCAAAGTCTCAGCTTGCCAAGCCTTCCCATCAGCATTTCCTACACCCGTAAAAACCGTACTTCCTGGCCCAGCCTCAATGCAAAACACCCCAGCCTATCCGCGCCAGCTAACAAAACAAAAGCCAAATTACGCCCAACTCCAATGCCCTCACGATATCCACACACACCAGCCACTAGCTTCAATATGCCGAAGCCACATCAAATACCCAACCGCACGCTGTAACAAACTTCAAAACACAGCAGGCCCATGAACTTTCGCTCAAGCCAAACATCCCGCAGCCAGCTTACTTCAGGCATCACGACCTGCACACGTGAATGATCACAACAATTAAAACGCAAATCAAATAAAATCAAAACGCAGCAACTCAGAGTGAAAACGAAAACGCACACGAGATTACCGTGATCTTTCAAAACGCAAGTGGATTTAACCCCAAACGACATTCGATTGATTCCTCTCTCCCTCTATAAATTGAAGCATCTTTCTCTCATTTTCTCCAAGCTTTCAAGAGCCAAGAAAATTCTGCCAAATTAACTCTACAGTTTCAAAACCCCAAATCCCTAATTCCTTTCACCACCTATAACCTTCAATCTCAACAACCTCCAAACCTTTCCAATCTTCAAATTAACCTTTCAAATCCCTAAACCTAAATCGAATTGGAAAGAAAGAGGAATCCGTGATTGAAGAAAGGAAGAAAGAAGACCGTAGAATAAGTGAAGTGTTTGGCCGTTTTGATTTTTTTTCGCGGATTGTGAGAAGGTGAGGAAGGTGCTGCATTTTTGTTGAGTATATGCCCTGTTCATTTGTTTCGTGAAGAAGAAGAGTTCTTGTGTTTACCTTTTTTTTTTCTTATTAATTTATTATGTCTTTGTGTAAAAAAAATAAGAAGGACTTCGCTGGTTTGGGCCCGTGAGGCCGTTTACTTTCTTTGCTGCTAATCCCACACCCGCGGATCATCATATGGATCCATCTTCATTTTTTTTTATTTTTTATTTTTAGTTTTATTTAAGTTTTTAAATTGTCATTAGATATAATTCATTTTGATAATGAAGTTTTTTTAGAAAATCTATTTTGGAAAAAGTGTTTTTTTAGAAAAAAGATTTTTATAAACATTTTATGAAAAGAATTTAGAAAAAGAGTTTAAGAAAAAGAATTTAGAAATATATTTTCTATTCTTTTATCGGATCTATCTTTGGATCTATTATTTCTTCATCTATTTTTAATTTTGGTCGATGACAATCTTCCAATTCGGGATTGTTGATTTCCGATTAAGTTTAATCTTCATTATTTCAAATCTATGGATGAATGATCATTTGGATCATTCTCCATACTTTGAGATTGTGATAGGTTGCTTTTCGAGAAAACTCAACGATAATCTCGATTAAGATTAGACCTTCCTCTTCTTTTAGTGTGGCATGTTTTCGGAGAACGATTCATTATATCGTTTCTCTAACATGTATTAACACAAATATTTTCCACTTTAATTAGTGGTGGCCGGCCTCATTTGTAGGGTAATTACTCCGTAAATTACTCGGCGATTGCTTAACATAGACCTAAAGTTGTCCCGATTCGGATTGAGATCTACTTGGATCCGTTTGCCTCGGTTTTATTTTCATTGTTGTGGTTGTGCTTGATTAAGTTCATCATACCACCTTATATTGTATATAATATAATAATGTGAATATAATTGTTTAAATTTAATCTCTTGCACCTTATCCTTTTATTTTAATCTCTTGCTCCTTTATCTCCTTATTATATTTTGCCATATTATATCATATATCATTGTTTATATTCATATTATGCTTGTATATATTCATATTGTGCTTGCTTTTTATTTTTTGTCCATTTGGATATTAAAACACTTAATAAAGGATTAAACTCTTAAAAAACTTGTTACTTCTAACTTTGGACTTATGGTTACTATCCCAAACTTCTTGGAAATTGGACTTAGATCTTCTAGGATTCCCTTTGCTCAAGTTGGAGTGGTTAAGAACTTTGGCCTCAAATGATGTCATTAACCTTTGAAGATGGAAGTCCGAATTTTGAAGATTTGTACATATTGGTCTTGGTAACTTCTTTCCTTAGCTTTTAATTCAAGCATTAGGATTAGTCTCTTCATCTCCTCCCCATTCTTTAATTTTCAAACTTCTTCCTTTTTCAAAACCTTCTTGTTTCTTAAACTTCAAACAATTTCATAAACAAACCTTGATTTCGATCAAGCGATTTTTTGAACCTTTTCCTTTTATTTTCTTAATCAAATATTAAGCCATGTAAATATATTAAAACCATTTTTGTATATACTTTAAAAAATATAAATCCATTCAATTGTTTTGTGCCTTGTGCACCTTTCTTCTTTTCCATATGTTTAGATATGATTCATCCCTTTTAGCGGAATTATTCGCTAAGGGATGACGACTTATCTTTACATCTTAAAATCAACTCAACCCACTTATTCTTTTCAAACTTTGTACCACGAACTACGAGGTTTTGATCTCGCATTGCACTTTGTGGGTACGTAGGCATAAGGCTTTAAAACCTTATCAAACACAAAATTATTAAAAAATATTCTTCTTCTCATCTCTTCCATCATTTTAAACAAACCAATTTCAGACCAAAAAGCAATAAGTATTTCAAAGGGCTCCCGTAGAGTACTACGGATGAGTCGGGTGCCTAAAACCTTCCCGGTTCATAACCAATCCCCTTACCCAATCTCTGTTTATTTCTTTTAGCTTTTGCTTATTAGAATCCTAGGTTTTTATTCGTTCTTTTACCTTTTTCCATTCGGAAATAAATAAAAGCGCGGTGGCGACTCTGTGTTAATCGAGTTAAGTTAATCAATAGCTTACACTCATGATTTTACCGTTACAGATATGGTTTTACTTGATTTATTTATATTCCATATCCTTATATTATTATGATGAATTATGATTTCTCACCCTGCCTGCTTGGAAATGTTGCCTCTTTTGTGGGTAACTTGCAGATATCCGAGACGAGTTCACGGTGCGTGAAGTCTTAGCTGGAAGTTGTATAGCTTAAGTCTAGAGTGTCTGGTGTCTTGCTCTGATAGATGTAACATCGGGGGGAATATAACGCTTATATGATTGGATTGTCGCTTTGTTATTATGAGTTTTATAAGTTGTTAAATGTTGAATTGAGAATGATGATAATTGTTGACTTTGACCAAAAGGTCTTTACGTTTTAATGAGATATGAGGAAAATATTTTTGAATATATGATTCCACCGCGATAGTTTTGATTTTTAGAGAAAAGAATGTTTTTAATATAATATTTTGGATTGATGTTTTATGAAGAAATGTGACACCTTCTATGAGTTACTATGATTATTTCAATTTATGTATATAATATGTATTTGAGGTAGAAGGGTGTTACATTAGTGGTATCAGAGAAGGTCAGTCCATCCGGCCAATGTTGTTAATGTCGTTTATTCCTCAGTGTGCGACATGTGTGTGAAAACACTGTCGGCACTTGCTTGTTGGTTTCTAGTCGCTATCTGCAGGTGTTGGTTTGGAATTAAGTGGGGGAAAGACTGTCTCCTGAACGTGTTGTTGAGATGTAGAAGCTGGTTCAAGTTGATGTTGGCTACAAGAGTGCAAGGTTATTGAAGCGTCGTGGTTCCAGACCAATGAGAGTATGGACTCGTGAATTTGTATCGGTCGAGTGTGAGAAGTGCGTAGAATATGGATGAGAAATTGAATGAGGTTAAGAGATTTTTTCGAATGGAATGATAAATTGATGGATCAAGCCGATAGATTATATGTCGTGAGTATAGTTAGATTAAAGTCGAGTAATTTGCGTAGTTGGAGAAAAAAGAAAGGACGTTGGTGAATTTTGGAAGTAAGGGAGAAAGATGGAACTTATGTTCATCAATCTCGAATTCTGAGTTTTGGAAAATTTGGAGCTGCTTTCGGTAAAAGAGGCATATCTTTTTACTCGAGATTCGGATTGAAGCGGTTTTGAACTTTTTGGAAAGCTTACAAAATTCCCTACAGTTTGCATAAAAGAATTGCGTTCAGGAGGTTGGTGAAGAGGTATACAAGGGCATTTTAGTATTTGGGTCTGATGCTGTTTTTTGGAAAATTCTGCTTACGGGAATTCTTGACCAGTCCCATTGCAAGGATGATAACTTTTTGCTCGTAAATCGGATTTAAGAGATTTTTTAAGTTCTGGAATCTACGCGAAATTCTATTCATTTTGGAATATGATTTTGTGTTTGGGAGGTCTGTATTGGAAGGGAAATATGTGGTTGAAGATGAGCGACTATTGCTGAAAATTTGGAAAGATAAAGACAAGTGTGAAATATTGTTATGAATAAAATGTTGGTATTTTTAAAAATGTAACTGTGTTAGAGAATGCATCGAGATACAATTTACGTTGAATAAGAATGAGTAAAGTGACGATGTATGTGATGGTGGATTTGAGAGAAAATACTAATGCTCGAGTAACGTTGTTAAAAATTTTAACCGGATGAAAGTTGTAATTGGAACGAACCGAATTGGATTGTACTCGATGTTGTAGTGAATCCGGTGTTGGAAAGATATTTAAGGTTGTGTTGTGCTATGAGCGTGTATAAGAGATTGTGGAATGAATTTTGGACGTATTGGTATAATTATCGAAGTTGGGACTAAGGAAACTAAGAAGGCATTGGTAAGCCTTAGAGAGTTGACAAAGCATTATGCTTACAGAATTTGGGGCACGAGTTGAAGTACGATATTATGTTGGGTAATGATGATTTATGCCCCCGTTATGCTTGTCGGATGTCTATCGACAAATTGAGGAACTGATCACCCTTAATTTATTATTGATAGTAGATGAAATCATAATTGATGGATAGATATGTCATGCCGACTGGAATAGTATGCATGTTGGATTGGTTGAAGTCAAGCCGAGCGCTTGAGTATTGTTTGTTTTGTCAATTTATATTCGTATATAAGAATGTTAGTCGGATTTAAGGATGATAGTATGAAGTTGTGTTTGGATTAAATAGTAATGTAGGAAAAATAAAGAGAGTGCTCGAATGGGCCCTACCCCGCTACCTACGTACCTCATCGTGAAAATGAGGATCAGAGTCAACGTAGTTTGCCTAACTAAGCGGGAACTCTGTTTGTGTTTTTTAAGCGTTTAACTGCTTATGCCTATGCTCAGGTGTTGCAGGCTCGTCTGGTATGAGTGCATTACCATCTTGCAAATAGACAAGTCATAGCAAGCTCACGTTGTGAGTGAATGAGGTTAGAAAAGAATTCCCGCATGAAAAGACGTGTGTTGTTTGTTTATGTCTTTTAAAAGAAGTGTTTTCTGAGTTTATTGTTTGTGAAACATTCTCATACTAAGACTTGTTCATTGTGGTATATTCCTTACACCTCGCCCCAAAATGGGACGTGTATAAGTAACCCACGGTAAAGTCTTCTGGCGTACGAGAAAGATCGACCTTTATCGGATGTTTTTGAGTTATTTTGAGGTGAGAAAGAATGACTCAAATCGAGAAAGGGAAAAACTAAGGGAGATAAGACATAACCCTAAGTTGTTTATTGCATGCAAAAGGAGATCCTAATGGTTTGTGTGGTTTTCTAATCCTAATGAAAAAAGGAAAAGAAGAAGAAACTAGAAAGCAACTTACTTCCTAAGGAAGTAAAGTTGTTTCTAAAATGGGGAAGCCTATACAAACAAAGCACCAAGTGCTATGGCAAACACACTTAGAAAGCATAAAGAATATAAAAGTAAGAAGTTGTGTGATCATGCTTACCTCAACCTCCCTACAAAAAAAAGGTTAGTAGGATAAGGCTAAAATGATTTAAGGAAAGAAGTAAACAAGTATCACACATATACTAATACATCTATGGCCTAGACGGGAATCAACCCTAAGTCTAAGGGAACTAAAAACTAAGCAAAGCCTAAATCCAGCAGCTACTACAACTTCTTATTGCACAAACAACTACTAAATGAAATGCACAACACAAACAACCTATTACAGCTACCAAACAACATGAAAATAGGTGTAAAAAGACCTAAACAAAATAATGCAACATATTTTTTACAGCTCATGTTTCAAAATGCAGCGATGGAAACAAGGCAGATTTTCATTATTTTTCAAATGCAAAAACATAAGTTTTAATGTAAACAATGGAATGCAAAGATCATGCAAGTTATGCAACATCATGAAATGGATAACTAACAATGGAATGCAACATGCCACCATACAATCAATGGATGCAAACTAGATGATTTATGTGGTTTTAACAATATGCAAATTTTCCATTATGCACATGATTTGACCAAAACATGAACGGACTTCAAATGCGATGCAAAACAGAAGTATAAACATTTATTAACATGTTATGAATGATGCTAAATCATGTAAACAATGATCACAATATGCTATGAACATATATGCAACTCTTATGTCGAAATCGGAATCTAACGAAATGCACGCCGAAAGTTAATGAAACTCCGCACACTTGAGGTGAGAAAGAATGACTCAAATCGAGAAAGGGAAAAACTAAGGGAGCTAAGACATAACCCTAAGTTGTTTATTGCATGCAAAAGGATATCCTAATGGTTTGTTTGTGTCATACCCCAACTTTGTCCTACCCACATAATTTTAATTTCATTTGTGTTTTTATTAATATGTTATTAACCATTATTCAAAACTCGAAAAATTATGTGTGTTTGTTGTTTCACTTGTCTTGCTGAATAGTCTCTCCAGTTATGAAAGTTGGCCAACAGTTATCAAGATTGATGTCATTTTTTATGAATTTGATGGAAGTTCTCTCATTCAAGAGTGCATACACAATCCAAGTCATGTTGGGTCATGTTTCAATATTTCTCTAGTTTTGGTTGGCAAGCGATGATTTACAAGACAAAAATTTGTTTGAAGTGTAATTGCAAGTTTGTTTTCAAGCCATGATTTAAGTTGTGTCCAAGTTTATTTTTGAGCTAAGCTACATTGAACCAAGCCATGTTGGATTTGTCGCAAGTGGTTTTATGCCATGTGGACAAGCAAGCTAAATTTTATTGCCAAGACATAATTTGAATTTGTGCCAAGCTTTGATTAGATGATTCCTAAATTCATTACAAGCTGGGAGTAAGTTGCTGCAAACCGTGTTTGTATAGTTGTGCTAAGTTCATGTCACAATAGGATTTCAACTTGTATCAAATGTTACAAAAGGCCAAGAATACAAATCGAGTCATGAAGTTACAAGACAAAGAACCCAAGGATCATGCCAATTGGTATATCTCAAGTGTTATGTTGAAACTAAGAATGTGAATTATTTTACAAGAGTAGTTTCTACAACTCAAGAGATCTTCAAATAAAGGGATTAAAAAAACAAGTTCTGAGTTTTCAAGCTCATTGAGTTTTAAATTCTAATAAGCAGCCATTACATGAGAAACGTTCCAAGACAATATAAAAAACTTGCAGGTTTAACTATTCATGTCATTCAAGTCTGCATCACAAGAAACAAAGTTACAAATGTTTTAGCTATGGCTAATGTTCATATTACAAGGCATATTTTCTCAAATCAAATAATCTTATCACAAGAATGCAAAGACCAAAGTACTACAATCTTCAAGCCTAGGCTGGATTGTACATCTATTGCTCTTGCAATACCAAGCCATGTTCCTACAAGATCATACAAAAATCAATATACCGGCCAAGCAAAGTTCATCATGTGATAAGAAAACAATAAGCAAGAATTAGGGTATAACACTTTTAATACTAAAAAAGCTCAAGAGCAGCAAACTTCACCTGAATTAGAGCAAAGAACAATAGTGCCATTATCACGCCCAAACTACAAGTCAACAAATGTGTAGTTGTGTCTAAAGGCCATGTTGAGAATAAGTGAAACAACTTAGCCATGACAGACCTGAAAAATGCCAAGTCTCAAATCCAAGGTCTTTCTCCAAATTTCCTCATAAACACCTCAAATAGAGACAAAGGAATTTGTTAAAAAAGCTATTCAGAATGCACCAATATTTCACACAAACTCACGATAATTGCAGATAGTTTACTTATTGATTCCTAAACCAAAGCAGAATAAATTTACAAGTGTTTATGAAGCAACCATGTTTTATCAAAAGTATAAAAGGTGTAATATGCTTCAAGAATAACAAGCCATGACAGAACATTAAGAAAAATGCAATAAAAGTTCAAGCAAGTCACCATAATTTTAGAGCAAGACCATATGCAAAATCTTTTACACTTAACATCAATATTGTTGCGAGTTTGAGCTGAAATGAAATTAACCTTGTTTAGGCCCTTGTCAAATTTTCCATAGCAAACCTGCAAGGCGAAATGATTGTGTCAAAAGAAAAAAACACAAGTTGTCTGCAGCAAATTTGTTAAGGAAATTATATCAACAAGGATCCCCTCTTCATGCTCTATTAAAAATCTTGCCAAACCCAGGTTCCCTGTTATAATACATAGCAGTGAAGATCCGTATTTTATTCAAATGATCACAAGCATTACAAGCTTCATCAGTCGAAGATCAATGACACACAAGAAAAAAACATCGATGAACACATTCAAGCAGTTAAAAGTTGCATTTTTAAAGAAGTAAATCCCAACTTTACATCAGTGAAAACAAATGATTCACAAGCTCATAGCAGTAAAAACCGAGGACTATCAAATTTTCACTGTGGTAAAATCAATTCATTCATAGGACCACAAGAATTCTAGAAGATCACTACAAACAAACAAAAATAGTGAGTCACCAAAATCTGACCCCACTCCAAATCCCTCCTAACAGAATTCGTCCTCATATGATTCACTCAGAAAATTCTATGATTCTCACACGCACCACTCACACGATTCACACAAATTCACATGTATCACTACCAAATATCTCCTATAAAAGGCCAATCATTGGCACAGAAATAGAGGGCCACCAACACCTAAAAAACCCTAGTCGCAAATACCTTCACAAAAACCCAGCAGCCACCATAGACCTACCTACATCCGAAAACCCTAAAAAGGAATCATCAAAAACATTCCAAAATCCCTTCTGAAAGCTCCATATTTCTACCTAGATTATTGAGTTTTCACACTGAACACTCAATAATTCTGAGCTAAAGCATCTCACTTGCAGCAACACAATCACAACAACAAAGAAAGCAACAACAAAAGAAGAGAAGGAAGAGCAAAGAAGAGGGAACCAATAGAGAAGGAGGAGAAGCAGACTCAGAAAGATTCACAAAGAAAAGTAGAAGAGCGAAAAAATACCTTTCACGTTGAAGTTTGAAATCGGATTTTTCTCCGATTCAGGTATGAATGCTCATCCTTAGTTATGATTCTTGACATTTGTGCATAGCTTGGCTTGAAATTGTTCCTCTATTTGCTCGATTTCGTCGATGTGTGTTAGAACTAGGGTTTATGGGTTGATTGTTTATCATGTTTGATTCACGATGTATGTTTGATGTTTGTTTGGGTGTAACGTGACAGTTGATGTTTTAACGAGCGTCTCTATGAAATGATATACAGTGATGTTGTGTTCTTCTTGTGAGAGATAAGTTTGAAACATTTGAGAGAGGGTGAGATATTTATGAATCTGAAAACTTTATAAAATGATTTAAAAATAAAACTTTGCCTTACTTTCTTCTGACCATTGTGCTGATGGGAAAGAGAATCGGTGACACTTGTCACCTCCATTGACAAGTGTCACCGGTAAAAAGTCTTCAACACAATCCTATCATGTACACCTTCTTGTAGTTCTCACCATAGACCCTCACGTTTGTGCCCTTTGATCAAAGTAACTAAAGTTGACTGAACTCATCAGACGTCTTAGATTGGTTCTTGTAGTCAAAACTTTGACTGTAGTCCACCATGGACTCTCTCTTTAGCGTGGGCTTCAATTTAGTTGGGCTTAACATTTCTGATCAACACCCCCTGTTTCTAACCTGCAGATCCAGCTCATTCCTTTTATTTTTATTTCATTTGATTTTATTTAAATTTTCTTTTATAAAAAGTTTATAACAAAATTTCATTAGTTATTTAATTAAATTATTTTACTTAATATAATTAATTAATTATTTGATTAATTAATTTGATTAATATAATTTAGTTTAATTAATTAATTCTTCTTTAAGCCTTTAAAAGAAAACAACAACAAAATATTTGCATCGCTTATTTCTTTTGAGTATGTTTATATTTCTATTTTTGATTATCCAAAACAAATCCAAAAACATTTTCATTGATTAATTAAATTAAATAGTTTTTTATTTAATTCGATTAATTAATTTGATGATTAATCTAATTAATCATCTCTATTTAATTTGATTAATTAATCTTTCACCTTTGCTCGATTATGTGTGCGATGAATGTTTGCGTATGCTCGATCCTCCTTGCTTGTGATATGATGATATGACTGCTTGTGTGATTACTTTTGCATTTTTGACGATAAATTGCTAAGTAAAAAACGAACGCACACTAAGACTAATCATTTCAAAGATAAACGAAATCTTTGGTCCAACGCCAAGTGAATATCCATACGCATTTCACTTCATATACACACGTAAGTCGACCATTCCTTGATCGCCATCTGCACTACTTTGCACTTTACACTTTTCTCAACTTTTTCCAACTTAACGAATCAACGCATCACGCTTGTTTTCCATAGCTAGTCTTTAGCTCACTTGATCCACATATCAAGTCTCCCAACCTTGCGAGCCGAGCGCATTGTGCCTCGTTAACAAACCCACAAATAAATTCCATTTGCATTCACCCCAAAACCTCAAAAAAACCGAAATGTTACTTTTAGATCTAAACCCTTGATCCAACATCAAGCAGTCTTAGGAAATAAAACACTTCAATAATACGAGGAAAATTATACGCCACGAGCCTTAAGCGGTAGAAAGGAGGATAATAAGCTCTCGTTACTCGCTCTGATTATTTCGACGCAAGACGCTCGTCTTGTTGGACGGAATAAGCTACCCATAGTCTTTAGTGCAATTCAACTCCTAAATCCTTTATCGAAATAAAGGTAATAAAACGAACAACCATCAACCGTATCAGGCCGAACTACGAAGCTCTGACTTTCCCATTGCACAAGGGAATACGTAGGCACGAGGATCTCAATCCTTGCCGAGCCCCTAGGATCAATAAACCAATCCGTTTAGCAAGTAATTCTTAAGCATAGACATCCCTTTGCGAATGACAACTTAGATGGTTCCCATCGAGTACGATGGATGTAGGGGGTGCTAATACCTTCCCCATACATAACCGACTTCCGAACCCCGACAATGGTTTGCGACGACCTTGTCTCATCCCTTTTTGGTGGTTTTATCTATATTTACCATTTCCCTCTTTGGGAATAAACAAAATTAGGTGGCGACTCTCATGTCAGCCCAGTCGCGACCACATTTGCGAGGATCGTATTTTTTTTGAGGTACGACAGCTGGCGACTCTGCTGGGGACTGGTTCACCCCTATGAAAGTCAGGCCTAGTCTAGGTTTCCACGCTTGTTTGGATGTTTGCTTATGTGTTACTTGTTTATCGCTTTCTTTATAGCTTTCCATTTTATATCCTTATTGTGGATCTTTGGTACTGGAATGATACTTTAATCAAAACAAACTTGAAGGAAAGGCTCTATACCCGAGTCTATGAGTGTAAACATAAGTTAGTGAGGTTGTGTAGTATGGGCTCCCGAGGGAACCTCTCTCGTGGGTTGTCGATACGAAAACCTCACTCGGAGTAGATTCTAATGAGAATACTGACAACCGTCAAGCTCTTGGCGTGCGTGATCAGTTGTTTTCATTAGGGTCATCGACTCTGAGGGCCTTTAGAACCATTTTGGTTAAAACATTAGTTGATGGTCGCGTAGTATGGGGCACCGGGGTTCACCCTCGCGTGGTTCGATACGAAGACTTCGCTCAGAATAGACTTCCTCAATGGAGTTGATTGACTGTCAACATATATAACAAATGACACGTGCATCAAACAATTGAGGAAAGTCCATAACTCTGAGACTTTGTTTTAAACCCCGTGTCGATGATTGCGTAGTATGGGGCACCAAGAGACTTCCCTCTCGCGTGGCTCGATACGAAGATCTCACCCAAAAGAGATTCATATGGTAGAGTCAATCAACCATCATGTTGATGGCGTGTGTGATGAACAACCATGTGAATTGTTAACTTTGGGATCCTTAAACTTTAAAGCCTACCCGATGAGATCCTTGTAAGGAGAACAATCAAAGTATCTTCCATCTATACCTCGGACTTATGAAATCCTGTAACTCTGGTCCTATGATCCTGGATCTTGCATTTCATTTGCATACCATTTCATACGCATCACATGTCATTTTTCCCAAAACAAAAGAACTCATTCATCCTTTGTCCATAATCCAAGTTGATTTCTCGACACTTGTATCAGACTTGAAGTAGCTTTAAGGACTATGGATCCGTTGGAGCGAAGCCATGCTAATTTAAGAGGAGATGTAGACTCAATGAAGAAACAGGTGGAGCAACTTGTGGAGGCCATGATAGCCTTGGCAAAAAGAGAGGACAACATTCAACGAACGACAGTAGAGGATTCCATTACACAAAAGTGTCACATTGTTAGGAATGAGAATTCTTCATCAGTTGACGCCATGGAATATCATAGTTTTTCAATCTCCTCACCTAATCCCAAAGGGTCAAACCTGGTATTAAATACTGAACAACCTCAAAATCCTGAGTTTGCTGAAAGATGTCGTGTGTTGGAAGAGAAACTTGAAGCCTTAAAAGGACATAATGCTTTTGGTTTGAATGCTTCTGACTTATGTTTAGTGCCTGATGTGGTAATCCCTCCAAAGTTCAAAATGCCAAAATTTGAGAAGTATGAAGGAGATAATTGTCCAAAGAATCATTTGGTGATGTTCTGTAGAAAGATGACCACTTATACTAAGAATGATAAACTGATGATTCACTGTTTCCAAGACAGTTTGAGTGAAGCATCATTGAACTGGTACACACAGCTAAAAAGTAGCCACATCCAATCATGGTTGGACTTGTCCAGTGCTTTTATGAAGCAGTATGACTACAATCTCGACATGGCTCCAGACTGCATGCAACTGCAAGGGTTATCTCAAGAAAACGATGAATCATTCAGAAAGTATGCTCAAAGATGGAGAGGGTTAGCTGCTCGTGTTCAACCACCAATCTTAGAGAAAGAACTGGTTGGCTTATTCATGGATAGTTTGCAAAGTACGTACACCGAAAGAATGATATGCAGTTCTTTTCCTGGCTTTTCACAATTAGTGTCCGTTGGAGAACGAATCGAGAGCCTACTCAAGCGTAGAAAAGTACAGGACACCTCAGATGTCCAGACTAGTGAGAGTGAATCAATTGTCAGTTCCCAAGAGGGAGAAGCAGAGGAGGAAATTAATGCAGTTTGGGAAGCTCTACAAGATCCACCTCCAGTGCCTTATCAACAACACCCATGCAGAAAACCTCCTCAGTATTGACAACAGGTTGCACATCAAGGGCCAATGCAACAACAACGTACTCCGCAACGGCGTCCTTACTACGCTAAAAGACCAAAAAGGCATTTTGATCAATTGTCGATGCTTCATAGTCACATACTTCCACGTTTGATTAATAGTGGATTGGTAGAGCCAAGGAAGATAGATCCAATGCCTCTTCCACATCGACCAAACTTTGATCCTAATGCTTATTGTGGCTTCCATGCCAACTCACCCGGACATTCAACTGATAATTGCCAACAATTCAAAAATAAAGTCCAGGATCTGATTGATTCCAAGGTAATCTCATTCACACCTCAGGGAATTCAAATCCACAATCAGGCAGGCTCATCGATCCATGTCATGGAAGAAGTTACTGAGAGTACATGCGAAGATGGTTCTCAAACTGATTTTGAAGAGCAATTTTGAAGAGCAATTTTGAAGAGGCTTCTCAACAGTAAATCAAAGCCCAGTTCCTCAACACTGGCAATATTTAGCTCATATCATTACTTTGCATATGTAGTTTCTTTTCTATTAAGTGCTACTTGCTTTTAAGAACTGTTGTCTTTAATGGTAATATTAATCTAATGAACATGCATGTTTTGAACGAATCCATTCGTATTCACTCACATTTTCCCACTTATTGCAAAAAAAAAATGCACTTTACCTCCTTTATCACATTGTTGCCAAATATTTGAGGGAGGATGATGAAAGCGAAATACCCATAATTGCTAATAATATGCTTTCTGAAAGAATCTTGCTGATGATATACATGCATTGTTTCAAATCCCCAAACACTGGAGAGATAAGGATTTATCCCTAGACAACCTCTTTGAGCTTAGAAGTAGGAGTTTTTGTCGGATATTCAAAACCTTTATATTTAACCAGGGACAGGGTAGTGTTCAGTTAACCTAACTATGCATCCAAACTACAAGGTGAAACATTCCAATCTGGAGATCTCTCCATGACCAATGACTTGGTAGTTGTAAACACCCCAAATTTACCCTCACCCATTCACACCATGGCTTGTGATCTCCTCATATGCATAAACTCAATCATACCACTTCATATTACATTTTTTATTCATTGCATTGGTTCAAAGTCATCTGCATATAGGGTTTGTGATTTGAGCAATCCAAGAGCTTCTTGAGCCACTCCAAAGGTCATCAATCACTTCAAAGAGGTCCATGTATGTTCAAGCATCACATTATATCCTCTCAAAGTCAAGAATGTCAAAGGATCACAAGAACTGAGAATGGCATGGAAGCAGAGCCAGGCTTAACTGCACAGATGACCTAAAATTAGGGTTTTGGTTTCAAAGGCCATAACTACAAATTTTTTGGTCATTATTGTTTCTATTGGTCTCTATATGGTATATGGAGTATGCATATCAATTTTCATGAAGAAATTCAATGGGGAAGTCATCTGATCAAGGGTTGACTTTCTAAGCAAGTCAGTGTGAAATCAGGGCTTCTGAGGCCCTCAATGACCCAACCAAAGGGTGTTCATCATCATTTTGATTGTATATGATCTTTATTTGATCATGGAAGATGTAATAAGTTCACAAAATTGAAGAATTTCAAGTCTTTTGCAAAGTTGACTTTTTGGGAAAGTTTGACTTTTAATGAAATTGCCATTTTGGGAAACTTTTTCAACCCTTGCTTTTTGATTCAAAAATGCTTCAAATGGAAAAACTTTGGTCATGAAAGTTGTAGAATGGATCATTACCTTTTCAAAAAGTACAAGAACATGACCTAATTCATTTTGGATCAAAAGTTATGGCTTGTCAAAGTTGGCAAAAATCACAAAATTTGAAGTTTTCTACCAAAGAGGCAAAGTTGCAAAATCACTTGTCAAGGCAAATTGAGCTATCAAATACACTTCTAATCTTCATACAAACATGTACCAAGACCTAAAATTCAGAATGGGCCAAGGGATCACTCATTTTTATGGCCTATGGAGCAAGAAATCTCATAAGAAACAAAAGTGAGGCAAGTTGCAAAAATTCACTCAAGTGTGAATCCACTTGCTGGCTGACTTCACAAACAATCCAAGGGTTCTCCACACATATTGCTGTGCAGGACACCCCATCTGTCCTTGGCTAGCAAGTATCCCATGCCTCTCTTACACAACTTTGACATTTTGGCAACTTGAGCCATACCAATCACTAAAGCACACATCAACTCATCTGACCTATCACAATAGTTTATGCAAACAAAAAGCAAGCCAAAGCATACAAAACACAAGCCTGAAACACTCTCCAACATAGCTCTCTCATTTTCACACCATTTTGCAAGAGCCTTCGAAACACTCAGTACAAGCTACAAACATACAAACCAACTTCACAAACATACTCAGCACACCTTCCTGGTCACAAAGCACCCCTCACCATTGCCTAAAACTCCCAGAATCACAAACACGATTTCCACCCCACCTTGAACAGAACTTCTGCCATCTCTCAAACCATCCATTCTAAACTTCAAACAAGCATTGAAAGCTTCTCAGGGGGTCCAGTGGAGTTGATTGCAAGCAAGAAACCAGCCAGAAAGTACCAGAAACCAAAGCTTCAGTTCAGGTAGCCATCTCAAACTTTTTTTTCCAGAAACTCCATTTTAAGTTCTTAAATGCTTCTATGCACTCCCCTGATCATGTGGATGTGATTATTTTTGAAAATGGTTGAGAAACCAGGATGTATGAATGCTCTGAAACTTTTTGCCCTAGAAATGTTTTGCTTCGATTTGGCTGATTGATGAATGAAAAATGGTTTTTGTTTTGGGGTTTTGGTTTAGTTTCGAATGAGGATGATTTCTGGGCTTTTAGTTTTCATTTTCATGAAGTTTTAAGGATTTTGGCAACTTTCAGGTGAGGGTCTTGCCGAAGAAGACGACCGAAAGTCTTCTCCGGCCACCTGAAAGTTATTAGGGCTAATCCCTGTAATTAATGGCAGTTTGAATCTGGTGCGTAGGATAGGTTGACTTGGTCAATTCCCGCGTGTGTTCAATGGCTTGGATCCATTCACTTAACCCTAATCCACGTCATTATCTATTTAATTAGGTTTTATAATTTAATCTGGCCAGTTTGAATTCCAGCCTTTGGATGTGGCGCCAGTCAACTCCCGCACGTATTATTTGAATTCTAGCCATTGATCTGGTTGACTTCTCATTTTATTTCATTTTATTTTATTTTTATTTCATTTGTTTTCTCCATTTAATTTAAAATAGTAAAACAATTATTAAAATTCTGAAAATTTTTGTACAAACTTTTATTAATTTTCAGAAAGCAAAAAAATTTTTATTTTTATTTTTTGCATTAAAAATTATTTTTAAATCATTTAAAAGTTTATTTTTAATTAATTAATGAGAATTAATTAATTAAAAATACTTTTAGGTATTTAAAAATCACCAAAAAATTCATGAAACCTTTAAAATCATTTAGAAACATTGTCCAACCCTCAAACCAAATTTCTTTTTTGATCTTAATGCATTTTGATAATTTTCCATGGAATTAATTCAATTTCAAAGCATTATTTTGATCCAATGTTCAAAAATTCATTTCTGCCTAGTCTTTAAGAGTTGGACTTTGATTCTTTTTGCATTGTGTCTTGCATATCATGTAGTTTGTAGGATTAAATTGGCATGATTTGATCTTGCATTTTCAATTTGTTTGGCATTTTTCTTGACAAGGTACCCTAAAACCCTAGAAATCTTAGGAAATTCATAACTTTCACTAGGTTAAGAGTTAGGACGCCTCCTTTGGGCAGTGAGTTTGTATAGGTTTAGGGTTCCCTTGGATGCATTTTCAATTTTTTATCTTGATGTTTGCTTCTGGTTTTGGTTTTTGTTTGATGCATTGATCATAAACCCTAATTTGGGCTTTCTTTTGCATTCATCTTGCATTTGCTTGCATTCCATGACTTGCCATAGCATTTTGTGCATCCATTTGATTCATTAGACATCTTAAGACATATTAGAAGCATGTTTGATCATTGCATCTTTCATTTTCCATGTTGTATGTCATTTGCATTCCATGACTTTTCATGCATGTTCATGTTTCCAAGCATGTTTCTCTTGCATTCATTTGTTCATGTGATCATCCTTATGCCTTGTTTCATGTTTGTACCATCTCATAGCATCATTATCATCTCATATATGCGTCTGGTTTTGATTTGCATCATGCCATTTCATTTCATTTTGCATTGCATTGCATTTCTTTCACTAACTTTTCAGGTGGTAAGCAACTTTGAGAAGTGGATTTGCCTTCACTTCTCACATTTCTTTTCATCTCTCTTATGCATCATTGCTGCATCTTATCTTGTGTTTAAGATTGAGCTTGCTTTTTCTTCTTCTTCTTACTTTCTTTCTTCAAGTGACTTGTCTTCTTAAATGAAGCAAGTTACTTTGCTTCTCTTTGCTCCTTTCATCTGCTTCCTGGTGGTTCCTCTGAAGATTTCTCTTGTTAACCTCACAAACCTTAGGAACAACCAAGCATGACAATGATTAGGGTTTTGATTAGTCACCCCTTTAGATTTTGCCTTTGTGTCTCGTTGAGTCTTCTCTTCTCACCTCATAATCAGGGACTAAACCCTAAAGGCTTTAAGGCTTTGTGATTAGGTTTATGCCTGCATCCTTCTATTAGGATGGAGTGTATAACTTTAATCCTAAGTGTTAAACCCTTAATGTGTTTAAATCCTTTAATCAATTCACTTAATAATCATCAAGACATCAAGCTTGTAACTTGGGCCTTGCATTAGGGTTCTAATTCTTCCTTAATTGGTTAAGAAGGACTAACCCTGATGTTAATGGACAAGTCCCCCTCAAGTTGTCTTACAAACCCTAAAAATCACTTCTTCATCACATCATTAAATAAAATCCACTTAATAAAGGCTTTGTTTTGTCATGAGTTTAATCCCTAATCATGGATTAAGTTGAGGAGCTTTCCTCAGCTTAAACATTCTCATCTATTATCCTTCTATTAGGATGGTGTAATGAGTCTGTTTAATCCCTGATTGTGGCTTAATCTCATTACTTAACAATAAACAAAAACAACAAAAACATCTAATTAATCACAAGTAGGTTAATAATTTTAACCCTATATCAAAGGTGATTAAGTGTGAGAAGCTGACTTCACACTTAAGGTATTCTCATTACCCCTAATCAGAGGGAAGATATGATGAGTTTACTAAATCCATTGGTTTAGGCTTAGGCTCATTAACTTATGACAAACTTTCAAAAGCAATAAAAGACTGAAAACACAAAAACAAACAATAATCGTCTCCTCCGGGATTCTTTTCTCACCTCATTCACTCATAAACGGGAACTTGCTTCTTCCGTCTAATGCAAGACAGTTTGCACCTGAGCCAGACAGTTCTTACACTTGAGCATAGACAAGTAAGAAGTTCATCAGTCAACTCATCTTCCAGTCTCTTTGGGTCGAACTACGGTGTTCTGACTTCCTCATTGCACGAGAGGATACGTAGGCATAACTTAACAGTTATCGAACAAAAGTCTCTGTATATCCCCCCTCCTTCCAGCATTATTCTTAGCCTCATTATCATGAGCATTTCATTCTTGTTCTTACACTGACATTGTATATATCACACATCACTTTCTTTTTACACTGACACCTGTACATCTTTTTCCAGCTCTTTTATACACAAATTGCACTGACATTACCCCTTTAAAACACAAATCTTTTAAGCGTGGATCCCGTCGAGTACGACGGACAATCTGGGTGCTAATACCTTCCCAGGTTGTAACCAACCCCCTTTCTCAGTCTCTCTGGTTCGCAACCGTCTTATCCATATCTTTCTAGGTCTATGCAGCATTGCCTTTCCTCCGGGATAAAAATGCCTAGCTGGCGACTCTTTCTTTTCCTGTGAGTTCACTCCTGTGTGTTCTCACACCCTCCTCTCGCCGACCGTTCGCGTATGTACCTCATTTGAGCCCAGTCTCATCTTTTGGGAGCGACAGCTTGGCGACTCTGCTGGGGAGCCTTATACTGCAACCAGGGCTTCTGGTTCTTTTTGTGGGTTCCTCCTAGCGCTTGTTTGATTTGTGTTTACTAGGGTGTCATGTGCTATTTGTGTTTGTATTTTTATTTTGTTTATTGCTTTATGTACAGTTGTTTTACTGCTTTCTTTATAGCTTTACATATATCATATTGTCATACTGTGCTGGCTGGATCTGGTTTTGTTGCTTTGGTGGGTGGGTGTTCTATTGAGAGTTGAGGTCCTATACCTGGGACCTGAGTGACACCTAGGCTAGAGTGGTTCATGTTCTTTCCCATTCCATTTCGGTCTGGTGCGGGAATATGAAACATGGTTCAGATATGGGTTTCTTCTTGAGAACTCTGTGCTACAGATTTCCTGTAGTGCTAGGGCTATCTGGGAAGCCTGCTAAGTCTGGATGACCATTAGTATTGACCTTCAGAAACTGAGGTGAATTAGAGGAGGATCTTTTATGGTTATTGTAAACACTGTACCTCCGGGTTAGAAGTGTTTACACTTCTCATAACTGATCCAAGTCTGAGGATCCTTGTTTTAGAACATCACCTGTGAGGGGGTTGGGCTGTTTACAGGTTTGCAGGTACCCTTGACCTCAGCATACCCTGTTACTTTGTTTTGATTAAGAGTACTCCATTTTGGAACAGTTCTTGTGATTGTAACCCTGGACATGTGACTCTTTATTTGAGTCCCCCACCTTGGTTACTGGACTTATGAACCTCCATCTGGATTTCTTGAACATACATGGACTTATATCAAAGCAGTAATCAGATCCAGCTTGATCACAAACCCTTGCATATCATTTGCATACATCATCATTGCATCATTTTAACATTTGCTTATTTGTTTTTTCAGGGTATCCACATCATTTATTTTGGCTTGGTTTTGACCCCTTCATCTGCATAGACCTATCTTCATCAGTATCTGCTTCAGCTATCCCCATCAGCTACCTGCTTCAGTCACTTGCATCACTAGCATCAGCCTGTCAGTGGCCCATCTTCAGTTCTATTCTCCATCATCAGCATCTGTCTCAGCTCTTCTTCAGCAACATGGCACCCAAGAAGAGTAATATCTCCTACCATTTCTTTGAGCCTGAGTTGGCTAACATCAGGAGGGTTCGGGCCCTGATTACCCCAGACCATATACCACTTTTCAGAGAACATTATGGAGGCATACTTGATGTGGTTATGGATTTGGACCCCTCCCAGAGGAGCTTGATTCATACTTGCCTGCAGTTCTATGATCCCCCTCTGAGGTGCTTCACCTTCCAGGATTTCCAGTTGGGGCCTCTATTAGAGGAATATTCATCATTGGTTGGTGTACCTGTCAGGGGTGGTGTCCCCTTCAACCCTGAGATGGCTTTTCCCAGTAATGAAGAAGTGGCAAAGGCATTGTATCTGGAACCTTGTCTGATTGGGCAGAACATGACTACCAAGGCTGGAATCTCTGGTCTACATTTGGATTTCTTGACTTCTCAGGCCATCCTGAAGGCCTCCTTAGGAGAATGGAAGGCAGTCTGTGCATTATTGGCCCTTAGCATATATGGGGTCATATTATTTGCAGATGAGCCTAAGTTTATTAGCAAGAATGCAATCCATCTTTTCATTCTGAGGAACCCAGTGCCCACCTTACTGGGAGATTTCTACTACTCTGTTCACCAAAGGAATGAAAAGCAGAGAAGAAGATTGGTGAGATGCTGTGCTCCCCTGTTCCATACCTGGTTGCTCAAACACTTGCCCAAGACTGATGCATTCTTGAATCCTCACCAGCAAAAGAATTGGGCTAGAAGACTCATTGCTTTGACCTCAGCTGACATCAGGTGGTGCACTCAGAGCACCAAGGGCAGGGACATAATTACTAGTTGCGGGCAATTCCCCAATGTACCCTTGGTAGGAGTGAAGGGTTGCATCAACTACAACCCTCTGCTATTCAAAAGACAATTGGGCTATGCATTGGTCCACACTCCTAGAGCACAAGACTTGGCTGAAACCCTTTATTGTGAGATTAAGCCTAATCTGGCTATTGTCAGGCAAGCGTCCTGGGCTTGGGACAATGCCCAGACCAAGGGAATGGCCATTCTTGGAAGATGCAACAATGTGGCCTCAGCTCAGTACTATGAGTGGTCTCATGCCAGGGCTCAAATTTCTGGGATGCCCTTCCCCATTGAGGATGCACCTGGGCCATCCACAGCACTACCTCCAGCTACTGTCAGCCTGGAGGAGTTTGAGAAATTGAAAGAGAGGAATGAGAATCTGACTCAGGCTCTACAGAAGACCCTCTGGGAGAGGAGTGATGGTCGGCTGGACATTGAAAGGTTGGAAAAGCTAAAGGTGGAGCATCTAGCTAGGATTGAGAAGTCAGAGGACTACATCAAGAAGTCAAGGGCTGGAGAGCAAATATTGAAGAATGCCTGCAAGGAGGCTCAGTTCCAGAAGGCCAGGACTGATTTGTATCTGAAAGAGAGTCAAGCTAGGTGGGTCAGGATCACCGAAGCTCGTACTCAGGAAGATAAAAGGACCCAGGACAAGATTGAGCAGTTGGAGGCTAGTGCAAAGGAGCAACAGGAAGCCCTGCTAGCAGCCCAAAGGGAGATCTCAGAGTTGAAGATTAGAGCTGGTGTGAAGAGGTCAAAGGACCAGAGTCGACACAAGAAGCTGACTGCAGCTGTTGCCACCAGGAATCTTCTTATCAGGAACCTCACAGAGCGTCCAGCTGATCCTGTGACTGAAGCACTTCTAAAGGAAGTTCAGGAGGATGAGTTTGGTCTTGGTGTCTGACTTTTGCTTGTTGTTGCTTTCATTTCATTGTACTTTCCTTTTCTTATGTTGTATTTTGACCCCTCAGGGGCATGTATTGTAAAAAACAAACTATGTATCATTCACTTTTTGTAATATATTCATTAGTTTGTTCTATCTGAGTTTCTTTCAAGCAACATCAAAAGCATCTTCCTCAAGGGTCTGAAAAGGTCAAAACCAAGTGCCAAGCCGAATACCTTGGAGACAAATAAGCATACTGCATTGCATACTAACCTTTGTTTGTTTTGTAGGTTTGTTTTGTTTTTGTTACTAACTCTGTTGTGAGTTCAGGAACTATTGCTCAACGTCGGGTGTTCCCACTCAACCGTCCACACAGATATCCTACCCGCAACAACCTTCCGGGCATACAGATGGACCAGGTACAACAGGACCTTACAGAGGTCAGGACTCAAATGGCCAATGAGAGACTGGAAATGAGGAATCAGATGACCCAGTTTATGGAGGTGATGAATGGATTGGCACAGAGCCAAGAAAGATTAAGAGCATTGGTAGAGAGGCAGACTCAGGAAGACCCCCATCTAGGGACTGGTGGAACAAGCAACAATGAGAGGGTTCAGCCTTATATCAACCCACCTGTATTTGGACCCCACCTTCATCCAGAGATCAACATCCCTGCTAATGTGCAAGGGAATGCTACTACAGGCAGAGTGCTGCAAGAAGACCCCCAGGAAGATCAGTTCATTGTGATGGGAGCTGGGGATGAAGCCTATGACAGAAGGCTAGATGAAATTGCTGAAAAATTAAGGTCCTTGGAGTCTCAAAACTCCTTGGGTTTTGATGTCATGGACATGGGCTTGGTGGACGGGGTCAGGATTCCCCACAAGTTTAAACCGTCGTGCTTTGAGAAGTACAACGGAACCTCCTATCCACGAACCCACTTGCAATCCTTTCTGGGGAGGCTGAAGGCATATACCATGGATGAAAAGCTATGGATGTTTTATTTCGAAGATAGCTTAACAGGAGCTTCAAGGGAATGGTACTCTCATTTGACTAGAGCAACCATCAGATGCTGGAAGGACCTGGCTGAGGCCTTCATTAGACAATACCAGTATAATTTGGATATGGCTCCCAACAGGACCCTCCTGATGGGAATGTCACAATCATCCAGAGAAAGCTTCCGGGAGTACGCCCAGAGGTGGAGACAGCTTGCTGCTGCTGTCCAGCCACCCATGTCGGAGAGGGAGATGGCCGACATGTTTATGAACACCCTCCAAGGGACATACATTGATAGGCTAGCTGCCTTTTCTTCTACCAGCTTTGCAGATGTAGTTATAGCTGGAGAAAGAATTGAGAGCCTATTAAAGATGGGCAAAATTTCTGACAACGGTGCAAGCTCGTCCAGCAACCCAAGAAAGCCTTTTGTGGGCCCAAGAAGAACTGGTGAGACTAATGCTATCCATACCAGTATGGGCAGACCCCAATATGTTCATAGGTCTGTGGCAGCTGTCACCATTCCCGCTCCAATTCATCCACAACCAGCATACCAACCACAACAACAACCCCACTACCAGCAACAAGCTCAATATCCACCTCAGAGAATTTATAACAACAACAACACCAGCAACAACAATCAGCAAAGGCCATATCAACAGAGACCATCTCAGGCCAATAGGGTGATCGATCCGATGCCTATGCCTTATGCCACATTATTGCCACAACTCCTGAAACTCAACCTGGTTGAGCTAAGGACATTGGCACCTCCAGATCCTGCCAGTCTACCCAGAAATTATGACGCCAGCGCCAGATGTGCTTTTCACTCAAATGCACCTGGCCACAATACAGAGAAGTGTAGAGCTTTGCACATGAAAGTACAGGATCTAGTGGATTCCAAAGCTCTAAAATTTGCACCCCCGCCAAATGTCAGTAAAAATCCTATGCCAAACCACGGAGGACCCAGAATCAATGCTATTGAGGAAGATAAGCCGTCTTACTTAATAACCTGTGTGGGGCAGATTCGGACACCCTTGGTAGAGATTAAAGCTCAACTCCTGGAATATCAAATGTTCCCTGGATGTGAGCTAGGATGTGCTTATTGCAACATTTCAGTGAATGGGTGTGATAACTTGAGAGATGGCATAGATGGTCTCATCCAGAGTGGCCTGCTTCAAATCCCAACATCAATACCTACAAATCCGGCAATCTCCTTAACAACAATTCCCGAGTCTTCTACAACTGCAACAACAATTGTTCCAAACAACTCTTCAATCTCATCAACAAATGCTTCATCTGTTACTTCAACGGACCAAATATCAACAAACATCCCTTCTACAACTTCAGCACCCCTTCATTCAGAACCTCCTACAACAGCCACACCCATCCAGTCAACAGTGTCTCCTACAACACCAACAGCAAACAATGAAAGTGTCTCAACGGTTACAATTTATTATGACCCTGCAAATGATTCTGCCTACAACTCACAAAATGCCGCTCCTGCCAGAGCACCAGTTACAATATACTATGATCCACATACTATCATGGTCCCTTCTGCAGCTGCTATCAGTCTATTCACTATCACAGTGCCTGGGCCAGTTCCTTATGAAAGCAGTAATGCCATCCCTTCGCATTACGGCTCCGATCTATACTGCAAAGGACAGAAAATCACTTTGGAATCATCAACTTCTTCACCACAAATAGACAATGTGGGGGGAGGCGGAGGCTTCACTCGGAGCGGACGTCTCTTTGCTCCGCAAATTCCAAGACCCATTGCTGAAGCAGAAGCTGCTGCCAAAGCAAAAGGGAAGAGCCCGGTGCAAGAAGAACAAGTTGCTAAAGAAGCTTTGAAAACCCCTTTTGATCAAGAGGTTGATGAATTCATGAGAATCATCAAGAAAAGTGATTACAAGATAGTGGACCAGCTTCACCAGACACCTTCCAAGATCTCCATTTTATCGTTGCTAATGTGCTCCGAGGCTCATCGGAACGCACTACTAAAAGTCTTGCACGCAGCTTATGTGCCAGAGGAGATTACCGTCAATCAGTTGGAAGCTGTGGTTGGAAATGTCAACGCTAGTCATGGACTAGGTTTTACCAACACTGATTTGACGACGGAAGGCCGCAACCACAATAAGGCTTTGCACATTACCATGGAGTGTAAGGGTGCAGTTCTTTCTCATGTGCTGGTAGACACAGGATCATCCCTAAATGTCTTACCTAAAAAAGCCCTTGTGAAGCTGGAGTATGAAGGATTGGAATTACGTCCCAGCAACTTGGTAGTGAGAGCCTTTGACGGTTCTAAGAGATCAGTTCTGGGAGAAATTGAGTTGCCTATAACGATTGGCCCACAAACTTTCAAAACGACCTTCTACGTGATGGACATTCAGCCGGCCTACAGCTGTTTGTTGGGTAGACCTTGGATTCATGCCGCTGGCGCAGTTACGTCTACCCTTCACCAGAAGTTAAAATTCGAGTGGGAGGGCCAAGTCGTTACTATTTGTGGGGAGGAAGATATCTTTGTTAGCCATCTGGCTACATACAAATACATTGAGATGGATGGGGAGATCCACGAAAATATGAGTCAAGGGTTTGAGGCCTTGAACATAAATGAAGCATCCGCTGTACCTGGAACCTCAATGACATCTTATCAGCAAGCCCGGAAGGTTGTTGAAGAAGGGACTGCCCAAGGCTGGGGCAAGTTGCTGCCTGTAGAGAAGAAGGAAGATAGATTTGGGTTGGGTTACAAACCAACTCAACAAGATCAAGCAGAGGCTGCTAAGAAGCCCAGTTTTGTCAGTGGGGGGATGCTCACCCCAGATGCCATGAACAACTTGGAAGACGAGGATGAAAGCGACCGCAACCTGGAGAGTTGGATACGTCCAAAGATCCCGGGGAGCAGTATCTCAAACTGGTCTTCCCAGGAAATTATAAGAGTTACTCCTGCAGAGTAATTATTATTTCCTGTATTTTTTTAAGCATGCATCAAGTCTTGCATCTTGCCCAAAGATGACAAGACTCATTTTGTAATCGGGCCATCTGTAATTTTATGCAACAAGATTAATCAATGAAATATCAGACATCTTTTGCAAATGAGTCTTTTTCTTTTCCGCTCACTGTTTTTTTCATTTTTCTTTTTGTACAAAAATAAAATGGCAATGTTTTCAAAATGACAACTTTATTTCACTTTTCTAAACAAGATTAAAATCAATCACTAAAATGAACAAACTGAACCCTTGCAGAGAGTGCCTTCCAGACCGCACCGACAACAGCACGGCTATGACTTCGTATGACTTTGACAATCCGATCAATCAAGCTGATGAAGGGGTTGAAGAAGATTACGAGCTTCCTGAAGAGCTAGCCAGATTGTTGAGACAAGAGGAGAAGGTTATCACTCCTCATCAGGAGGAGGTCGAAACAATTAATCTTGGTACAGATGAAGATGTGAAAGAAGTCAGAATCGGGGCCTGCTTACAAGACTCAGTAAAAAGACAACTGATTGACCTGCTTCAGGAATATGTGGATGTGTTTGCTTGGTCTTATCAAGATATGCCAGGGTTGGACACCGACATTGTTATGCACAAGCTGCCTTTAAGAGAAGACTGCCCACCAGTTAAACAGAAACTGCGCCGTACTCGCCCAGACATGGCAATGAAAATCAAAGAAGAGGTGCAAAAGCAGTGGGACGCCGGGTTCCTTGCTGTGACTAGCTATCCACCGTGGGTTGCTAATATAGTACCTGTGCCTAAGAAGGATGGCAAAGTAAGAATGTGTGTAGACTACCGAGATTTGAACAGAGCCATCCCGAAAGATGACTTCCCATTACCTCACATCGATGTATTGGTGGATAATATGGCTCAGTTCTCGGTATTCTCCTTCATGGACGGATTTTCAGGATACAATCAGATTAAGATGTCACCTGAAGACATGGAGAAGACAACCTTCATCACACCCTGGGGCACGTTCTGTTACAAGGTGATGCCATTCGGACTGAAGAATGCTGGCGCGATATATCAACGGGCTATGGTGACATTATTCCACGATATGATCCATAAAGAAATCGAATGTTATGTGGATGACATGATTGCCAAGTCCCTCACAGAAGAAGACCACCTGGTAAATCTGCTGAAGCTATTCAAGCGTCTGAGGCAGTACCAACTGAAGTTGAACCCCAACAAGTGCACATTCGGGGTGCGATCCGGTAAGCTACTGGGATTTATTGTAAGTGAGAAAGGGATTGAGGTTGACCCTGATAAAGTCAAAGCTATTCAAGAAATGCCTGCACCGAAGTCAGAAAAAGAAGTTCGAGGGTTCCTAGGTCGATTGAACTACATTTCACGGTTCATATCTCACCTTACGGCAACCTGTGAACCTTTGTTCAAACTGCTAAGGAAAGAACAAACGGTCAGGTGGAATGAAGACTGCCAGAAGGCTTTTGACAAGATTAAGGAATACTTACAAGAGCCTCCAATCCTTATGCCTCTAGTTGAAGGAAGACCTCTGATCATGTACTTGACAGTATTAGAAGAGTCAATGGGGTGTGTGTTGGGCCAGCATGACGAGTCTGGTCGAAAAGAGTATGCAATATACTACCTAAGCAAAAAGTTTACCGACTGTGAACAACGCTATTCACTGCTCGAGAAAACTTGCTGTGCTTTAGCGTGGGCTGCTCGCCGACTGAGACAGTATATGTTGACCCACACTACCTTATTGATCTCCAAAATGGATCCAGTTAAGTATATTTTTTAGAAGCCAGCACTTACCGGACGGGTTGCAAGATGGCAAATGATTCTCACAGAATATGACATCCAGTACACTTCTCAGAAAGCCATCAAGGGCAGTGTATTGTCTGAATATCTTGCTGAGCAACCTATTGATGATTACCAGCCTATGAGATTTGACTTCCCTGATGAAGACATCATGGTCATAAAAGCAAAAGATCATGAGGAGCCTGTTCACACTAAAGGGCCTGACCCGGAAGAAGAATGGACTATGATGTTTGATGGGGCTGTTAATATGAATGGTCGTGGTGTTGGTGCAGTACTCATTACACCTAAGGGAGTTCACATGCCTTTCTCGGCAAAACTTACTTTCAACTGCACTAACAACGAAGCTGAATACGAAGCTTGCATTATGGGTCTTGAGGAAGCCATTGACCTCAGGATCAAGACTTTAACTGTATTCGGAGATTCAGCTCTGGTAGTCAATCAAACCAACGGCAAATGGTACACACATCAGGACCATCTGATACCTTACAGGGATTATACAAGGAGGTTATTGACTTTCTTTACAACAGTCAAACTTGAGTACATCCCTCGGGACGAGAATCAGTTCGCAGATGCTCTGGCTACCATTTCATCCATGATCAAAGTTCAAGCTGCCAACTTTGTACCTCAGATTTCAGTCTCCAGGCTTGACAGACCAGCATATGTGTTCGCAGCAGATATTGTCAAAGATGATACGCCTTGGTTCCATGACATTAAGTGCTTCTTGGAGGATCAAACATACCCACATGGGGCATCTTCCAATGATAAGAAGACATTAAGAAGGCTTGCTGGTAGTTTCTTCTTGAATACTGATGGTTCCCTGTATAAGAGAAACTTTGATATGGTACTCCTCAGATGCGTTGATAGAATAGAAGCAGACTTGTTAATGCATGAAGTGCACGAAGGATCCTTTGGTACCCATGCAGGAGGACATGCAATGGCCAAAAAGTGGCTAAGATCAGGTTATTACTGGATCACAATGGATGCCGACTGTTGTGCTTATGCCAGAAAATGCCATAAATGCCAGATTTATGCGGATAAGGTGCATGTGCCTCCCAATCCTCTGAATGTGATGACTTCACCTTGGCCCTTTGCCATGTGGGGCATTGACATGATTGGCAAGATTGAACCAACTGCTTCAAATGGCCACAGATTCATCCTGGTCGCCATTGACTATTTCACCAAATGGGTCGAAGCAGCTTCATATGTGAACGTTACAAGGCAAGTGGTAGCTAGATTTCTGAAGAGAGATATCATCTGTCGATACGGAGTTCCCGAGCGAATCATTACTGATAATGGTTCCAACTTAAACAACAAGATGATGGCGGAGTTATGTCGGGACTTCAAGATCCAACACCACAATTCTTCTCCTTACAGGCCAAAGATGAATGGCGTTGTTGAGGCAGCTAACAAGAATATCAAGAAGATTGTGCAGAAGATGGTAGTCACATACAAAGACTGGCATGAAATGTTACCATTCGCCTTGCATGGGTACCGCACGTCAATCAGGACATCCACTGGGGCAACACCGTATCAGCTTGTGTATGGTATGGAAGCAGTCCTACCTGTTGAAGTTGAATTACCCTCCCTGCGGGTACTGATGGATGTTAAGCTGAACGAAGCAGAATGGGTCCGGTCCCGATACGAACAACTGAGTCTGATTGAAGAAAAAAGATTGGCTGCAATCTGTCGTGGGCAGTTGTATCGGAAAAGAATGAAGAGAGCCTTCGTTCAGAAAGTTAGGCACCGAGAGTACCAAGTAGGGGATCTTGTGCTGAAAAGAATCCTCCCTCCGCATACAGACCACAGGGGCAAGTGGACTCCGAATTATGAAGGACCATTTGTAGTAAAGAAAGTTTTCTCGGGTGGAGCGCTGATGCTCAGCACTATGGATGGTGAAGACTTCCCGTCCCCTGTGAATTCAGATGCAGTTAAAAAATACTTCGCATAAAATGACCCGCTGGACATAAAAATAGAATGTGAGTCCAGGCAAAAATAGGGCATCCCGGCGAGTCAAAAACAGAATAAAAGACTCGGGCAAAAATAAGGGAAAATAAACAAAAGATGTACACCTGCTGAGTTGAAAAGCCGCGTTGGACAACTCAGGCAAAAATGGGTATCCCGATGGATTGAAAACCCGAAAGGGCGATCCATGCAAAATAAGGGAATAAGCGAACAACTGCATTCTGAATTCGTCTGTATCGCCTACAACTTGGTAAACCTCGAAAGGATCAAGCTTCTATCAGAATCAGCCTTTTTCAGAAAGCAAGACGAGAAGAACGTCAAATGTCATACGAGTCATAGCAAGAAGGAAGCTCCTTGAAGCGTCGTCAACATTGCCAGCTTTTTGTTTCTCAATTTGTAACAATCTCCTCATTTTAGGGGATATGTTTCTTTGACTGTATCTTGCCAATTCAGGGCACATGAATTAATAAAAGCAGATTTTTAGTCATGTTTTCGTCTTGTACATTTTATTTGCAAAGAATGTCTGATGTCTTAAAAAATTTGATTGCATGAATACAGATGCTTATCTTCAAAAATAAAAACTACGCGCTTGCAGGAAATATACTTATTCCCGGGAGTGTCTAACTCCTATGACGGAATCCGGTAAGGGATACCTCGGGATTACTTGTGCGTTTCTCTTTCTTTGCAAGATTGCAGGCGCAACATGGGGCATGTAAGCTTCATCCCAGCAAGCTGGAAAATCAGTATTCACTCAGTCTTAGCACCCGAAGTGTTTTCTCCCCAACTGAGTTGCCACCTGTTGTTTCTCCCCGGCCGAGGTGCCAATCATTCTTCCTCCTCAACTAAGTACAAAATCCAGGGAACCATCTCCCCACAGAGTTTAGGCCTCTATCCGGAAGGGCAACGCATGAAGGAATCACAACAGAGCGACGAAAGCTTCTACAAACCCCAGCTGGTTCCCTTATTACCAGGATGGGTCTATTAGTGACCTATTCCCCCAAGCAGATGCATCTTGTCAGATCTACCAATGATCTCATCCCCAGTTGGGATGTCCACTTCAAGCAGATCGACCGAAGATCTTCACAGCAACGGGATCCGAATCCCGGATTGGTATCTTTGCATAATCATGGCATTCGCATCATATTCACCCCACAAAGCGTAGCATTCCGTCTAATACGGAGCATTACGGCAAAAATCAAACATATAGCATAATCCTAAGCCATGTTCTGGATCAAACACTTGTGAATATTGACAATCCATCAACAATATATAGAAAACTCCCCAGGTTCCCCAACAGAGAGCTAAAGCTGAAGCAGTTGCCTTACATTCACAAACATCAGTATATACTCCTTGGCACCCGTCCGTGTCATATCCCCAGCATAAAGCCGAAGCATCCCCTTTGCACTCACAGATACTTATGTATATAATTCCTTGACATTCGTCCATGTCATTTTTCCCAGCACAGTAACATAAAAACTTTGTATATCAGACACTTGTTTATACTATACTCTTCCCTTTTGACACTCGTCCGTGTCGCTCTCTCCCGCAAGATAAACACTCATCTATACACCACTCATACTCATACTTATACAGATACTCGTCCGTATCTTGTATACACCGTTTATATCCCCGCAGATTCAACACTAGTCCATGTTCTTTGTTAACCAGTTGGTACTCGTCCGTACCAACATCTCAGAACATGCGTCAAGCGTTTGTTTCTACATGATACTTGTCCGTATCATAGTCTTAGGGATGCTCGTCCGCATATTTAATCCATACACTGTGTCAAACACTTTTGTCTTCTTGAATATAGACACTCGTCTGTGCCTACCATTCCCCAGAAGAGTCCCCTCAGATTCAACACTCATCCGTGTTCTCTGTTAACCAGTTGATACTCGTCCATATCATCATCTCTGAACACGTGTCAGTATTTGTTTCTACTCGATACTCGTCCGTATCGTAGTCTTAAGGATGCTCGTCCGCATCTTTAATCTATACACAAACATCTAAACACTTATACTTTTTGCTTCCTGGATATAAACACTCGTCCGTGTTTACTATTCCCCAGTAGATCGCCAGCAAAGCAATTTCTTTTCTATCTGACATTCGTCCTATGTCATGATAAACCTTGAGAGCAGCCGTACCCTGCTAGGTGATCGTCCTTCACCTCTTGATGATCATCCTTCATCATGCTCATCTGATGGCCGTCCCCATCGTCGACCTTTTCTATCCGACGCTCGTCCTGTGTCGTGATATTTAGCAGCCGTCCCCTGCTAGGTGATCGTCCTTCACCTTTTGATGATCGTCCTTCATCATTTTATCCGATGGCCGTCCCCATCGTTGATCTTGTTATCTGGCGTTCGTCCTACATCATGATAAACCTTGAGAGCAGCCGTCCCCTGCTAGGTGATCGTCCTTCGCCTCTTGATGATCGTCCTTCATCATGCTCGTCCGATGGCCGTCCCCATCGTTGACCTTTTATTCGGTATTCGTCCTATGTCGCGATATTTTTGGCAGCCGTACCCTGCCAGGTGATCGTCCTTCACCTTTGATGACCGTCCCTCATCATTATTTCATTTTTTTTTCTTTAACCCGATGGCCGTCCCCGTCTTGGTCCCTTTTCCTTTCCTGGTGATCGTCCTTCATCAGTTTAGCCCGGTGGTCGTCCCCATCGTTTGTTTACATTACTTTATGAACTTGATGACCGTCCCCATCATTTTTCATTAATCCCCAGAGAATCTTACAGCTTTATATGGTGGCCGTCCCCATCATAATCCCTTTTATCCCCAGCATGTCGGCCGTCCCCGTCATTGCTTTATTTCCCGCACTTTTCCCAGCATGTCGGTCGTCCCCGTCATTGCTCTTTACCCAGCAGTCGTCCTCTGCTCGACGGTCGTCCTCCGTCGCCCACACTTTATAATATACTTTATTTTCCTTTACGATCTATATCCCTTTTCTTCTTCATTCTGTGAGTGCAAATTTTGGACTGTCTTTGGTATTCAACCACGAGTTATCTTGTTTGCCTGTTAAAGCCGTTGCTTACAACCTGCACAGCTAACTCATGTTTGAATAGGGGCAGCTGTAAACACCCTAAATTTACCCTCACCCATTCACACCATGGCTTGTGATCTCCTCATATGCATAAACTCAATCATACCACTTCATATTACATTTTTGATTCATTGCATTGGTTCAAAGTCATCTGCATCTAGGGTTTGTGATTTGAGCAATCCAAGAGCTTCTTGAGCCACTCCAAAGGTCATCAATCACTTCAAAGAGGTCCATGTATGTTCAAGCATCACATTATATCCTCTCAAAGTCAAGAATGTCAAAGGATCACAAGAACTGAGAATGGCATGGAAGCAGAGCCAGGCTTAACTACACAGATGACCTAAAATTAGGGTTTTGGTTTCAAAGGCCATAACTCCAATTTTTTTGGTCATTCTTGTTTCTATTGGTCTCTATATGGTATAGGGAGTATGCATATCAATTTTCATGAAGAAATTCAATGGGGAAGTCATCTGATCAAGGGTTGACTTTCTAAGCAAGTCAATGTGAAATCAGGGCATCTGAGGCCCTCAATGACCCAACCAAAGGGTTTTCATCATCATTTTGATTGTATATGATCTTTATTTGATCATGGAAGATGTAAGAAGTTCACAAAATTGAAGAATTTCAAGTCTTTTGCAAAGTTGACTTTTTGCGAAAGTTTGACTTTTAATGAAATTGCCATTTTGGGAAACTTTTTCAACCCTTGCTTTTTGATTCAAAAATGCTTCAAATGGAAAAACTTTGGTCATGAAAGTTGTAGAATGGATCATTCCCTTTTCAAAAAGTACAAGAACATGACCTAATTCATTTTGGATCAAAAGTTATGGCTTGTCAAAGTTGGCAAAAATCACAAAATTTGAAGTTTTCTACCAAAGAGGCAAAGTTGCAAAATCACTTGTCAAGGCAAATTAAGCTATCAAATACACTTCTAATCTTCATACAAACATGTACCAAGACCTAAAATTCAGAATGGGCCAAGGGATCACTCATTTTTATGGCCTATGGAGCAAGAAATCTCATAAGAAACAAAAGTGAGGCAAGTTGCAAAAACTCACTCAAGTGTGAATCCACTTGCTGGCTGACTTCACAAACAATCCAAGGGTTCTCCACACATCTTGCTGCGCAGGACACCCCATCTGTCCTTGGCTAGCAAGTAGCCCATGCCTCTCTTACACAACTTTGACATTTTGGCAACTTGAGCCATACCAATCACTAAAGCACACATCAACTCATCTGACCTATCACAATAGTTTATGCAAACAAAAAGCAAGCCAAAGCATACAAAACACAAGCCTGAAACACTCTCCAACACAGCTCTCTCATTTTCACACCATTTTGCAAGAGCCTTCGAAACACTCAGTACAAGCTACAAACATACAAACCAACTTCACAAACATACTCAGCACACCTTCCTGGTCACAAAGCACCCCTCACCATTGCCTAAAACTCCCAAAATCACAAACACGATTTCCACCCCACCTTGAACAGAACTTCTGCCATCTCTCAAACCATCCATTCTAAACTTCAAACAAGCATTGAAAGCTTCTCAGGGGGTCCAGTGGAGTTGATTGCAAGCAAGAAACCAGCCAGAAAGTACCAGAAACCAAAGCTTCAGTTCAGGTAGCCATCTCAAACTTTTTTTCCAGAAACTCCATTTTAAGTTCTTAAATGCTTCTATGCACTCCCCTGATCATGGGGATGTGATTATTTTTGAAAATGGTTGAGAAACCAGGATGTATGAATGCTCTGAAACTTTTTGCCCTAGAAATGTTTTGCTTCGATTTGGCTGATTGATGAATGAAAAATGGTTTTTGTTTTGGGGTTTTGGTTTAGTTTCGAATGGGGATGATTTCTGGGCTTTTAGTTTTCATTTTCATGAAGTTTTAAGGATTTTGGCAACTTTCAGGTGAGGGTCTTGCCGGAGAAGACGACCGGAAGTCTTCTCCGGCCACCTGAAAGTAATTAGGGCTAATCCCTGTAATTAATGGCAGTTTGAATCTGGTGCGTAGGATAGGTTGACTTGGTCAATTCCCGCGTGTGTTCAATGGCCTGGATCCATTCACTTAACCCTAATCCACGTCATTATCTATTTAATTAGGTTTTATAATTTAATCTGGCCAGTTTGAATTCCAGCCTTTGGATGTGGCGCCAGTCAACTCCCGCGCGTATCATTTGAATGCTAGCCATTGATCTGGTTGACTTCTCATTTTATTTTATTTTATTTTCTTTTTATTTCATTTGTTTTCTCCATTTAATTTAAAATAGTAAAACAATTATAAAAATTCTGAAAATTTTTGTACAAACCTTTATTAATTTTCAGAAACCAAAACATTTTTATTTTTATTTTTTGCATTAAAAATTATTTTTAAATCATTTAAAAGTTTATTTTTAATTAATTAATGAGAATTAATTAATTAAAAATACTTTTAGGTATTTAAAAATCACCAAAAAATTCATGAAACCTTTAAAATCATTTAGAAACATTGTCCAACCCTCAAACCAAATTTCTTTTTTGATCTTAATGCATTTTGATAATTTTCCATGGAATTAATTCAATTTCAAAGCATTATTTTGATCCAATGTTCAAAAATTCATTTCTGCCTAGTCTTTAAGAGTTGGACTTTGATTCTTTTTGCATTGTGTCTTGCATATCATGTAGTTTGTATGATTAAATTGGCATGATTTGATCTTGCATTTTCAATTTGTTTGGCATTTTTCTTGACAAGGTACCCTAAAACCCTAGAAATCTTAGGAAATTCATAACTTTCACTAGGTTAAGAGTTAGGACCCCTCCTTTGGGCAGTGAGTTTGTATAGGTTTAGGGTTCCCTTGGATGCATTTTCAATTTTTTATCTTGATGTTTGCTTCTGGTTTTGGTTTTTGTTTGATGCATTGATCATAAACCCTAATTTGGGCTTTCTTTTGCATTCATCTTGCATTTGCTTGCATTCCATGACTTGCCATAACATTTTGTGCATCCATTTGATTCATTAGACATCTTAAGACATATTAGAAGCATGTTTGATCATTGCATCTTTCATTTGCCATGTTGTATGTCATTTTCATTCCATGACTTTTCATGCATGTTCATGTTTCCAAGCATGTTTCTCTTGCATTCATTTGTTCATGTGATCATCCTTATGCCTTGTTTCATGTTTGTACCATCTCATAGCATAATTATCATCTCATATATGCTTCTGGTTTTGATTTGCATCATGCCATTTCATTTCATTTTGCATTGCATTGCATTTCTTTCACTAACTTTTCAGGTGGTAAGCAACTTTGAGAAGTGGATTTGCCTTCACTTCTCACATTTCTTTTCATCTCTCTTATGCATCATTGCTGCATCTTATCTTGTGTTTAAGATTGTGCTTGCTTTTTCTTCTTCTTCTTACTTTCTTTCTTCAAGTGACTTATCTTCTTAACTGAAGCAAGTTACTTTGCTTCTCTTTGCTCCTTTCATCTGCTTCCTGGTGGTTCCTCTGAAGATTTCTCTTGTTAACCTCACAAACCTTAGGAACAACCAAGCATGACAATGATTAGGGTTTTGATTAGTCACCCCTTTAGATTTTGCCTTTGTGTCTCGTTGAGTCTTCTCTTCTCACCTCATAATCAGGGACTAAACCCTAAAGGCTTTAAGGCTTTGTGATTAGGTTTATGCCTGCATCCTTCTATTAGGATGGAGTGTATAACTTTAATCCTAAGTGTTAAACCCTTAATGTGTTTAAATCCTTTAATCAATTCACTTAATAATCATCAAGACATCAAGCTTGTAACTTGGGCCTTGCATTAGGGTTCTAATTCTTCCTTAATTGGTTAAGAAGGACTAACCCTAATGTTAATGGACAAGTCTCCCTCAAGTTGTCTTACAAACCCTAAAAATCACTTCTTCATCACATCATTAAATAAAATCCACTTAATAAAGGCTTTGTTTTGTCATGAGTTTAATCCCTAATCAAGGATTAAGTTAAGGAGCTTTCCTCAGCTTAAACATTCTCATCTATTATCCTTCTATTAGGATGGTGTAATGAGTCTGTTTAATCCCTGATTGTGGCTTAATCTCATTACTTAACACTAAACAAAAACAACAAAAAAATCTAATTAATCACAAGTAGGTTAATGATTTTAACCCTATATCAAAGGTGATTAAGTGTGAGAAGCTGACTTCACACTTAAGGTATTCTCATTACCCCTAATCAGAGGGAAGATATGATGAGTTTACTAAATCCATTGGTTTAGGCTTAGGCTCATTAACTTATGACAAACTTTCAAAAGCAATAAAAGACTGAAAACACAAAAACAAACAATAATCGTCTCCTCCGGGATTCTTTTCTCACCTCATTCACTCATAAACGGGAACTTGCTTCTTCCGTCTAATGCAAGACAGTTTGCACCTGAGCCAGACAGGTCTTACACTTGAGCATAGACAAGTAAGAAGTTCATCAGTCAACTCATCTTCCAGTCTCTTTGGGTCGAACTAAGGTGTTCTGACTTCCTCATTGCACGAGAGGATACGTAGGCATAACTTAACAGTTATCGAACAAAAGTCTCTGTATATCCCCCCTCCTTCCAGCATTATTCTTAGCCTCATTATCATGAGCATTTCATTCTTGTTCTTACACTGACACTGTATATATCACACATCACTTTCTTTTTACACTGACACCTGTACATCTTTTTCCAGCTCTTTTATACACAAATTGCACTGACATTACCCCTTTAAAACACAAATCTTTTAAGCGTGGATCCCGTCGAGTACGACGGACAATCTGGGTGCTAATACCTTCCCAGGTTGTAACCAACCCCCTTTCTCAGTCTCTCTGGTTCGCAACCGTCTTATCCATATCTTTCTAGGTCTATGCAGCATTGCCTTTCCTCCGGGATAAAAATGCCTAGCTGGCGACTCTTTCTTTTCCTGTGAGTTCACTCCTGTGTGTTCTCACACCCTCCTCTCGCCGACCGTTCGCGTCTGTACCTCATTTGAGCCCAGTCTCATCTTTTGGGAGCGACAGTAGTCACAATCCTTCAACAACAAAAAAATATAAAAAGCCCGCTAAGTTGAACCTCCTAATAGGAGACTTAGGAAAAATTTAGCGCAATCCCGATGGACTAAAAACTTCAAAAAATAACAGTCCATGCAAAATTATAGATCAAAAGAAAAACAGTAGAAAGATGTTGTCAAAATCCTCAGCAAAAAACAAAATAAGTTGCAGTGACCATCTTATCCAAAACCAAAAGGGTCACTAACATCCCAGAAAAATGAATAAGGTGACTGCCATTGTAAGAAAGTCTTGAACAATCATCTTCAACCAATACGCTTTCAAGCTCTCATAGAAGACAAATATGTGTGTCATTTAACTGAACATAGGACTGGAGAACATCACGAAGATGGGTGGGTACAAAAATATTTGAGCCTATATCCTTTGTTTCATAACCGTGAACCAGACTATGATACAACCCTTAAAAGACCTAATTGAAGCAGAGTTTATTCTGAAAGCATATCTCAGCATGGTTGCGTAAACTGACTCCTAAAAGATTTGCTAATCTTCTCTTTGTTGTATTACAAATCACTAGCTAAATCAACACTACGTTTGGACATTTGATCCATTCATCACACACTATCACCTAATTCAAATAAGTGATTTTTCAAAACTCGTAAGAATATTGTATTAAAATTACCATTTCTGGACAAACAACTTTTAATTGCAAGTCAGTACTTAGCATCTAAAGAAATTCCAAACAAGGAAAAGTCAAAGAGGAGCTTGAGAATTTAGTGGTGTTGACTCGAATCAAAATCACTCCTAATCAGGGGCATGGCTTTCAATGATTGTATGGACATGAGAATTGGTTGGTCGAAAATCAAATCTCCAAGCATTAGAATTAGACTACCTCAATTAGTAGCCTATCTGGGGCAAATAATTCATGATCACCTAATTCGGGGCAAGTCCTTCCAAAGACTCAGATATGAGCAACTCCCCATGAGACCCAGATGCTGGGGCAATTTGTAACGTGTCAGGTCATGATACAATTATTCCCAAGGCTTCCATTCGAAGAAGATTCCTTCAAAATCCCTACAGACTGGGGCAAGGCAGTTATAAAAGGATGCCTTAGGGCTAAGCCAAAGCATAATCAACATGCATTGATTATGTCGCTATGCTCATTTGAAAGTCATCATGAAATCAGTAAAAGAAGTTGAAGTTCTCTCAATGACATACAACTTCAACAATAGATCAGACTTGGGGACACCACAAATGGTCGCATCCATCCTCCGATTAGGGCATCGTCGAATACCAAGTGTCGAGAAGTCAATACCCTCCACCACCCCAAAAATTCCAATTTTATTGGCAACCACCAAAAATCTTAAAATCCAATTTCATTGGCGCCCTCACAACTCCCAAAAGTCCACAATGGTGGCAACTACCAGAAAGCCAAAAGTCCAACTGTGTTTGGCACATCTCAAAAGTCCAACAGCATTTGGCACAACTTAAAAGTCTAAGTTCTCTTGGCATTTCACACAATCCAATCTTATTCAACTCTGTGTTGATATCTTTACCTTTTCAACCCCGTGTTGATACCTTTATCTTATTCAACTTTGTGTTGATATCTTTACCTTTTCAACCCCGTGTTGATACCTTTATCTTATTCAACTCGGTGTTGATATCTTTACCTTTTCAACCCTGTGTTGATGATACCTTTTCAACTCTGTGTTGATATCTTTACCTTTTCAACTTCGTGTTAATATCTTTATCTTTTCAACCCCGTGTTGATACCTATCCTTTCTCAACTCTGTATTGAAACCTTCACCTTTTCAACCCCGTGTTGATACCTTTCCTCTCTCAACCTCGTGTTGATTCCTTTAGCTTTTCAACCCCATGTTGATACCTTTGCTTTCTCAACCCTGAGTTGATACCTAGTGAGTCTTTTCACCCTCGCTTTCAAAACCACTAAAAAACCGAAAAAGTCCACCTGTGGAGTGGCATCTTTCCAAAGTCCAATTTCGTTGGCAACTACCAAAAACCTTATATCGAGCATATCCAATCATTTGCATCGTCACATGCATGACATGCATCATTCCTGCCCGAAAGCAGGAATGTCATCAAACACAATCATATTAATCATACAAAATCATTTACATCAAACTATTGACAATCACATCATATAAATCACTGTGCATCATGCAATGCATAGTATTCATGTACAACATAGCATAACAAGATCCAGGACATGCATCCCGGACAATCCTCTTTCAAAGTCGGTAGTATTCCTCTGAAAAGAGCTGATACTCCGCACGTGCTCGCGGAATGTATCCCTCCAGCAATTCATTCTTCAACCTTATGGTTGATAATGATGATCCCTAACATTTTCATGGTTATTGCTCCCCAAGCAGAGTTTATCTCAAAAAGCATCTTGTGAGATTTTCCTCTGCAGAACTGGGCTAGCATGCTTCCTCTCAGAGTTAATTCCTGTTGATCGGTTTTCCCCAACAGATCATTTGATCAAGATATTGCTTTGGAATTCTCTAAAGAGCCTTTTTTGTTAAGGAACTGCTTCACGAGACACAAAGAATCTTATGCTTGGTAAAGATATTGTTCTAGCATTACCGAAGAGCCTTGACTGTAAGGAACTGCTTCACATTACCTGGAAAATTTTATACCATTTGTTCGAGATACTTCTCTAAGTATCCTCAAAGAGCCTTTAATGTTAAGGAACTACTTTGTTGGATTAGAGAATCTCAATTGTTCGAGATACTGTTTTGGTATTTTCTGAAGAACCTTAATCGAAAAGGTACTGCTTCGCAAGACCCGAAGAATCTTATGTTTGGTAAAAATATTTTTCTAGTATCACATAAGAGCCTTGACTTAAAGGAACTGTTTCACATGATCTAGGAAATATTATACCATTGTTCAGGATACAACTTTAGTATCCCTTTGTAATACCTCAAAATTTGTCCTCTCATTTCCTCAACATTTTGCATACGTAAATTCATAAAATAACCAAAAACATTGCATCATATATAGCATAGCCGAGGCGTGGGTATGTGATCAATGATCGGAGCAACCAAAAGCTATGAAGAGGCTACCGAAGGGCCACAAAGCTTCTCAACATTGTGAAAAGGGTTCACAATATCCCACAAGTCTTCACTTGAAGCCACAAGTCATGGAAAGTTTTGGTTTGATTGAAGGAGGCAACCAGTGCAATATTTCCTGAGGGAAAAGGGCCGAATTAGGGTTTCATTTCTATGGGGCTTCCACGTGAAGTTTTGATTCAAGAAGGATTCCTTTGACTTATATATGATGTCAAGTGCCTGAAGTTCAAATCTCGTCCACAAATTCATTCTGGAAGTGGTTCAACTGGTCGGACGGCGGAAAATCGAGGAATCGGAGAAAAGGCAACCGAGCTGGGTAAAAAGGGTCGACTCTTGACTTTTAAGATCGAGATCATGAAATTAGGGTTACAATGATCCTATGGTTCAAACTTGATCAAGAAATGATGGAGGAATCATAGAAAAATCAAAAGAAAAATCATTTGAAAGGTAGTTAGTTTCACCATTTCCCTCCACCTTTCCTTCCACTTTCTTTCCACACTTCCTTTCATTCTTTCCATCTCATTTTTCCACTTCAATTCCACTCCATTTCCCTTGGAAACTTCCACCACCTTCCACCATCTTCTAGAGTGTTCCAAGGAATATTCCCTTTTCCAACCCTAACCCTAACTAACTACAAAACCTAATTTTGGATCCCAAGCCTAATTTTTGGGCCCCAAACCCAAACCTAGCTCCTAGCCTAGTCTCTATTTAAGCCATTTTCATCTAAACCAAAAGGGTTGAACACCATTTTCCAATTTTCACTCTTTGATAATCACTTTTTCTCTCTCACTTTCCCTCTCCCTCTCACCAAAGCTTTTCAAATAAGCTCTTCAAGTTTCACATTGAAACTTGAAGATCTTAAAGCTTAAGCCCTCAACCTTCTTTGATTGTGGATTATAGAAGAAGAAGCTACTGAATTTTGTGAGGATTATCGACTTATCGGAAGCACACGAAGATTCAAGCTCAAGAACGCATTTATTTTGATTTCTCGGTTTTCGGTTTTCTCTTTGATTCAAGCTCCGATTCTTGCAACAATCACCGAAGCACTCCTCTGCTTCGTAGGTTGGTGATCTTAACCACTTCTTCTTTAAGTTATTCTCTCCATCTCGCCACTTTTGGCATTCTTTAAGTGCTTTTCGCTTTGTTTAAAATCAATTCCGTTTCGATTATGTTTGCTTGTGATTTGTGATTTTGGTTGAATTTGGATTTGAGGTGTTAATAGATATAAGTTCTATCATGTGTAAATAAGCTCAAATTAAGTAGAAATTCATGTTAGCATGTTTCTAGGTATGTTAGGGATCATTAGAAGTGAGTTTGTGGCCAAGAGCACTTTTTTCTCAACTTTGTTTACCTTCTGGTTCAGTGTTAACCGGTTAACCATTTTGTTAACCGGTTAACGGGTGCGTATTGGCCACAAATCAGGGCAGATTTAGGTTCGTTAACCGGTTAACCAATTGGTTAACCGATTAACGCTGTTAATTTTTTTATTTTTTGCTTATTTGATGGCTTAGTCCTAAGTTCTAGTGCCTTTAGGTTTTATACATGTTTAGGTATTGATTTTAGGGAATTTTTGGGTCCATTTCCAGTAGCTCATTCCCCCGTTTCGAGTCGTTTCGACGCGTTTCCGTCCATGTTGCGTATTATGAGTTTTTGTGTTTCTTTGTGTATAGCTTGAGTTCTTGCATGTTGTTGCTATGTTTATGCATCATTTGACACATAATAATCATGTAGCATTCTGGTTTTACATGTTTGCATTGCATTAATTCATTTTTTGCATTCCATTATGTTGATGTATGTTGCATTTTGCATGTTGCATAATTGTGCATTCGGTTGCATTTCGTTGCATACTTGATCACATCATCCATATCAATTTAATTCTGAATTTTGTATTAAGTTTGACATCATTTTTGAGCTATCATGTCGTAGGTTCATAATTAATAATCACCATGTTCAAATGCCATGTTCATATGCATGTTTAGGTGCTACTTTGTGCATTTACTTGTTGCATAATCCATGTGATGCATGCTTGCATAATCATTCAATAATGTTCATGTTCTTGCATTGATATATGTTGATTTAAGTTCAAATACATGTTCATGATGAGATTAGTGATTTTTGCATTGAGTTTGTGCTTTAAAAGTGAAAATAATCAAATTCTGGATTTTGCATTTCATAGCTGTTTTTTGCATAAGTGTTGTAAAATGTGTACATGTTGTTTGTAACCTTTTACACCTACTTTTTCATGCTGCATGCTGGCTGTAAATAGCTGCTTGGTGTTATGCGTTATTTTCATAGCTGTTTGTGTAATAGGGGCTGTAATAGGTGCTGTAGTTTTGTCCTAGCTTTTTTTAGTTCCTTTAGGATTAAAATAGAGTCTAGTTTAGGTCCAAGGTGCCTTAGAATTTAATTAGGATTTAATTAAGGTGTGTTTGCTTCTTTCATTTTTAATAAAAATGCACATTAATCATTTGTTTTGTAGTGGGGAAGATTGAGGTAAGTTTACTTCACCCTATCCCTTTATTTTTTATGCATTTCTTTTATGCATTTTAATTCATCTTTTCCTTCTATATTTGTGTTTGGTAGGATTCCCCTTTGCTAGGATCAACTTATCTTCATTAGGAAGTAAGTTGCATCCTTCTTCTTTTTTTCTTTTCTTTTCCTTTTGATCCTTAGGATTAGAAAACCTCACAAACCATTAGGATCTCCCTTTTGTGAATTATAAATAACTTAGGGTGTGTCTTAGTTTCCCTTAGTTTGTCCTTTTCTAATTTGAGTCTTTCTCTTCTCGTCTTCAAACAAAATCCAAAAACACTTAACAAATAAATGAAAGGATTCCTTGTGTATAGCCTTATTCCATGATGCACTTGCACTTATTCCATCTTGGAGTGGTGTAAGCTTGTCTATCATGATGTACAAGTCTCATCAAGGAATTGTTTCATAAAACAAACAAATTCAAAATACTTCTCTTAAAAGACAAAAAACAAATAATAAGCGACTTTCCTGCGGGAACTTTTCTTTTCACACCTCATTCATTCTGAAGGCGAACTTGCGACGACTTGTCTCATTTGCAAGACGGTAAATGCACTCGTACCAGACGAGCCTGCAACACCTGAGCATAGACATACGCAGTTCAAGCCATAAAAAACACAAAGAAATAGTTCCCGCCTTAGTTAGGCGAACTACGTCGACTCTGATCCTCATTATCCCGATGAGGTACGTAGGCAGTGGGGTAGGGCCCGTTCGAGCGCATTCTTTATTTTCCCTACATTTCCCTCTTTCTTTTCATCTTCTTTTCCCGATTCCTTTCCCATTTCTCATTCTCATTCCTGTTAGCAGTTCATTTCAGCAACACTCATATTTTCTCACCCTTTAAAACAAAACAAGCAAGCATGGATCCCGTCGGGTACGACGAACGATTTGGGGTGCTAATACCTTCCCAGATCGTAACCGACTCCCGAACCCAGATCTTTGGTTCGCAGGACCTTGTCCTTTCCTTCTTCCTCAGGTTTGTGCAGCATTACCTTTCCCATTCATTCGGGATAAAAATGCCTGGCTGGCGACTCTACCCTTTCCGCGCCACTTTCGCGTTTGTACTAGGATGAAAATCCCGGGAGCGACAGCTGGCGACTCTGCTGGGGATCGAACTCAGAATCTCTGGTTTCCCTTGTAGAGTCAATCCTAGCGCCTGTTTGGTTTTGTTTCTTTAGGTGTTTATATGTTTGTTGTTGTGTGCTTTAGTTTAGCTTTACTGTTTTCATTTACAGTTTTACTTTACAACTTTACTTTACCACATTTATTTACCGCTTTCAGTATTTATTTTCCATGCATCATATTATACTGGACTGTCTGACTGTGTTGGTTTTCATTTTTCCTGTGGGATGGGGTTACTGTGAGATGAGCTCGTAACCGGGGCTCGAGTGCACCCTAGGACTTAGAGTGGTTCCACTTTGGCTTCATGGCATCTTGCTATGTTGGTAGTAGTGAGTTCCACACCTTGACTTGCGACCTTCTCGAGAATGTATTGATACCGGAATCTTTCTGGGTTAATACGCTACCTTGTTAGTTATGTGCAGTCAGGGGACCGATCATTGAGAACCTTTGTGGAAACATACCTCTCCAGTGATGACAGTGGCAGACCACATTTGTTGGCAAACCCACTCGCATCTGAGGGCCCACTGGGAACTCGCATAGGATGGCCTAGTTCTCTCATTGGAATCCAGTCAAGGCAAACTGTTCGTATGACGATAGTATTGTACCCTTCGGGATGAATGTACTATTGTTTCTCGATTCAGTGCTGGAAGCCGAGGACTTATGAGGGATGCTTGTTTTCCCGGACTCTACTGAGACCTCCCTGAGTAGTACATAATGCCAAACCGATTCCCTGATTTGGTCATTAGCCATTTCTCGGAAATAGTGAACGTATTATTGCTATTCGGCCTTGAGAGTCCGTGATGTTTGACCCGAGTAGCACACCTATGAGATTGGGAGGGGTTTACAGGTTTGTAGGAACCCTAAACTTCAAAATACCTTCATATGCCAGTATACTCCAGTGATATGATCTTGTTTTGTTAATTATGGATTCTGAAATCATGAACTCCTGATCAGAGATACTTGTGATGATATTGTGGCCTTGCACAGACACTTGATTACCTGATTCACTACACAAACACGTCACTGATCACATGCCTTTCCTTGCATAACATCATAACATCATGACATCATTAATCATTTTGTGTTCTTTTTATTCTCAGGGTTCATTACCTCCTAGGTCCTGGTCATATTTGCTGCTTCAACATGGAGATTCCGAGAAAGAGAAATGTTCATTATACTTTCCCACAACCGGAGACAGAGAGTATTCAGGGTTTGATTAGCTTGATGGGTGACAAAGTCCTTGATGATTTCAGGAAAGAGTTTGGCAAGATACTGGATTATGTGAGCAAGCCCACAGTTGACCAGAGGGATAGCTTGCATTCTTTGTTGCAGTTCTATGATCCACAGCTGAGGGTTTTTGTTTTCCCTGATTACATCCTGGCACCTACATTAGAGGAGGTTTCTAGTATGCTGAATATTCCTATTAAGGAGGGTATACCTTATTATGTTTCAGAGAGGACCCCTTCTCATGAGGATATCACTGTTTCCTATCATTTGAGTATGCTCAGACTCAAGATGGGATTAGAGGCTGGCCAAAGTAAGGGGATCCTTTTGGATTTTCTTATCACAGAGGCACATGTCATGGAATTGGGAAAGAAGTGGGCAGACTTCAAGGCATTGTTAGCCATGATAGTATATGGAACCAGTTTATTTCCAGGGGAGAAAGGGCTAATTAGCATGGAGGCCATCACCATCTTTGTTAAAAGAAATCTTGTACCTACATTGCTAGCTGACTTATACTATGGAGTTCACCACAGAAATGAAAAGAGGAAGGGACATGTAAACTGTTGTGCTCCCATATTTGCTGATTGGTTTGTAAGGCAACTCCCTAAATCAGGACCCTTTCAGGATTTGAAACAATCTTGGAAGTGGTCCAAAAGATTAATGGGCTTAACCTCAGCTGACATCTCTTGGGGATGCAATAGAGATATGGTGGGCAAAGAAATGTTGGTCAGTTGTGGTAATTTTCCAAATGTGCCTCTGATGGAAAGGAAAGGTGGGATCAGCTACAATCCTATCTTGTCCAGGAAACAATTTGGTTATCCTTTAAGAGATGTACCTTTGACTGACGATACAAATGAGTCTTTATACTTTCCAGCAGAAGGAAATTCCAAGATGAGCAGACTAGCATCCCAAGCTTGGGAAGTTAGAGTGATGAAAGGGAAGAAAGTCTTTGGGAGGGTTGATCCCAACACTTATGATCCTTCTGCCAGCTGGTTGGAGGATCGTGTAAAGACTCTGTTGCTCCCGTTCTCTAAGGAAACACCTCTCTACCCTAAAGAGGTAGCACCCACGACTTCTGTGCCTTTGCAAGATTATCAAAAGTTGGAAGCTTTGGTTCAACAGCTCAGGTTAGAGAATCAAGAAGTTTACAATTCATGTCAGAAGCTGAAGATGCAGAATCAAAAGTTGGAGGAAAGAGCTCACAAAGCTGAAGAGATGGTTAGGCTCAAGCAGCAAGATTTTCAAGATAGAGAGCTTTACTTCAAGAAAAAGGGATTAGCTGAGACTCACAAGGCGGCCCAGCGCCAGAGAGAGAGGAAGGACCTGAATGAAGCCAATGAAGTTGTTACCTTATGGCAAGAAAAGTGGGAAGACAATTTGAGGAAGCAAAAAGAGCTGGACGTCAAGCATAAGTTGGAAATCAAGAGTCTTCAAGATTCTTTGGATGGACAGAGAAAGCTCCTTCAAAAGGCTTATCATCAAGAGAAGGGTCGTCTCCAACGTCTAGAAGAAAGTCAACAAGCAATAAAGGAAGCTCAAAAAGAAATAGAAGACTTGAAGTTGAAAGATGATGTGAAGAAGTCAAAGGCTGAGCCGGGTCTGAGCAAAGAGAGTGAGATGGCTTTTCTGCAGCAGATTGAAGAGTTACATGCTTCCTTTGACACGAGGGACCTCCTCATCCAGAGACTCATCCAGGAGCCTGATCATCCGGATATGGTTTAGTTGTTCCAGAATGTCAAGTGTCTTAGCTGGAGGCTGTGAGACTTAGAGTTCCCTAGGGTTTAGTTTCATGCTATTGTACTTGAATTACCCACATGCTTGTTGTGGGATTCCTTTTATTGGATATACTTTGGTGTACTTTGATTGGCACCCTTCGGGGACTTTGTTGTTTCAAACTTCAGTTTATGAAATTGATTTGTTTTGAATCTTTTGTTTGTTATCTGTTGCACCGACACGGGGTAATGAGCGCCAATTCTTCACGGCCGTCACTGTATTTGAACATCGCTTGGGTCTTCTTCCCAATTATTATTCTCTTAATACCAGAATGGGAAAGTAATTAAAGCCTTGGGAATAAAAGGAACACATTGCATTGCATACGCATCATTTGCATTTCTTTTTGTTTTGCAGGTTTTCTACATGATGCTTAACTTATCTATGTTTCAGGCAAAGATTGCGAGACCCGCCAAGACCCGGCACCTTCGGCAGAATATTCCGCATCGCTACGCAACTCGCAGCAACCAGAGGACAGTCATGGATGCTATGCAAACTGAGGTTAATGAGGTTCGCACCAGAATGGCAGAGTTCATGACCATGATGCAAGGGATGGCTTAGGGACAGCAAGAGTTAAGGAATGCAATTCAAGTGCTCAACCCTCCTCATACTAATACTCCTGCGGCCACTTCTGACGGGAAAGGGGCTCCTCCCAACACCAGCAATGGCCCAGGTGGACCTCATATTCCAGAACCAGCCACGACAACTTTTGTTCCAGTACAAGACAAGCAGGATGATCAGTTCCCTTCTAGGATAGTCTCTCCGGAGGATCCTTGGAATGGCATATGAAGCTAGAGAGAAGTTCTGTAAGAAGCTGGAAGGAATTGGGAGAGGCATTCCTCAAGCAGTATCAGTATAACATCGACATGGCGCCCAGTCGCACCCAACTTCAGAGTCTGACTCAGAAGAATTCAGAGAGCTTCAAGGATTACGCACAAAGGTGGCGTGAAGTGGTTGCTAGAGTGCAACCGCCTTTTTTGGAGAGAGAAATGGTAGACCTGTTCTTGGATACCCTTCCTGGTCATTTCATGGAAAGGCTAGCTGGATGTTCTTCAAGCGGATTCTCAGATATCATCTTGACTGGCGAGAGGATAGAAAGTTGGATGAAGCAAGGGAAGATTCAGAATGGAGGCACTTCAAGTTCTGGTATCAAGAAGCCCTTCGCGAAGAAGAGAGAAGGAGAGACCGGGGCAGTGTATGCGCAGAGGGGAGTAACTAACAGAGGATTTTATCAGCAAGTGGCCCCTGTCACTATCTCAACTCCACCTGTTCAACAATAAGTCCAACTACCACAGCAACAACGCCAACAAGGGTATCAACAAAGAGCTCCTCGTCCATATTATCCCCAGAAGCCCAGAGAAAGACATTTCGAAGCTCCGCCGATGTCCTATTCACAGCTTTTGAAGAATCTTCTACAACTTCAGATGGTTCAACTCCGAACTCTACAACCCCCAAAGCCCGGTCAAATCCCCGAGGGTTATGATACAAATGCCAGATGCGAATTTCATTCCGGAGCTCCCGGACATACCATAGAGAACTGCAAAGCATTAAAGCATGTTGTTCAAGACCTACTGGATTCTAAAGCAATCAACTTTGCTCCTACTCCTAATGTAATTCAGAACCCCATGCCCCCTCACGGAAGTACGGTTGGGGCAGTTGATGAAGGGGAAAGTCTAAACCTGGTGCGCAATGTCAACGATCTGTAGACTCCGTTGGATGTGGTTAAGGTTTGCTTATCGAAGAAAGGTATCTTCCCTGGGTGTGAAGAAGATTGTCCAAAATGTGCTGAAGCTACAAATGGGTGTGAGCAGTTGAAAGCAGGAATTCAGAGCATGATTAATGAAGGAGTTCTGCAGTTTGACAAGGTTATGAAGGGAAGCGAAGTCTCTACAGTAACCATTTTCTACGATCCATCTCAAGTCCCTCCGCAGGCCAGAGTGGCACCGATAACCATCACTATTGCAGGACCCATACTGTATCAGAATGATAAAGCCATTCCCTGGAATTATGGTGGCGAAGTATACTGTAACGGCCAGAAGCAAGAGTTGGCCACGTCTAGTACGTCCCCAGCTCAAGTAGAAAACGTTGGAGTAGGGGGCTTTACTAGAAGTGGAAGGTTATTTACGCCGGAAACACTAAGAAATAATGTGATACCACCCAGAGACACCGCAGAAGCCCAAGCTAGAGCAAGAGGGAAGCAGCCATCAGTTGTCAATGATCCTGCACTAGCAACTGATCCAGACCTCACCTTTGATAAAGAAGCTGAAGAATTCCTGAGGATCATCAAAAAGAGTGACTACAAGATTGTGGATCATCTGCAGCAGACGCCGTAGAAGATTTCCATCTTGTCCTTGCTCATGTGTTCTAATTCTCACAGGAAGGCTCTCTTGAATATTCTGAACAAGGCATACGTGCCTCAGGATATTTCAGTAAATCAATTGGAAGCGGTGGTATCCAACGTCAATGCCAGTCATGGATTGGGTTTCACAGACTTGGATCTAACTTCGGACGGGCGTGCTCATAATCGGACATTGCATATCTCTCTAGAATGTAAAGGAGCAGTACTCTCTCACGTGTTGGTAGATACTGGATCGTCGTTGAATGTCTTGCCTAAGAAAGCACTGATGAAGTTGGATTATGATGGGGTGGTTCTAAAACCCAGTGACCTAGTAGTTCGAGCATTTGATGGGTCGAGGAGATCAGTGTTCGGAGAGGTGGAGTTATCCATTAAAGTAGGTCCACAGATCTTCAATACCACGTTTTACGTAATGGATATCCAGCCTGCATACATTTGTTTGCTTGGAAGACCTTGGATACATTCAGCAGGAGCAGTATCGTCCACACTCCATCAAAAGCTAAAGTTCATCTGGGAGGGTCAAATTGTAACTATCTGTGGGGAAGAAGACATTTTTTTGAGTCATCTAGCTTCATTCAAATATGTGGAGATGGATGGCGAAATAGTTGAGACCCCATGTCAGGCTTTTGAGCCCTTGAAGTCTGAACAGGCATCTGTAATGGCAGCTCCTCCTAAAGAACTGAAGAAAAGGGTTTCCATAGCCTCTTATAAGCAAGCTCTTGAAGTGGTAGAATCCAGGATGCGGGAAGGTTAGGGCAGTCCAGTAGAGGAGCCAGAAAAGAAAGATATGTTCGGAATCGGTTACCGTCATGGGCAGTCATCGTCCGAACCGAATGCTAGAGGTCGTCAAGGCCCAATTACTTTCACGAGTGCGGGAGTAGTAGACTATGGAAACATCAGTGTTGTACAGGATGATGCAGTCGATAGTGATTGTGACTTAGATGGGTGGATCAGGCCTACCGTCCCAGGAACTCAGCTTAGCAATTGGACATCAGAAAGGCTTATTTCAGTCACCTCTTTCGAAGAGTAATAATTTTTTGTTTCTGTTTTTCCTGTATTAAAGCACTATGTCTTGCCCGGGGCATAACAACTCTTTGTAAGGGTTCATTTGTTCATTAACACAATCATAAATAAAGCTGACGTTTCACATTCATTCATGTTGTTCTTTGTCTTTCATTTTTTTCTTTTGTTTTTCAAAAAGAATGAAAAGTTTTAAAATGGCAATGTTTCTCATTTTCTCAAGTTGCTAAAGCCTTGCATGAATCACCATTCATGCAGGTGCTCGTCACCGGATCTCATCAATGACGACCCTGTAATGGCTGAGTATGACTTCGACAATCTAATTTATCAAGCCGATGAGGAAGGTGAAGAGGATTGCGAACTACCTGAAGAATTGTCCAGACTGCTTAAGCAGGAGGAGAAGATGATTCAGCCGCACGAAGAAGCTGTCAAAGTAATAAACCTGGGTACTGAAGAAGACAAGAAAGAAGTCAAGATCGGGGCCGCATTAGAAGGATCTGCCAAGACTCGTTTGATTGCTTTGATTCGGGAGTATGTTGACGTCTTCGCATGGTCCTACCAAGATATGTCGGGCTTAGACACTAACATCGTGGTACACAAGCTGCCTCTCAGAGAATATTGTCCTCCGGTAAAGCAGAAGTTGTGGCGCACACGTCTAGATATGGCAATTAAAATAAAAGAAGAAGTACAAAAATAGTTTGATGTTGGCTTCTTGGCCGTGACCAGTTATCCTCCGTGGGTTGCCAACATTGTGCCGGTTCCCAAGAAAGACGGTAAAGTCAGGATGTGTGTGGACTACAGGGATTTGAATAGGGCCAGCCCCAAAGATGACTTCCCTCTACCTCACATAGATGTACTTGTCGATAATACTGCTCAGTTTTCCGTGTTTTCCTTCATGGACGGATTCTCCGGCTATAATCAGATTAAGATGGCTCCCGATGACATGGAAAAGACAACTTTCATCACTCCTTGGGGCACCTTCTGTTACAAGGTCATGCTATTCGGTTTGAAGAATGTTGGAGCCACTTATCAGCGGGCGATGGTGACGCTATTTCACGACATGATCCATCATGAAATTGAGGTTTATGTTGATGATATGATAGCAAAATCCCAAAAAGAGGAAGAGCACTTGGTTAATCTAGCGAAGTTGTTCGACAGACTCCGGAAGTTCAAATTGAAGTTGAATCCAAATAAGTGTACCTTCGGGGTCCGTTCTGGCAAGTTACTCGGCTTCATTGTTAGTGAGCGAGGAATTGAGGTTGATCCGGCCAAAGTGAAAGCCATCCAAGAGATGCCTGAGCCGAAGATTGAAAAGCAAGTGTGTGGCTTCTTAGGGAGACTAAATTACATTGCACGGTTCATTTCTCACCTAACGGCCACGTGTGAGCCCATCTTTAAACTTCTGAGGAAGAATCAGGCCATTAAATGGAACGAAGACTGTCAGCAAGCTTTTGACCGAATCAAAGAATACCTTCTAGAGCCCCCAATTCTTATGCCTCCAGTGCCAGGGAGACCTTTGATTATGTATCTTATTGTGCTTGAAGGATCAATGGGATGTGTGCTGGGTCAGCAGGACGATTCTGGTCGAAAAGAGCACGCCATTTATTACCTTAGCAAAAAGTTTACCGATTGTGAGACGCGATACTCACTACTTGTAGCGGTAAAATCGTGAGTGTAAGCTATTGATTAACTTAACTCGATTAACACAGAGTCGCCACCGCGCTTTTCTTTATTTCCGAATGGAAAAAGGTAAAAGAACGAATAAAAACCTAGGATTCTAAAAGCAAAGGCTAAAAGAAATAAACAGAGATTGGGTAAGGGGATTGGTTATGAACCGGGAAGGTTTTAGGCACCCGACTCATCCGTGGTACTCCACGGGAGCCCTTTGAAATACTTATTGCTTTTGGTCTGAAATTGGTTTGTTTAAAATGATGGAAGAGATGAGGAGAAGAATATTTTTTAATAATTTTGTGTTTGATAAGGTTTTAAAGCCTTATGCCAACGTACCCACAAAGTGCAATGCGAGATCAAAACCTCGTAGTTCGTGAAAGTTGTTATATTTTCTATGGTTTAGAAGAAAAATAACAAAATGAAAAGTTGTAATAAAAAATAAAAATGAAATTAATTGTGGGGATTAGAATTGGAAAAAGGTATTTAGGCTAAAAAAAATGATAATTGAAAATTGTTATAAAATGGAATGATTAAAAAAAGAAAAATGGATAATGGAGAAAATAAAATGATTTAAAGGATATTGGATATGAAATTTGGTCTAAGATGGTTTAATCAAGAAATGGATAATGGATAGAATTTGGTTCTCAAGCCCACAACCAGATCTGGATTATTTTTGCACAAGCTACTGATACACAGCCAACACGGAACCAATGAACTTCTTGCCAACACCACAGTCACTGATGATTTGAAACCGAACTGAGGAAAATAAATCCTCCGATGAATCACTGATGAACTAATGAACCGATGAACTGATAACCATTGAAGATTCGAACCGTAACACACTGCCTGATAACTGATGAACAAACCAAACTTTGCACAGAGAATAACTGTCACACAACCCAACTTTGTACTTTGAAAACTCATTGCCTGATGAATGAATTACTGGCACACACAACTGACAGTCAACACGATCTTTTGATAGTTTGACCAATATTAGGTCAAACATCCATCTGAAAACGCATTGTGATTGAACAAACGCATCTGAATCCAATTCCTGTCTCATCTTCGCAAACCTGCAACACAGAGAAGAAGAAGAACACTGCAACATATTTTTTTTGTATTTTGGTTAATAATCAGTAAATATAAACAAATATAAAATAGTAAAAATAATGGTGATCCCCTGTGAAGCATAGACCCTATCTGAGGAGAAACTCGGAACCAGTGTGATCTTGTTTGATATGCAAAATGCAGATGATATGCGAAACAGTCTTAGGGCAAAAATTAGGGTGTTACACTACTCGAGAAAACTTGCTGCGCTTTGGCATGGGCTGCTCGCCGACTAAGACAGTACATGCTGACTCACACTACTCTCTTAATTTCCAAGATGGATTCGGTGAAATAAATCTTTGAAAAGCCAGCTCTGACGGGAAGAGTAGCTCGGTGGCAGATGATATTAATGGTGTTACAGCTGCCCCTATTTAAGTTTCTTCAATCAGGAGATATGAAGATTGACATCTTCGTCTCTATAAGATGGGAGAGACTTAAATACAGAAAACCCAATTTTTGTCCTAAGAGAACAAATGATATGATATGAATATGATATGCAAACCCAAGATCTCTGTGGGGAAAATAATGACCACCAGAGAAAAAGCACAACTTGGGGACACAGAAGAAAATCCCGCCGGGGAAACAACAGACAAACAAAGAGTTACCAGGAAAATAAATCACTGGATAACAGACTCCACTTGGGGAAACGATATGATATAAACAGGGAACGATATCAACCAGGGAAAAATAAACACCCTGCCAGGAATATCAATCAATCACAATACTTGAATCCAAGAGATAGAGAAATAACTGTGTTAGATAAGAATCATCAACTACCTATTTACTGGGTAGGAAATATAACAGACTCGACTATCAATTTACTAGATAGGAGCGAAATATGGAAGAATAACCTCAATTACCTTTTTACTGGGCAACAAACTCTCAACTACCTGATTTACTGGGTAGGAAATATAACAGACTCGACTATCAATTTACTGGATAGGAGCAGAATACGAAGGGATAACCTCAATTACCTTTTTACTGGGCAAGAAACTCTCAACTACCTGATTTACTGGGTAGGAAATATAACAGACTCGACTATCAATTTACTGGATAGGAGTATGGTCAACTACCTGATTTACTGGGTAGAGAACTCAATCACATGGAAATAGTTTCTGTTACCTTTTTACTGGGTAAGAAGAAAGAAATATCGGCTACCGGATTTACTGGGTAGAAACTCAATCAAATTACCTTTTTACTGGGTAAGAGGGAAATATCTGATTACATTACCTTTTTACTGGGTAAGAACAATAACTTGACTACCGGATTTACTGGGTAGAACAATTTTCGACTACCTGATTTACTGGGTAGAACATAATAAAAGACTCGACTATCAATTTACTGGATAGGAGTATGATCGACTACCTGATTTACTGGGTAGGAACTCAATCAAATTACCTTTTTACTGGGTAAGAAATATTCTCAACTACCTGATTTACTGGGTAGAGGATAAAATCTCGACTACCGGATTTACTGGGTAGGAGCACAAGTAAAAGAACTTGATCAAATTGGTAATATCACCCACTATCGATTACTGATAGCTTAATCCCAAAGTAATAATACTCAAGCTGGAGAAACTTTTGCCCACTATCAAACAATGATAGCTTAATTCCAAGGCAAATATGTCCACAAAAGGGGACCAAAGTTCAATCCAAGAATCAAATTGGAAAGAAACGGTCAAACAAAACTCATCCCGAGGAGGAAATATCTCAACTGGGGACAATCCATCCAGATAATGAACTGGGGAGGAAACTGAATTAACATCATCCACGAGAAACAAACTCAGTGGGGAATTAGAAAGGATTAACACTTTCTGCTTAATGGTCGACACTCTAAACTAGAGAGGGATACGACACACACACTTTGTGGGGAAAATCCACACCAAAAAGCAGATAACAATGATAACCGCAAGAATGCAAGCAAACCATGCTATGCTTATGCGTATGAATATGCTTATGAATATGCTGACAAAACAGACATAAAGATAAGAAACAGGTGACGTGAACACCACAACAAACGGATACTCGGCCAATCCCAAGGCAACAGTGCAGGGAAACATGCTGGAGATTCAACTTGAAATCTGCAGGGGAATATCATAAGCCATCAAAGGAATAAAATCCTGCTACAAGGCTCAAATCATGATAATACAGCATCTGCTAGAAATATCATCCTGCTGAGGAAAGGTAATAATCTGCAATAATCTGCTGAGGATGGAAATATTCTTGATAAAAATCAAACTTCACGAGGAATAACTGTCATACAACTCCTGCTCCATCTGGGGATAGAGTGCCAGACTTGCTAAAAATCACATAGGAACCTGTTGGAAATCAACACATGCAGACCTACTGGAGATCCATATGGGGATATCAAGAAGTTAACATCATAGCCAAAACACAGTTACGAGGGATTTTAAATCAGTACCCAACATAGGGTAAAAGAAAACCTCTAAACTGACTGCTATATCAATAATTCTATATTCAAGGATGCAAACAATCAACCAATACTTCTCAATTCAAAGATAACATGCTGAGGAAAAGATCAACACTCAGCTAGGGATTCTAAACATCCCTTCCAACAACTCTTCTGGGGAATACATACAATCTCCATTCAACATCATGGTTGGGGAACAAAATATCATTAACATCAATTTGATCAAGACTATCCAGGAACTTCGCATGGACACAACCGAATCAAACCATGCTTTGGGAGATACAAGTTACACACATCCAGACTTTACCATTCCTGGAATCACTGCTGACATCCTTTATTTGTTCAGATATCAAAAGAAAAATGTTTTTTTAAAATCTTCAAAAATTAAATTTATTAAATTTGTTTCAAAAATCATCATCAACAATAAATTGAAATTTTGTAAACAGAAACAATATAAAGAATTGCAAACAATTGGATAAAGCTCAAATTCATTGATAGAATGGTAGTCAGCAAATGGCATGACTCCATGGATCATTACAAGTTTGAAAAATGGTAAATACATGGAAAAGGGCTACATTGATATACAATGATCGCTATTCTCCCTATCAACTTTGAACTCCACTATGTCCGAAACTTCAGTCAAGGATGAGTGAATAAGAATCTTTGATGAGTAATTCTTCTGAGGAAAAAGAATCTGAAACCCTCGGTCACTACAAGTGATTCAGTCTGTCGACACAGTTACTTGCCATGATCCCTAACTTTTTCCTAGATTGCCCTTTCGGGTCTTCAATCCACCGGGATAATTATTTCTGTTTTTGTCTCTAATTTTTGCCTGGACCGCCCTTTCGGGTTTTCAATCCACCGAGACGCTCATTTTTGCCTAAGCCGCCCTTTCGGGTTTTCAACTTAGCGAGCTGTTCTTTTATTTTTTAGGCGAAGTATTTCTTGACTGCATCCGCATTCACAGGGCGAGTGATCTCCTCACCATCCATAGTTGCAAGAATTAATGAACCGCCAGAGAAGGATTTCTTAACAACATATGGGCCATCATAGTTCGGAGTCCACTTGCCCCGAGAATCTTTAAGGAAAGACTGAATCTTTTTGAGCACGAGGTCGCCTTCTCTGAATACACGAGGTTTGACCTTCTTATCAAAAGCTTTCTTCATTCTTTGCTGGTACAACCGACCATGACACAAAGCTTTAATTCTCTTTTCTTCAATCAAATTCAACTGGTCAAATCTACTCTGACACCATTCAGCTTCAGTCAACTTGGCTTCCATCAGAACTCTCATTGATGGGATCTCAACTTCGACGGGGAGCACTGCTTCCATACCATAAACAAGTGAGAAAGGGGTTGCCCCTGTTGAAGTGCGGACAGATGTACGATACCCATGCAAAGCAAAAGGGAGCATCTCATGCCAATCCTTGTACGTCACAACCATCTTCTGAATGATCTTCTTAATATTCTTATTCGCAGCTTCAACAGCCCCATTCATCTTTGGTCTATAAGGAGAGGAATTATGGTGTTGAATCTTGAAATCTTCACAAAGCTCTTTCATCATCTTATTGTTCAAGTTCGAACCATTATCAGTAATGATTCTATTCGGAACACCATATCTGCAGATAAGATTATTCTTGATAAACCGGACCACAACTTGCTTGGTCACATTAGCATACGATGCCGCTTCAACCCATTTGGTGAAGTAGTCAATTGCCACGAGAATAAAACGATGTCCATTCGAAGCCTTAGGTTCAATCATGCCAATCATATCAATTCCCCACATGGAGAAAGGCCATGGAGAAGAAATCACATTGAGATAAGCTGGTGGCACGTGAATCTTATCAGCATACACCTGACACTTATGGCATTTTTTCACATATTTGCAACAATCAGATTCCATTGTCAACCAATAGTAACCTGCTCTCAACATCTTTTTAGCCATTGCATGCCCATTGGCATGAGTGCCAAAAGATCCTTCATGAATTTCTTTCATCAACATGTCTGCTTCGTGTCTATCCACGCATCTGAGCAAGACCATGTCAAAATTTCTCTTATAAAGCACATTTCCATTCAGGAAGAAATTGCCTGCCAATCTCCTCAAAGTCCTCTTATCTTTATCAGATGCCCCAAGCGGGTATTCTTGACTCTGGAGAAAACATTTAATATCGTGATACCAAGGCTTGTCATCATGGATCTCTTCAACTGCAAACACATGAGCTGGTCTTTCAAGTCGATTCACACTGATCATGGGAACCTCATTCCACTGGTGCACTTTTATCATGGAAGCTATGGTGGCCAAAGCATCAGCCATCTGATTCTCATCACGAGGAATATAATGAAACTCAACTTCAGTGAAGAAAGTTGATATCTTCCTGGCATAATCTCTATAGGGGATCAAGTGAGGTTGATGAGTTACCCACGTGCCCTGAATCTGATTAATCACCAAGGCAGAATCTCCATATACATCAAGATGTTTAATTCTCAAATCAATAGCTTCTTCAAGACCCATAATGCAGGCTTCATACTCAGCTTCATTGTTGGTACAAGGAAAAGTCAATCTTGCGGCAAAAGGAATATGTGAACCATGGGGAGTAATGATCATTGCCCCAATTCCTCTTCCACGTGCATTCACAACACCATCAAAAACTAAACCCCATCGAGATCCAGGCTCCGGCCCTTCCTCAATCAAAGGTTCACCATTATCTTTCACTTTCAAAAACATCACATCTTCATCTGGAAAATCAAACTTGACAGGTTGGTAATCATTAATCGGTTGATGTGCCAAATAGTCAGCCAAGATACTACTTTTTATAGCTTTTTGAGTTCGGTACTCGATATCATATTCTGATAATAACATTTGCCAACGAGCAATCCTCCCAGTTAAAGCAGGCTTTTCAAAAATATACTTGATTGGATCCATTTTAGAGATCAACCAAGTCGTATGATTCAGCATATACTGGCGAAGACGCTTTGCAGCCCAAGCTAAGGCACAACAAGTTTTTTCAAGCATGGAATACCGAGACTCACAATCAGTGAATTTCTTACTCAAGTAGTAAATTGCATGTTCTTTTCTTCCAGTTTCATCTTGCTGACCAAGCACACAACCCATGGAATCTTCCAACACACTCAAGTACATGATCATTGGTCTACCTTCCACCGGAGGAGACAAGATAGGAGGTTCAAGCAGATATTCTTTAATACTTTCAAACGCCTCCTGGCAATCATCAGTCCAGACACAACCTTTATCTTTCCGAAGCAACTTGAAAATCGGAGCACATGTGGCAGTCATGTGAGAAATAAACCTCGAGATATAATTCAATCGGCCCAAGAATCCTCTGACTTGCTTTTCGGTTCTTGGAGCAGGCATTTCCTGAATAGCTTTCACTTTATCAGGATCAACTTCAATACCTCTTTGGCTGACAATGAAACCTAGCAACTTTCCAGAACGTACACCAAAGGTGCACTTGTTCGGATTCAGACGAAGCTTATACTTTCTCAATCTTTGAAACAACTTCAACAAATGCTCAACATGATCCTCTTCAGTCTTCGACTTAGCGATCATATCATCAACATATACTTCGATTTCTTTGTGCATCATATCATGGAAAAGTGTAGTCATAGCTCTTTGGTACGTCGCACCAGCATTCCTCAATCCAAAGGGCATCACTCTGTAACAGAATGTTCCCCACGGTGTAATAAATGTGGTCTTTTCCATGTCCTCGGGTGCCATCTTTATTTGATTATAACCGGAAAATCCGTCCATAAAAGAGAATACATCAAACTTAGCCGTATTATCTACCAACATATCAATATGTGGCAATGGAAAATCATCTTTCGGACTAGCTTTGTTCAAATCTCTGTAGTCTACGCACATTCGGACTTTTCCGTCTTTCTTCGGAACAGGAACAATATTGGCCACCCATTCAGGATAAATTGACGTCACAAGGAAACCTGCATCAATCTGCTTTTGAACCTCCTCTTTGATCTTTAATGCCATGTCTGGATGAGTTCTTCTGAGCTTTTGCTTTACAGGTGGACATTCAGGCTTCAACGGCAATCTATGCTCCACAATATTAGTATCAAGACCTGGCATGTCTTGATAAGACCAAGCAAATACATCAACATATTCTCTGAGAAGCTCTATAATCCTCCTCTTAACATCAGAATCCAGCAATGCTCCAACTTTGACTTCTTTCTTTTCACCATCAGAACCCAAGTTGACCATCTCTATAGACTCTCCATGAGGCTGAATAATCTTCTCCTCGTGCTCGAGCAACCGAGAAATTTCATCTGGGATCTCTTCATCATCCTCTTCCTCAGCTTCAAACACAGGGAATTCAAAGTTGGGAGAGGGCATAGGATCATTGTTTTCAATGGGTTTATCAATCAATCTGCACAATGATTTTATTTTTATTTTAGAAGATGAGCAAAAGTGCAAACAATATGCAGATACACAATTATTATATTTTGGGTTTTTTATGTTACCATTTTTCCAGAATAAAGCGAAAATAAAAAACACATATGGAAATAACAAAATAACACTTTATTGATGATGATCAAAATTGAAACAAGGCCCGACAAGTATCACTTTCACCTTGGGCAGAATGAAAGGATTTTTGAAAGAAAATTAAAAACAAATTACTTTGAAGAATGAACGATAAAAGGAACATCAACAGCGATCCAGTTCTGGCAAATCTTTCCATGCGTAACAAAGTCTTGCATTTCTTCGTCTTCATCATCATCATCATCAATGATGGCAGCAGCGGAATGATCGTTGATAAATCCAGCACTTCTGAAGCCTTCTTGAATAGTCTTGGGATCTTTGATAACTGCACCTGGCGCAAAGCCGATACCGAAACCTTCCTTGTTATCGACAGCATCAATAATTCGTCCCCAACCATCAGACTGACCAGCTTCAATCACTCGCAAAGCATCTTTGAAAGAAGACATGGGCATGACATTCTTCTTAACAACACTATTCACAACAGAAAGAGCTTGAAACGAAGTTCCCACCTCTTCCTCGGCATCGATATAAGAGAAAGAAGACAAATTGCTCACAAGCATCGCCCTCTCACCTTCAATGGTCACCAATTTACCTTCTCTGACAAACTTCAACTTCTGATGAAGAGTGGATGTTACAGCTCCAGCTTCGTGGATCCATGGTCTTCCGAGGAGACAACTATATGCGGGACGTATATCCATTACTTGAAAAGTAATCTTGAATATAAACGGTCCGATAAGAATAGGAAGATCCACCTCTCCAATCACTGTCTTCTTTGACCCGTCAAATGCCTTTACTATAATCCCACTGTGCCTCATGGGAGCACCTTGAAATGCTAACTTTGACAAAGTCGATTTTGGCATAACATTCAGAGACGAGCCGGTATCAACCAGCACCTTAGATAAAGCATCTTCTTGACAATTCACCGAGATGTGCAGAGCCAAGTTATGATTTCTTCCTTCTTCAGGCAGATCGTCATCACAGAAACTCAAATTGTTGCATGAAGTGATATTCGCCACAATACTATCAAATTGATCAACCGTCACATCATGGTCAACATAGGCTTGATCCAGAATCTTCTGCAATGACTGCCTATGAGCTTCAGAACTCAACAAGAGAGACAACACTGATATCTTCGAAGGAGTCTGCAACAACTGCTCAGAAATATTATACTCACTCTTCTTTATCAACTTTAGTACCTCATCATCACTATTACCAGATTGGCTCGATTGGACAACAGCATCCATAATTTGCTTGCTTGCACTGGTATCTTCAACTCTCCTCGGAGGGTCTGAAGCATACAATCTACCACTTCGGGTAACTTTCGTCACATCAGCAATGCTTACTACAGACTTTGGAGTAGGAAGAGGAACTTCCCTACCATTTTCTATCATCGTCGCATTGTACCGGTACGGAATAGCTTTGTCAGATTCATAAGGCATTGGACCAGGTACATTGATCACCAATGGAGTAACAGCAGTCTGGAGACTATCAAAAGAAAACACCACTCTCTCAGGAGCAACCCTCTCAGGAAGATTGAACTGAGGCATAATGACATTTACTTCATTCTCGTATTCATCTCTTTTCGCTGTTACTTCAATCAGCTTATCGTCCATCATTTTCTGAATATCTCTTTTAACAATCACACAACCGCGAGGATTCACCGAGCATATACAACAACCAGCATAGTCGTGATCAATGTCGTGATATTCACTCAGGAAAGCATGCATTTCCACCAAAGATCTTCTGATATGACTGACTTCATAAATCTTGAACAACCCTGGACAACCAGCAACCATATTCACAGACGCATTACCATGCTTCGGCAACGGATCCTTCTGCACATTAGGATTAACATCATTAAAATACAGAACATTTTTCCTCATCAATTTCTGTACTTCGAATTTTAGTGGATAACAATTCTCAACATCATGCCCCGGGGCACCTTGGTGAAAAGCACAACGAGCCTCAGGCTTATACCACCATGGAATAGTCTCTGGAACTGGAGGCGGAGGACGAGTCTGCACAAGATTCTTTGCAATTAAGGACGGAAGCAAGTCTGCATACGGCACAGGAATAGGATCAAAACTGGGCTTAGCCCGAGCTTGTTGATTACCACCTTGTGGCACAGAAGGCTGCTGATAACGAGGTTGATATTTTGGAACAGCTGGCACAGCTGGAGCCATGTTAATCATCGGTGTTACTGAAGCCACATGCTGTGAATGGTGATTCACACGACTGTAAGGTCTTCTATAACTTTCTCGGGATACCGCATTGGTCTCATTTTCCTTCTTTTTCCCGAAATTAAACCTTCTAGAGCTTGAACCATTGCCATTCTCTTGAGTCAACCGTCCCTCACGGACACCCTCTTCTAAACGCATGCCCATGCTCACCATCTCAGTGAAGTCAGAAGGAGCGCTTGCTATCATTCTCTCGTAATAAAAAGAACCCAACGTCTTCAAGAAAATCTTCGTCATTTCCTTTTCTTCTAACGGAGGAACAATCTGGGCTGCCAGCTCTCTCCATCTTTGTGCATATTCTTTAAAAGTTTCTTTGTCCTTCTGGGACATAGCTCGCAGTTGGTCTCTATCAGGAGCCATATCAACATTGTACTTGTACTGCCTCACAAATGCTTCTCCCAAATCATTGAAGGTTTTAATTTGGCTATTATCCAGACTCATATACCACCTCATAGGTGCCCCAGTTAAACTGTCCTGGAAATAGTGAATTAACAGCTTGTCATTATCAGTCTGAGCCGACATCTTCCTTGCATACATCGTCAGATGGCTCAATGGACAAGTATTGCCTTTGTACTTCTCAAACTCAGGCAGCTTGAATTTGTAAGGAACTTTAACATTCGGGACCAGACAAAGGTCATAAGCATCTTTTCCAAACAAATCTTTGTGCTTCAAAGCTCTCATCTCCCTTTGGATCTCAACAAATCGTCCTTGGAAGTCATCAAGTCTTTCAGCAACTCCAGCGGCTTCACTGGGCTCAGCATGGTAAATCGTTTCATCATGGTGTGGAACATTGTGCACCACAGGCGGTCCAGTAGTCACAATTGGAGGAAGAGTAGTCCATACTGGTGGTGGGATAGCATTAAATGCAGCAGTCTCCTGATGACGAGGAGGACGATATCCAGCAGGAAAAAAGTCAACAGGCATGCCCCAGGGCGTGCTAGCAGGTATACGATGGTGAGGAGAAATAACAGTCTCCACAGGAATGGATGCGGTAACAACCTCTGAGATGACAGTATTCTGAGCAGGAGGACTAGGAGGTGGCTGATTCTGAGCAGCCATCAAATTTTCCATCATAGCAGTCACCCTTTCTAAGCTTTCCCTCAAATAAGTAACCTCTTCGCGCAGCTCGCGATTCTCTTGTTGCAAAGTATCCATCACTCTTTTCCGATTAGCTCGAGTATCGAATCGATGAGTCAGCTTGACAGGAACACTGAGATGAAGACCAAGAAACAACAATAAGATCCCTGGAGAACACTCAAAAAGCAAGACAAAATGCAAGTATGATGCATGCTATGTATATGCAAATGCAAAGATTTCAAAGGATTATAAGTTAACTTGCAATATTCATAAAGAAACATTTTTGAAATACTGAAAAACTCATTCTCATTAATATCAAAGTGAGGATTACAAATGAAGTACAAAACATCAATAATCCTAATACATAAGAGAAAGAGTAAACTAGGCCTAAGGAATCATATCCGAAGAAGTTCCGAATCCTGGCTGATACTTCATGCGAATCCTCTTGATCTCACTCTTGTACCGCTCTTCCATATCTTCCTTATCCTTCACCAACTTGTCGACAATGGCCTTCCAAGCACCGGAAGTAGGAGGAATAGTAGATGGAGTACTAGAGGAAAATAAATCCTCTCTCGGCCTCTTCGTGACACGTCGCTCAAGTAGCTCAATAAGATCATCCTTCTCCTTAAGCTGCTCCTGCATAGTAGTCCTCTCAAGTAACCAATCTTCCTTTTCTTTCTTCATCTTCTCTAACTCTTCTTGAAGAACCAACTTCTCATCAACAGGAGGTAGAAAAGCAGACAAAGGCAATATGGGAAACATAGGCTCCTCAGGTGGATAAGGCATCTTGAGCTTGGAAGCTCTAGATCGAACCCACTGAATATAACAATCGGAAGGAGGAAGGTGTTGTCTACCCAATTGACTTCTCTCTTTCCTATGAACAGCATGCCAAGAATGAGCAATCCTTTTCTTCATCTCTATATGATCATCACCATTAAGAAAGAAGAAACGGGATAAGGCAAGATTGTTTGGAACATCCTTCAAACAATAACTGAACTGACGTCTAGCCAAAATGGGGTTGTAGCTAATTCCCCCACGTGTACCAAGAAGAGGTACATTAGGGAATTCTCCACAACTATCAATGAGAACTCCGGTGTCATAATAAGAACTATACCACGTCATGTCCTTGTGAGAAAGCGACATCAACCTCTGAGACCATCTTCGATTCTCTCTGTTGTCCTTGAAAACATCTGACTTCGGTAGGTGCGAAATAAACCACCTATAAAGAAGAGGAGCACAACAAACAATCTCTCCGTCACCTTTAGAAGTCCTATAGTGAAAGGCATGGTACATGTCTCCAAGCAAAGTAGGAATAGGGTTCTTCTTCAAGAAAATCTTAATAGCATTCTCATCCACAATGCCATCCAAATTTGGAAACAAGACAATGCCGTAAATGAGCAAAACAAGGATGGCCTCAAATGCATCTCTATGACCCAAAGCAAGCGAAGTAGAAGCCTTTCCCATCAAAAACTTGGCATTAATACCACGGACACTCCCCTTTGGGAGAAACTTCCCATTAAGCTCGGATTCCTTAAGAAACAATGCTTTAGCAATAACCTTGACAGTAAGCTCCTTCTCTAAACCGGTGAAAAGAAACTCCTTGTCCAGAATGGGCAAACCTAACCAATGAGAATATTCTTCCAAAGTAGGTACAAGCTGATAATCCGGAAAGGTGAAACAATGGTGCAACGGGTCATAAAACTGAGCCAAGGTAAGGAGAATCCCCTCAGGCACATCAAGATCCAACATATGCAAAAGTTTTCCATGACATCTTCGGAACTCTTGGGTATCAGCAACCAAAGCTCCTAACTTTCTCAACTCTACAATATTAGGACTCTTGAAAGTGTACTTCTTTGTGTTCCTCCTTTCGAAAGTCATAGCCATGGACATCTGAAATTTGCAAAAGTTTCTTATAAGTCCTTTGAAATCTTACGGATAATGCTCATGAATGTTATGATGGCATGTATGCAACAACCACAAACAAGATCACACAAGGCACACGGGCTTAGGTTCCGAGTCACGAGCATGAAGTCAAGGTATCAGAACACCAACCCCACAGGTAAGTACTAAGGTTTTGTCTTCATTGTACCTGCAAGAAACCAAAAGGGTGCTAACAGAGGTGCCCGGAGTTAACAGCCATCTTTAGAATTTTATCGGTACGTTGGATTACTCCCCAACCGATAATATTCTTAAAATAGACCTCGTCCGAGTGTAGTATCGCGTGACAACCGCCTTAGATTTACATCCAGACAGCTTCCGCACTACGTTCCTAAATTGGCTTAGATGGGTTAAGGGTTCTAAGGTCCTCTGTATGATCAGCTCAAGGTCGGAAAATAATGCCACGTACGATTACTCGTCATGACATTGATAGTCCAAGAGAGCCTAACCGAGTGGATATTATCAAATTGATATTGCTTTGGACTACTCCATCACATATCGCTTCGAATATCGCCGTCCTATCATAAGTGTCACTCAGATCCGGGTTAGAATCTATCTCACACAGAGGATCACCAAAACCAAAACGGAACAATCAAATAACAAACAAGTCAAACCAAAGCAATAAATAAATCAAAGTAGGCTAAATCCGCTTAGAGAATACTCCCCAGCAGAGTCGCCACTTTTCTGTAGCGGTAAAATCGTGAGTGTAAGCTATTGATTAACTTAACTCGATTAACACAGAGTCGCCACCGCGCTTTTCTTTATTTCCGAATGGAAAAAGGTAAAAGAACGAATAAAAACCTAGGATTCTAAAAGCAAAGGCTAAAAGAAATAAACAGAGATTGGGTAAGGGGATTGGTTATGAACCGGGAAGGTTTTAGGCACCCGACTCATCCGTGGTACTCCACAGGAGCCCTTTGAAATACTTATTGCTTTTGGTCTGAAATTGGTTTGTTTAAAATGATGGAAGAGATGAGGAGAAGAATATTTTTTAATAATTTTGTGTTTGATAAGGTTTTAAAGCCTTATGCCTACGTACCCACAAAGTGCAATGCGAGATCAAAACCTCGTAGTTCGTGAAAGTTGTTATATTTTCTATGGTTTAGAAGAAAAATAACAAAATGAAAAGTTGTAATAAAAAATAAAAATGAAATTAATTGTGGGGATTAGAATTGGAAAAAGGTATTTAGGCTAAAAAAAATGATAATTGAAAATTGTTATAAAATGGAATGATTAAAAAAAGAAAAATGGATAATGGAGAAAATAAAATGATTTAAAGGATATTGGATATGAAATTTGGTCTAAGATGGTTTAATCAAGAAATGGATAATGGATAGAATTTGGTTCTCAAGCCCACAACCAGATCTGGATTATTTTTGCACAAGCTACTGATACACAGCCAACACGGAACCAATGAACTTCTTGCCAACACCACAGTCACTGATGATTTGAAACCGAACTGAGGAAAATAAATCCTCCGATGAATCACTGATGAACTAATGAACCGATGAACTGATAACCATTGAAGATTCGAACCGTAACACACTGCCTGATAACTGATGAACAAACCAAACTTTGCACAGAGAATAACTGTCACACAACCCAACTTTGTACTTTGAAAACTCATTGCCTGATGAATGAATTACTGGCACACACAACTGACAGTCAACACGATCTTTTGATAGTTTGACCAATATTAGGTCAAACATCCATCTGAAAACGCATTGTGATTGAACAAACGCATCTGAATCCAATTCCTGTCTCATCTTCGCAAACCTGCAACACAGAGAAGAAGAAGAACACTGCAACATATATTTTTTTTGTATTTTGGTTAATAATCAGTAAATATAAACAAATATAAAATAGTAAAAATAATGGTGATCCCCTGCGAAGCATAGACCCTATCTGAGGAGAAACTCGGAACCAGTGTGATCTTGTTTGATATGCAAAATGCAGATGATATGCGAAACAGTCTTAGGGCAAAAATTAGGGTGTTACACTACTCGAGAAAACTTGCTGCGCTTTGGCATGGGCTGCTCGCCGACTAAGACAGTACATGCTGACTCACACTACTCTCTTAATTTCCAAGATGGATTCGGTGAAATAAATCTTTGAAAAGCCAGCTCTGACGGGAAGAGTAGCCCGGTGGCAGATGATATTAATGGAGTATGACATACAATACACTTTGCAAAAGGAATTTAAAGGAAGTGTGTTGTCAGAATACTTGGCTCAGCAGCTAATCGAGGATTATCAACCCATGAGGTTCGAGTTTCCGCATGAGGACATCATGTTCCTCAAGTCGAAAGACTAGGAAGAACCACTTCCGGAGGAGGGACCAGACCCTGAATCCAAATGGAAGTTGATGTTTGACGGGGCTGTGAACATGAATGGAAGTGGAGTAGGCGCTGTTATCATCTCGCCAGAAGGGGTTCATACACCTTTAGCTGCTCGGTTGACTTTCGAATGTACTAACAATGAGGCGGAGTATGAAGCGTGTATCATGGGGATTGAAGAGGCAATCGAATTGCGAGTCAAAAACCTCGAAATCTTCGGAGATTCTGCTTTGGTGGTAAATCAAGTCAATGGCAAATGGGTGGTTCATCAACCTCATTTGATCCCTTACAGAGATTATGTCAGGAGGCTGTTAACTTTCTTCACCAATGTCAAGCTGAATTACATTCCCCGAGATGAAAACCAATTCGCCGATGCTTTGGCAACTTTGTCGTCCATGATTAAAGTTTGTCAAGAGAATTTCGTGCCTCGAATTACGGTCTCCCGTCTTGAAAGACCCTCTTATGTCTTTGTAGTCGATGATGGTGAAGATAACAAGCCTTGGTATCATGATATCAAGCAATTCCTGAAGGCTCAAGAATACCCGGATGGGGCATCTAGTAAGGATAAGAAGACCCTTAGAAGACTGGCAGGAGGTTTCTTCTTGAATCAAGATGGCGTGCTGTACAAGCAAAACTTCGACATGGTTCTGCTCAGATGCATGGATGGACACGAAGCAGACTTGTTAATGCAAGAGGTCCATGAAGGTTCTTTTGGTACCCACGCTGGAGGACATGCTATGGCCAAGAAATTGTTGAGGTCGGGGTACTATTGGATTACCATGGAGTCCGATTGCTGTAAATACTCCCGTAAATGCCACAAGTGTCAAATTTATGCCGACAAGGTCCATGTGCCTCCGAATCCTTTGAGTGTCATGTCTTCACCATGGCCGTTTGCTATGTGGGGCATCGATATGATTGGCAAGATCGAGCCGACAGCTTCTAATGGTCATCGCTTCATCTTGGTTGCCATAGACTATTTCACGAAGTGGGTTGAAGCGGCATCTTACACCAATGTCACTAAGCAAGTGGTGGCCCGGTTTATTAAAAGAGACATCATTTGCCGGTACGGAGATCCTGAAAGGATCATTACTGATAATGGTTCTAATCTAAACAACAAGATGATGGCTAACTTGTGTCGAGATTTCAAAATAGAGCATCACAACTCTTCTCCATATCGCCTGAAGATGAATGGCGCCGTCGAGGCAGCCAATAAGAACATCAAGAAGATTGTGCAGAAGATGGTTGTGACGTATTTGCGTTGCATGGGTACCGAACATCAGTACGTACTTCAACAGGGGCAACCCCGTTCTCACTGGTGTATGGTATGGAGGCAGTCCTACCAATTGAAGTGGAAATCCCCTCGTTGAGGTTGATGATGGACATTAAGTTAGATGAAGTTGAGTGGCTCCGATCCAGATATAACCAGTTGAGCCTCATTAAAGAGAAACGTATAGCAGTTGTATGCCATGGACAGTTGTATCAGCGACGGTTGAAGCAGGCTTTTGATAGGAAGGTGCGACCACAGAGGTACATGCCAGGTGACTTGGTACTGAAAAGGATTCTTCCTTCTCTCAACGATCACAGAGGCAAATGGACACCCAACTATGAAGGACCGTTCGTGGTTAAAAAGTTTTTCTCAGGTGGAGCCTTGATGCTGACAACCATGGACGGAGAAGACTTCCAATCCCCTATCAACGCAGACGCAGTAAGAAAATACTTCGTGTAAAAAGGACCCGCTGGATAAAAACAGAATAAAGATCCAGGCAAAAATGGGCATCCCGGCGAGCCAAAAACAGAATAAAAGGCTCGGGAAAAAGTTAGGGAAATCTTGAAAAATGTACACCCGCTGAGTTGAAAATCCACATCGGACGACTCAGGCAAAAATAGGGTATCCCGGTGGATTGAAAACCTGAAAAGGCGATCCACGCAAAAGAGGGATTAACACGAACGACTGCGATCTGCGAGATCTGTGACCTATCTAAAGTTGAGGCTATCCTAAGGGTTGAATATCAGTTCAATTACTCTTTCTCAAGAGGCAGAGCGAGCGGAGCGTCTTGAAGACATACGGGTTATAACCGGGTTGAGACTTGATGAGATCCACTTCTCACATTGCTAATAAGATAGTTGTGTCTTCCTTTTTGGCTGTTTCCTCTTTCCAGGGAACTGCTTCCTTTGTACTGCCTATTCATGGCCATTTTTCCGAATCAATAAAATTCAACTTCAGTCAACTTGTGACTATTTTGCTTCTTATTTTTGTTCTTTCATCTAGCATTGATTGATTGTGAAAATGTCCAGCAAATCGTGATTTATATTATTGTGAACATTTGAATGCTTTCTAACTCATGCAGGAGGACAAAACCATTTAGTACAACTCTGAAAGGGTGTCGAGATACCCAGATAATGGTCCATACTACGAGCCTGGGGTAGGCAGGTCCCAAACTAACTTTCCATGTTGCAGGTACTATCGATTGTGTTCATGCAGGTACAAGTACCGGTGTTGCTAACAGAGCTAAAAGCGAATCCCCAGTAAAGTCGCCAGAACATGAGCATATGTCTCCCAAGGTGTCTCCAATCTTCCCCAGCGGAGCTCAGCAAGGTAGCAGGAGGTGGGTGTCATCCCCAGGCAGAAGTTTCCCTTCAGACAGGGGAAATCCCCTACAGTACAAGGAGTGTCATTCCTCCCTAGCGAGTTGCTTCGTCAGTAGTGTCATGCCTTTGTTTCCCCAGCTAAGTCAGAAGGTTTCACTCCCCCAACAGAGTTCAATGGGTAGCGTACCCAGCAAGAAGAGTACGCCTCCAGCAGGGTCTTGGCACTCCAATCTCAAAGTCCAATTTATTTTTGGCAATGGTGGACGTTCAGAGCCGGTGAATCATTGACAGCTTTCCCCGCAGAGCTGTCTTCTCCTCATCAGGACGGATCAGATCAGTGTAATGATTAGCACTTTCCCCACAGAGTCGTTTCCTCCGCGTCAGAATGGACCAGATCAATGCAGTGATCATCAGTTCTCCCCGGTCAAGCCATTTGGGATACTTGCAGTCTCCTCATCGGGAGATTCCTTTGCATTTGCATTTGCATTTAGTAATCATCATTACATTTGCATCCTCTAAAGTGTAGTATTTCCATCATCATGGAGCATTACGCCATAAATTCAAACATATGCATGCCAGCATGGGCCAGTTTTGAGGTATATATGACATATTATCAACCTGAAGTATTCCGCACAGAGGATACCAACATCATTTTTCAGACACCCTTGTCTTTTCAGATCATTGTTTGCCAATTATTTCGCGTCTTGTTTGGTACAGCAGTCGTATTGCAGGCTCTCGTTTTGTACAACGGTCTTGTCTGCTTGGGATCTCGTTTATGTACAACGATCCCGTTCCATCTTATCCTATTTCCTTTGTGTTTTTGGTTATCGACTGAGGCCGGTATACCGTTGCGTCCCCATTCGAGGATGGTTTCGTTTTAGATCTGAGGATCTCTCTTGAAAATTGTCATTCGAGGATGGAATTCTTTTCTTCAAGTCCTTCTGAGGTTGGTCTTGTCTGTGTTGTTGTGACTATCATTCGAGGATGATAGACCATTTTGAGCTTATTGATTGAGGTCAATTTGTCTCTTCTGCAAAGTCTGTCTGAGGCCAGTCTTTGTGTTTCTGGTTATCGACTGAGGCCGGTATACCATTGCGTCTCTATTCGAGGATGGTCTCGTTTTTTAGATCCGAGGATCTCTCTTGATAGTTGTCATTCGAGGATGACATTCTTTTCTTCAAGTCCTTCTGAGGTTGGTCTTGTCTGTGTTGTTGTGGCTATCATTCGAGGATGATAGACCATTTTGAGCTTATTAATTGAGGTCAGTTTGTCTCGTCTGCAAAGTCTGTCTGAGGCCAGTCTTTGTGTTTCTGGTTATCGACTGAGGCCGGTATACCATTGCGTCTCCATTCGAGGATGGTCTCGTTTTTTAGATCCGAGGATCTCTCTTGAGAGTTGTCATTCGAGGATGACATTATTTTCTTCAAGTCCTTCTGAGGTTAGTCTTGTTGTTGTGGCTATCATTCGAGGATGACATACCATTTTGAGCTTATTGATTGAGGTCAGTTTGTCTCTTCTGCAAAGTCTGTCTGAGGTCAGTCTTTGTTGTTGTGTTTCTGGTTATCGACTGAGACCGGTATGCCATTGCGTCTCCATTCGAGGATGGTTTCGTTTTAAATCCGAGGATCCCTTTTGAGAATTGTCATTCGAGGATGGAATTATTTTCTTCAAGTCCTTTTGAGGTTGGTCTTGTGTGTGTTGTTGTGGCTATCATTCGAGGATGATAGACCATTTTGAGCTTATTGATTGAGGTCAGTTTGTCTCTTCTGAAAAGTTTGTTTGAGGCCAGTCTTTGTGTTTCTGGTTATCGACTGAGGTCGGTATACCATTTCGTCTCCATTCGAGGATGGTTTCGTCTTAAATCCAATGATCTTTTGAGAATTTTCATTTGAGGATGGCATTCTTCCCAATATATTTTATTTCCCACAGAGTTCAAATTTCCAGGTTTTATTTGAGTATTCAATCACTCAATACCTTGAACGTATAAAAGCTCTTGCAATTATTCGTTCAGGCCTGCAGATGATTGAATAGGGGCAGCTATAATACATCAAAATTTTCCCTCTCATTTCCTCAACATTTTGCATACGTAAATTCATAAAATAACCAAAAACATTGCATCATATATAACATAGCCGAGGCGTGGGTATGTGATCAATGATCGGAGCAACCGAAAGATATAAAGAGGCTACCGAAGGGCCACAAAGCTTCCCAACCTTGTGCAAAGGGTTCACAATATCCCACAAGTCATGGAAAGTTTTGGTTTGATTGAAGGAGGCAAGCAGTGCAATATTTCCTAAGGGAAAAGGGCCAAATTAGGGTTTCATTTCTACGGGGCTTCCACGTGAAGTTTTGATTCAAGAAGGATTCCTTTGACTTATATATGATGTCAAGTGCCTGAAGTTCAAATCTCGTCCATAAATTCATTTTGGAAGTAGTTCAACTGGCCGGACGACGGAAAATTGAGGAATCGGAGAAAAGGCAACCGAGCTGGGTAAAAAGGGTCGACTCCTGACTTTTAAGATCGAGATCATGAAATTAGGGTTACAATGATCCTATGGTTCAAACTTGATCAAGAAATGATGGAGGAATCATAGAAAAATCAAAAGAAAAATCATTTGAAAGGTAGTTAGTTTCACCATTTCCCTCCACCTTTCCTTCCACTTTCTTTCCACACTTCTTTCATTTTTTCCATCTCATTTTTCCACTTCAATTCCACTTCATTTCCCTTGGAAACTTCCACCACCTTCCACCATCTTCTAGAGTGTTCCAAGGAATATTCCAAGAAATATTCCAAGGAATATTCCCTTTTCCAACCCTAACCCTAACTAACTACCAAACCTAATTTTGGATCCCAAGCCTAATTTTTGGGCCCCAAACCCAAACCTAGCTCCTAGCCTAGTCTCTATTTAAGCCATTTTCATCCAAACCAAAAGGGTTGAACACCATTTTCCAATTTTCACTCTTTGATAAACACTTTTTCTCTCTCACTTTCCCTCTCCCTCTCACCAAAGCTTTTCAAATAAGCTCTTCAAGTTTCACATTGAAACTTGAAGATCTTAAGGCTTAAGCCCTCAACCTTCTTTGATTGTGGATTATAGAAGAAGAAGCTACTGAATTTTGTGAGGATTATCGACTTATCGGAAGCACACGAAGATTCAAGCTCAAGAACGCATTTATTTTGCGATTTCTCGGTTTTCGGTTTTCTCTTCGATTCAAGCTCCGATTCTTGCAACAATCACCGAAGCACTCCTCTTCTTCGTAGTTTGGTGATCTTAACCACTTCTTCTTTAAGTTATTCTCTCCATCTCGCCACTTTTGGCATTCTTTAAGTGCTTTTCGCTTTGTTTAAAATCAATTCCGTTTCGATCATGTTTGCTTGTGATTTGTGATTTTGGTTGAATTTGGATTTGAGGTGTTAATAGATATAGGTTCTATCATGTGTAAATAAGCTCAAATTAAGTAGAAATTCGTGTTAGCATGTTCCTAGGTATGTTAGGGATCATTAGAAGTGAGTTTGTGGCCAAGAGCACTTTTTTCTCAACTTTTTTTACCTTCTGGTTCAGTGTTAACCGGTTAACCATTTGGTTAACCGGTTAACGGGTGCGTATTGGCCACAAATCAGGGCAGATTTAGGTTCGTTAACCGGTTAACCAATTGGTTAACCGATTAACGCTGTTAATTTTTTATTTTTTGCTTATTTGATGGCTTAGTCCTAAGTTCTAGTGCCTTTAGGTTTCATACATGTTTAGGTATTGATTTTAGGGAATTTTTGGGTCCATTTCCAGTAGCTCATTCCCCCGTTTCGAGTCGTTTCGACGCGTTTCCGTCCATGTTGCGTATTATGAGTTTTTGTGTTTCTTTGTGTATAGCTTGAGTTCTTGCATGTTGTTGCTATGTTTATGCATCATTTGACACATAATAATCATGTAGCATTCTGGTTTTACATGTTTGCATTGCATTAATTCATTTTTTGCATTCCATTATGTTGATGTATGTTGCATTTTGCATGTTGCATAATTGTGCATTCGGTTGCATTTCGTTGCATACTTGATCACATCATCCATATCAATTTAATTCTGAATTTTGTATTAAGTTTGACATCATTTTTGAGCTATCATGTCGTAGGTTCATAATTAATAATCACCATGTTCAAATGCCATGTTCATATGCATATTTAGGTGCTACTTTATGCATTTACTTGTTGCATAATCCATGTGATGCATGCTTGCATAATCATTCAATAATGTTCATGTTCTTGCATTAATATATGTTGATTTAAGTTCAAATACATGTTCATGATGAGATTAGTGATTTTTGCATTGAGTTTGTGCTTTAAAAGTGAAAATAATCAAATTTTGGATTTTGCATTTCATAGCTGTTTTTTGCATAAGTGCTGTAAAATGTTTGTTGTTTGTTATGTGTACATGTTGTTTGTAACCTTTTACACCTACTTTTTCATGCTGCATGCTGGCTGTAAAAAGCTGCTTGGTGTTATGCGTTATTTTCATAGCTGTTTGTGTAATAAGGGCTGTAATAGGTGTTGTAGTTTTGTCCTAGCTTTTTTTAGTTCCTTTAGGATTAAAATAGAGTCTAGTTTAGGTCCAAGGTGCCTTAGAATTTAATTAGGATTTAATTAAGGTGTGTTTTCTTCTTTCATTTTTAATAAAAATGCACATTAATCATTTGTTTTGTAGTGGGGAAGATTGAGGTAAGTTTACTTCACCCTATCCTTTTATTTTTTATGCATTTCTTTTATGCATTTTAATTCATCTTTTTCTTCCATATTTGTGTTTGGTAGGATTCCCCTTTGCTAGGATCAACTTATCTTCATTAGGAAGTAAGTTGCATCCTTCTTTTTTTTTTTCTTTTCCTTTTGATCCTTAGGATTAGAAAACCTCGCAAACCATTAGGATCTCCCTTTTGTGAATTATAAATAACTTAGGGTGTGTCTTAGTTTCCCTTAGTTTGTCCTTTTCTGATTTGAGTCTTTCTCTTCTCGTCTTCAAACAAAATCCAAAAACACTTAACAAATAAATGAAAGGATTCCTCGTGTATAGCCTTATTCCATGATGCACTTGCACTCATTCCATCTTGGAGTGGTGTAAGCTTGTCTATCATGATGTACAAGTCTCATCAAGGAATTGTTTCATAAAACAAACAAATTCAAAATACTTCTCTTAAAAGACAAAAAACAAATAATAAGCGACTTTCCTGTGGGAACTTTTCTTTTCTCACCTCATTCATTCTGAACGCGAACTTGCGACGACTTGTCTCATTTGCAAGACGGTAAATGCACTCGTACCAGACGAGCCTGCAACACCTGAGCATAGACATACGCAGTTCAAGCCATAAAAAACACAAATAAATAGTTCCCGCTTTAGTTAGGCGAACTACGTCGACTCTGATCCTCATTATCCCGATGAGGTACGTAGGCAGCGGGGTAGGGCCCATTCGAGCGCATTCTTTATTTTCCCTACATTTCCCTCTTTCTTTTCATCTTCTTTTCCATATTCCTTTCCCATTTCTCATTCTCATTCCAGTTAGCATTTCATTTCAGCAACACTCATATTTTCTCACCCTTTGAAACAAAACAAGCAAGTGTGGATCCCGTCGGGTACGGTGGACGATTTGGGGTGCTAATACCTTCCCAGATCGTAACCGACTCCCGAACCCAGATCTTTGGTTCGCAGGACCTTGTCCTTTCCTTCTTCCTCAGGTTTGTGCATCATTACCTTTCCCATTCATTCAGGATAAAAATGCCTGGCTGGCGACTCTACCCTTTCCGCGCCACTTTCGCGTTTGTACTAGGATGAAAATCCCGGGAGCGACACCCGTAAGAGCCTTTACTGCTGAGGAACTGCTTTGCTGGATTAGAAAATCTTATTTGTTCGAGATATTGCATTGACATTCTCCGAAGAACCTTAATTGATAATGTACTACTTCGTAAGACCCAAAGAATCTCATGTTTTGTTAAGATATTGTCCCCCAAAGAGCCTTAATTCATAAGGTACTACTTCGTGCAATTTGAAGAATTTCACTTATAAATTGAGATACTGCTTTGGTAATTCAAAGAATCTCATACATTTTGGGAAATCTGCCATCCAATCCTCGTATCTCTTATTGTTGCATTGCATTTTTTTTCTTTTTGGACAAATTTTAGGGTCTTCTTATATCTAATTGACTTTTACCCTTAAAATTGAACGCCATGCAGTGGTTCACTTTCTCAGGTCTAAGGCAATTAGATAGGGGCATCTGTCATACCCCAACTTTGTCCTACCCACATAATTTTAATTTCATTTGTGTTTTTATTAATATGTTATTAACCATTATTCAAAACACGAAAAATTGTGTGTGTTTGTTGTTTCACTTGTCTTGCTGAATAGTCTCTCCAGTTATGAAAGTTGGCCAGCAGTTATCAAGATTGATGTCATTTTTTATGAATTTGATGGAAGTTCTCTCATTCAAGAGTGCACACACAATCCAAGTCATGTTGGGTCATGTTTCAATATTTCTCTAGTTTTGGTTGGCAAGCCATGATTTACAAGACAAAAATTTGTTTGAAGTGTAATTGCAAGTTTGTTTTCAAGCCATGATTTAAGTTGTGTCCAAGTTTATTTTTGAGCTAAGCTACATTGAGCCAAGCCATGTTGGATTTGTCGCAATTGGTTTTAGGCCATGTGGACAAGCAAGTCAAATTTTGTTGCCAAGACATAATTTGAATTTGTACCAAGCTTTGATTAGATGATTCCTAAATTCATTACAAGCTGGGAGTAAGTTGCTGCAAACCGTGTTTGTATATCTGTGCTAAGTTCATGTCACAATAGGATTTCAACTTGTATCAAATGTTACAAAAGGCCAAGATTACAAAGTGAGTCATGAAGTTACAAGACAAAGGACACAAGGATCATGCCAATTGGTATATCTCAAGTGTTATGTTGAAACTAAGAATGTGAATTATTTTACAAGAGTAGTTTCTACAACTCAAGAGATCTTCAAATAAAGGGATTAAAAAAACAAGTTCTGAGTTTTCAAGCTCATTGAGTTTTAAATTCTAATAAGCAGCCATTACATGAGAAACGTTCCAAGACAATATCAAAAACTTGCAGGTTTAACTATTCATGTCATTCAAGTCTGCATCATAAGAAACAACGTTACAAATGTTTTAGCTATGGCTAATGTTCATATTACAAGGCATATTTTCTCAAATCAAATAATCTTATCACAAGAATGCAAAGACCAAAGTACTACAATCTTCAAGCCTAGGCTGGATTGTACATCTATTGCTCTTGCAATACCAAGCCATGTTCCTACAAGATCATACAAAAATCAGTATATCGGCCAAGCAAAGTTCATCATGTGATAAAAAAACAACAAGCAAGAATTAGGGTATAACACTTTTAATACTAAAAACAGCTCAAGAGCAGCAAACTTCACCTGAATTAGAGCAAAGAACAATAGTGCCATTATCACGCCTAAACTACAAGTCAACAAATGTGTAGTTGTGTCTAAAGGCCATGTTGAGAATAAGTGAAACAACTTAGCCATGACAGACCTGAAAAATGCCAAGTCTCAAATCCAAGGTCTTTCTCCAAATTTCCTCATCAACACCTCAAACAGAGACAAAGGAAGCTGTTAAAAAAGCTATTCAGAATGCACTAATATTTCACACAAACTCACGATAATTGTTGATAGTTTACTTATTGATTCCTAAACCAAAGCAGAATAAATTTACAAGTGTTTATGAAGCAACCATGGCTTATCAAAAGTAGAAAAGGTGTAATATGCTTCAAGAATAACAAGCCATGACAGAACATTAAGAAAAATGCAATAAAAGTTCAAGCAAGTAACCCTAATTTTAGAGCAAGACCATATGCAAAATATTTTACACTTAACATCAATATTGTTGCGAGTTTGAGCTGAAATGAAATTAACCTTGTTCAGGCCCTTATCAAACCTGCAAGGCGAAATGATTGTGTCAAAAGAAAAAAACACAAGTTGTCTGCAGCAAATTTGTTAAGGAAATTATATCAACAAGGATCCCCTCTTCATGCTCTATTAAAAATCTTGCCAAACCCAGGTTCCCTGTTATAATACATAGCAGTGAAGATCCGTATTTTATTCAAATGATCACAAGCATTACAAGCTTCATCAGTCGAAGATCAATGACACACAAGAGTAAAACATCGATGAACACATTCAAGCAGTCAAAATTTGCATTTTTGAAGAAGTAAATCCCAACTTTACATCAGTGAAAACAAATGATTCACAAGCTCATAGCAGTAAAAACCGAGGACTATCAAATTTTCACTGTGGTAAAATCAATTCATTCATAGGACCACAAGCATTCTAGAAGATCACTACAAACAATCAAAAATAATGAGTCACCAAAATCTGATCCCACTCCAAATCCCTCCTAACAGAATTCGTCCTCATACGATTCACTCAGAAAATTCTATGATTCTCACACGCACCACTCACACGATTCACACAAATTCACATGTATCACTACCAAATATCTCCTATAAAAGGCCAATCATTGGCACAGAAATAGAGGGCCACCAACACCTGAAAAACCCTAGTCGCAAATACCTTCACAAAAACCCAGCAGCCACCATAGACCTACCTACATCCGAAAACCCTAAAAAGGAATCAGCAAAAACATTCCAAAATCCCTTCTGAAAGCTCCATATTTATACCTAGATTATTGAGTTTTCACACTGAACACTCAATAATTATGAGCTAAAGCGTCTCACTTGCAGCAACACAATCACAACAACAAAGAAAGCAACAACAAAAGAAGAGAAGGAAGAGCAAAGAAGAGGGAACCAATAGAGAAGGAGGAGAAGCAGACTCAGAAAGATTCACAAAGAAAAGTAGAAGAGCGAAAAAATACCTTTCACGTTGAAGTTTGAAATCGGATTTTTCTCCGATTCAGGTATGAATGCTCATCCTTTGTTATGATTCTTGACATTTGTGCATATATTGGCTTGAAATTGTTCCTCTATTTGCTCGATTTCGTCGATGTGTGTTAGAACTAGGGTTTATGGGTTGGTTGTTTTTCATGTTTGATTCACAATGTATGTTTGATGTTTGTTTGGGTGTAACGTGACGGTTGATGTTTTAACGAGCGTGTCTGCGAAATGATATACGGTGATGTTGTGTTCTTCTTGTGAGAGATAAGTTTGAAACATTTGAGAGAGGGTGAGATATTTATGAATCTGAAAACTTTATAAAATGATTTAAAAATAAAACTTTGCCTTACTTTCTTCTGACCATTGTGCTGATGGGAAAGAGAATCGGTGACACTTGTCACCGCCATTGACAAGTGTCACCGATAAAAAGTCTTCAACACAATCCTATCATGTACACCTTCTTGTAGTTCTCACCATAGACCCTCACGTTTGTTCCCTTTGATCAAAGTAACTAAAGTTGACTGAACTCATCAGACGTCTTAGATTAGTTCTTGTAGTCAAAACATTGACTGAAGTCCACCATGGACTCTCTCTTCAGCGTGGGCTTCAATTTAGTTGGGCTTAACATTTCTGATCAACACCCCCTGTTTCTAACCTGCAGATCTAGCTCATTCCTTTTATTTTTATTTCATTTGATTTTATTTAAATTTTCTTTTATAAAAAGTTTATAACAAAATTTCATTAGTTATTTAATTAAATTATTTTACTTAATATAATTAAATAATTATTTGATTAATTAATTTTATTAATATAATTTAGTTTAATTAATTAATTCTCCTTTAAGCCTTTAAAAGAAAACAACAACAAAATATTTTCATCGCTTATTTCTTTTGAGTATGTTTATATTTCTATTTTTGATTATCCAAAACAAATCCAAAAACATTTTCATTGATTAATTAAATTAAATAGTTTTTTATTTAATTCGATTAATTAATTTGATGATTAATCTAATTAAATATTTCTATTTAATTTGATTAATTAATCTTTCACCTTTGCTCGATTATGTGTGCGATGAATGTTTGCGTATGCTCGATCCTCCTTGCTTGTGATATGATGATATGACTGCTTGTGTGATTACTTTTGCATTTTTGACGATAAATTGCTAAGTAAAAAACGAACGCACACTAAGACTGATCATTTCAAAGATAAACGAAATCTTTGGTCCAACGCCAAGTGAATATCCATACGCATTTCACTTCATACACACACGTAAGTCGATCATTCCTTGATCGCCATCTGCACTACTTTGCACTTTACACTTTTTCTCAACTTTTTCCAACTTAACGAATCAACGCATCGCACTTGTTTTCCCTAGCTAGTCTTTAGCTCACTTGATCCACATATCAAGTCTCCCAACCTTGCGAGCCGAGCGCATTGTGCCTTGCTAACAAACCCACAAATAAATTCCATTTGCATTCACCCCAAAACCTCAAAAAAACCGAAATGTTACTTTTAGATCTAAACCCTTGATCCAACATCAAGCGGTCTTAGGAAATAAAACACTTCAATAATACGAGGAAAATTGTACGCCACGAGCCTTAAGCGGTAGAAAGGAGGATAATGAGCTCTCGTTACTCGCTCCGATTATTTCGACGCAAGACGCTCGTCTTGTTGGACGGAATAAGATACCCATAGTCTTTAGTGCAATTCAACTCCTAAATCCTTTATCGAAATAAAGGTAATAAAACGAACAACCATCAATCGTATCAGGCTGAACTACGAAGCTCTGACTTTCCCATTGCACAAGGGAATACGTAAGCACGAGGATCTCAATCCTTGTCGAGCCCCTAGGATCAATAAACCAATTAGTTTAGCAAGTAATTCTTAAGCATAGACATCCCTTCGCGCGTGACAACTTAGATGGTTCCCATCGAGTACGATGGATGTAGGGGGTGTTAATACCTTTCCCCTACATAAACGACTTCCGAACCCCGACAATGGTTTGTGACGACCTTGTCTCATCCTTTTTTGGTGGTTTATCTATATTTATCATTTCCCTCTTTGGGAATAAACAAAATTAGGTGGCGATTCTCATGTCAGCCCAGCCGCGACCGCGTTCGCGAGGATCGTATTTTTTTCGAGGTACGACAGTGTGGTTTTCTAATCCAAATGAAAAAAGGAAAAGAAGAAGAAACTAGAAAGCAACTTACTTCCTAAGGAAGTTAAGTTGTTTCTAAAAGGGGGAAGCCTATACAAACAAAGCACCAAGTGCTAAGGAAAACACACTTAGAAAGCATAAAGAATATAAAAGGAAGAAGTTGTGTGAACATGCTTACCTCAACCTCCCTACAAAACAAAGGTTAGTAGGATAAGGCTAAAATGATAAAAGGAAATAAGTAAACAAGTATCACACATATCCTAATACATTTATGGCCTAGACTGGACTCAACCTTAAGTCTAAGGGCACTAAAAACTAGGCAAAGCCTAAATCCAGCAGCTACTACAACTTCTTATTGCACAAACAACCACTAAATGCAATGCACAACACAAACAGTCTATTACAGCTACTAAGCAGCATGAAAATAGGTGTAAAAAGACCTAAACAAAATAATGCAGCATGTTTTTTACAGCTCCTGTTTCAAAATGCAGCGATGGAAATAAGGCAAATTTTCATTATTTTTCAAATGCAAAAACATAAGTTATAATGCAAACAATGGAATGCAAAGATCATGCAAGTTATGCAACATCATGAAATGGATCACTAACAATGGAATTCAACATGCCACCATACAATCAATGGATGCAAACTAGATGATTTATGTGGTTTTAACAATATGCAATTTTTCCATTATGCACATGATTTGACCAAAACATGAACGGACTTCAAATGCGATGCAAAACAAAAGTGTAAACATTTATTAATATGTTATGAATTATGCTAAATCATGTAAACAATAATCACAATATGCTATGAACATATATGCAACTCTTATGCCGAAATCGGAATCTAACGAAACGCACGCCGAAAGTTAATGAAACTCCGCACACTTGCACTAAACGAGCTCCTAAAAATTCCATAAAATCCTAATCGAAAGATCCATGATGATAAAAGAAGAAGTGGTGCACAAACATGCAAGAAAACAACACAAACATGCAAATCAGCACAACGTTAACCGGTTAACGCCCAGGGTTAACCGGTTAACGACTTCAAAAATCAGTTAAATAGGGGCAAAAATAGTATGTTAACTGGTTAACACTGAACCAAAATTGAAAAACAGTGGGGAAAAACCCACTTCTAGCTATCTACTTATTTCCATAAGCTCCTAATACAACCATTACCATACTAGCACGAAATTGCCAACTAAATATAACCTTCTACCACCTATTAACACCACAACCCTTCTACGATTCTAGCTACTAATGACCAAACCAAACAAAGCATCACGAACGCAAGAAAACCGAAGAATGCCTTACGGCGAGATGAAGAGAAATAAATTAAAGCAAGAAGTGATTTCAGATTCACCTACCTACAAAGCGGAGACTTGCTTTGGTGATTATTGCGATGTTGATCAATGCACGAACGAAGAGAATACCGGAGGTTCCAAGCTTCGATCCGCGAGAGTGCAAAATAAATGCAATCGATGAGAATCCGAAACGCTCCCGGACGGTGAAATAAACACCGCAACCGCAACGATTTCTTCGATTATCCACTGAATCGGTGAAGATGGTGAAGGCTAAGCTTCCGATCTTTCGAGTTTCGATGCGAAACTTGAAGGATCTTGATGATGAAGCTTTGGTGAGTTTAGGAAATGGAAGAAAATGAGAGAATTTAGATTGTGAGAATGATGAATTTTTGTGAAGAAATGACTAATCTTTTTTTGCTTGGTGAATAAGTTTTATATAGGCATTAAGTTTGGAGTTAGGTTTAGGTTAGAGCACAAGGCTTGGATCCTAAGCTAATGGTCGGTTGGGAATATTCCTAGCATATTCCATGACATATTCTTGGAATATTCTATGGAATATCCTGAGAATATTCCTTGGGAAGAATGTGGAATGTTCTAGAGTTTGATGGAAACACAAAACAAAGTGGAAAATAGAAAGGAGAGGGAGCACCAACTGAATTTTGAAAATTTGCCCAAAATGGCGTTAACCGGTTAACCCCTGGTGTTAACCGGTTAACCCCTGGTGTTAACCGGTTAACGAAAAAAAATGAATTTCCCTCCTTTGGTGGGAGACCCTCTAAATGCATCTCCAACATCCGTTATGAGCATGTTTTGACCTTGAGTTCTGATAGTTGATTTTGCCACTGAGTAAACCTCGATCACATGCCTGGTGCGCCAACCAATGATGCATGACTTATATTATTTTTCTTATTAATTTTTTATGCAATGAATGGAATTATGCAAGATGACACAACAACGAAGCATAAGCTACTCGGAAGCGGTGATAAATAAGAGGACAAACTTTGGGGTGTTACAGCGGCACATGATAAAATTTCGTATGTTAAAAAAATATATTTTATAATTCATATCTTAAAAATATTTTCTCCTAATTCTTTAATTCTTTCTCAAGATTTGATATATTCAACAAACGTCATTAATGATAATGTAATGTGTTTTCCCACTAAGTATTATATATTGATTATAGTGAATATTTAATTATTTTAATTTAATTAATGAATTAAAGTAGTTTATAATTAAATAAAAAGAAAGTGGTGAGAGATTTGAGAAATCAAAGAAGTTCTCCTAAATAACTTGAAAATTTGATTATATATTTTTAGCAATTTTTTTATTAAAAAAAAGTATATTTTATTTTTTAAAATCTATCTGTTTTTATTTCATTAAAAAATGTTTTTATTGAATTGATTATATATGTAGCTAATTAATGTATTTTATAATTAAATAAAAAGAAAGTGGAGAGAGAATTTGATAAATTAAAGAAGTTCTCTAAATAACTTAAAAAAATTGACTATAAATTTTTACCTATTTTAAAAAAATATATTTTATTTTTAAAAATCTATCTATTTTTGTATATTAAAAAATGTTGTTATTGAATTGATTATATATTTTTAGCTATTTTTAAAAATGAAAAAACTATTTTATTTTTTAAAATCTATCTATTTAAATTTTATTAAAAAATGTTATTGAATAATTTGAAGGGAAGTTATAAAAGCAAAAAGACTTACGGAGCCAATGAGTTATTACTTAGGAACCGGCTCATTTTTATCATTTTTTATTTTTCCAGCTATTAATAAATAATTGGAATGATGGAGCTAATGAGATATAAATGGAACAATTATATCAGGAATTTTATTCATGTCTAAGTTTGGTAAGTAATTGGAATTCCTTGAAATATTTATAAAATATATTTAGTTTTATTTATTAAAAAAATATAATAGAGTTAAATTAATTTAAAGTTTCGGTTATGGGTGGTTACCATTTATTTCCATGAAAATATAAGATTCTAACCTTTTGTATAGGAATAAAAATATCAAATTCATGAGTAAATTATATTTTCAAGAATAAAAGATATACAAATATAAGAATCCAAAGACAAACTAAAGAAGACAAGAAAAAGAATCTTATCTTGTCTAAAGAATCAAAAACAAAAATATGAAAACAAAAAAGAATCTCAAGACAAAGAGATAAAAACAAGAAAAGGAATCTTATTTTGTCAAGAGAATCTCAAGACAAAGAAATAAAGACAAGAAGGAATCTTATCTTGTCTACCACTTCATAGCACTATTGGAGAAATAATCTTATCTTTAGGCATAAATGTATGCAATTATTTTTCTTTTGTAAGAGTTTTTTGCTTTTTGTCATAATTGATGTGTCGATGGGGCCCAGTGAGTACCCGACATTAATTATACAACTTGTTTACTAGTTTACCGACTATTGTAAGTAGATGTTACCGACTTAAATAGTAAGTCTTAGCATCCCTATATAAAGGGATCTAAGTTTCTTTTGTAAATCAAGTTTTAGAAGTTGAAATATATAAGTTTTTATAAAATTCTCTCTACCATCTCTCTATACTCCTCTTTCAATTCTGATCCTGACTCCGGTGTATTACACCTTTGGTATCATCGCTTGGATTGCCAAATCTAAGGTAATTTTCTTCATTAAACAAATTGTGATGAAATTTAGTGGCTAAATTTATGTTGTGATAGGTTGATTAAGTTTAGCTAAAATTAAGCAGGTAACTTTTTCTCATAACCTTTTATTAACAAGCAGACAACCTTTTCAAAGTGGTTTTTAAAACTGAAAAATGTTTATAGTGTTTTCTGTTAAGTTCATCTTTTTTATCCCGGGGAAGGGAGTTGTTGATGATTTCAAAAAAGAAAATTTTTGCTGAAAACATTTTGACATCTTTGATTTGGGAGAAATCCTTCTATCCCTACGGATTGATAGTTAAACAATTATTGTTTGCTTAGATGGCTTTTAAATGGTTGTTGTTTCTGTTAAAATTATGTTATGAGTCCAAGTTATCTATTTAAGATTTAGCTTTGCATATCAACCAATCACAACATTCTTAACTTGTTCCTATTATGGATTCTGCTGATGATAATCATCAAAACAATTTAATAAAAAATGAAGAACTAGTTGAATATCCAAAAAATATGGATAAACTCAATAAATTGGTTACACCCTCCGTTCCTTCTAATCAAATTTATAGATTTGGTAAGATGGATGTTTTTCCCGTTTTGCTGTTAAAACTCTAGAGCAAACTATTCAAATTTCTGAAGAAAAACAGACAATCAAACTGTTAACTAAAAGAGATTTGAAACCTTTTAAAAATTATAATTTTATCCATATTGGATTGGTTCAATTTGCTTTAAAACCTTTAACATTATTAGGTTTAAATTCTAGCATAATGGCTTATGTTAGAGATGGTAGATGTAAAGATTTCAAACAATCTTTAGCTGCTATGGTAGAGACAAGCCTGTGTCATGGACCAGTCTACTTTGATGTTTCACCTAATTTAAATCTATCTTTATCTGATAAGAATTTATTAGATGCTATTCAGTTAATTGTTCATACTAACGGTTACAACTTCAAACCTGGAAGTGAAATCATAGCAATATGCTATAGAATCTATTATAAGGTTCTCACTACGCTTAATCCTAAAGCAAAGCAATTATCGTTCCCTGGAACTACTACTTTGGTTCAGACCAATTTATTAACTTCCAATGTTGCAACCAATAGATTGATAAAGTGGGATGAAATAAACTTTCCAGAGACATAGTCTCTCCCTCAGGAAATATATCCTGAACTTATCCTTAATAGGGATATAGATCAAATAATTCAGACTACTGAAGGAGATTTAGAAATAAACTTCACTCCTAAAAGAATAGTTAGGATACCCAGATCCCTATCTGCTAGACACTCAGTTAGTGAATTTTACATAGCTCCTAGTCAATTACCTAGACCTTCTACATCTCAAATAAGGTAAGAGATAGAAGTCGTTGAGAATATAAGACGTAGTGAAAATAGAATTCCCCAAGGGATTTATCAAAAACCCAATACCCCAAGAGTAGAATCACCTACTCCGTCAGATATGGATTTCCAGTTATAATGTTAGATTATTCCCCTGGTAGTAAGCTGAGAAAACTCGTCAATGATGAGTTTCAACATGAGAGATACACTCAATTCAGAAATTGGTTAGTTGAAAAATTTTCAAAACCTGAATTAACCCAATTTAAAGATGAATACTACACTCAAATGAGCCTTGAGCAAGATTTCGTTATTTTTGTTAAATGGTTTGTTAAATACTTTATAAGTAAAAAACAAGAAGAAATCCTTGTTTTACAAAGACCTTGGGAAAACATTAGAGGAGAAATAATGGAATCTCCCTTTCCCCCTGAACAGACAATAAGTTTGAGTCAAAATACTGAAGCTACCCCTTATCTTAACCTTCAGTTACAAAGAGTTGAACAAAATCAAGTTACTCTTAAGAAATTAAATTCCGTCATCAGGTCTCAGAATTATACCAATGCCTACCTTGTGTGCTTAGGAGAACAATTTCTCTCTTTGGAAAAAGATCTCTTATCCATAAAAGATCTTTTAGAAAAACAAATAGCACGTCAAGATATCATTATTGACCACATAAATAAACCTAAGGAACACATATCCACATCCACTATTTCAGATGTTCCTATAGTACAACCTCATGTTTCCATAGAAGGATTTAAAATGGAAACCAATGGTCATGAATTTGGAAAGCAAAATTTATTGATGGATTACCCCATTTCTTTTCTGAAAAAGGTTAGACAATCTTTAAGACAGAAAAATGATGGGATAAATATTAATTATTCTGACCTTACTTATGGTCATATAATTAACACTTGTGTTAATGAAGAATTAGCTTTATGTAATGACATAAAACTTAGAAATTAACTTAAAAAGCAAAAGCTTTCTGAGAAACACCAACTTGGTGAATTTTGCGAGCAATTTGCTTTTGATCTAGGAAAATCTCCAGATAGTAAAAAGAAAAAAAGAAAAAATTTCCGCAATAAACCTTATAGGGATAAGCCAAAAAATTCTTATAAAAATTCTTATAGAAATAAGAAAAAGAGTCACTACAATAAAAGTAGACCTAAAGAAAAATCTTTTGATCCTAAAGGCAAAAGAAAAGCCAAAAGGCTTGACATAACATGTCATAAATGTGGAAAATATGGCTATTATACCAACCAATGTTGGACTAAAAAAGCTCTTAATGAGATAGAAGATGAACAATTACGTTCTCAATTAGAAAAAGTCTTACTTCTCAATTCTGATTCTGAAAATTATTCTTCAGAAGAAGATATAAATATGATTTATGAATCTTCTAATGAAAGCTCTTCTGAATATTCTGACAATAATGATTGTCAATGTAATCAATTAAATTACTGGAAATCAATCGTTGATATGAATGGGTTAAATGTTTTAACCTCAGAACAAGATGAAGCTATAAAAGCTATAGAATCCATTTCTGATCAAAAATTAAAAAGAAAAATGCTTGAGGTCTTAATTCAAGAAAACTCAAAAAAGGATTTTCCTATTATTACAGAAGCACCTTACCAATCTGCATTTTTCTTATTCACCGTATGATGTTTTCAAATATATTGATGATGATATTGATTATTCCTGAATATTAAGATCTTATTTTCATTGGTCAATTGGCTCTTTCCTTAATTGTTGTTCATTATTAAATAAACAAAAAGATATAATATAATATAGTATGCTACAATGTTTTAAAAACCGGACCGGACCTGCCGGTTGAACCGGGAACCGGCCAGGTAACCGGTATGGTTCGTATGTTGGATCGCTTATGTCATTGAACCGGTGTAAACCGGAGAAACCGACGATTTAATTGTACTTTTTTTGGGTAGTGTGAAATCCACACCCGAAACCCGAAATTACACCCGCTTACACTTTAATTTTAATTTTAATTGTATACTTTAATTTTAATTTTAATTGTAAACTGTAGAATTTAATTTTAATTATAATGTTAAGATGCTGAAGACCTTAATTTTAATTATAATTAGGGGTGTGCAAAATATTCGGTTGAGTGAAATTTTTTAATTGAATTCTTATTTTGTAAGCAACAATATTTTAGTAGTAAATAGAACTTATACTCCTTATAATTAGCTAAGTACTAAATCATAATATATATATATATATATACACTTGAAAACTAATTAAATTTTTTGAAAAAAAATTAATTTTGTGTTTTTGTTACGGGTTCGGGTTTGGGTGGAAAAACCCGAACCCAACGGGTGTGAGCGCGAGTGTTATTTTGCCACCCAAATAGCCTTTGGGTTTGGGTTCGGGTGTTGATTTCGGGTGCGGGTTTGGGTAGTGTGAAACCCGCATCCGACTCATCCCGTTGTCATCCCTATTTGCAATTAGACTTTGTAATTTTATACTATTTTGTTATGTGTGATACCTTTATTTAAAATTTGAATTTAGATTATGAACTTGTGAATTTATGATATGATATTTAAAAAAAAATTTAAGTGTTATTTATATTTCGTAGAGATTGAATCATCCGGTTCGACCAGTTTTATACCTATATAGTTTTCTTATAAAGACCGGTCTATTTAACCGAGTTATCCAGTTTAATCCGATTTGATCATGCGGTTCGACCAGTGACCTAGTGGTTCAACCAATAAATCAGTGATCCATTACCATCATCGGTTTGATGACCGGTCCGATTTTTAAAACACTGATATTCTATGATGGTTTAGTTTTATAAATTGATCGGTTAAGTGTTATGAAAATAATAAAATAATATAAAAACAATGATCTAGTTTCAATATCAAACCACAATAACATAATTTTTTTTTCAAAAATAACTACAAGAAAGATTCATATCTTAAGGATATTACTATTCAAATAAAAAAACAACATATTAGTTTGAATGTCATTACATAGTCGATCAAAATTGGGAACATAAACTAAAACCTTCACTCCGCCGTCAATATGTTGCCGACAAGCCACCACAATTTCAATCGCAACCCAATCATCACCATAACATAGCCAAGCCTTCATCAACAACACATGAAAACTTTATTAAACATCAACTTGGGAAATTAAAAATCAAAAATTGTTGTAAGAATCCAAGGAGATACAAATTTAAATTCAGAAATTTATCAAATCGCAACCGAGTGGAAATCCATGAGCCAAACCCGAAATCGAATCCATAACCGAAAGGGAGAACATAGAATCGGAAATCAAAACAAATCCAAAACTCAACAATCAATAAAATATGGAGAAAAAGCAAATCATTTGAAGTCGGAAAGAGACCCTTCTCTGCCGCAAAAACATACGATTCCACGAATCGTCGCAAACGGCCACGACTGTGAAACCCAAATCCTTCGAACCATTCACTCCAACCACGTGAACCCTCCGCCGCCATGAAAACAATAACCGTGCTCACGCCACATAACTGCACCGCCTATTACCGTCATTAAACCACAACCGTCGTTTTCGCCACGTCTTGTTGGAGTTCCCCGCGGGTTCTTGTTGATATTAGAATGTTATGGAAAAAGCAAGGTTAAGACACAAATATGCCAATGTATGCTTCATTTGCAGAAAAGTTGAGAAGTATAAGAGGGTGGAAGGATGAGTTCCCTGTAACATGAAGAAGAGAGATGAAACTTTTTTTTCTTTCTAATCTTTTTTACGTTTGGGTCTTTTAGGATTTTGGGAAAGGGATTTTTACTTTCTTACTAGTCGAATACCCGTGCGGGAAAGAGAGTCCAATAAATGTCAAGTTGAACTTGATTAACGTAACGATAGGGGTTCAACTTAAACCTTCATAGAGAGAAAACAAGTTATGTTTATGCTTGTATAAATTGTCTTAGAAAAATGACACTGGTTTTTTTAAACAGCCAAATAGATATATTAACATAGTAGAAGCAGCACAAGAAGTGCATAGAGTTACAAATACAAGGATTACATCAACTCTGTAGCAGCAAACTACCATCATGCAACATTTAAACTCATATCTAGCAATAAATGTAAACACCCCAAATTTGCCCTCTCTTTTCTCTCACACCTTGACTTGTGATCCTTCATATTGCACTGCATAAGCATACCATCTCACACTACATAATTATTTCACCTCATAAGTTACATAGCTAGGGTTTGAGATCAGATGAATCTTAGAAGTGGTTTGAGCTATCTCAGAGACCATGAAGCATGCCAAGAGGGTCCATGAGTGTTTTATGATCATATTATGCCTCCAAGGGTTCTTTGAAGTCAAGAAATCACAAGGGATTGCAGAGATGTCCAGGCATGCTAGGAGCTCCTACACAGATGACCAGAAATTTGGGTTTTGGGTTTGAAGCCCTTACACTAAAAAATTTGGCCATGCTTGATTCTATTGGTCTATATATGTCATAAGGAGCATGTGTATCAAATTTGAAGCAAAAATTCCTTGTGAAAGTCATCTGATCAAATGGTAACTTGTTGTGCAAGAAAAGTCAGAATCAGGGCATTTGAGGCCACCAACAAGGGTTCCAAAGGGTAATATTCATCAATTTGAGGTCATATGATCTTTATTTGATCTTAGGAATGCTTGGAAGTTCACAAGATTGAAGAATTTTGAGCCAATGGAAAACTTTCCATTTTTGGACATGACTTGTAATGAAAACTTTCCATTTTGGGAAAGATCTTCAACCTCCTCTTTCTTGATAAAAAAGGCTTCAAATGAATTTTCTTCAAACATGAAAGTTGTAGATTGGATCTTCCCATTTTCAAAAAGTACAAGAACTCATCTTGATTCATCCTAGAACTCAAGATATGGCAAGTAAAATTTGGGAAATTTCTTGTAATTTTCAAGTTCATGTCAAAAAGGGAAATGTGCAAAATGGATTTCTAAGCATTTGTTTGGCCTCTAATTTATGTCTACACATCATAACAATGATAAACAACATTTAAAGACAAGAATTGAGCCTTTCATCACAAGTTTCCATGAACAATTTCTTCAAAATGCACAAAGTTGTGAAAATGCAAAACCTTTGAAATCTCTTGATCCAAGCCATACAGCTCACAACTTTCAATCCAAAGACCCTCCTTGAAGCCAGTTGAGGCAGCCCAAGACCTCAAATCACTTCTGCCATGGCCCATGCTTCAAGTACACAAAATTTTTACTTTTTGGCCAATGTCACCATACCAATCCCACAGTGCATATCCACTCCTCTGACTTATCTCATTTGTTTATAGAAACCCCAAGGATCATAAAACATAACACTTCAAGCCTTGAAAGAACACACACTCAGATTTCAAAAAATCCCTCAAAAAATTCATCTCTTCGAATCTCACTGCCCAACCATCAAACTTCCAAAATTCTTTCACCAATCAACCACAAATCATCCATAGATCATTTCCCACCCATCACCATGGCTTGAAACACCCTAAAACAAAAACATGATTTCTGTTGAACCAGAACTGAACCTCTCAAAATAGCCTAAATAAACTTCATCCAGGCATTCCATTAGCACAAGGGGGACCAGAGGAGTTGATTTGCACAAGAGGGAGGCCCAAAAAGTCCCAGTTTGAAGAACTTCAGTTCAGGTATCCATCAAGAACAATTTTTCCAGAACCTTGATTTCTTGTTATAAATTTATTCTATATGCTTTGCTGATCATTCTGATGTGTTTAGAATTGAAAATGGTGTAGAAATGAGCATGTATTGTTGTTCTGAAAGTTTGCCCGTAAAAATGTTTTGTTTCGATTCTCTTGGTTCAGGAAGTTTAAATGTTGTTTGTTGATTGATTCATGTTCTATGATGTTTGGGGACCATTTATGGGCAGGTTTGATGCATTTTAGTGGCTTGTAGGTGAAGTTGGGGTGAGGGGCTTCCCGAAGAAGATGACCGGAGCTTATCTCCGGTCACCTGAGATTAGTTAGAGTTTAGGTTGCCAGATTGAATGAGGACCCTTGGATTGTGATTAGATTAAGTTTTGGACAGTCCAGATAATTCATTAAACCCTAATCCTAATTAATTAAAATAAATCTTAATTAATTTCTCAGATTGAACCTGGGCCCTTGGATCAGGCGCGTATCACAAATTTGAATTTAGGCCCTTAGATCTTTATACCACAAGTCTTGCTGACTCTCAATCCTAGCCCTTGATCCAGTCCCTGGGCAATCTCGGCCTTTCCTTGTAATTACTTTTCATTTTCTTTTTATTTATTTTGCATTTGTTTTCTTTATTTATTTAAAATAGTAAAACATTTTATAAAATTCCAATCTTTTGCATTTTTACTTTAAATATTTTTCAGAAACCAAAAACATTTTTATTTTTAATTTTTGCATTAAAAATCTATTTTAAATCATTTAATTGTATTATTTAATTAATTCATTCATTTTAATTAATTAAAAATACTTTTAGTTATTTAAAAATCACCAAAAAAATCATGAAGCATTATTACAAATTTCTTTTAGGGTTTGATCATGTTTAGACAATTAACCATGAATTAGGGTTTCCAAATTTCTTATTTTTCTAACCCTAACTTCAAAAATTCATTTCTGATCAACCAAGATGAGTTTGTGTATGGTTCTTTTTGCATTCTTTCATACTTTGCATGTAGTATCTAGGGAATTTTACTCATATTTTTGCATTGCATTTTCTATTTGTTTGGCATTTTTCATGAAGAAGTACCCAAAACCCTAGCCTAACTTAGAAAACCCATAACTTGACTTTGGTATAGCTTCTGACTTCCATCTTTGTGGAGTGATCTTATGTGTGTTTAGGGCTCATTTGGTTGCAATTTAAATTTTTTTATCATGTGTTTTGCTTCTGTTTTGATCATATGTATCTCACACGTTTTTTCAAACCCTAATTTGCCATGTTCATTTGCATTCATCTTTCCATACCTTCATCATAGGAACTTGTCATGACATCTAATGCATTTGTATGTCATTTTAGACACCTTAGGACATGTGTGAATCTTTGTTTATCATTGTTGCATCCATTTGGTATGTTTTGCATTCATTACTTCTTATGTGCATTCATGTGTTCTTAAGCTTCTAACATTTTTGTTTTTGCATTCATCACTTGTATGATCATACATATGTGTTGCACCCCAAAATTTGCCCTCACAATACAAGACTTTGTGTTCTAAGAAAGTTCACAAGGTTCACAAGCTTCTCAACACTTACAAGATCTTTCATGAGGTTCATGAAGTCTACAAAGCCACTTCATGAGGTTCACAAGGTTCACAAGCATCTCAACATTTACAAGACCTTTCATGAGGTTCATGAAGTCCATAGGTTGCTTCTTGAAGGTTCACAAGGTTCACAAGTTCCTCAATGCTTATATAACCTTTCATGAGGTTCATGAAGTCTACAAGTCACTTCTTGAAGGTTCACAAGGTTCACAAGCTTCTCAACATCTACAAGACCTTTCATGAGGTTCATGAAGTCCATAGGTTGCTTCTTGAAGGTTCACAAGGTTCACAAGTTACACAATGATTACAAAGCTTCCCTGAGGATCATGAGGTCTACAAAGCCACTTCATGAGGTTCACAAGGTTCACAAGCTTCACAATACTTCTCATGAGTCTCACAAGACACTTTATGATGGTTCACAGGGTTCACAAAGTTCACAATTGGTCAAAGAAGTTGACAATTCCCTCAGGCAATGCACCTCCTAAGCAGTGCATCCAAAACTAGGGTTTTGACTTTAATCAGGCTAAATGGACTTCCAATACCTCAAGTGAGTTTCATAACATCTTATATGTGTGTAAGAACCCCTATGACAAGTTTCAAGACTTTCCTCAAAAGTTTGCTCAGTCAGATGATCAGATAAGTCAAAATCAGTCAATGCAGTTAAAAAGTCAAACTGAGGTCAACTGTGGTCAAACCAAAGTCAAACCTCATGATTTTTTGCCAACATCAAGTATATGAAGTAAAATTCATCATTTGATCAAGGGTTGATCATGATTCATCAAGGAGATTCCAGATCATCAATAATCAGGAGGTTCTAAATTAGGGTTTCCTCAGTAAAAGTCAACTGAACTTTGACCAGGCATAACTTTCACATACTTCATCACCAAGTCTCCATCCAAAGCTCATTTTGAAGGAAATTGAATCCTCTACAACTTTGATGTTGAAGGTTAAGCCCAAAAATTCTTCATTTGAAAGATATGATCTAAGACATTATAGGTCATTTCAAAAGTCAACAAAAAGTCAACAACTTCAAAAGGGCATAACTTGAGATTGGTAAATGATATGGACCTGAAACCAATGGGGTTGTTTAGAGGACTCTTCAAGCTTTCCAAAAAGTCCAAGAACACCCTCATACCCTTAAAATTGAGGGAGATGTGCTCTTGCAAAGTTGGACAATTTTGTGATGGTTTATATTGAAAATGGAGGCTTAAAAGTATTTCTTTCCAAATGGGCTGCCTAATTCATGACCCAATCCATCTCCAAACACTATACACGACCCAATTGAATAAAAATCATCATTTTTATTATTTTTTATTTATTTATTATTGATTTAACTCTTAAAAATCATTTTAAATAAATAAAAAATATGAAAAGTTATTTTTGGGTGAAGATTTTGTTCCTAAAAATTCATAATTATAGATTGGATTAAAAGAAGAAAAGAATCATGCGAATTGTCCAAATATAGCAAGCATTCAAGAGCAAATATTTGAATTTTACAATGCCATCTTTTTCAATCTTTTTTGGATCAAATATCCACACAACCTATCCATATTTTTGACCTAAATCATTCCCACATATATACTGATCATAAACCTAATGCTCAGACACGAGTTGGCTGCCTCTAAAGTAAGTTCCAAATTCTCAAATTCACCAACAAAACTCACATTCGGTTTTGCAGTTACAAGGCACTAGAAGGTAAACTAAGAACATAGTTATGTTCTTTGGTCATCCATGAAGCAAAACCATCCATCATACGCATCCAACATGCTTCATATCGTGAAACCCGAGTCACTTTTGTTCTTGATTTTTTCTTTTTCGATTACCATGATTCACTGCGTCTAAATGAATTTTGATTGTTTAATGATGTTCTTGATGTTGTGTGGATTGATTCTGGGCAGGAAAGAGCAAGAACCATTGCCTAATTCGTGAGATACCATATTAGGGTTCATGACCTCCAATTGGGGTTTACTGATTCAATGAACATAAATAATTGTTAAGACCATGGCTGGACTCTAATTGATCTCTGGAACACGTTTGTATTTTCAATTTTGCAAAATTGTATGGTTTTGTTGCCCTTTGAGTTTCGCAGGTTTTGTTAGGGTTTTAATTTCGCAGGAAATTTCATGGGAGATTTCGCAGCAAAATGCGCAGGTCATAAGGTTGAAGATGAAGTCTGGTTGGCGCGAAATTCATTTTCAAATTTATGATTTAAAATATTATATTGTGTTTCTGTTTGTTATCACAACCATGTGGTTGTCCCAGTGGTTATGAGCTTCGTCCTAGGTGTGTGTTTGTTGTACAGGGCTTGGTTCGATTCCTGGCAATGCATTCTTTTTGTTATTTTTTTTCAAGATTACAAAAGACTTAATATATAATGATTACTTGCCCTCAAGCTAGCAGAATTGGCTCTTCCAGCCGGGTGGTGAGATGCGCGTTTGTGAATATGAGGGTCCTGGGATCAAATCCTCCCCAGGCCCTTTTGTTCTTTTTTATTTTCTATGGAATTTTCAAGATCAAGCAACAAAACAAACTCGTTCTCCTCACTTACTGCCTGCGCGCCAGTGGCCTGGTGGTTCTCCTTGTTGGCTGCAAATGGACTGACCTGGGTTCAAATCCCAGTCAGGTAAGTTTTTTATTATGCTTTCTTCTTATTTTATTTGTTTTATACAATAATAATCTTAGATTAAACTTAATATATGCATGCAAATATAATTAATAAAATATTCAAATTCTAATTTCTTTTCTTTTGAAACTATTTTTATAAACATGTAGATAAATTATAATATGTATGTTAAAATAATCTTGTATCAAAATTCTAAAAAAAAATATTCTTTATAAACCTTAATTCTAAAACCCTAAAAAATGTAAAAACCTAATTTTCCAAATCTTAAAATATTTTTTCTAAATAACATTTAATTCTGTTTTTTTTTTATTAAATCCTAATATAATTATAATTTTTCATAAAATTTTGTATTTGTAACTTAAGTTAATTTTCTTTTAATATTTAGAAATAGTTTAATTATATTTTCGTATATAGTAAAAAAAAAAATAATTTGTAAGTATAATGATTAACAAATTTTAACATGATATTTAAAAGTTTATCTTTTTCTCATAATATGTATATAAATTATAAATATGTGTTCATAATAATTAAAATTTTTGTAATTATAATAATTTAAATAATTATGTGAATAAAAAAAAATATCTAATTATGTATGCTAATTATTTACTATATTATTAATTAATTTTTGCTTATTATAATTTCATTAATCTTTTAACTTTTATTACTAACCATATTATTATTTTTTTTCTAACCTTGTTTATTATTGCTAAATTATTATTATTATTACTAACCCCTAATTATAAATTTGCTTATCTATTTATTTATTATTTATATCTTGTTATTATATTTATTCATTTACTGTTTATTTTCATAATTATTATGTAATTGTTTCGGGATGTAAATTTGTAATTATTTAACTGTTATTATTGTGGTTAGTAATTAGGGAGTGTAGACAATATGTTTGTTATTTAAAATAAATTTAGAAAATTTTTAATCAAAGATAATTAAATTAAACACTTCACACACGTAAGTCGATTTTAATCGCCGTCTCACTTCCTTAGGGATACCCCTCCAGTTGCCTACGAATAATGGTTAAGTGGGGTGTAGAAAGCAATGTCCCTCGAATAAAAATCATCAAAGTCCCTTTATGGTTGCCTATACGAATCGAGTCCCTTCGGAAAAATGATGATAGTCCCTTATAAATGCTTATTACACCCCACCATTGCCTTCAAAATCAAGTTGTCCCTTACATGTCCCTTAAACATCCAAAGTAAGGACTACCTACTCCATTATAGTAGGGATAGTCTTACTAAAGGAAAGAATAAAGAATAAGAAAGACCTTTAAACATTAGGGTAAGTTACTCCTAAGTACTTAAGCTCATTTCAAAACTTTTTCACACTTAAACAACTTTTCAACAAAATTTTCAAACAAGTTTCTTACACATCCACACTTGGATTATTATTAAACTATTCTGAAATTTTTTGCTTATTCACACACTACACTTTCAAAACAATTCAAAAGTGAGCTTAAGTACCTAAGAGCCCATGGATAACCATGGATGAAAAGGGTGCTAACACCTTCCCTTTTCATAACCTACCCCCCGGACCCAAAATATTCTCTAAGGTCTTTCCTGTTCTTTTATAACCTTTCCTTATGGATAAAATAAAAGTCGGTGGCGACTCTTGCTATCCGCAACATTGTTTAAAGTCAGTTCACCGGGTTACAGAACTGGCGACTCTGCTGGGGATTTAAATTAAAGAGGGGTACCCTTAGGAATTAGATCACTTTAATATTATGTGCCTTGTTTGCTTTACTTTACGTTGTTGGGATGCTCTTATGTGTGAAAGATCCTAACCCGGATCTATTGTACCTTAGGTAAATGGCAATAGACCAAGGAAACTGTACGGCGTATACCGATATGGTTGATCTGGTGGCCATAGTTAGTGTGACTTCTTGGTTGGTGCTTATGTTCCTTAAGTCAAGTTGAGGATAATATGAGGCTGCCATATGTTGTCAATGCACTAACTAACTTTTAGAACCCTAGTTATCCCATCTTGGCCTTTAGAAAAGTAGTGAGGTAGCCGGCTTTAGTGCAGACTGAAGTTGGTTGACACTCGATACTACACTCATTGAGATCTTAAACTTGGAGGGTTTTGGTTGGCAAGTAAGTTGCCTTCTGAACAACCACCCTTGTGAAGGATCAATGATATTGAGATCCCTTAGAACCTGGTTACTTTTGTAGGACAGGATGAACCATCTAACTTCAGGGGAGGGTACTTACCTTTGAACCGCATGCAAGCCTTTAAACCTAGGGCTATTGTGTGACTTGCTTGTGTGTGCCACATGTTTGTGATTGAGCATAACATCATGACATCATCATGCATCATATGCATAGCATTTTCCCTAACCATTTCAAGGACCAAGGGATTTATCTTTGTTCTTTGTCGCAGGTCATGGCTTCTGCTCGTAGAAACACCATCAGGATCAACTTTGTGGGCATACCTGCCAAGCTTAAAGAGTTGGTTTCTCAAGTGTCTGATCATTCCCAGTTCATCAAGAGACATGGTCACCTATTGGATCTAGTCACTTCAGGGTTCAATGAAGACATGATGAGTGTTCTGTTTCAGTTCTTTGATCCTAAACATCACTGTTTCACATTCCCCGACTATCAGTTAGTCCCTACCATGGAGGAGTTCTCTAAGCTTCTGGGTATACCTGTTCTTGATCAAAGACCCTTCACAGGCTTGGAGAAGGAGCCCAAACCAGAGGTTATTGCTGCAGCTCTACATCTGAAGAAGTCTGACATTGTCCTAGAAACGAGAAGTGGAGTCAAGGGTATTCTTGCCAAGGTGCTAATGGATAAGGCTCAAATGTTCTTGAAGGCCATGAGCTATGATGCTTTTGAGGAGATCTTAGCCTTGCTGATATATGGCTTAGTATTGTTCCCCAATCCAGATCAGTTCATAGATGTTCATGCCATCAACATTTTCCTGAGTCACAATCCAGTGCCTACATTGCTTGGAGACATCCTACATTCTCTTCACACCCGTACTACAAGGGCAAGAGGAACTTTGATGTGCTGCATACCTTTACTATCCAGGTGGTTTATTTCTCACCTTCCTCGCTCAGTAATGAAGAATGAGCAAGGGTTCAGATGGTCCAAGAGGATCATGTCACTTTCTCACTCAGACATCCATTGGTGCTCCAGATCTATGGAGAATGTCACCATCATTGACCGTTGTGGGGAGTTTCCTAATGTGCCACTTCTAGGCATAAGAGGAGGCATCACCTACAACCCCTCTCTAGCTTTACGACAGTTTGGTTATGCTCGGAGTGATGGTCCACATGACATGTTAATCCAGGGCATTGTGTTTGACTACGACAACGATCTTCAAGGTTACCGTCAGAGATTCATACGAGCTTGGGGAAAAGTAAACAGGGTTGACAGCAAGACACTGGAGCCTAAGTACACTATTCCTATGGAGGCTTATCTCAGATGGGTACGATCTCGTGCTCAGACACTCATGATGCCATATCCTGCCGTCCTACCAGCTACCATGGAACCTGTTGCTGAAGGAGACACAGCTTATACCATCCTTCACCCAGACATGCCTACTGATATGGAAGACTTGCAGAGATCATGGATCCAACTGAAGGAGCAAAGGGATACTTTCGAGGCTCATTACAAAACAAGCCAAGCAAGAATCCTAGAGCTCACAAAGCAACTTCATGAGGAACGAAACCTCAACTCATACCTCAATACAAAGAGGAAACGTCCATGGGAGACTTAAAACCCCATCTTTTGTACTTATTTCACTTTCATTTTTTGTAAGCCTAAAAGGCAAAACAAGTTATTACTAATAAAAAGTTACTTTCTTGTTTAAGCAAATTTAAATCCTGCGGTCTTTGAAAACATTGCATACGCATTTACATTCCATCTCATTGCATCACAGGTTTATAATTGTACACAGGTTTCTCATCTTCTCGCTGTTTATTTCAGCAATGGCACTTGAACAATCAGTTAAGGATCTTCAGGCACAGAATGCACAGTTCCAAGAGCTAATCTTGAACCTATCCAAGGGGCAGGATGAATTGAAGGCACTGCTGGCCAAGAAGACTAAGAAGACTAGAAGGTCTGCTGGGTTGCTCAACATGGGAAGAAGGTTCAAAGGTCCGGTCAAGACCAAGGAACAGGTTGAAGACTATGAATCTGAAGAATCTGAGCAAGAGGGAGGCAGTCTCCACAACACTATGGGGGACTCTGATTCTGAGGCTAATTACTACCATGAGCCTAATGAAGACAAGTTCAAGAGGCTGGTGGATAGGATGGATGCTATGGAATTACAGAAATCATCTGGGCTGGATTTTGAGGATTTGAGTTTGATATCTGGGGTTGTTATACCCATCGGTTTCAAGGTTCCTACTTTTGTTGTGTATGATGGGGTCTCTTGTCCCAAGCTACATCTGAGGTCTTATGTCAGAAGGATTCAACCTCACACTGCTGATAAGAAGTTGTGGATCCATTTCTTTCAAGAGAGCTTATCTGGAGCTCAGCTGGAGTGGTATTATCAGTTGGAGAGTGTCAACATCAGAGACTGGAATGATCTTGCTGAAGCTTTCTATAAGCAGTATCAATACAATGCTGACTTAGCCCCCACTCGCATGCAACTTCAAAGCATGTCTATGGGTGCCAAAGAAAGTTTTAAGGAGTATGCTCAGAAATGGAGAGACTTGGCTGGAAGAGTTCAACCCCCTTTGACTGACAGGGAATTGGTTGATATGTTCATGTGTACGCTGAATGGTCCGTTTTACAGTCATCTCATTGGAAGCTCATCATCTGGCTTCACTGAGTTGATCATGACAGGAGAGCGAGTAGAGAATGGTATCAAGAATGGTAAGATCCAAGTGGGTGCTTCTTCATCAGGTGCTGCAAAGAAGCCTCCCACTGGGAAGAAAGAATCCAATGCTGTTTATGGTCAACCTGATCGTAACAAAAGGCATCAGTCTGTTAGTGCAGTTCATATTTCAAATCCAACTCCTGCAACAACAGAGCAGCCTCAAGGCAACCAACAGAGAGCTAGAAGACAGTTCACGAAGATCAACATGTCAATGGCTCAGGCATTGCAACACTTGTTGAAAGCTGAACTTATTACCTTGAGGGAGGCTCCTCAAAATCCCAATGTTACCTCTCCCAAGTACAATCCCAATGCACGATGTGCATATCATTCAAACTGTCCAGGACATGATACTAATAATTGCTGGGTCTTGAAGAACAAAATTCAGGATATGATTGATGCTGGAGAGATTGAGTTTGATCCACCAAATGTGATTACAGCACCACTGCCAAATCACGAGAAGTCTGTCAACGCCATTGATGAAGACATTGAGGAAGACCTGCATGTCTATTCAGTTATGGAGTTGAGCACACCATTGTCCATTATCAAAGAGAGGTTAGTACGAGCTGGGATCTTTCCAGGTTGTCGTGAAGATTGTCTGTATTGTGCCTATAAGCCGGATAGTTGCTTCATTTTGAGAGATGGTATTCAGCGTCTCATGGATAAGTATACTATAGTGTTTGAAAGAAGACCAGCATCTATAGAAAGTATGGTGGATCATCTGACGCGGGGTAAGAAGATTGAAGAGGTTGATATGGCTGACAAAGTACCGGTAAGAATCACTTCAAAGAAGCCCATTAAAATCACTCGTCAGGGCCCAATCAAGATTACTGCTGAAGGTCCTGTGAAAATTGTTGCTGAAGCCAGAGTGGCTCCCCTGATCATTACCACTCCTGGTCCTATTCCTTATACATCTGACAAAGCTGTGCCTTGGCACTATGGGTCTGACGTTTACATCCATGGTGTTAAGCAGGAGCCTTTACCTGATGTGCCTGTTGACATTGATAATATTGCTGGATCTAGCAAGATCACTCGTAGTGGAAGAGTCTTCTCTCCTCCAGATACTTCCAAGAATGCAGTTACTCCTGCTGCTACTTCCACCACTGATACTCGGGGCAAGGGTCCTGTTATTGAGCCTGTATCCACTGATGTTCCAGCTGCTGATGACCTCTCTAAACAGATGGAAGAAGTATTGAAAATCATTCGCAAGAGTGATTATGATATTGTTGATCAGCTGGGGCATACTCCCTCAAAGATTTCTATGCTCTCCCTATTATTATGTTCTGAGGCTCATGCCAAGTCATTGATCAAGTTCCTGAAGATGGCTCATGTACCCAGTGCAATTTCTGTTGACCAATTTGAAAACTGTGTTGCCCACCTGACCTATGACAACGGGTTAGGATTTTCTGATGCTGACTTGACCCCTGCCAAGAGGGATCATAACAGGGCCTTGCATATTTCAATTGAATGCAGGGGCACTACCCTGTCTCATGTGCTGATAGACAATGGTTCCTCTTTGAATGTATTGCCTAAGGAAGTCCTGAACAAGCTGAGTCCTGAAGATACTGTGTTGAAGCCCAGTAATATTGTGGTGAAAGCTTTTGATGGTTCTAGAAGAGTAGTGCATGGGGAAATTGATCTTCCAATCAAGGTTGGCTCTCAGATGTTTACTGCTACATTTTATGTGATGGATATTCGTCCTTCATACTCTTGTCTGCTTGGTCGTCCCTGGATCCATGGGGCAGGTGCTGTGACCTCTACATTGCATCAAAAGTTGAGATATCCGGTGAATGGAAAGGTTGTTACTGTCTTTGGAGAGGAAGAATACTTTGTCAGCCATGTAAACACTTTCAAGTATCTGGAAATGGAAGGTGAATACATTGAGACTCCGTGTCAGTCATTTGAAGTGGTTCCTTGGGTTGGTAATGATTGTGTGACTCCTCCTGCTGTGAAGAAGGTTCCTGTGGTTATCAGAAACTCTCCAACAATGGCAATGGCCTCTCTCAATGATGCAAAAGCTGTGGTGAATGAAGGTGGTTGTACTGTTTGGGGTCAGCTTCCTAATATTCCGTACAAGTCTGACAAATTTGGTTTGGGTTTCACTGCAGAGTCCCAGAAGGCTGTTCGTCGTGCTCGTGCTGCTCGTATCACCAATCAAGGGGTGATTAATGCTGTGGGAGATCAAGATGAAGACTACAACTTGGATGCATGGATTTTTTCTACTGTGGGTGCTGGACTCAATAATTGGAAAGCTGAAGATGTTATCCCTATCTCCTTTAGTCAGGAGTAAATACTATTACTGTGTTATGTTTTAAATTTGTAATTTCTGAACAATAAAACTTTCAAGCCATGTGCCTTACCCGGGGCACAATGGCGTGCTTGTTACGGGCTGTCATTTCATTTGCATACTTCATTCAATAAAATCAGTGGACGTTTCGTTTTCGTAAATATTGTGTTCCTTGTCTTTCTTTTCTTTATTTTTGCTTTATCAGCTATGTGTTCTTACACACACCCACATCACTAAATGCAGATCCTCATCCACTCTGGATCCTGTTGATAACAGTTCTACTATTGCCAATTACAATTTCGAGAATCCGATCTATCAAACTGAAGACGGAAATGAGGACGATTGTGAAATACCTGTAGAGCTTGCTAGGTTGTTACAACAAGAAGAGAAAGCTATACAGCCACATGAAGAGCCAGTCGAAGTTGTGAATCTGGGAACTGAAGAAGACAGAAAAGAGGTCAAGGTAGGGGCTGATTTAGAAGACAGTGTCAAGAGCAGGTTGATTCAGATGTTACGCGACTATGTGGAGATCTTTGCTTGGTCTTATGAAGATATGCCAGGGTTGAACACAGACATTGTGGTTCACCGTTTGCCAGTGAAAGAAGATTGTCGTCCAAAGAAGCAGAAGGTTCGTCGTATGCGTCCTGAAATGTCAGAAAAGATCAAGGCAGAAGTAATGAAACAGTTCAATGCAGGGTTCTTGGCAGTAACTTCTTATCCTCAGTGGGTTGCAAATGTGGTACCAGTTCCTAAGAAAGATGGTAAGGTACGTATGTGTGTGGACTACAGAGATTTGAACAAGGCTAGCCCCAAAGATGACTTTCCACTTCCTCATATTGACATTCTGGTAGACAATACTGCTCAGCATAAGGTATTCTCTTTTATGGATGGGTTCTCTGGTTATAATCAGATCAAGATGGCACCTGAAGATATGGAGAAGACAACATTTGTGACACAGTGGGGCACTTTTTGTTATAAGGTAATGCCATTTGGTTTGAAGAATGCAGGGGCAACATATCAGCGTGCTATGGTGGCTTTGTTTCATGATATGATTCATCATGAGATAGAGGTATATGTGGATGATATGATAGCCAGATCTCAGAATGAAGAGCAACATCTTGATCATCTGCACAAGTTGTTTGAGAGGTTGAAGAAATACAAATTGAGGTTGAATCCAAACAAGTGTACTTTTGGAGTTAGATCTGGAAAGCTCCTGGGCTTCATTGTCAGTGGAAAAGGTATTGAAGTGGATCCTGCAAAGGTGAAAGCTATACGAGAGATGCCAACTCCCCGTACTGAGAAGGAGGTTAGAGGTTTCTTGGGACGATTGAACTACATTGCAAGATTTATTTCCCAATTAACTACCATCTGTGAGCCAATCTTCAAGTTGTTGAAGAAAGATCAGGTGATGGAATGGAATGATGAGTGCCAAACTGCCTTTGATGAAATCAAGAGATATTTGCTAGAACCACCAATTTTGATGCCACCAGTTGACGGAAGACCCTTGATTATGTACTTAACAGTTCTAGACAACTCAATGGGGTGTGTGTTGGGGCAACATGACGAGTCTGGTCGAAAAGAGCAGGCAATATACTACCTTAGCAAAAAGTTTACCGACTGTGAAACAAGATACTCACTGCTCGAGAAAACTTGCTGCGCTTTGGCATGGGCTGCTCGCCGACTAAGACAGTATATGTTGACCCATACTACCTTGTTGATTTCAAAAATGGATCCAATCAAGTACATATTTGAGAAACCTGCTCTCTCCGGAAGAATTGCAAGATGGCAAATGATCTTAACAGAATATGATATACAATATACTACTCAGAAGGCCATTAAGGGGAGTGTTGTTGCTGATCATTTGGCTCATCAAGCAGTAGATGATTACCAGTCAATGAATTTTGAGTTCCCTGATGAAGATATTATGACTGTTACCAAAGAACCTGGACAATATGACGGACCTGAACAAGGATCCCGATGGACTATGGTCTTTGATGGTGCCTCTAATGCACTTGGTAATGGTGTTGGTGTTGTGATTAGTTCCCCCGAAGGTTGTCATACTCCGATTACTGCCAGACTTTGTTTCCATTGTACCAATAACATGGCTGAGTATGAGGCATGTATCCTGGGTATGAAAGCTGCTATTGATATGAAGATTCAGTTCCTTGATGTGTATGGAGATTCAGCCTTGGTAGTAAGTCAGATTAAAGGAGATTGGGATACCAAGCATGATAATCTCATTCCTTACAGAGAACATGTGTTGTCTTTGATCCCACATTTCAAAGAGATTACCTTTGAACATATTCCACGAAGAGAGAATCAGTTGGCAGATGCATTAGCCACCATGGCATCTATGTTTGAAATCAGCTGGGATGATGAAGCTCCTAAGATTACCATTGATAGATTTGAGAAGCCTGCATACTGCAATGAGATTGACACAGAAGGGGCAGAGGAGAAGCCTTGGTTCTATGAAGTAAAAAGATATCTTGAAGCTCAGGAGTTCCCTGAAGGGGCATCTGTCAAAGATAGGAAGTTTCTGAGAAGGTTTTCTGCTAAGTTCTTTTTGAGTAATGGGATTCTGTACAAGCGCAGTCATGATTCAACTATGCTTCGTTGTGTGGATAAGAAGGAAGCAACTGAGATTATGGAAGAGATGCATGATGGGACCTTTGGCACTCATTCTAGTGGTCATACTATGGCAAAGAAGATTTTGAGAGCAGGTTACTATTGGTCTACCATGGAAGCTGATTGCTATCAACACTCCAGAACTTGTCACAAGTGTCAAATTTATGCTGATAAAGTTCATGTACCTCCATCACCATTGAATGTGTTGACTGCTCCTTGGCCCTTTGCCATGTGGGGCATTGATATGATTGGTGAGATCAAACCTACTGCTTCTAATGGGCATCGTTTCATCCTGGTGGCTATTGATTATTTTACGAAATGGGTAGAGGCAGCTTCATATGCATCTGTGACTAAGAATGTTGTGGCTCGGTTCATTAAGAATAATATCATATGTAGGTATGGCATCCCTGAAAGGATTATCACTGACAATGGCTCTAATCTGAACAACACTATGATTACTGATCTCTGCACGCAGTTCAAGATTAAGCATCACAACTCTTCTCCGTATCGTCCGAAGATGAATGGGGCAGTTGAAGCTGCTAATAAGAACATTAAGAAGATTGTACAGAAGATGACTGTTACTTACAAGGATTGGCATGAGATGTTACCATTTGCTCTTCATGGTTATCGTACTACAATACGTACTTCAACAGGGGCAACCCCATTCTCCTTAGTCTATGGTATGGAAGCAGTTCTGCCCATTGAAGTTCAGATCCCCTCCTTGAGGATTATGAAGGATGCAGGCTTGGATGAAGATGAGTGGATTCAGACTCGACTTGACCAGATAAATTTGATTGATGAGAAAAGGTTAGCAGCAGTTTGTCATGGCCAGATGTACCAGAAGCGAATGATCAAAGCTTTTAACAAGAAGGTTAAGCCAAAGGTATATCAGGCTGGTGACTTGGTAATCAAGCGTATCATATTACCACAGGGTGATCCTAGGGGCAAGTGGACTCCAACATATGAAGGACCATTCGTAGTTAAGACTGTATTCTCAGGAGGTGCCATGATACTGACTACAATGGATGGTGAAGACTTCCCACAGCCTGTAAACGCAGACATAGTTAAAAAAATACTACGCATAAAAAGAGACCCGCTAGGTTGACAGGCCTAGGCAAAAATAAGGGCATCCCGGCAAACCAAAAGGGTTTGGGCAAAAATTAGGGATATATATAAAAAGATGTACACCCGGCAAGTCGAAAACCTGAAAAGGCGGCTTGGGCAAAAAAGGGTATCCCGGTGGATTGAAAACCCGAGAGGGCAATCCAGGCAAAAGTTAGGGATTAAAGCGTATGACTATGTCTCGTTTGGATCACTCATGAAACTGCAACCGTTTGTACTACTTATTCAAGCTCGAACAGATAAAGATCAATCCAATCGTTTCCGTCTCAACAGTAAGAAGATGAGATACTTGAGTGGCAATAGTAGAATTGAAACTCAATAGGATTGTTTCCCACATAGCTGATTCTCTTTTGTAAAACTTTATGACAAAATCCTCTTACTAGGGTTTATGTCTCCTTGTACAAACTTACCCGTGTATTCCATCTTTTGAATCCAGATTTACTTTTACCCTATTTACCTAAGCGAAACGTCCATTGGTTGTGTTTGAATGTATGTATGCTTTTGAATATGATTAATGTTTACCAGAAATACATGTATGCTCTTAATATGATTAATGTTTACCAGAAATGCATGAAAATGCAGTAATAGTATTTACTAAGGATGAACGAGGGGAGGATTTCGATGAAGCTTCGCCAGTTCACCTTTACAAGACAGTTACAAACTCTCAGTAGGACGAATCCATCTTCATAAAGTCTTATCTCCCCTGGAATTTATATCCATCTCTTTTATCCTCATACGGATATTCGGGAATTTACTTTCCAATAAGGGTACGACGAACGAAGACGGAATGCTATCTCTACCCTACCATCAAACGAAGACGAAGGTTATATACACCTTACTATCCCAGCATACGGGAGGGTGATATCTATCCTTACTATCCCCAACATACGGGAAGTTATCTATACCCTGTTATCCCCAGCAGACGGAGGGTTATATATTCTTCAACAACGAATCAAGATTTATTTTCCCTGGCCAGCAGTTGTTATACAAAGATATCCAGACGCTTTCCGGCAATATCATATCATACATACATCACTTCCATCATACCATAGCATATATATCCATAGACACATAATACATTACTTGAGTGCATCATATCATACATGCATACATAAAGCGTAAACTAATATTATTATACAAAATGCTACCTTATTTCAGGTTAATTATCCAACGAACAAAATTATGGTCTCAGGACTGCTTTATTGTAACCTTAGTGTTACTTTATCCTCCTGATGAGCTTCTTTGGGACTGCTTTATTGTAACCTCAGGGTTACTTTATCCTCCTGATAACTTCTCATGACTTCAAGACTGCTTTAGAGCTATCCATTGCTCTATCCTCCTGAAATCATATCTTCAAGACTGCTTTAGAGCTATCCATTGCTTTATCCTCCTGAAGACAATTACATTATTATTTCAAGACTGCTTTAGAGCTATCCATTGCTCTATCCTCCTGAAATCATATCTTCAAGACTGCTTTAGAGCTATCCATTGCTTTATCCTCCTGAAGACAATTACATTATTATTTCAAGACTGCTTTAGAGCTATCCATTGCTCTATCCTCCTGAAATCATATCTTCAAGACTGCTTTAGAGCTATCCATTGCTTTATCCTCCTGAAGGCATATTACTTCTTCAAGACTGCTTTAGAGCTATCCATTGCTCTATCCTCATGAAGACATACTGCTACATCAATATTACTCCAGACTCCTGACAGTTCTCATTATACTGCTGAAGAACTTTCCCCTAGTGGCATCTTTAAGCCCACTCAATCATGTTCAACCAACCATCAATATCACTCTATGCACTGGTAAGTGCAAATTTTTGGGCTTTTGTGTTCAATCCCCTTCAACCTTCCAGGTTACGACTGGCAAATATACCAATCTAACCCCTCAGGTTTCAGAAAATTGAACAGGGGCAGCTGTTGCACCCCAAAATTTGCCCTCACAATACAAGACTTTGTGTTCTAAGAAAGTTCACAAGGTTCACAAGCTTCTCAACACTTACAAGATCTTTCATGAGGTTCATGAAGTCTACAAAGCCACTTCATGAGGTTCACAAGGTTCACAAGCATCTCAACATTTACAAGACCTTTCATGAGGTTCATGAAGTCCATAGGTTGCTTCTTGAAGGTTCACAAGGTTCACAAGTTCCTCAATGCTTATATAACCTTTCATGAGGTTCATGAAGTCTACAAGTCACTTCTTGAAGGTTCACAAGGTTCACAAGCTTCTCAACATCTACAAGACCTTTCATGAGGTTCATGAAGTCCATAGGTTGCTTCTTGAAGGTTCACAAGGTTCACAAGTTACACAATGATTACAAAGCTTCCCTGAGGATCATGAGGTCTACAAAGCCACTTCATGAGGTTCACAAGGTTCACAAGCTTCACAATACTTCTCATGAGTCTCACAAGACACTTTATGATGGTTCACAGGGTTCACAAAGTTCACAATTGGTCAAAGAAGTTGACAATTCCCTCAGGCAATGCACCTCCTAAGCAGTGCATCCAAAACTAGGGTTTTGACTTTAATCAGGCTAAATGGACTTCCAATACCTCAAGTGAGTTTCATAACATCTTATATGTGTGTAAGAACCCCTATGACAAGTTTCAAGACTTTCCTCAAAAGTTTGCTCAGTCAGATGATCAGATAAGTCAAAATCAGTCAATGCAGTTAAAAAGTCAAACTGAGGTCAACTGTGGTCAAACCAAAGTCAAACCTCATGATTTTTTGCCAACATCAAGTATATGAAGTAAAATTCATCATTTGATCAAGGGTTGATCATGATTCATCAAGGAGATTCCAGATCATCAATAATCAGGAGGTTCTAAATTAGGGTTTCCTCAGTAAAAGTCAACTGAACTTTGACCAGGCATAACTTTCACATACTTCATCACCAAGTCTCCATCCAAAGCTCATTTTGAAGGAAATTGAATCCTCTACAACTTTGATGTTGAAGGTTAAGCCCAAAAATGCTTCATTTGAAAGATATGATCTAAGACATTATAGGTCATTTCAAAAGTCAACAAAAAGTCAACAACTTCAAAAGGGCATAACTTGAGATTGGTAAATGATATGGACCTGAAACCAATGGGGTTGTTTAGAGGACTCTTCAAGCTTTCCAAAAAGTCCAAGAACACCCTCATACCCTTAAAATTGAGGGAGATGTGCTCTTGCAAAGTTGGACAATTTTGTGATGGTTTATATTGAAAATGGAGGCTTAAAAGTATTTCTTTCCAAATGGGCTGCCTAATTCATGACCCAATCCATCTCCAAACACTATACACGACCCAATTGAATAAAAATCATCATTTTTATTATTTTTTATTTATTTATTATTGATTTAACTCTTAAAAATCATTTTAAATAAATAAAAAATATGAAAAGTTATTTTTGGGTGAAGATTTTGTTCCTAAAAATTCATAATTATAGATTGGATTAAAAGAAGAAAAGAATCATGCGAATTGTCCAAATATAGCAAGCATTCAAGAGCAAATATTTGAATTTTACAATGCCATCTTTTTCAATCTTTTTTGGATCAAATATCCACACAACCTATCCATATTTTTGACCTAAATCATTCCCACATATATACTGATCATAAACCTAATGCTCAGACACGAGTTGGCTGCCTCTAAAGTAAGTTCCAAATTCTCAAATTCACCAACAAAACTCACATTCGGTTTTGCAGTTACAAGGCACTAGAAGGTAAACTAAGAACATAGTTATGTTCTTTGGTCATCCATGAAGCAAAACCATCCATCATACGCATCCAACATGCTTCATATCGTGAAACCCGAGTCACTTTTGTTCTTGATTTTTTCTTTTTCGATTACCATGATTCACTGCGTCTAAATGAATTTTGATTGTTTAATGATGTTCTTGATGTTGTGTGGATTGATTCTGGGCAGGAAAGAGCAAGAACCATTGCCTAATTCGTGAGATACCATATTAGGGTTCATGACCTCCAATTGGGGTTTACTGATTCAATGAACATAAATAATTGTTAAGACCATGGCTGGACTCTAATTGATCTCTGGAACACGTTTGTATTTTCAATTTTGCAAAATTGTATGGTTTTGTTGCCCTTTGAGTTTCGCAGGTTTTGTTAGGGTTTTAATTTCGCAGGAAATTTCATGGGAGATTTCGCAGCAAAATGCGCAGGTCATAAGGTTGAAGATGAAGTCTGGTTGGCGCGAAATTCATTTTCAAATTTATGATTTAAAATATTATATTGTGTTTCTGTTTGTTATCACAACCATGTGGTTGTCCCAGTGGTTATGAGCTTCGTCCTAGGTGTGTGTTTGTTGTACAGGGCTTGGTTCGATTCCTGGCAATGCATTCTTTTTGTTATTTTTTTTCAAGATTACAAAAGACTTAATATATAATGATTACTTGCCCTCAAGCTAGCAGAATTGGCTCTTCCAGCCGGGTGGTGAGATGCGCGTTTGTGAATATGAGGGTCCTGGGATCAAATCCTCCCCAGGCCCTTTTGTTCTTTTTTATTTTCTATGGAATTTTCAAGATCAAGCAACAAAACAAACTCGTTCTCCTCACTTACTGCCTGCGCGCCAGTGGCCTGGTGGTTCTCCTTGTTGGCTGCAAATGGACTGACCTGGGTTCAAATCCCAGTCAGGTAAGTTTTTTATTATGCTTTCTTCTTATTTTATTTGTTTTATACAATAATAATCTTAGATTAAACTTAATATATGCATGCAAATATAATTAATAAAATATTCAAATTCTAATTTCTTTTCTTTTGAAACTATTTTTATAAACATGTAGATAAATTATAATATGTATGTTAAAATAATCTTGTATCAAAATTCTAAAAAAAAATATTCTTTATAAACCTTAATTCTAAAACCCTAAAAAATGTAAAAACCTAATTTTCCAAATCTTAAAATATTTTTTCTAAATAACATTTAATTCTGTTTTTTTTTTATTAAATCCTAATATAATTATAATTTTTCATAAAATTTTGTATTTGTAACTTAAGTTAATTTTCTTTTAATATTTAGAAATAGTTTAATTATATTTTCGTATATAGTAAAAAAAAAAATAATTTGTAAGTATAATGATTAACAAATTTTAACATGATATTTAAAAGTTTATCTTTTTCTCATAATATGTATATAAATTATAAATATGTGTTCATAATAATTAAAATTTTTGTAATTATAATAATTTAAATAATTATGTGAATAAAAAAAAATATCTAATTATGTATGCTAATTATTTACTATATTATTAATTAATTTTTGCTTATTATAATTTCATTAATCTTTTAACTTTTATTACTAACCATATTATTATTTTTTTTCTAACCTTGTTTATTATTGCTAAATTATTATTATTATTACTAACCCCTAATTATAAATTTGCTTATCTATTTATTTATTATTTATATCTTGTTATTATATTTATTCATTTACTGTTTATTTTCATAATTATTATGTAATTGTTTCGGGATGTAAATTTGTAATTATTTAACTGTTATTATTGTGGTTAGTAATTAGGGAGTGTAGACAATATGTTTGTTATTTAAAATAAATTTAGAAAATTTTTAATCAAAGATAATTAAATTAAACACTTCACACACGTAAGTCGATTTTAATCGCCGTCTCACTTCCTTAGGGATACCCCTCCAGTTGCCTACGAATAATGGTTAAGTGGGGTGTAGAAAGCAATGTCCCTCGAATAAAAATCATCAAAGTCCCTTTATGGTTGCCTATACGAATCGAGTCCCTTCGGAAAAATGATGATAGTCCCTTATAAATGCTTATTACACCCCACCATTGCCTTCAAAATCAAGTTGTCCCTTACATGTCCCTTAAACATCCAAAGTAAGGACTACCTACTCCATTATAGTAGGGATAGTCTTACTAAAGGAAAGAATAAAGAATAAGAAAGACCTTTAAACATTAGGGTAAGTTACTCCTAAGTACTTAAGCTCATTTCAAAACTTTTTCACACTTAAACAACTTTTCAACAAAATTTTCAAACAAGTTTCTTACACATCCACACTTGGATTATTATTAAACTATTCTGAAATTTTTTGCTTATTCACACACTACACTTTCAAAACAATTCAAAAGTGAGCTTAAGTACCTAAGAGCCCATGGATAACCATGGATGAAAAGGGTGCTAACACCTTCCCTTTTCATAACCTACCCCCCGGACCCAAAATATTCTCTAAGGTCTTTCCTGTTCTTTTATAACCTTTCCTTATGGATAAAATAAAAGTCGGTGGCGACTCTTGCTATCCGCAACATTGTTTAAAGTCAGTTCACCGGGTTACAATATGCATTGTACATGACTTTGCATCTCTCCATGACACATTTGTGTCATACCCCAAAATTTTCCTACCCTTTCATATTACGTTATTTCGAGCATCAAAACTTTTATGGTTCCCCTTTTTGAGATGATCATTTGGCATTTGGCTGTGATTACCCAAGAATTTAGTGGTGGATATTTTGTGTTGCCCTCACTCATTTCACCATGGCTTGTGATTCTTTTCATATTTGCATAACTTCAATCATATCATCTCATATTGCATTTTTGCTTGACTGCATTGGTTCTAGGTCATCTGCATCTAGGGTTTGTGATCTGAGCCATCCCTGAGCTATCTGAGCCACTCCAAAGGTCTTCAATCATCTCAAAAGGGTCCATGTATGTTCAAGCATCATATTATATCCTCCCAAGATCAAAGAAGTCAGAAAATCACAAGAACTGAGAAAGGCATGGAAGCAGAGCCAAGCTTAACTGCACAGATGACCTAGAATTAGGGTTTTGGTTTCAGAGGCCATAACTCCAAAGTTTTTGGTCATTCTTGTTTCTATTGGTCTCTATTGGTCTCTATATGATATTAGGATCATGCATACCAATTTTCATGAAGAAATTCAATGGGGAAGGCATCTGATCAATAGATGACTTCTTGAATAAGTAAGTGCAAAATCAGGGCATCTGAGGCCCCCAATCATGCAACCAAAGGGTCTTCTCCATCATTTTGGATGTGTATGATCTTTATTTGATCTTATAAGAAGTTATAAGTTCACAAAATTGAGGAATTTCAAGTCATTTGCAAAGTTGCCATTTTGGGAAAGTGACTTGTAATGCAAACTTGCCATTTTGGGAAAGTTTTTCAACCTCCTCTTTTTGATTCAAAAATGCTTCAAATGAAAAATTCTTGGTCATGAAAGTTGTAGATTGGATCATTCCCTTTTCAAAAAGTACAAGAACTTGATCTAATTCATCATAGAACTCAAGTTATGGCCTTGCAAAGTTGGAAAAAATCACAAAATTTCACTTATGCACCAAAGAGGGAAGTTTGCAAAAACACTTGCCAAAGCATTTTGTGACCTCAATTTGACTTTTAACCATTAAAAAAACATCATACATGGTCCATAACTCAGAATTTCCCAAGGGATTTCTCATTTTCATGCCTTGAATTACAAGTCACCATAAGGCATTTCTCATGAATCTTCAAGAATGGAATTTTTGCAAAAGGGATTTCTAATGATTGGATCAGTTGCTAAGTGATATCAAAACATCCTGACAACTTCATGTGGTCCATTTTGATGCAATTTGCCCAAGAGTTCATAGGTTTCTTTGCCTTGGTTCACAAAGAATTCCAAAGAGGGAAAAGTTGCAAGAGCCATGCTACCACTTGCCTCAGCCATTACAGCTGCACAAAAACAATCCAAAGGCCTTCCTTGATCCATGCTGAGCCCAGCCATGCCCCTATTCCTCCTCTGACCCGAGCCATACCTATGGTACACAAAGTCATGACTTTTTGCATCTTTTCCCATACCAATCAAACTGTGACATTACCAACCCTCTGCCCAATCAGAACTTAATATGTGGATCTCAAGGACTTGAAACACACACACATACAAGCCAGCATCCTCCCATAAGCCAGGATTGACAAAAACTGCAAGTTTCTTCATCTCTTCGAAACTCTGCCCACAGCCATCAAACCTCAAAAATTTCTTCACTAATAAGTCACATACCATCCCTAGATCAAGAACCAAGCCTTGAAACAACCTAAAACACCACATACACAACCTTCGAAATCTGCTACATCAGAGCTGGAATCTCAAAACTAGCCACTCTCAAGGTTTTCTAAGCTTCATTTCATCATCAGGGGGTTTAGAGGAGTGGACTTGCATCAAGGGAAGAGCCAGAAAGCCCAGAATCAGGAGGTTCCATCTCAGGTATAGCTCAAGAACTTTTTTCTCAGAACCTTATTTTTAAGTTCTTAATCGAATCCTTATGTTGTGCTGATGATTCTGATATATTTATTTTTCAAAATGGTGGGATATTGAGCATGTATGGAGTGTCTGAAAGTTTCTGACTTAAAAATGTCTTGTTTCGATTTGGCCTTTTGGTGAGTGATAAATGGTTTTTGTTTGGGGATTTAGGTTTAGTGATGCGTGGGGTTCATTTATGGGCAGAAAAATCATGTTTTAGATGCTTAGGGAGAGAGATAGGGTTTTGGCTCGTCGGAGAAGATGACCGGAACACTGTTCCGGTCACCTGAAAGTGGTTATGCCCTAATCCTGTAATTAGGCTGAGTTTGAATGAGGACCGTTAGATTTGGTGTTTGTCGCGCGTATGGACGTTCCAGATTGCTTGATTAAACCCTAATCCATCATTAAATTAATTAATTAGGTTAATTAACTCAGGACGAATCCCAGCCCTTAAAACGCGCGCCAGTTAACTCTTTCTTTCCAACTTCAAATCCTGGCCTCAGGATCTGTTTACTTTTCATTTTTATTATTTTTATTCTATTTTTCTTTGTATTTCTTTCTACATTTTATTAAAAATAGCAAATGATATATAAAAATTCTGAAATTTTTTATTCAAACTTTTATTAATTTTCAGAACCCAAAATTTTTTTTATTTTATTTTTTGCATAAAATTCGTATTTTTAAAATATTTAAATGTTTATTTTAATTAATTAATGAGAATTAATTAATTAAAATACCATTTAAGTTTCTAAAAATCACCAAAAAAATCACATTGCATCTTGATACATTTAGAAACATTGTCAAACCCTTCACACAAATTTCTTTTTGGTTCTTGACCTATTTTGACATTTTTCTTTGGATTTAAGGTTCTTAAAAGTCAATATTTTTACCCTAACTTAAGAAAATCCTTTCTGCCTAACCATGAAGAGTTTGATGTTGGTTATTTTTGCATTACATTCCTCATATCATGTAGTTTCTAGGATAAAATGGGCATGAATTTATCTTTCATTTTCAATTTGTTGTGCTTTTTTCCTTTTGAGGCATCCTAAAACCCTAGCAAACTTGAGAAAATAATAACTTCTTTAGGGTTAAGAGTTAGGTCTCCTCCTTTGGGCAGTAAACTTGTATAGGTTTAGGTTACCTTTGATTCCATTTTCAATTTTTTATCTTGTCATTTGCTTCTGATTTTGAATTTTGCATTGCATGTTATGTATAAACCCTAATTTATGCCTTCATTTGCATTCATTCTTCATATGCTTGCATACATGAACTAGCCATGACATTTTGTGTATTTAAATTACATGTGAGACATCTTAAGACACATTGCAAGTATGTTTGATCATTGCATCCTTCATTTGCCATGCTTTTGCTTTCCTTTGATGTCATATGCATTCATGAACTTTCATGCTTCTTACATGTCTCAGTTGCATATTCATTACTTGTATGACCATCCACACTTCATGACATACATTTGCACCATCTCTTTGCATCATTTACATCTTGATTATGCTTCTGGTTTTGGTTTGCATCATTGCACCTTTCTTATTTTCATTTCATCTCATTTCCTTTTGCTAACTTTTCAGGTGGTAAGTGTTTGAGAAGTGAATTTGCCTTCACTTCTCATAATCTCTTCTCATTTTTTATGCATCATTGCTGTATTTTGTATTTGTATTAGAATGAGCTTGCTCATTCATGTTCCCTCCCCTCTTTCTTTCTTCAATCAACTTATCTTCATAAGTGAAGTAAGTTGTCTTGCTTCTTGCTGCTCCTCCTCCTTCCATCCTGCTTCTTCCTTGGTGGCTTTCTTTCTGAAGATTTCTTGAAAGCTTCATAAACCTTAGGAATACCCAAGCATGATAACAATTAGGATTTGATTAGTCCCCCCATTAGTTTTACCTTTGTGTCATCTTTTGTGTCTTCTCTTCTCACCTCATAATCAAGGACTAAACCCTTAAGGTTTTAAGACTTTGTGATTAAGGTTATGCCTGTACCCTTCTATTAGGATGGAGTGTATAACTTTAATCCTAAGTGTTAAACCCTTAATGTGTTTAAATCCTTTAATCAATCCATCTAATAAATCACTAAGACATCAAGCTTGTAACTTGGGCCTTGCATTAGGGTTCTAATTCTTCCTTAATTGGTTAAGAAGGACTAACCCTAGTGTTAATGGACAAGTCCCTCTCAAGTTTTCTTACAAACCATAAAATCCATTTCTTAATCTTATCATTAACTAAAATCCACTTTAATAAAGGTCTTGTTTTTTCATGAGGTTAATCCCTAATCATGGATTAAGTTGAGGAGCCTTCCTCAGTTTAAATGTTCTCATATATTATCCTTCTATTAGGATGGTGTAATGAGTCCATTAAATCCTTGATTATGACTTAAACTCATTACTTAACACTAAACAAAAACTCCAAAAACATCTAAATAAATGCAAGTAGGTTAACAATCTTAATCCTACATCATGGTAATGAAGTGTGAGATGTTTATCTCATACTTAAGGTATTCTCATTACCCCTAATCAGAGGGAAGATGTGATGAGTTTACTAACCCTTGGTTTAGGCTTAAGCTCATTTTTCTATGACAAACTCCAAAAAGCAATAAAAGATTGAAAACACCAAAACAAACAATAATCGTCTCCTCCGGGATTTTTTTCTCACCTCATTCACTCACAAACGAGAACTCGCTTCTTCCGTCTAATGCAAGACAGTTTGCACCTGAGCCAAACAGGTCATACACTTGAGCATAGACAAGTAAGCAGTTCATAAGTCAATTTATCTTTCAGTCTCTTTGAGTCGAACTACGGTGTTCTGACTTCCTCATTGCATGAGAGGATACGTAGGCATAACTTAACAATTATCGAACAAAAGTCTCTGTATATTCCCCCCTCTTCCAGTTTCATTCTTTTGAGCCTCATGATCTTTAGCTGCACACTCTTTCCTCACACTGACACTCTCATACTTCACTTCACATCTCTTTTACACTACCACTTGCATTCTTTTCCAGCTTTTTATACACAGAATAGCACAGACACTACCCCTTTAAAACACAAATCTTTCAAGCGTGGATCCCGTCGAGTACGACGGACAATCCGGGTGCTAATACCTTCCCAGGTTGTAACCAACCCCCTTTCTCAGTTTCTCTGGTTCGCGACCGTCTTATCCATCTTTTCTAGGTTTATGCAGCATTACCTTTCCTTAAGGATAAAAATGCCTAGCTGGCGACTCTTTTCATTCTTTCTCTTTCGCCGACCGTTCGCGTCTGTACCCCTCTTGGCCCTGTGTCATCAGGTGGGAGCGACAGCTTGGCGACTCTGCTGGGGAACCTTATATTGCAACCAGGGCTTCTGGTTCTTTTTGTGGGTTCCTCCTAGCGCTTGTTTGATTTGTGTTTACTGGGGTGTTATGTGCTATGTGTGTTTATTTATTTTGCTTTATTTATTGCTTTATGTACAACTTTATTTATTGCTTTCTTTACAGTTTTACATATTTCATACTGTCATTATCATTGTTGGATCTGGTTTTTGTTTTGGTGGGTGGGGTTCCATTGAGAGTTTAAGGTCCTATACCTGGGAACTGAGTGACACCTAGGCTAGAGTGGTTCATGTTCTTTCCCATTCCATTTCGGTCTGGTGTGGGAATATGAAACGCGGTTCAGATGTGGGTTTCTTCTTGAGAACTCTGTGCTACAGATTTCCTGTAGTGCTAGGGCTATCTAGGAAGCCTGCTAAGTCTGGATGACCTTTATTATGACCTTCAGAAGATGAGGTGAATTAGAGGAGGATCTTTTATGGTTATTGTTAACATTGTACCTTCGGGTTAGAAGTGTTTACACTTCTCATAACTGATCCAAGTCTGAGGATCCTTGTTCTAGAACATTACCTGTGAGGGGGTTGGGCTGTTTACAGGTTTGCAGGAACCCTTGGCCACATCATACCCTGTTACTATCTTGTTTAAGAGTACCTCATTTTGGACAGTTCTTGTGATTAAACCCTGGACATGTGACTCTTTATTTGAGTCCCCCACCTTGGTTACTGGATTTCTAAGCCTTCATCTGGACCTTTGAACATACATGGGCTTATATCAAGACAGATAATCAGATCCAGCTTGATCACAAACCCTTGCATATCATTTGCATATATCATCATTGCATCATTTAACATTTGTTTATTTGCTTTTCAGGGTATCCATATCATATCTGGTTTGGTTTTGACCCCTTCTTCTGCATAGACCTCTGCTTCAGCTGTCTTCATCAGTTATCTGCTTCAGCTATCTTCATCATCACCAGCATCACCCTATCAGTGGCTCATTTCCAGCATCAGTCTGTGATCTTCATCAGCACTTATCTTCAGTTTCTTCAGCAGCACTCGTGACTACTCCCAGGAAGAGCAACATATCCTACCATTTCTTTGAGCCTGTGTTGACTGGTATCAGGAAGGTCCAATCACTTATCACACCAGAGCACATCCCCCTGTTTAGAGAAGACTATGGGGGTATCCTGGACATGGTTATGGACCTTGACCCTTCTCAGAGAAGCATGATACACACATGCTTGCAGTTTTATGACCCTCCTTTGAGATGCTTCACATTCCCAGACTTTCAGCTAGGGCCTCTGCTGGAAGAGTTTTCTTCATTGATTGGAGTACCTATCAGGGGTGGAATCCCTTTCAACCCAGAAATGAAGAGATAGCAAAAGCACTGTACCTGGAGCCTGCCCTGATTGAGCAAAGTATGACAACAAAAGCTGGGATCCCTGGTTTGCATTTGGACTTCTTGATTTCTCAGGCCATCCTGAAAGCTTCATTGGGAGAGTGGAGGGCAGTCTGTGCACTATTAGCCCTTAGCATATATGGGGCTATACTATTTGCAGATGAGCCCAAATTTGTCAGCAGGAATGCCATCCATTTGTTTCTTCTGAAGAACCCAGTGCCTACATTGCTGGGAGACTTCTACTACTCCATTCATCAGAGGAATGAGAAACAGAGGGGGAAGTTGGTAAGATGCTGTGCTCCTTTGTTTTACACCTGGCTGCTCAAACACCTGCCTAAGAAAGATGCTTTCTTGAACCCTCACCAACAGAAAAATTGGGCCAAGAGGCTCATTGCCTTGACTTCAGATGATATTAGATGGTGCACCCAGAGCACCAAAGGCAAGGACATTATCACCAGCTGTGGATAATACCCAAATGTGCCTCTGATAGGAGTAAAGGGTTGCATCAACTACAATCCTTTGCTGTTTAAGAGACAACTGGGCTATGCTTTGGTTCACCCTCCCAGAGGACAAGATTTAGCTGAGACTCTGTATTGTGAAGTAAAACCTAATTCAGCTGCTGTCAGACAAGCATCTTGGGCTTGGGACAACATCCAGACAAAAGGGATGGCTATTCTTGGAAGGTGTAATAATGTTGCTTCAGCTCAGTACTATGACTGGTACCATACTAGAGCTCAAATTACCAGAATGCCTTTCATCTTGGAAGACATGCCTGGACCATCTACAGTACAGCCAGCAGCAACTGTCAGCCTAGAAGAATTTGAGAAGCTGAAGGAAAGGAATGAGAACTTATCTCAAGATTTGAAGAAGACTCACTGGGAGAGAAGTGATGGTCGTCTGGATATTGAGAGATTGGAGAAGCTTAGGGTGGAGCATCTTACCAAAATTGAGAAGACAGAGGACTACATCAGGAAAGCAAGAGCTGGGGAGCAAATATTGAAGAATGCCTGTAAAGAGGCCAAAATTCAAAAGGCTAGGACTGAGCTCTATCTGCAAGAGAGTCAGGCTAGGTGGGTCAGAATCACTGAGGCCCGTACACAAGAATACCAGAAGACTCAAGCCAAGATTGAATAGCTAGAGGCCAATGAGAAGAAGCATCAGGAAGCTTTGTTGGCAGCACAGAAGGAGATTTCAGAGTTGAAGCTCAGAGCAGGATTGAAGAGATCAAAGGACCAGGACAGGCATAAGAAGTTGACCACTGCCATTGCTACCAGGAACCTCCTCATTAGGACCATTACAGAGCACCCAGCTGGTTCAGTGACTGAAGCACTCCTGAAGGAGGTCAAAGAGGATGAGTTTGGACTGGATGTCTGATTCTTTGTTTGTTGTTGTTTCCATTTGATGTACTTTTCCCTTTATTGTATTTTGACCCTCCATGGGCATGTGTTGTAAAACAAACTATGTAGTATTCCCCATTTGTAATATATTTTAGTTTGTTTCCATTTGGGCTTTTCTCTCAATAGCATCACACTTCTTCCTCGAGGTCTGGAAAGGTCAAAACCAAGAACCAACCCGGATACCTTGGAAAACAAATAAGCATGCTGCATTGCATACTAACTTTGTTTTGTTTTGTAGGTTTTATTATTATCCTTGTTTCTAACTTTGTTGTGATCTCAGGAAACATTGCTCGTCGCCGAGTGTTCCCTGTCAACCGCACGCACCGGTACCCGACTCGTAACAACCTTCCCGGTATTCAAATGGAACAAGTACAGCAGGATCTGACTGAGGTCAGGAATCAGATGGTCAATGAGAGGTTGGAAATGAGGAACCAGATGTCTCAATTCATGTCAGTAATGACTGGCTTGGCCCAGAGTCAGGAAAGGTTAAGAGAACTAGTGGAAAGACAAACTCCTGAGGAGCCTCATCTTGGAACAGGAGGAACTAGCAACAATGAGGGGGGCCAGCCTCGTATCAACCCACCAGAATTTGGACCTCACTTGAATCCCGAAGTTAACATCCCGAGGAATGTTCAAGGTAACACCACTGGGGGCAGAATCCTACAAGAGGATCCCCAGGAAGAACAATTCACTGTCATAGGGGTTGGAGATGAAGTATATGACAGGAGATTGGACGAAATTGCTGAAAAGTTAAGATCTTTGGAGTCTCAGAATTCTTTGGGCTTCGATGTGATGGATATGGGACTAGTGGATGGGGTGAGAATTCCCCACAAATTCAAACCCCCATGCTTTGAAAAGTACAATGGAACCTCTTGTCCACGAACTCACCTGCAGTCTTTCCTGGGAAGACTCAAAGCTTATACCATGGATGAAAAGCTGTGGATGTTCTACTTTGAAGACAGTCTGACTGGGGCTTCGAGAGAGTGGTATTCACATTTGTCTAGGGCCACCATAAGATGCTGGAAAGATTTGGCTGAAGCTTTCATCAGACAATATCAGTACAACCTGGACATGGCTCCCAATAGAACTCTTCTAATGGGCATGTCTCAGTCTTCTAGAGAGAGCTTCAGGGAATATGCCCAAAGGTGGAGACAGCTTGCTGCTGCTGTCCAACCACCCATGTCAGAGAGGGAAATGGCTGACATGTTCATGAATACATTGCAAGGGACTTATATTGATATATTGGCTGCCTTCTCCTCTACCAGTTTTGCTGATGTGGTCATAGCTGGTGAGAGGATTGAAAGCCTCTTAAAGATGGGCAAAATTTCCGACAGTGGTGCAAGTTCATCCAGCAATCCCAGAAAGCCTTTTGTGGGACCCCGAAGGGCCGGTGAAACAAATTCCATTCATGCAAGCAGGGGCAGGCCTCAGTATGTTCACCGGTCAGTAGCAGCAGTTACCATTCCAACTCTGATTCCTCAACAATCAGCATATCCTCAACAACAACAACCACAGTACCAACAACAAGTTTATTATCCGCAACAGAGAACCTACAACAACAGCAATAATAACCAACAACAGCGTCCTTTCCAATAAAGGCCATCACAGGCAAACAGGGTGATTGACCCAATCCCAATGCCGTATGTTGCACTCTTGCCACAACTCCTGAAGCTCAACCTGGTTGAGTTAAGGACATTGGCACCTCCGGATCCCACCAATATGCCAAAGAACTATGATGCAAATGCCAGGTGTGCACTCCACTCAAACGCATCGGGGCATAATACTGAAAATGCAGGGCCCTACAGATGAAAGTCCAAGATCTGGTGGATTCAAAAGCTCTCAACTTTGCACCTCCTCTGAATGTCACAAGAAATCCAATGCCTAGTCACAATGGGCCTAGGATTAATGATATTGAGGAAGGCAAACCATCCACATTGATTAATAGTGTTGCACAGATCCGAACACCTCTGGTTGAAATCAAAGCTCAGCTGTTAGAATGCCAAGTGTTCCCCGGATGTGAACGTGGCTGTGGATATTGCAATATTGCCGTTAATGGATGTGAGAAACTGAGGAACGACATAGATGGTCTTATTAAGGATGGCATCCTTCAGATTACAACAACAACAACTACAACTCCAACGATTCCTTCATCAACAATCCTAGATACTCCTACAACGTCAGCAACCATTGTTCCAACAGATTCTACTACAATTCCAACAACTGCTCAATCAATCATTTCAATGGATACAAGTTCAGTCACCATTCCTTCTACAACGACAACACCCATTATTCCTTCATTTCCTGCTACAACTTCAGCACTTGTCAGTCAACAGTACCTTCTACAACATCAGCAACAATTAATGAAAGCGTCTCAGCGGTTACAATATACTACGATCCTGCAAATGTTCCTGCCAACAACTCACAACAAAATGCTACTCCTGTCAGAGCACCAGTTACCATATACTATGATCCACACACCATTGTGGTCCCCTCTGTAGCTGCTATCAGTCCGGTCACTATCACAGTGCCTGGGCCAGTTCCTTACGAAAGCAATAATGCCATCCCTTGGCATTATGGCTCAGATCTATACTGCGAGGGGCAGAAAATCACTTTAGAATCATCAACTTCTTCACCTCAGGTAGACAATGTGGGGGGAGGCGGAGGCTTCACTAGAAGTGGACGTCTCTTTGCCTCGCAAATTCCAAGACCCGTTGCTGAAGCAGAAGATGCTGCTAAGGCAAAAGGGAAGAGCATGGTGCAAGAAGAACAAGTTGCTAAAGAAGCTTTGAAGACTCCTTTTGATCAAGAGGTTGATGAATTCATGAGAATCATAAAGAAAAGTGATTACAAGGTGGTGGACCAGCTTCACCAAACGCCTTCCAAAATCTCCATACTATCATTGCTAATGTGCTCTGAGGCTCATCAGAACGCACTATTAAAAGTCCTGCACGCAGCTTATGTGCCGGAGGAGATTACTGTCAATCAGTTAGAGGTTGTGGTTGGAAATGTCAACGATAGTCATGGACTAGGATTTACCAATGCTGATCTGACAACAGAAGGTCACAATCACAACAAGGCTTTGCACATTACCTTGGAGTGTAAGGGTGCAGTTCTTTCTCACGTACTGGTAGACACAGGGTCATCCCTCAATGTCCTTCCCAAGAAAGCCCTTGTGAAGCTGGAGCATGATGTATTGGCACTACGCCCAAGCAACTTGGTAGTGAGAGCCTTTGATGGTTCTAAAAGATCAGTTCTGGGAGAGATAGAGTTGCCAATATTGATTGGCCCACAAGTTTTCAAAACGACCTTCTTTGTGATGGATATACAGCCTGCCTACAGTTGTCTATTGGGTAGACCATGGATACACGCCGCTGGCGCCGTGACGTTAACCCTTCACCAGAAGTTAAAATTCGAGTGGGAAGGCCAAGTCATTACCATTTGTGGAGAGGAGGATATCTTCGTTAGCCAGCTGGCTACTTTCAAATACATTGAAATGGATGGGGAGATCCATGAAACAATGAGTCAAGGGTTTGAGGCCCTGAATATTAATGAAACATCTGCTGTGTCTTGGACCTCCATCACATCATATCAGCAAATCCAGAAGGTTGTTGAAGAAGGTACCGCTCAAGGCTGGGGCAAGCTGCTGCCAGTTGAGAAGAAAGAAGACCGATTCGGGTTGGGTTACAAACCAACTCGACAAGATCAACCAGAGGCTGCAAAGGAGCCCAAGTTTGTCAGCGTGGGGATGCTTACCCCGGATGCTGTGAATAGTTTGGAAGATGAGTCGGAAGACGAGCGCAACCTGGAAAGCTGGATTTGTCCAAGGATCCCGGGGAGCAATGTCTCAAACTGGTCTTCCCAGGAAATTATAAGAGTTACTCCCGCAGAGTAATTATTATTTCCTATTTTTAAAGCATGCATCAAGTCCTGCATCTTGCCCAAGATGTCAGGACTCATTTTGTAATCGGGCCATCTTGTATTTTGTGCAAAGATCAATTAATGAATATCAGGACATCTTTTGCAAATGAGTCTTTTCTTTTCCGCTCACTATTTTTCATTTTTCATTTTTTTGTACAAAAATAAAATGGCAATGTTTTTCAAAATAAATAACTTCATTTTCACTTTTTCTAAATAAGATAAAACTGATCACTAAAATGAACAAATCTAAACCCTTGCAGAGAGTGCCCTCCAGACTGCACCGACAACAACACCGCTATGACTTCATATGACTTTGACAATTCGATTAATCAAGCTGATGAAGGGGTTGAAGAAGATTATGAGCTACTGTAAACACCCCAAATTTGCCCTCACCCATTCACACCATGGCTTGTGATCATTCTCATATGCATAAACACAATCATATCATCTCACATCTCATTTTTTATCCACTGCATAGCTTTCAAGGCATCTGCACCTAGGGTTTGTGATCTGAACAACCTCAAAGCTTCTTGAGGCATTCCAAAGGCTACCAATCAACTCCAAGGGATCCATGTGTGTTCTTACATCATATTCTATCTCCTCAAAGTCAAAAATGCAGAGGAATCACAAGAACTAGGGTTTGAGTGGATGCAGAGCCAGGTTGAACTGCACAGTTGACTGAAAATTAGGGTTTTGGTTTCAGAGGCCATAACTCCAAATTTTTTGGTCATTCTTGTTTTCATTGATCTCTATATGGTATAGGGAGTATACATATCAATTTTCATGAAGAAATTCCATGGGGAAGTCATCTGATCAAGAGTTGACTTTCTAGACAAGTCAGTGCAAAATCAGGGCATCTGAGGCCCCCAATGACCCAACCAATGGGTGATCTTCATCATTTTGAGTGTATATGATCTTTATTTGATCATGGAAGAAGGTTGAAGTTCATAGAAATCAAGAATTTAGGGTTTTTGCAAAGGTTGACTTTTTGGGCATAGTTGACTTTTCAAGAATGCATCATTTTAGGTCAATTTTCAAGCTTTGATTCTTGGTCCAAAAAGGCTTCAAATGGAAAAATTTTGGTCATGAAAGTTGTAGATCTCATCTTTCCCTTTTCAAAAAGTACAAGAACATGATCAAACTCTTCTTGGATCAAAAGTTATAGCAATGCAAAGTTGGCAAAAATCATTAATTTCTAAGGCATGCTTCAAATGGAAATTTTGCAAAACCTTGAACCAATGCATCATGTGACCTCTAATTCATTTCAAACCATTACACAAACATTATCTAAGTGCTGAAAATCAGAATTGGATCAAGTTTGCTCATGGCTTGGTTTGTGTAACAAGACTTTATCACATGTGAACCAAAGTTGCCACAAGTTGCAAAACACTCATTTCACTCCCTACCACTTGCAGCCTTGGATGCTGAACCAAGCTAGGCTCATACACACATCATGCTGCGCATAGCCCATGCCTTGTACCAAGCTAGCACCTCACCATACTTTCTCTTACACAAGAGTTGACAAATTGCAAAAGTTGCCTCACCTATCCATAAAGCACATGTCAAATCAACTGACCAATGAGAGAGAGTCATATGGACAATTTGCAAGCTAGCCATAACAAGAGGCAAGGCTGAAGCATCCTCATTCCACACATTCACAAAAACACTCCCATTTGCAACTTGCTTCGAATTCCTCTCCACAGCTTGCAAACACAAAAGCCTTTTCCTCCATTCAACTCACCATGTATCATTGAGTAGAAACCACCCAAAGCATAAGCCTGAAACAGCCAAAGCACCCCACTGCCATTCTTCACCCTCATTCTGCAGATTCATTCGAATCTCCCTCCCTAGCCCACAAACAGCCAAACAAACCTTGCAAAGCTTCTCCATACATCATCTGGACCATAAACCATCATTCACAGTGGCCTGAATCAGTCAGAATCACCATAGCCATTGTTGACTGAGCTTGAAGCAGGAGCTTTCGAAACTCATCAACCAGCCTACATAAATTGTTCTAAGGCATTCAAACATCATCAAGGGGTCCTAAGGAGTGGTTTGCACATAAAGAGAAGGCCAGAAAGTTCCTAAACTGAAAGCTTCAAATCTCAGGTAGCCTGAAATTTATTTTTCCAGAAATGATTTTGCTTGTTACAAACTTGTTCTATTTGTTTCACTGATCATTCTGGTACCATTGGTTTTGAAAATGGTTGAGATTTGAGCATTTAATTTGACTCTGAAACTGGTTTGCCCTAAAAATGTTTGCTTTCGATTCATGTGATTGATGAAGAATAAATTTGTTTGGGGTTAGGGTTTTGATTCAGGAGATCATGGGGTTCATTTCTATGTGCTTAGTTTTAATTTTTGATACGTTTTGAGGAGTTGGTGAGTTTCTCAGGTGAGAGCTGGCCGGAGAAGACGACCGGAAGTCTTCTCCGGCCACCTGAAAGTAATTTGTGCCCTAATTGCGCAATTAACTTCAGTTTGAATGTGAGCCGTAGATAGCCATTGACCAGTTGACTTCCCTCTCTTTTGGATGGCCCAGATTAGCTTACTTATGCCCTAATCCACGTGTTAACTTAATTAATCCATAATTAAATAATTTAATCAGAGTCAATCCTGGCCACAAGATCACGCGCGCAGTCAATGAATTCAAACTCAGAGTCAATCTCATCCATCCATCCTGATTACTTTTTATTTTATTTGTTTTTATTTCTTTTTATTTCATTTGTTTTGCACAATTAATTTAAAATAGCAAAAAAAATCTTAAAAATTATGAAACTTTTTCCTTAAAGTTTTAATAATTTTTAAGACCCAAAAATATTTTTATTTTATTTTTTATCATTAAAAAAGTATTTTTAAATATTTAAAAGATTATTTTTAATTGATTAATGAGAATTAATTAATTAAAAATACTTTTAAGTATCTAAAAATTACAAAAAAAATTCATGAAATGTTCTAAGACATTTAGAAACATTGTCCAACCTTCAAACCAAATTTCTTTTTTGATCTTGATGCATTTTAAGAATTTTTCATTGAATTAAATCATTTTTTATGCATTATTTTGATCACATGTTTGAAAATTCATTTCTGCCTTTTGGAGAAGGTTGAGACATTGATTCTTCTTGCATTGTTTTGTGTTTAGCATGTATTTTCAAGGATAAAATGGCCATGATTTGTTTCCTCATTTCCTATTTGTTTGGCATTTGTTTTGTTAGGAACCCTAAAAAACCCTAATAACTTAGAAAATTCATATCTTGAGTTTGGTTGAGAGTTGAGAGCTCCCCTTTGGGCAGTGGTTTGTTATAGGTCTAGGGTTTCTTTGGGTACCATTTTCCATTTTTACTTTAGGGTTTTGCTTCTGTTTTGGGTTTTTGTTTGATGTTTGTTCCATGAACCCTAATTTGGGAGTTCTTTTGCACCCTTCTTGCATTCCTTTGCATAACATGACTTGTCTTTGCATTTTGTGCATTCTTGTGATTCATTTGACATCTTAAGACATGTAGAAGGCATGTTTGATCATTGCATTGCATATTTGCCATGTCATTTGCCTTGTATGATTCATAACTTTTCATGCTTGTTCATGCTCCTTAGCTTGCATCATTTGCATTCATGATCTTGTATGAACATCCCCATTGTCTTGCCACATGTTTGCAGCACCTCATAACATCATAATCATCATCAACATGCTTCTGGTTTTGCTTAGTATCATATCATTTCATCTCATCTTGCATTGCATTGCATTTTCTTTCTAACATTGCAGGTGGTAAGTAAACTTGAGAAGTGGATTTGCCTTCACTTCTCATACCTTTTCTTTTCATCTCTCTTGCATCCATTGCTGCATTTCTATTTGTGTTTGAGATTGAGCTTGCTCATTCTTCTTCCTTCTCACCTTCTTTCTTCAAGTGACTTGACTTCTTGAATGAAGCAAGTCACTTTGCTTCTCTTGATCTTATTCATCTGCTTCCTGTTGGTTCCATTGAAGATCTTCTTGGTGAAACCTCACAAACCTTAGGATCAACCAAGCATGACAATGAATTAGGGTTTTGATTAGTCTCCCCTCATAGTTTTACCTTTGTGTCTCTCTTTGAGTCTTCTCTTCTCATCTCATAATCAGAGACTAAACCCTAAAGGTTTTAAGACTTTGTGATTAAGCTTATGCCTGCATCCTTCTCTTAGGATGGAGTGTATAACTTTAATCCTAAGTCTTGAACCCTTTATGTGTTTAAATCTCTTAATCAATTCACCTAATAATCATCAAGACATCACACTTGTAACTTGGGCCTTGCATCAGGGTTCTATTTCTTCCTTAATTGGTTAAGAAGGACTAACCCTAGTGTTAATGGACAAGTCCCCCTCAAGTTGTCTTACAAATCATAAAAATCACTTCATCATCATATCATTAAATAAAATCCACTTAATCAAAGGCTTGTTTTGTCATGGGTTTAATCCCTAATCATGGATTAAGTTGAGGAGCTTTCCTCAGCTTAAACATTCTCATCTATTATCCTTCTTTTAGGATGGTGTAATGAGTCTGTTTAATCCGTGATTATGGCTTAACCTCATTACTCAACACTAAACAAAAACATCAAAAACATCTAAATAATCACAAGTAGGTTAATGATCTTAATCCTGCTTCAAAGGTGATTAAGTGTGAGAATCTGACTTCACACTTAAGGTATTCTCATTACCCCTAATCAGAGGGAAGATGTGATGAGTTTACTAACCCATTGGTTTAGGCTTAAGCTCATTATCCTATGACAAACTTTCAAAAGCAATAAAAGACTGAAAACTCAAAAACAAACAATAATCGTCTCCTTCGGGATTCTTTTCTCATCACCTTCACTCACAAACGAGAACTTGCTTCTTCCGTCTAATGCAAGACAGTTTGCATCTGTGCCAGACAGATCATACACTTGAGCATAGGCAAGTAAGCAGTTCATAAGTCAATTCACCTTTCAGTCTCTTTGGGTCGAACTACGGTGTTCTGACTTCCTCATTGCACGAGAGGATACGTAGGCATAACTTAACGGTTATCGAACAAAAGTCTCTGTATATTCCCCCTTTTTTCCAGCTTTATTCTTTTAGCCTCATGATCATGAGCATACTCTTTCCTTACACTGACACTGTATATATCATACTCTGCACTTCACACTTCTTTTACACTGACACCTGTACATTCTTTTCCAGCTCTTTACACACAAATTGCACTGACACTACCCCTTTATAACACAAATTTTTCAAGCGTGGATCCCGTCGAGTACGGCGGACAATCTGGGTGCTAATACCTTCCCAGGTTGTAACCAACCCCCTTTCTCAGTCTCTCTGGTTCGCAACCGTCTTATCCATTCTTTTTCTAGGTCTATGCAGCATTGCCTTTCCTCCGGGATAAAAATGCCTAGCTGGCGACTCTTTTCATCTCCAGTGAGTTCACGGCTGTGTGTTCTCACTGTCCCTCTCGCCGACCGTTCGCGTCTGTACCTTCATCTGATCCATTTTCATTTGTCGGGAGCGACAGCTTGGCGACTCTGCTGGGGACCCTTATACTGCAACCAGGGCTTCTGGTTCTTTTTGTGGGTTCCTCCTAGCGCTTGATTGATTTGTGTTTACTGGGGTGTTATGTGCTTGTTTGTGCTTGTATTTATTTGTATTTATTTTGAGTTATGTACAGTTGCTTTACTGCTTTCTTTATTGCATTTGTATATATCATACTGTCATGTTGCTGGCTGGATCTGTTGTTTGCTTTGGTGGGTGGGTGTTTCATTGAGAGTTAAGGTCCTATACCTGGGACCTGAGTGACACCTAGGCTAGAGTGAATCATATTCTTTCCCATTCCATTTCGGTCTGGTGCGGGAATATGAAACACGGTTCAGATATGGGTTTCTTCTTGAGAACTCTGTGTTGCAGATTTCCTGCAATGCTAGGGCTATCTGGGAAGCCTGCTAAGTCTGGATGACCTTTTTAGTATTGACCTTCAGAAACTGAGGTGAATTAGAGGAGGAATTGTTATGGTTATTGTAAACACTGTACCTCCGGGTTAGAAGTGTTTACACTTCTCATAACTGATCCAAGTCTGAGGATCCTTGTTTTAGAACACCACCTGTGAGGGGGTTGGGCTGTTTACAGGTTTGCAGGTACCTTGACCTCAGAATACCCTGTTACTTTGACTTTGTTAAGAATGCTCCATGTTGGATAGTTCTTGTGATTCTAAAACCCCGGACATGTGGCTCTTTATTTGAGTCCCCCACCCTGGTTACTGGATTTTTAGACCTCCATCTGGAATTCTTGAACACACATGGATCTATACCAAGGCAGTTAATCAGATCCAGCTCAGTCACAAACCCTTGCATTTCATTTGCATACATACTCATTGCATCATGTTAACATGTGCTTATTTGTGTTTCAGGGTATCCATTTCTCATTTGGTTTTGGTTTTGACCCCATCTGCAGTTTTGACCTATCTCCACCAGCACTTGCTTCAGCCTGTCAGCCATATACTTCAGTTACTTGCACTAGCCAGCCAGTGGCCCACTCCTCAGCATCTTCATCAGCACTTATCCTACTCAGTCTCAGCACTTATGGCTCCAAAGAAAAGCAACATCACTTATCACTTCTTCCAACCAGACTTATCAGATATCAGGAGGATCCAAACCCTGATCACTCCAGAGCACATGCCTTTGTTCAGGGAGCATTATGGGGATATACTTGACTTGGTCATGGATCTGGACCCATCTCAGAGAAGCCTGATCCATACCTGTATTCAGTTCTACGACCCCCCATTGAGATGTTTCACCTTTCAAGACTTTCAGTTGGGGCCCCTATTAGAAGAATACTCATCTTTGATTGGTTTGCCTATCAAGAGGGAAATCCCTTTTAACCCTGAAATGGTCTTTCCCAGCAATGGAGAGGTAGCAAAAGCTTTGCACCTGGAGCCTGTTTTGATTGAACAGCATATGACCTCTAAAGCTGGGATCCCTGGATTTCATCTGGACTTCTTAATTTCTCAAGCTAGTTTGAAGGCCTCCCTGGGGGAGTGGAAAGCTGTTTGTGCTCTGTTGGCCTTAAGTGTGTATGGAATTGTGTTGTTTGCAGATGAGCCTCGATTCATTAGCAAGAATGCAATCCATTTGTTCATCCTGAAGAACCCAGTGCCAACTTTACTGGGTGATCTCTATTACTCAGTACATCAGAGAAATGAGAAGCAGAGGGGAAGATTAGTGAGGATTTGTGCTCCATTATTTCATGCTTGGCTTCTCAGGCATCTACCCAGGACAGATGCATTTCTCAATCCTCATCAGCAAAGCAACTGGGCTAAGAGGCTCACTACTCTCACTTCAGCAGATATCAGATGGTGTACTCAGAGCACCAAGGGCAGAGATATGATCACCAGCTGTGGGCACTTTCCCAATGTGCCTTTAATAGGAGTTAAGGGAAGTATCAACTACAACCCTCTGCTGTTCAGGAGACAATTGGGCTATGCACTGGTCCACGCTCCTAGGGTACAGGATTTGGTTGAGACCCTCTACTGTGAGAACAAGATTAGTTTGGCTGTTGTTAGGCAGGCTGCCTGGGCCTGGGATCATGTTCAAACCAAGGGAATCACCATTCTGGGGAAGTGCAATAATGTGGCATCAGTCCAATATCATGAGTGGTCCTATGCCAGGGCCCAATTCTCTGGAATGCCCTTTACCATAGAAGACATGCCTGAGTCATCTTCAGCACCACCCCCTGCCACTATCAGTTTGGAGGAGTTTGAGAGCTTGAATGAAAGAAATGAGAAGTTAACCCAAGCCTTGCAAAAGACTCTCAGGGAGAGGAGTGAAGGTGTGAGGGAGATTGAGAGATTGGAGAAGTTGAGAGTGGAACACTTGACTAAGATCGAGAAGTCTGGGGAGTATATCAACAAGTCTAAAGCTGGTGAACAGATTCTGAAGAATGCTTGTAAAGAAGCCCAGTTCCAGAGAGCAAGAACAGACTTGTACCTGAAGGAGAGTCAGGCCAGGTGGGTCCGGATCACTGAGGCCCGTACTCTAGAAGACAAGAGAGTTCAGGACAAGATGGAGCAGATGGAAAAAGCCCTGGCAGCAGCCCAGAAGGAAATATCAGAGCTAGAAATCAGAGCTGGAGTGAAGAGGTCTAAGGACCAAAGTCAGAACAGGAAGTTGACTGCAGCTGTTGCAACAAGAAACCTTCTCATCAGAGGTCTCACGGAGCGCCCGGCTGATCCTGTGACCGAAGCACTTCTCAAGGAAGTTCGTGAGGATGAGTTTGGCCTTGGAGTTTGATCATTTGCTTGTTGTTGTTCCTTTTCCATGTACTTTTGCTTTTTGTGATGTATTTTGGCCCCTTTGAGGGTTTGTGTTGTAAAATGAACAAATTGTATTATTTCACCTTTGTAATATATTTGTGTTGGTTTCTATCTGGGTTCACATCAAAAGCAACTTCAACAGCAACATCTTCAAGGGTCTGGAAGGGTCAAAACTGAAGGCCAAACCGGATACCTTGAGAGCAAATAAGCATAATTGCATTGCATGCTAACCATTTTGTTTGTTTTGTAGGTTTTTGTTTTGTTGTTGCTAACCTCTGTTGTGAATCTCAGGAAGTATTGCTCGCCGCCGGGTATTTCCTCTCAACAGGCCTCACAGGTACCCAACTAGAAACAACCTTCCGGGAATCCAGATGGATCAGATGCAGCAAGACCTTACGGAGGTCAGAAACCAGATGGCCAACGAAAGGTTGGAGATGAGAACCCAGATAACACAGTTCATGGAAGTGATGAACAACTTAGCTCAAAGCCAGGAGAGGCTCAGAACTTTGGTAGAAGGGAGGAATCAAGAGGAGCCCCATGCGGGTACTGCTGGCACAAGTAACAACGAGAGGGTCCAACCTCATGTCAATCCCCCAGTTTTTGGACCCCATCTCCATCCAGAGGCCAACATCCCAGTCAACATTCAAGGGACAGCCACAGCAGCCAGAGTACTTCAAGAAGATCCTCAGGAGGACCAGTATACAGTAATGGGTGCCGGAGAGGAAACATATGATAGACGTTTGGAAGAGATAGCTGAGAAGTTGAGGTCCTTAGAATCTCAAAACTCTTTGGGTTTCGACGTCATGGACATGGGATTGGTAGAAGGGGTCAGGATTCCCCATAAGTTCAAGCCTCCCTGTTTTGAAAAGTATAATGGGACTTCATGCCCCCGGACTCATTTGCAATCATTTCTGGGAAGGCTGAAGGCCTATACAATGGATGAGAAACTTTGGATGTTTTACTTCGAAGATAGCTTGACTGGAGCTTCTAGGGAATGGTATTCCCATCTGACAAGAGCAACTATAAGGTGTTGGAAGGACCTGGCAGAAGCCTTCATCAGACAGTATCAGTATAATCTAGACATGGCACCCAACAGGACTCTCCTGATGGGAATGTCACAGTCTTCGAGGGAGAGCTTCAGAGAATATGCTCAAAGATGGAGACAGCTTGCTGCTGCTGTCCAGCCACCAATGTCTGAGAGAGAAATGGCAGACATGTTTATGAACACTCTCCAGGGAACGTATATTGACAGGTTGGCTGCTTTCTCTTCCACTAGCTTCGCAGATGTTGTCATAGCTGGGGAGAGAATTGAAAGCCTGTTAAAAATGGGAAAGATCTCAGACAACGGTGCAAGCTCGTCCAGTAGTACAAGAAAGCCTTTTGCAGGCCCGAGAAGAACTGGCGAGACCAATGCCATTCACACCAACAGAGGTAGGCCCCAATATGCTCAGAGGTCAATAGCAGCAGTCACTATCCCTGCTCCAATTCATCCACAGCCAGTCTATCAACCTCCTCAACAAAACTTCCAACAACAACCTCAGTATCAGCAGAATCAGTATCCTCCAAGAAACTACAACAACAACAACTCCAACAACAACAATCAACAAAGGCCATTCCAACAAAGACCATCCCAAGCTAACAGAGTGATCGACCCGATCCCAATGCCGTATGCTGCCTTGCTGCCACAACTTCTGAAACTCAACCTGGTTGAGCTAAGAACGTTGGCACCTCCGGATCCCAACAGTCTACCAAGGAACTATGACTCCAATGCTAGGTGTGCTTTCCATTCAAACGCACCTGGTCACAGTACAGAAAAATGCAGGGCTCTGCATATGAAGGTACAAGACTTGGTAGACTCCAAGGCTCTGAATTTTACACCTCCGCCCAATGTCAATAAAAACCCAATGCCAAACCATGGTGGTCCCCGAATTAACGCTATTGAAGAAGACCAACCGTCTTATTTGATAACAAGTGTGGATCAGATCCGGACGCCATTGGTGGAAATCAAAGCTCAACTCCGTGAAAACCAAATATTTCCGGGATGTGAACTAGGGTGTCCCTATTGCAATATTTCATGGAATGGGTGCGAGGACCTGAGGAATGGCATTGACAGCCTTATTCAGAGTGGCTTGCTACAGATCACTACATCATTCCCGACAAATCCGGCAACTTCATCAACAACGGTTTCAGACCCTCCTACAACTGCAGCAACTATTGTTCCCGACAATTCATCAGCACCATCAGCAAGTACTTCACCTGTCCTTCCAAATGACCAGTTTTCAACAGTTCCTCCTGCTACAACTTCAGCTTCATTCCATTTCGAATCTCCGTCAGCAACAACAACAGTCCTTCCAACAGTACCTCCTACAACACCAGCAATCAATCATGAAGATGTCTCTACCGTCACCATATTCTACGATCCTGAAAATAATTCTGCCTACCATTCAGAAGGTGCTGCTCCCGCCAGAGCACCAGTTACAATCTTTTATGATCCACAAACAATTGCAGTCCCTGCAGCAGCAGCAATCAGTCCAGTCACTGTCACGGTGCCTGGACCAGTACCATATGAAAGCAATAGGGCCATCCCTTGGCACTATGGCTCTGACGTATACTGTGAAGGAAAAAGAATCACTCTTGAAACAATAGCACCTGCACCACAAGTAGATAATGTGGGGGGAGGCGGAGGCTTCACTCGAAGCGGACGTCTCTTTGCTTCACAAGTTCAAAGACCTACTGCCGAAGCAGAAGCTGCTGCCAAGGCAAAAGGAAAAGGCCCGGTGCAGGAAGATCCAGCTGTCAAAGAAGCCCTGAAGACTCCATTCGATCAGGAAGTTGATGAGTTTATGCGAATCATCAAAAAGAGTGACTACAAAGTTGTGGATCAGCTTCACCAGACGCCATCCAAAATCTCTATCCTCTCACTGCTTATGTGCTCCGAAGCCCATCGGAATGCACTACTTAAAGTCCTGCACGCAGCTTACGTGCCGGAGGAGATTACTGTCAACCAGTTGGAAACCGTGGTTGGAAATGTTACTGCTAGCAATGGGCTAGGGTTTACCAATTCTGACTTGACAGCGGATGGCCGCAACCACAACAAAGCCTTGCACATAACCCTGGAATGCAAAGGAGCTGTCCTTTCTCATGTGCTGGTGGACACAGGTTCTTCCCTGAATGTCTTGCCAAAGAAGGCTCTGGTGAAGCTTGAATATGATGGATTGGCATTGAGACCCAGCAACCTGGTGGTACGAGCCTTTGACGGTTCGAAGAGGTCGGTTCTGGGAGAGATCGAGCTGCCAGTGACAATTGGCCCACAGACCTTTAAAACTATCTTTTATGTGATGGACATTCAGCCCGCCTACAGCTGTTTGTTGGGTAGACCCTGGATTCACGCCGCCGGCGCAATAACGTCTACCCTTCACCAAAAGTTAAAATTTGAGTGGGAAGGCCAAGTTGTCACAATCTGTGGGGAAGAGGATATTTTCGTTAGCCATCTGGCTACCTACAAGTACATTGAGATGGATGGAGAGATCCATGAAACAATGAGCCAAGGTTTTGAAGCCTTGAATGTCAATGAAGCATCTGCTGTATCTGGAATCTCCATGTCATCTTACCAACAAGCCCGGAAGGTTGTTGAGGAAGGAACTGCCCTAGGCTGGGGCAAGGTCTTAGCTGTGGAGGAGAAGAAGGACAGATTTGGGTTGGGTTACAGACCAACTCAACATCAAGCAAAGGCTGCTGCAGAGCCAGGTTTTGTCAGTGGGGGAATGCTTACCCCTGATGCTATCAACTGTCTGGAAGACGAGCTGGAAGAGGAGCGCAATCTGGAGAATTGGATTCGTCCAAAGATCCCGGGGAGCAGTGTCTCGAACTGGTCTTCCCAGGAAATTATAAGAGTTACTCATGCAGAGTAATTATTATTTCCTGTATTTTTATTAGCATGCATCAAAGTCTTGCATCTTGCCCAAGATGACAAGGCTCATTTTGTAACCAGGGCCATCTGTACTTTTGTGCAAACAAGATTAAATTAATGAAATATCAGACATCTTTTTGCAAACAAGTCTTTTTCTTTTCTGCTCACTGTTTTTCCATTTTTCTTTTTGTACAAAAAAAATAAATGGCGGTGTTTTCAAAATGATAACTTCATTTCACTTTTTCTAAAGCAAGATTAAAATCAATCACTAAAATGAACCAACTTAACCCTTGCAGAGAGTGCCTTCCTGACAGCACCGACAACAGCACGGCTATGACATCGTATGACTTTGACAATCCGATCAATCAAGCTGATGAAGGGGTTGATGAAGAATATGAGCTTCCTGAAGAGCTAGCCAGGTTGTTGAGACAGGAGGAAAAGGTTATTACTCCTCACCAGGAGGAGATTGAAGTGATCAATCTTGGTACCAATGAAGACGTGAAAGAAGTCAAAATAGGGGCCTGCCTGCAAGACTCAGTGAAGAGACAACTGATAGATCTGCTTCAAGAGTATGTTGATGTGTTTGCTTGGTCGTATCAAGATATGCCAGGGTTGGATACCGACATTGTTGTGCACAAGCTGCCTTTGAGGGAAGAATGCCCACCAGTTAAACAGAAACTGCGCCGGACTCGCCCAGACATGGCTATGAAAATCAAAGAAGAGGTACAAAAGCAATGGGACGCCGGGTTCCTTGCTGTGACTAGCTATCCGCCGTGGGTTGCTAACATAGTACCTGTGCCTAAGAAGGACGGCAAAGTAAGAATGTGTGTTGATTACCGGGATCTGAACAGAGCCAGCCCGAAAGATGACTTCCCATTACCTCACATTGATGTATTGGTGGATAACACGGCTCAGTTCTCGGTATTCTCCTTCATGGATGGATTTTCAGGATATAATCAGATCAAGATGTCACCTGAAGACATGGAGAAGACAACATTCATCACACCTTGGGGCACGTTCTGTTACAAAGTGATGCCATTCGGACTGAAGAATGCTGGTGCCACATATCAACGGGCTATGGTGACATTATTCCACGATATGATCCACAAAGAAATAGAATGTTATGTGGATGATATGATCGCCAAGTCCCTTACAGAGGAAGATCACCTGGTAAATCTGCTCAAGTTATTCAAGCGTCTGAGGAAATACCAATTGAAGCTGAACCCCAACAAATGCACATTCGGGGTGCGATCCGGTAAGCTGTTGGGCTTTATTGTAAGCGAGAAAGGGATTGAGGTTTACCCTGATAAAGTCAAGGCTATACAAGAAATGCCTGCACCGAAAACTGAGAAAGAAGTTCGAGGGTTCTTAGGTCGATTGAACTATATTTCACGGTTCATATCTCACCTTACAGCAACCTGTGAACCTTTGTTCAAATTGTTAAGAAAGGAACAAACGGTCAGGTGGAACGAAGATTGCCAGAAGGCTTTTGACAAGATCAAGGAATATTTACAAGAACCTCCAATCCTCATGCCGCCAGTTGAAGGAAGACCTCTGATCATGTACTTGACAGTATTAGAAGAGTCAATGGGGTGTGTGCTGGGCCAGCATGACGAGTCTGGTCGAAAAGAGTATGCAATATACTACCTAAGCAAAAAGTTTACCGACTGTGAACAGCGTTATTCACTGCTCGAGAAAACTTGCTGTGCTTTAGCGTGGGCTGCTCGCCGACTGAGACAGTATATGTTGACCCACACTACCTTATTAATCTCAAAAATGGATCCAGTTAAGTACATTTTCGAGAAGCCAGCTCTTACCGGACGGGTTGCAAGATGGCAGATGATTCTCACAGAATACGACATACAGTACACATCTCAGAAAGCCATCAAGGGCAGTGTACTATCTGAATATCTTGCTGAGCAACCCATTGATGACTACCAACCTATGAGGTTTGACTTCCCTGATGAGGACATCATGTTCATTAAAGCAAAAGATCACGAAGAGCCTATTCACACTGAAGGGCCCGACCCAGAAGAAGAATGGACTATGATGTTTGATGGGGCTGTTAATATGAATGGTCGTGGTGTTGGTGCAGTACTCATTACCCCCAAAGGAGTTCACATGCCTTTCTCGGCAAAACTCACTTTCAACTGCACTAACAACGAAGCTGAATACGAAGCTTGCATTATGGGTCTTGAGGAAGCCATTGACCTCAGGATCAAGACTTTAACGGTATTCGGAGATTCAGCTCTGGTAGTTAATCAAACCAACGGGAAATGGTACACTCATCAAGACCATCTGATACCTTACAGGGATTATACAAGAAAGTTACTGACTTTCTTCACAACAGTCAAGCTTGAGTATATCCCTCGGGACGAGAATCAGTTTGCAGATGCTCTCGCTACCATTTCATCCATGATCAAAGTTCAAGCTGCTAACTTTGTACCCCAGATTTCAGTATCTAGACTTGATAGACCAGCATATGTATTTGCAGCGGATGTTGTAAAAGATGATAAGCCTTGGTTCCATGACATTAAAAGCTTCTTGGAGGATCAAACATACCCACCTGGGGCATCTTCCAATGATAAAAAGACTTTGAGAAGGCTTGCTGGTAGTTTCTTTCTGAACACTGATGGGTCTTTATACAAGAGGAACTTTGACATGGTACTCCTCAGATGTGTTGACAAGACAGAAGCAAATCTGTTGATGCATGAAGTGCACGAAGGCTCTTTTGGTACCCATGCTGGAGGACATGCAATGGCTAAGAAGTTGTTAAGATCAGGCTATTACTGGATCACGATGGATGCAGACTGTTGTGCTTACGCCAGAAAATGCCATAAATGCCAGATCTATGCAGATAAGGTGCATGTGCCTCCCAATCCTTTGAACATCATGTCTTCACCATGGCCCTTTGCTATGTGGGGTATTGATATGATTGGCAAGATTGAGCCGACTGCTTCAAATGGTCACAGATTCATCCTGGTCGCCATTGACTATTTTACCAAGTGGGTTGAAGCAGCCTCATATGCAAACGTTACTAGGCAAGTGGTAGCCAGATTTCTGAAGAGAGATATCATCTGTCGGTATGGAGTGCCCGAGCGAATCATTACTGATAATGGTTCCAATTTAAACAACAAAATGATGGCAGAGCTGTGCCGGGACTTCAAGATCCAACATCACAATTCTTCTCCTTACAGGCCAAAGATGAACGGCGCTGTTGAGGCAGCCAATAAGAATATCAAGAAGATTGTGCAGAAGATGGTAATCACTTACAAAGATTGGCATGAAATGCTACCGTTTGCCTTGCATGGGTACCGCACATCAATCAGAACGTCCACTGGGGCAACACCGTATCAACTTGTATATGGTATGGAAGCAGTCCTACCTGTTGAAGTTGAATTACCCTCTCTACGAGTTTTGATGGATGTTAAACTGGGTGAAGCAGAATGGGTGCGGTCCCGATACGAGCAACTGAGTCTGATTGAAGAGGAAAGATTGGCTGCAATCTGCCATGGGCAGTTATATCAGAAGAGAATGAAGAAAGCCTTCGATCAGAAAGTCAGGCACTGAGAGTACCAAGTAGGAGATCTTGTGCTGAAAAGAATCCTCCCTCCTCATACAGACCACAGGGGCAAATGGACTCCAAATTATGAAGGACCATTCGTTGTAAAGAAAGTTTTCTCTGGTGGAGCACTGATGCTCAGCACCATGGATGGTGAAGATTTCCCGTCCCCTGTGAATTCAGATGTAGTTAAAAAATACTTCGCATAAAATGACCCGCTGGACATAAAAACAGAATGTAAGTCCAGGCAAAAATAGGGCATCCCGGCGAGTCAAAAACAGAATAAAAGACTCGGGCAAAAGTAAGGGAAAATGAATAAAAAAATGTACACCCGCTGAGTTGAAAAGCCGCATTGGACAACTCAGGCAAAAATGGGTATCCCGATGGATTGAAAACCCGAAAGGGCGATCCATGCAAAATAAGGGAATAAGCGAACAACTGCATTCTAAATTCGTCTGTATCACCTACAACTTGGTAAGCTCCGAAGGATCAAGCTTCAATCAGAATCAACTTTCTTCAGAAAGCAAGACGAGAAGAACGTCATTGTCATACGAGTCATAGCAGGAGAGGAAGCTCCTCAAAGCGTCGCCAACACTGCCAGCATTTTGTTTCTCCATTTGTAACAGTCTCTTCATTTCAAGAGATATGTTTCCTCGACTGTATCTCGCCAATTCAGGGCACATGAATTAATAAAATCAGATTTTCGGTCATGTTTCGTTTTTACATTTATGTTTTGCAAAGAGTTGTCTGATATCTCTAAAATACAATTGCATAAGTACAGATGCCTTTCTCTAAAAATAAAAGAAAAACACATGCTTACAGGGAGTGTGATTATTCTCGAAAGTACTTAACTCCTATGACGGAATCCAGTAAGGGATACCTCGGGACCTTTTGTACGTTTCCTTACCTTTGCAGGATTGCAGGTATCCAGAACGCAACCTGGGGCAAGCAGGTTACGTCTTAGCAAGTTGCTGAATCATTATCAACTCGGTCTATCTTCCACGTGGCACTGGAAGGTGCCCACTTCCCCAGCAAAGTTGCCAAATCGACATGCACTCAATCTCAGCATCTGAAATGCTCTATCCCCAGCTGAGTTGCTCTCCCCAGCTGAGTTGCCTCTCACAATTCCCCAGCCGAGTTGCCATTCTTCCTCAGCAGAATGCAGAAATCAGGGAATCATCTCCCCACAGAGCCCCAGCCTCTATTCAGAAGAGCAACGCACGGAGAAGTCACAACAGAATACAGAAGCTTCTACAAACCCCAGCTGGGTCCCGTATTATAAGGATATGTCAATCAGTGACTGATATCCCCAGACAGATACATCATTAGATCTACCAATGATCTCATCCCCAGCTGGGATGTTCACTTCAAGCAGATCGACCAGAGATCTTCGCAGCAACGGGATTCGGGTCCCGAATCTACGCCTCTTTGCATAATCATAGCATTCACATCATATTCACCCTCAGAGCGTAGCATTCCGTCTAACACGGAGCATTACGGCAAAAATCAAATGCATAGTATAATCATAAGCCATGTTATGAAGTAACACTTGTGAATAATGAACTGTTCATCATCACTGTACAAAAATCCCCATCAGAGTCCCAGCAAAAGCAGTTGCCTCACAAATCACAAACACCGGTATATACACCTTTTGGCACCCGTCCGTGTCATCTTTCCCCAGTAAAGTCGCTTGAACACTCTTTACGAACAAGATCACCCGTATTACAGATACGTCCTGACACCCGTCCGTGTCATACCCCAGCAGAAAGCCAAAGACATCTTCTTTGCACTCACATATACCTATATATACATTTTCTTGACACCCGTCCGTGTCATATCCCCAGCGCAGTCGCTTACACCTTTATCACCCATACACTTGTTAATATTATACTTTTCTCTCTTGACACTCGTCCGTGTCACTCTCCCCAGCAGATAAACACTCATATTTATATACTCATACTACTCATGGTACACTTATACAGATACTCGTCCGTATCTTGTATACATCATCATCTATATCCCCACAGATCCGACAGTAGTCCTTGTTCTTTGTTAACCAGTTGGTACTCGTCCGTACCATCATCTCAGAACATTGCGTCTAGTGTTTGTTTCTACATGATACTCGTCCGTATCATAGTCTTAGGGATGCTTGTCCGCGTCTTTAATCCATACACCGTGTCAAACACTTGTGTCTTCTTGAATATAGATACTCGCCTGTGTCTATTATTCCCCAGAAGAATTCTTTCAGATGCAACACTCGTCCGTGTTCTTTGTTAACCAGTTGATACTCGTCCGTATCATCATCTCTGAACATGTGTCAGTTTGTTTCTACATGATACTCGTCCGTATCATAGTCTTAGGGATGCTCGTCCGCATCTTTAATCTATACACAACACCAAACACTTATACCTTTTGTTTCTTGGTTATAAACACTCGTCCGTGTTTACATTATCCCCAGTAGATCGCCAACAAATTTTCTTTTTATTTAACACTCGTCCTGTGTTATGATAACTCTGAGAGCAGCCGTCCCCTGCTGAGTGGTCGTCCTCCACTTCTTGATGGTCGTCCTCCATCATGCTCATCCGATGGCCGTCCCCATCGTTGATTTTAGCAGCCGTCCCCTGCTAGGTGGTCGTCCTCCACCCTTTGATGATCGTCCTTCATCAACTTTATCCAATGGCCGTCCCCATTGTTGATTTTGGTTATCCGACACTCGTCCTGTGTTGCGATAAACCTTGAGAGCAGCCGTCCCCTGCTAAGTGGTCGTCCTCCACTTCTTGATGGTCGTCCTCCATCATGCTCGTCCGATGGCCGTCCCCATCGTTGACCTTTTCTATCCGATGGCCGTCCCCATCGTTGATACTTTCGGCAGCCGTACCCTGCCAGGTGGTCGTCCTCCACCTTTGATGGCCGTCCCCATCATATTTCTTTTATTCCCAACAGAGCAGCCGTCCCCTGCTAGGTGATCGTCCTTCACCTTTGATGGCCGTACCCCATCATCTGTTTATTTCATTTATTCTTTAACCCGATGGCCGTCCCCGTCGTGGTCCCTTTTCCTTTTTAGCCCGATGGCCGTCCCCATCGTTGGTTACTTTACCTTTATGAACTTGATGGCCGTCCCCGTCATGTTTCATTAATCCTCAGAAATTTTACAGTTTTATCGTGATGGCCGCCCCCATCATGATTTTATTTTCCCCAGCTAGTCGGCCGTCCCCGTCTTAGCTTTACTTGTTTTTCCCCAGCTAGTCGGCCGTCCCCGTCTTAGCTTTACTTGTTTTTCCCCAGCTAGTCGGCCGTCCCCGTCTTAGCTTTACTTTTATCCCCAGCATGTCGGCCATCCCCGTCATCGCTTTATTTCCTGCACTTTACCAGCATGTCGGCCGTCCCCGTCATCGCTTTGCTTCACATACCACTTTACCCAGCAGTCTTCCTCTGCTCGACGGTCGTCCTCCGTCGCCCACACTTTACAATATACTTTATTTTGCTTTTACAATCTATATCCCTTTTCTTTTTCATTCTGTGAGTGCAAATTTTGGACTGTCTTTGGTATTCAACCACAAGTTATCTTGTTTGCCTGTTAAGCCGTCGCTTACACCCTGCACAGCTAACTCATGTTTGAATAGGGGCAGCTGTAAACACCCCAAATTTGCCCTCACCCATTCACACCATGGCTTGTGATCATTCTCATATGCATAAACACAATCATATCATCTCACATCTCATTTTTTATCCACTGCATAGCTTTCAAGGCATCTGCACCTAGGGTTTGTGATCTGAACAACCTCAAAGCTTCTTGAGGCATTCCAAAGGCTACCAATCAACTCCAAGGGATCCATGTGTGTTCTTACATCATATTCTATCTCCTCAAAGTCAAAAATGCAGAGGAATCACAAGAACTAGGGTTTGAGTGGATGCAGAGCCAGGTTGAACTGCACAGTTGACTGAAAATTAGGGTTTTGGTTTCAGAGGCCATAACTCCAAATTTTTTGGTCATTCTTGTTTTCATTGATCTCTATATGGTATAGGGAGTATACATATCAATTTTCATGAAGAAATTCCATGGGGAAGTCATCTGATCAAGAGTTGACTTTCTAGACAAGTCAGTGCAAAATCAGGGCATCTGAGGCCCCCAATGACCCAACCAATGGGTGATCTTCATCATTTTGAGTGTATATGATCTTTATTTGATCATGGAAGAAGGTTGAAGTTCATAGAAATCAAGAATTTAGGGTTTTTGCAAAGGTTGACTTTTTGGGCATAGTTGACTTTTCAAGAATGCATCATTTTAGGTCAATTTTCAAGCTTTGATTCTTGGTCCAAAAAGGCTTCAAATGGAAAAATTTTGGTCATGAAAGTTGTAGATCTCATCTTTCCCTTTTCAAAAAGTACAAGAACATGATCAAACTCTTCTTGGATCAAAAGTTATAGCAATGCAAAGTTGGCAAAAATCATTAATTTCTAAGGCATGCTTCAAATGGAAATTTTGCAAAACCTTGAACCAATGCATCATGTGACCTCTAATTCATTTCAAACCATTACACAAACATTCTCTAAGTGCTGAAAATCAGAATTGGATCAAGTTTGCTCATGGCTTGGTTTGTGTAACAAGACTTTATCACATGTGAACCAAAGTTGCCACAAGTTGCAAAACACTCATTTCACTCCCTACCACTTGCAGCCTTGGATGCTGAACCAAGCTAGGCTCATACACACATCATGCTGCGCATAGCCCATGCCTTGTACCAAGCTAGCACCTCACCATACTTTCTCTTACACAAGAGTTGACAAATTGCAAAAGTTGCCTCACCTATCCATAAAGCACATGTCAAATCAACTGACCAATGAGAGAGAGTCATATGGACAATTTGCAAGCTAGCCATAACAAGAGGCAAGGCTGAAGCATCCTCATTCCACACATTCACAAAAACACTCCCATTTGCAACTTGCTTCGAATTCCTCTCCACAGCTTGCAAACACAAAAGCCTTTTCCTCCATTCAACTCACCATGTATCATTGAGTAGAAACCACCCAAAGCATAAGCCTGAAACAGCCAAAGCACCCCACTGCCATTCTTCACCCTCATTCTGCAGATTCATTCGAATCTCCCTCCCTAGCCCACAAACAGCCAAACAAACCTTGCAAAGCTTCTCCATACATCATCTGGACCATAAACCATCATTCACAGTGGCCTGAATCAGTCAGAATCACCATAGCCATTGTTGACTGAGCTTGAAGCAGGAGCTTTCGAAACTCATCAACCAGCCTACATAAATTGTTCTAAGGCATTCAAACATCATCAAGGGGTCCTAAGGAGTGGTTTGCACATAAAGAGAAGGCCAGAAAGTTCCTAAACTGAAAGCTTCAAATCTCAGGTAGCCTGAAATTTATTTTTCCAGAAATGATTTTGCTTGTTACAAACTTGTTCTATTTGTTTCACTGATCATTCTGGTACCATTGGTTTTGAAAATGGTTGAGATTTGAGCATTTAATTTGACTCTGAAACTGGTTTGCCCTAAAAATGTTTGCTTTCGATTCATGTGATTGATGAAGAATAAATTTGTTTGGGGTTAGGGTTTTGATTCAGGAGATCATGGGGTTCATTTCTATGTGCTTAGTTTTAATTTTTGATACGTTTTGAGGAGTTGGTGAGTTTCTCAGGTGAGAGCTGGCCGGAGAAGACGACCGGAAGTCTTCTCCGGCCACCTGAAAGTAATTTGTGCCCTAATTGCGCAATTAACTTCAGTTTGAATGTGAGCCGTAGATAGCCATTGACCAGTTGACTTCCCTCTCTTTTGGATGGCCCAGATTAGCTTACTTATGCCCTAATCCACGTGTTAACTTAATTAATCCATAATTAAATAATTTAATCAGAGTCAATCCTGGCCACAAGATCACGCGCGCAGTCAATGAATTCAAACTCAGAGCCAATCTCATCCATCCATCCTGATTACTTTTTATTTTATTTGTTTTTATTTCTTTTTATTTCATTTGTTTTGCACAATTAATTTAAAATAGCAAAAAAAATCTTAAAAATTATGAAACTTTTTCCTTAAAGTTTTAATAATTTTTAAGACCCAAAAATATTTTTATTTTATTTTTTATCATTAAAAAAGTATTTTTAAATATTTAAAAGATTATTTTTAATTGATTAATGAGAATTAATTAATTAAAAATACTTTTAAGTATCTAAAAATTACAAAAAAATTCATGAAATGTTCTAAGACATTTAGAAACATTGTCCAACCTTCAAACCAAATTTCTTTTTTGATCTTGATGCATTTTAAGAATTTTTCATTGAATTAAATCATTTTTTATGCATTATTTTGATCACATGTTTGAAAATTCATTTCTGCCTTTTGGAGAAGGTTGAGACATTGATTCTTCTTGCATTGTTTTGTGTTTAGCATGTATTTTCAAGGATAAAATGGCCATGATTTGTTTCCTCATTTCCTATTTGTTTGGAATTTGTTTTGTTAGGAACCCTAAAAAACCCTAATAACTTAGAAAATTCATATCTTGAGTTTGGTTGAGAGTTGAGAGCTCCCCTTTGGGCAGTGGTTTGTTATAGGTCTAGGGTTTCTTTGGGTACCATTTTCCATTTTTACTTTAGGGTTTTGCTTCTGTTTTGGGTTTTTGTTTGATGTTTGTTCCATGAACCCTAATTTGGGAGTTCTTTTGCACCCTTCTTGCATTCCTTTGCATAACATGACTTGTCTTTGCATTTTGTGCATTCTTGTGATTCATTTGACATCTTAAGACATGTAGAAGGCATGTTTGATCATTGCATTGCATATTTGCCATGTCATTTGCCTTGTATGATTCATAACTTTTCATGCTTGTTCATGCTCCTTAGCTTGCATCATTTGCATTCATGATCTTGTATGAACATCCCCATTGTCTTGCCACATGTTTGCAGCACCTCATAACATCATAATCATCATCAACATGCTTCTGGTTTTGCTTAGTATCATATCATTTCATCTCATCTTGCATTGCATTGCATTTTCTTTCTAACATTGCAGGTGGTAAGTAAACTTGAGAAGTGGATTTGCCTTCACTTCTCATACCTTTTCTTTTCATCTCTCTTGCATCCATTGCTGCATTTCTATTTGTGTTTGAGATTGAGCTTGCTCATTCTTCTTCCTTCTCACCTTCTTTCTTCAAGTGACTTGACTTCTTGAATGAAGCAAGTCACTTTGCTTCTCTTGATCTTATTCATCTGCTTCCTGTTGGTTCCATTGAAGATCTTCTTGGTGAAACCTCACAAACCTTAGGATCAACCAAGCATGACAATGAATTAGGGTTTTGATTAGTCTCCCCTCATAGTTTTACCTTTGTGTCTCTCTTTGAGTCTTCTCTTCTCATCTCATAATCAGAGACTAAACCCTAAAGGTTTTAAGACTTTGTGATTAAGCTTATGCCTGCATCCTTCTCTTAGGATGGAGTGTATAACTTTAATCCTAAGTCTTGAACCCTTTATGTGTTTAAATCTCTTAATCAATTCACCTAATAATCATCAAGACATCACACTTGTAACTTGGGCCTTGCATCAGGGTTCTATTTCTTCCTTAATTGGTTAAGAAGGACTAACCCTAGTGTTAATGGACAAGTCCCCCTCAAGTTGTCTTACAAATCATAAAAATCACTTCATCATCATATCATTAAATAAAATCCACTTAATCAAAGGCTTGTTTTGTCATGGGTTTAATCCCTAATCATGGATTAAGTTGAGGAGCTTTCCTCAGCTTAAACATTCTCATCTATTATCCTTCTTTTAGGATGGTGTAATGAGTCTGTTTAATCCGTGATTATGGCTTAACCTCATTACTCAACACTAAACAAAAACATCAAAAACATCTAAATAATCACAAGTAGGTTAATGATCTTAATCCTGCTTCAAAGGTGATTAAGTGTGAGAATCTGACTTCACACTTAAGGTATTCTCATTACCCCTAATCAGAGGGAAGATGTGATGAGTTTACTAACCCATTGGTTTAGGCTTAAGCTCATTATCCTATGACAAACTTTCAAAAGCAATAAAAGACTGAAAACTCAAAAACAAACAATAATCGTCTCCTTCGGGATTCTTTTCTCATCACCTTCACTCACAAACGAGAACTTGCTTCTTCCGTCTAATGCAAGACAGTTTGCATCTGTGCCAGACAGATCATACACTTGAGCATAGGCAAGTAAGCAGTTCATAAGTCAATTCACCTTTCAGTCTCTTTGGGTCGAACTACGGTGTTCTGACTTCCTCATTGCACGAGAGGATACGTAGGCATAACTTAACGGTTATCGAACAAAAGTCTCTGTATATTCCCCCTTTTTTCCAGCTTTATTCTTTTAGCCTCATGATCATGAGCATACTCTTTCCTTACACTGACACTGTATATATCATACTCTGCACTTCACACTTCTTTTACACTGACACCTGTACATTCTTTTCCAGCTCTTTACACACAAATTGCACTGACACTACCCCTTTATAACACAAATTTTTCAAGCGTGGATCCCGTCGAGTACGGCGGACAATCTGGGTGCTAATACCTTCCCAGGTTGTAACCAACCCCCTTTCTCAGTCTCTCTGGTTCGCAACCGTCTTATCCATTCTTTTTCTAGGTCTATGCAGCATTGCCTTTCCTCCGGGATAAAAATGCCTAGCTGGCGACTCTTTTCATCTCCAGTGAGTTCACGGCTGTGTGTTCTCACTGTCCCTCTCGCCGACCGTTCGCGTCTGTACCTTCATCTGATCCATTTTCATTTGTCGGGAGCGACAGCTACCTGAAGAGCTAGCCAGGTTGTTGAGACAAGAGGAGAAGGTTATCACTCCTCATCAGGAGGAAGTTAAAACGGTTAATCTTGGTACGGAAGAAGACTTGAAAGAAGTTAAGATCAGGGCCTGCCTGCAAGAAAGTTGCCAGGACCTTTTGCACTCGTCCATGTCATCTTTCCCCAGAAAGTTGCCAGGACCTTTTACTTCCACATAACGGATACTTCTTGACACTCGTCTGTGTCATATCCCCAACACAGTTGCCCAAAACCTTGCTTATTATGCTTTCCAGACACTCGTCCGTGTCATCCTATCCCCACAGGTCGTCAAACACCTTTTATATTTATAAATTCATAACTCACTCATACTTTCTTACTCATGTAGATACTCGTCTGTATCTTGTATACATCACTTATCTCCCCTCGGATTCAACACTCGTCCGTGTTCTTTGTTAACCAGTTGGTACTCGTCTGTATCATCATCTCTGAACGTGCGTCAGCGTTTGTTTCTACCGATACTCGTCCGTATCATGGTCCTAAGGATGCTCGTCCGCATCTTTAATCTATACATCTTGACAAACACTTATATCTTCTTGAATTTAGACATTCGTCTGTGTCTACCATTCCCTAGAGGAGTCCCGGGAAAATCCCAATAAATTACTTCCTTCCTATCTGACATTCGTCATGTGTCATGGTACTTTTCGGCAGCCGTATCCTGCCAGGTGATCGTCCTTCACCTTTTGATGATCTTCCTTCATCATCCCCAGCAGAGTCTCTATTTATTGGAGCCCTTTCCTATCCGACATTCGTCCTATGTCGTGATATTTTTAGCAGTTGTACCCTGCTAGGTGATCATCTTTCACCTTTTGATGATCGTCCTCCATCATTTTATTCGATGGTCGTCCCCGTCGTTGATCTTGTTATCTGACATTCGTCCTATGTCATGATAAACCCCGAGAGCAGACGTACCCTGCTAGGTGATCGTCCTTCACCTCTTGATGATCGTCCTTTATCATGCTTATCTGATGGCCGTCCCCATCATCGACACTTCTATCTGACACTCGTCCTATGTCATGATACTTTCGGTAGCCGTACCCTGCCAGGTGATCGTCCTTCACCTTGGATGACCGTCCCTCATCCTTATCTCCAACAGAGCAGCTGTTCCCTGCTAGGTGATCGTCCTTCACCTTTTGATGATCGTCCTTCATCATTTTATCCGATGGCCGTCCCCGTCGTTGTTTACTTCACTTTGCAAACCTGATGGTCATCCCCATCATTGCCTTTACCTTTAATCCCCAGAGAGTCTTATTTCTTTGCTTGATGGTCGTCCCCATCATAATCTTTTCACTTCCCCTAGCATGTCGGTCGTCCCCGTCATTGCTTTATCCCTAGCAGTCGTCCTCTGCTCGACGGTCGTCCTCCGTCGCCCGCACTTTATGAATCATACTTTACTTGCTGTTGCAATCTATATCCCTTTTCTTCTTCATTCAGTGAGTGCAAATTTTGGACTGTCTTTGGTATTCAACCACAAGTTATCTTGTTCGTCTGTTAAGCCGCTGCTTACATCCTGCACAGTTAACTCATGCTTGAATAGGGGCAGCTGTAAACACCCCAAATTTGCCCTCACTAATTTCACCATGGCTTGTGATTCTTTTCATATTTGCATAAATTCAATCATATCATCTCATATTGCATTTTTGCTTGACTGCATTGGTTTTAGGTCATCTGCATCTAGGGTTTGTGATCTGAGCCATCCCTGAGCTATCTGAGCCACTCCAAAGGTCTTCAATCATCTCAAAAGGGTCCATGTATGTTCAAGCATCATATTATATGCTCCCAAGATCAAAGAAGTCATAAAATCACAAGAACTGAGAAAGGCATGGAAGCAGAGCCAAGCTTAACTACACAGATGACCTAGAATTAGGGTTTTGGTTTCAGAGGCCATAACTCCAAATTTTTTGGTCATTCTTGTTTCTATTGGTCTCTATTGGTCTCTATATGATATAAGTATCATGCATACCAATTTTCATGAAGAAATTCAATGGGGAAGGCATTTGATCAATAGATGACTTCTTGAATAAGTCAGTGCAAAATCAGGGCATCTGAGGCCCCCAATCATCCAACCAAAGGGTCTTCTCCATCATTTAGGATGTGTATGATCTTTATTTGATCTTATAAGAAGTTATAAGTTCACAAAATTGAGGAATTTCAAGTCATTTGCAAAGTTGCCATTTTGGGAAAGTGACTTGTAATGCAAACTTGCCATTTTGGGAAAGTTTTTCAACCTCCTCTTTTTGATTCAAAAATGCTTCAAATGAAAAATTCTTGGTCATGAAAGTTGTAGATTGGATTATTCCCTTTTCAAAAAGTACAAGAACTTGATCTAATTCATCATAGAACTCAAGTTATGGCCTTGCAAAGTTGGAAAAAATCACAAAATTTCACTTATGCACCAAAGAGGGAAGTTTGCAAAAACACTTGCCAAAGCATTTTGTGACCTCAATTTGACTTTTAACCATTAAAAAAACATCATACATGGTCCATAACTCAGAATTTCCCAAGGGATTTCTCATTTTAATGCCTTGAATTACAAGTCACCATAAGGCATTTCTCATGAATCTTCAAGAATGGAATTTTTGCAAAAGGGATTTCTAATGATTGGATCAGTTGCTAAGTGATCTCAAAACATCCTGACAACTTCATGTGGTCCATTTTGATGCAATTTGCCCAAGAGTTCATAGGTTTCTTTGCCTTGGTTCACAAAGAATTCCAAAGAGGGAAAAGTTGCAAGAGCCAGGCTACCACTTTCCTCAGCCATTACAGCTGCACAAAAACAATCCAAAGGCCTTCCTTGATCCATGCTGAGCCCAGCCATGCCCCTATTCCTCCTCTGACCCGAGCCATACCTATGGTACACAAAGTCATGACTTTTTGCATCTTTGCCCATATCAATCAAACTGTGACATTACCAACCCTCTGCCCAATCAGAACTTAATATGTGGACCTCAAGGACTTGAAACACACACACATACAAGCCAGCATCCTCCCATAAGCCAGGATTGACAAAAACTGCAAGTTTCTTCATCTCTTCGAAACTCTGCCCACAGCCATCAAACCTCAAAAATTTCTTCACTAATAAGTCACATACCATCCCTAGATCAAGAACCAATCCTTGAAACAACCTAAAACACCACATACACAACCTTCCAAATCTGCTACATCAGAGCTGGAATCTCAAAACTAGCCACTCTCAAGGTTTTCTAAGCTTCATTTCATCATCAGGGGGTTTAGAGGAGTGGACTTGCATCAAGGGAAGAGCCAGAAAGCCCAGAATAAGGAGGTTCCATCTCAGGTATAGCTCAAGAACTTTTTTCTCAGAACCTTATTTTTAAGTTCTTAATCGAATCCTTATGTTGTGTTGATCATTCTGATATATTTATTTTTCAAAATGGTGGGATATTGAGCATGTATGGAGTGTCTGAAAGTTTCTGACCTAAAAATGTCTTGTTTCGATTTGGCCTTTTGGTGAGTGATAAATGGTTTTTGTTTGGGGATTTAGGTTTAGTGATGCGTGGGGTTCATTTCTGGGGAGAAAAATCATGTTTTAGATGCTTAGGGAGAGAGATAGGGTTTTGGCTCGTCGGAGAAGATGACTGGAACACTGTTCCGGTCACTTGAAAGTGGTTATGCCCTAATCTTGTAATTAGGCTGAGTTTGAATGAGGACCTTTAGATTTGGTGTTTGCCACGCGTATGGACGTTCCAGATTGCTTGATTAAACCCTAATCCATCATTAAATTAATTAATTAGGTTAATTAACTCAGGACGAATCCCAGCCCTTAAAACGCGCGCCAGTCAACTCTTTCTTTCCAACTTCAAATCCTGGCCTCAGGATCTGTTTACTTTTCATTTTTATTATTTTTATTCTATTTTTCTTTGTATTTCTTTCTACATTTTATTAAAAATAGCAAATGATATCAAAAAATTCTAAAATTTTTTATTCAAACTTTTATTAATTTTCAGAACCCAAAATTTTTTTTATTTTATTTTTTGCATAAAATTCGTATTTTTAAAATATTTAAATGTTTATTTTAATTAATTAATGAGAATTAATTAATTAAAATACCATTTAAGTTTCTAAAAATCACCAAAAAAATCACATTGCATCTTGATACATTTAGAAACATTGTCAAACCCTTCACACAAATTTCTTTTTGGTTCTTGACCTATTTTGACATTTTTCTTTGGATTTAGGGTTCTTAAAAGTCAATATTTTTACCCTAACTTAAGAAAATCCTTTCTACCTAACCATGAAGAGTTTGATGTTGGTTCTTTTTGCATTACATTCCTCATATCATGTAGTTTCTAGGATAAAATGGGCATGAATTTATCTTTCATTTTCAATTTGTTGTGCTTTTTTCCTTTTGAGGCATCCTAAAACCCTAGCAAACTTGAGAAAATAATAACTTCTTTAGGGTTAAGAGTTAGGTCTCCTCCTTTGGGCAGTAAACTTGTATAGGTTTAGGTTACCTTTGATTCCATTTTCAATTTTTTATCTTGTCATTTGCTTCTGATTTTGAATTTTGCATTGCATGTTATGTATAAACCCTAATTTATGCCTTCATTTGCATTCATTCTTCATATGCTTGCATACATGAACTAGCCATGACATTTTGTGTATTTAAATTACATGTGAGACATCTTAAGACACATTGCAAGTATGTTTGATCATTGCATCCTTCATTTGCCATGCTTTTGCTTTCCTTTGATGTCATATGCATTCATGAACTTTCATGCTTCTTACATGTCTCAGTTGCATATTCATTACTTGTATGACCATCCACACTTCATGACATACATTTGCACCATCTCTTTGCATCATTTACATCTTGATTATGCTTCTGGTTTTGGTTTGCATCATTGCACCTTTCTTATTTTCATTTCATCTCATTTCCTTTTGCTAACTTTTCAGGTGGTAAGTGTTTGAGAAGTGAATTTGCCTTCACTTCTCATAATCTCTTCTCATTTTTTATGCATCATTGCTGTATTTTGTATTTGTATTAGAATGAGCTTGCTCATTCATGTTCCCTCCCCTCTTTCTTTCTTCAATCAACTTATCTTCATAAGTGAAGTAAGTTGTCTTGCTTCTTGCTGCTCCTCCTCCTTCCATCCTGCTTCTTCCTTGGTGGCTTTCTTTCTGAAGATTTCTTGAAAGCTTCATAAACCTTAGGAATACCCAAGCATGATAACAATTAGGATTTGATTAGTCCCCCCATTAGTTTTACCTTTGTGTCATCTTTTGTGTCTTCTCTTCTCACCTCATAATCAAGGACTAAACCCTTAAGGTTTTAAGACTTTGTGATTAAGGTTATGCCTGTACCCTTCTATTAGGATGGAGTGTATAACTTTAATCCTAAGTGTTAAACCCTTAATGTGTTTAAATCCTTTAATCAATCCATCTAATAAATCACTAAGACATCAAGCTTGTAACTTGGGCCTTGCATTAGGGTTCTAATTCTTCCTTAATTGGTTAAGAAGGACTAACCCTAGTGTTAATGGACAAGTCCCTCTCAAGTTTTCTTACAAACCATAAAATCCATTTCTTAATCTTATCATTAACTAAAATCCACTTTAATAAAGGTCTTGTTTTTTCATGAGGTTAATCCCTAATCATGGATTAAGTTGAGGAGCCTTCCTCAGTTTAAATGTTCTCATATATTATCCTTCTATTAGGATGGTGTAATGAGTCCATTAAATCCTTGATTATGACTTAAACTCATTACTTAACACTAAACAAAAACTCCAAAAACATCTAAATAAATGCAAGTAGGTTAACAATCTTAATCCTACATCATGGTAATGAAGTGTGAGATGTTTATCTCATACTTAAGGTATTCTCATTACCCCTAATCAAAGGGAAGATGTGATGAGTTTACTAACCCTTGGTTTAGGCTTAAGCTCATTTTTCTATGACAAACTCCAAAAATCAATAAAAGATTGAAAACACCAAAACAAACAATAATCGTCTCCTCCGGGATTCTTTTCTCATCTCATTCACTCACAAACGAGAACTCGCTTCTTCCGTCTAATGCAAGACAGTTTGCACCTGAGCCAGACAGGTCATACACTTGAGCATAGACAAGTAAGCAGTTCACAAGTCAATTTATCTTTCAGTCTCTTTGAGTCGAACTACGGTGTTCTGACTTCCTCATTGCACGAGAGGATACGTAGGCATAACTTAACTATTATCGAACAAAAGTCTCTGTATATTCCCCCCTCTTCCAGTTTCATTCTTTTGAGCCTCATGATCTTGAGCTGCACACTCTTTCCTCACACTGACACTCTCATACTTCACTTCACATCTCTTTTACAATACCACTTGCATTCTTTTCCAGCTTTTTGTACACAGAATAGCACAGACACTACCCCTTTAAAACACAAATCTTTCAAGCGTGGATCCCGTCGAGTATGACGAACAATCCGGGTGCTAATACCTTCCCAGGTTGTAACCAACCCCCTTTCTCAGTTTCTCTGGTTCACGACTGTCTTATCCATCTTTTCTAGGTTTATGCAGCATTACCTTTCCTTAGGGATAAAAATGCCTAGCTGGCAACTCTTTTCATTCTTTCTCTTTCGCCGATCATTCGCGTCTGTACCCCTCTTGGCCCTGTGTCATCAGGTGGGAGCGACAATGTGTACATAAAAAGAAAAAAAACAAGCATTAGAAGGATGAATCAGTATATGCAGCAATGTGAAATTCAGAATGTACATCAGTGTGATATATGAGTTTGAACTCAGGTTAATGCAGGGCACCATTTAGAAAAATTGTGGAACAAGAGAAATCAAGATGAAGTTTGAAATACACGAGTCTCATTCTCATTAATAGATAACAGATGCAATCAGCCACACAAGTATCAGATGAACATGTTTTGTCAAGTCACCAATTCTGATAAGACTGCTTATGAACAAGAAAATCTCAGATGAAACAGAAGTTAAATAAGAAAGCCTCACCCAATGTTTTTTCGTACACCACCTTCAAGCCATCATAGTTTGTACCTTGATCCATACGACATCCTCAATGGGCAATGCATAAACACCAGTTCTACCAGCTGCAATGATCATTAATCACTTGTGTTATCTTTGACAATTTGGATCACCATGTTTCCAGAAGTACTATTCTGCTAGCCTTCATACGTTTCCTCATACGAAATTCAGCCGGAGACGAACCTGCGAAGCAAAGGAGGCCATGACATTAATAAAAACACAAGTCCAAGTTCTGAACCAACATATCCATACCATTAACTCAGTGCAGAATCCAAAATCCACCTTCATGCCTCGCCAAGTTGCTATTCTGCATCTGTACGCAAGATTTCCAATGTTGCATTCCCATCATACCTCATGGCCTCAAGATTTCATAGCAAACCTGCTAAGGACACCCCAATATGAAAGATAGCAAATGAAAATAAGAGTAGTAAGGCATTAATTCTTTAGAAAGGTCAAGCTGCATTTTTTTTCAAAGTCCTAATAGAGCAATAAGTTCAGTTAAAGGATTAAGATTTGAAATAGTAAAAAGAACATTTTGCAGTAAGTTCATTCCTTACCACGGTGAAAAATTATATCAGGGGAAAATAAGGTTTTATACCAAATCCTACGTTTTACCACAAGAAACACAGCAGGATGTTTTCAGGGGACCACAAAAATTCCAGAAAGGATATCCAGCTCATACCTGTCACTCTCAAGAGGTCCCCACGAAATCCCCTTCCAAAATTCCCTAACGGATTTCTGATTTCGCAACCTTTGCTCACACGTATCATGCAACAAACTTCGTACAGAATCTTCTTCTTCACACGCATCAAATCCTCTCAATCCCTCCTATAAAAGCCCAATCATTTGCAATGATTGGGGCGCGCCACCATCACCTGAAAAAACCCTAAAAAGGATTAGAACATATGAAAAAATCTCTATAGAAGTTCTGCTAAGATATCCTAAAAAAAAACCTATTCACCTAAAGCTCGAAAATCACATAAACTTCTTAGAATCCTACACTGAGATTCTAAGGTAGTTGAGCTAAACCTCATTCACTGAAACACCTATATTCGCAGAAGAAACGCTGAAGGAAGAAAGGCAAGCAAAAAAAAAGAATTCAAGGAAGCAGAGAACCAATCATCTACCGTAGACTTTGAATTTTCTGATTCAGTAGTTTTCTCATGATCTCGACTCATCTATCCCTTCCATTGATTGATGTTCGTTTTTGCTTCTTTTTTTGTATGCTCTGATTCTTGCCTTGCATCGTGTTGATTTTCCTTTGAGCATAAAATCTGATTTTAGGGTTTCTGATTGGGATTTTGTTTGTTTACTTGATATATGCGTCGATTGGATAACACACGATGAAGCTTTTGATCCATAACGAAACAATGGCGGAGTATGGAATGGAGGCACTGTATGTCGATTTCCATTTTAGGGTTTCGGTTTACACTTCGTGTAGAAGAAAGATGGATGTGCCGATGAAAAATATTGAGGCTATATTTCTTCTCAAAATGAGTTTTATGCTGAATCTGAATTTAATTTCTATGTTTAGTCTGTTATATGCTTATTGCTTTGAGGTTTGTCCGTTGGTTTTTTTTAATGGGTAATTTGGGGGGCCATCAGAATTTATTGAGTTTTAAAGATACCATTACTTTTACACTGCCCAATGTATCACATTGTTCCCTATATTGCACGGCACTATGTTTTATCATTATTGGTTTACTGTTGAGCCGCGTGTCAATAAGATGGAACATCTTTGACCAATGACGCTGATGGCTAGGTTATATTTCTGGGATCCAAAATTGACCAGGTTTATTTGTTTCAGTCTGAGCTAAGTGGGCCTGCGCCCCCACCTCTTGGTTTAGAGGCCCAATATTAGTTCTTTGTGTGTTTTTGATAGAAACTTCATGGGTTGTCTTATAAAATAATGCTAAAACAAAATTATATTAATAAATTTTGGTTATCTTGGCTATTAATAAGTTAATTTAGGTAATTAATTAAAAATAAGTATTTGTTAAAATTAATTAACGAATTAATCTATTTTCTATCTAATCATATTCTTATACTCGTGTTTAGTCGTGTGACGATGGTATATGACTTATATGGACTTGTATGTTATTCTCACTTTATGACTATGGATTGTCAAAATAAAAATTGAATGCGATCGCACTAAAATATTTGTTTTCAGAAGAAAGAGCGAAATCTTTGGTCTAACGCCATGTAAATTTATATACTTACACATAAACACACGTAAGTCGATCATGATCCGATCGCCGTCTGCACAATTCTCGCTTTCCTAAACTTTTTCAAACTTTTAAAATTAAATAAAGGTAACGCATCTATTTCCATACCAAGTTCTAAACCCTAAAACCATAAAAAACAAACACAATTTTATCAAAGAATTTCTAAATCAAATATCGAAAGAATGGAATTCTAGAGTCTAGCATTCCTCGAATTCTTGAATGGACTCTCCTGAGGATCGCTCCATGGGACGCAGTTCATTCGATCTTTCGCGATTAAAACACCTAAATTCATATATCAAATAACGAAAGAACTGAATTATGGATTCCAGCATTCCTCGAATTCTTGAATGGACTCTCCTGAGGCTCACCCCACGGGACGTGGTTCATTCACCCTTTCATTCCTAAAACATTAATTAAATCAAACATGTTTTCTCCAGGCGAACATCATTTAAATCCTTTCTATCTCGTAAACAAGTTAGCGCTTCAAACTCCTATCGCGAGCAGACAAGCCAATGCTTAGAAGTAGAATGCAGTTTAAATAATTGTTCATTAAAATAAACCGACCAACCTTAGTACCACGAACTACGAGGCTCTGACTTTCCCATTGCACAAGGGAATACGTAGGCACACGGATCTCAATCCTTGCCGAGCACCCTAGGAACAAAACCACCATTCTCCATATCATTTATCATTAAGAACACATTAATATAAGTTAGCATTCGATCGCAGATTAGACCAAGAGGTTCTCGTTGAGTACAACGGACGTAAAAGGTGATAGCACCTTCCTCTTGCGTAATCGACTCCCGAACCGAGAATTTGGTTTCGACGACTAAGTTCCCTCCTTTATAGGTTTTATCTATATTTTCCTTTTCCTTTATTAGGAATAGATTAAAATTAGGTGGCGACTCAGTTTGTCTGTTTTTTCCGCGTCTTTCGCGAAGATCGTATTTTTTGAGGTACGACAGATGGCGACTCTGCTGGGGAATAGCCTTGTGCATAAGAGAGTCGAGCCTAACTTGGTTGTTCTTGCGTTTGTTTACTAACTTCTTTTACTTGTCTCCTTTATTTATTTATGCTTATTTATCGCTTTCTTCTTTATCATATTGCTCATTATTATACTTGTTTATTGGATCCTGGGTTGACATCACAAGTAAAGTTCTTTGACCGAACTTTGGAAAAAGAAGAGAGAACACCTAAGTTAGATTTGGTAGTCATTAGTGTTAGTCTTCAAGGACTCGCTCCTTGCAAGCCTAGCACGAAAGCTCCTCCAGAGAGTAGACCTATTCATAGATCTCGTCATAACGCAGCTAGCCTGTTACATGACTTGATTCATGAAAGGATTGTGACTCTGGGACCCACTTTTAGAACCAGTTTCAATGTTGGTAGTTGTGTAGTGTTAGTCTCCGAAGGCTCGCCCTTTCGTACGCCTAACATGAAAACTCCACTTGAGGTAGACCTTATCATTATTATCATCATAATACAGCTAGCATGTGGCAGGACGATAATATGATTAGCGTCCGTGACCTTGAGTACCTTGATGTTGTTACCATAGAAGCTACCATGTGAGCGGGTTTGTGGGTAAAGAATCTAGAACTAAATTATTGTGACCTACATTTTAAGAGGGTTTGGGAGTTACTTGTGTCATCCTGGATCTAGTTGCTATGCATTCATAATCATTTTCATAAAAGCATCATGACTTACGAATAATTTTATTTTTAGGGAATTATTTATCAACAGTTTGTTTTGCATTCAAAGTAACAATGAATTCAGAGAAAAGAAAACCACTGCAACTGAAGACCTTTGTACCAAATACCACTGTTGTTAGAGCATGTCTAGAGGGTATGCCTACTACTTGCAAAGGAATAATGAATGTGAGATTCGGCCAAATTGTTGACCTCCTTGCTGTTAGAGTACAAATGCCAGCTATCACTGCCTTGGCACAATTCTATGATCCACAGATGCGAAGCTTCTTATTTCAAGATTTTCAGTTGACTCCTACTTTGGAAGAGTTCGAAGGGTTCATGGGTCTCACTGCAAAGGGTAGGGCACCCTATACTATGATTGGAAGATGGCCTAAGGTGGAGGAATTAGCTGAGGCACTTGAGATTCATGTGCCAACAGCTAAGAACAATTGGAAGGAAAAGAAGGGGTTGCTTTGTTTCCGAAGGTTTTATTTGGAGAAAGAAGCTACGAATTTGTTTAAGGGTAAATGCTGGGATGCTTTGGTGAATGTACTAGCTCTTCTCATATATGGATTAGTGCTTTTTCCAACTTTTGATGACTTCATTGATGCAACTGCTGTCAGTGTGTTTTGGGCTATCTGGAAGAAAGGTCAGAGTCCTGTTGTTCCACTCTTGGCTGTTGTTTTTTATAATCTTCATCTCCGTCATGAAAAGAAAGGTACCGTCTTGACATTTTGCTTCCCTTTACTTTACAAGTGGCTTACATCACACATATTCAAGCGCAATTCACTTGTGCCGGATATGACGGACAAAGAATGGGCTCAGAAATTGGTGTCTCTTACTGATAGAAACATCACTTGGTATCCTAATAAATTGAATGCTGAAGAAATAATCATGGATTGTGGGAGTTTTTGTAATGTGCCATTAATAGGGACCAAAGGTTGTATTAACTATAATCATGTTTTAGTTATACGACAATTTGAGTACCCTATATTGGGAAAGCAAGATGACAAGGACTTAGAAGAGATGATACTGCATGACATGGGAACCAGAGACCCAGCTCTACTCCATAAGATTGTTAAGTCTTGGGAAAAGATCCATACCAAGGGTACTGAGCTGAGAAAGAGGGATGGTGTGACCAGAACACCATATCGGGAGTGGGTCATAGAAAGAGCTAAAGTTATCAAACTCCCTTTCTCCTTGGAGGCTCCTTCTAGACCTCCTACCCCTGAGCAGGTACCTGTGTCATATGAAGAAGTTGAAGAACTTAGGGCAAAGATAGAAAGCCTTAGGAGAGAGAATGAGGAACTTACTTCACTACTGCAACAAGTGACATATGAAAAGAATGGCTTGAAATTTGATCTTACTCGCACGACTGCTCAACTTGAAGCTGTTCAAGGAAGGGCTGATGATGAACAACGAAAGAAGTTTAATGTCAAAGGTTGTTTAGATCAGACTTGTTATCAAGTGAGCCACCTAAAGAAGGATTTGAACAAAGCTTATAAGCGAAATGCAGATAATGAAGAATGGTTCTTCCGCGCTAACCAAGAGGTAAAAAGGGTAAAAGATGAGCTTGGGGAAGAGATTAAAAGACTCACTGAATCCCTCAATCAGGCAGTTGCAAGTTGCAGGCGGGAATATGATCTTAAATTTGAAGCAATGAATGTCTCTAAGCTCTCAGTGAAGGATTGGAATTTGAAATGCCAAGAAGCTGACAACGCCAGAAAAAGCGCTCAACACTGGAAGGACCAATATGAAAGTCTTCTCAAAGACCGCAAGATCTGGGAAGCCGCAAGGAAAAAGGGGAAAGATTGTTTTGACGGGTATGAGCGTGCTGTGAATGTTCGAACTGAAGAGAGGGATATGTACCATGGTAAGCTTAATAGGCTTATTGAATGGTGCAACCAACAAGCTAAGGATTTACCCTTCAGGCTCTCAATGGAGATGGAAGAATTTGAAGACAACGACAGTCACTCCCCAGCTGTGGGGTACTTTCTTGAGATGTGTCAGGCCATGTTGAAGGCATTCAAGGAGAAAGTGAAAGAATGTGAAACACGGAAGCCAGCAGCTTAATTGTTGTATTTCTTTTTCTTTTATTTTGTTTACATTTTGAAAAGAACTTGGTGTATTGGTTGTATTCGGTACCTTATTGAATTAAATGAATGAGACATTGAGTTTTCTTTTATCTTGTCTTCATAATATTTTGAATGATATACTCGAAAAATAAATCATTTTATGCTTGTGAATATTCCCCTGAAAATAAAAGCCATAAAACATATCATCCTCGCATATTCATACGTCCCATTTGCATAAAAACACAAACTCATACACTTTACCTTCCCTCCACAGAAAAGTTGACTTTCCGGATTTTTCGACGGAGGTACCAGACTAGAAAGATTTACAAAATGACTTTGGAGCAAATCCAAGAGGAGCAGAACGCTATGAGGTCTGATATTGATTCGCTCAAAGGAAAGCTGGACCAAATCCTCGAGGTCATCACTATGGCTAAGAGAGAAGAAGAAGGTGAGAAACTCGCAAGACAAGCCGAGACTTCGGGGACTGCCAAAGAGAACTTCAATCTTATTGGGGTGAATCCACCTAACCTACCATCTTTAGCATCTCACCACGGGTCATTTAAGGACATGGATGAGCAGTCTGATGTCTTTTATGCAGACCTACCGGTTCACCGTACTGAAGCTCTTCTCGAGCCAGTAGAAGAAAGGTTGCGCTCAATGGAGGAAAAGCTTAAGGCAATGGATATTAAGACCATTCCGGGTCTAGATGATGAGGAGATGTGTCTTGTGCCAGGATTAGTAATCCCGCATAAGTTCAAGGCTCCGGACTTTCCTAATAAATATAAAGGGAACAGTTGTCCTCACACTCATCTTCGGGCTTACTGCCGAAAGATGGCTTTGTATGCTAGGAACGACCAGCTCCTAATTCATTATTTCCAAGATATCCTATCCGGGGCATCATTGGAGTGGTACGTCCAGTTGGAAAGAGGCCAAGTCAAAATGTGGGATGACCTCTCTCGTGCATTCCTTGAACATTACCAGTACAATGTGGATCTTGCATCCAATCACACTCAACTGCAAGACATGACGCAATGTAACAATGAGTCGTTCAAAGAATACGCACAAAGGTGGAGAGAACTCGCTGCACGGGTTCAGCCGCCATTGCTTCCTAAAGAGTTAACAAACATGTTTTTAAATACACTGGAGGACAAATACATGGACCGGATGATGGGAGCTAGTTTTCCTAGCTTCTCCGAGATCATGTCCGTAGGAGAAAGGATTGAGAGCCAGTTGAAAAAGGGAAAAGGAGCAGCCACTTCTACAAATGTTGGCAAGAAACCTTATCCTAATTTCCAAAAGAAGAGGGAAGGAAAAGCCAATGCTATTATGAGAGGAAGAGCCAACTTTCCATATAACATGTCTTATGGGCACGTGGCTAATGTTGCACCAGCTCCATATCAACCACAGGCTCCACAACACCAACAATATCCGCAGGTTCCTGCACAACAGCCCAATCAGCAGTACAGACGAAGTGGTCCAGTGCAGAGGCAGCCTAGACCAAGAAGGCACATTGATCCAGTCCCCATGCCTTACAGAGATATCTTTAATCAGCTAAACCAACGCGGACAACCAATTCTGAGGGATTTAAGACCAGCCACCTTCCCTTATCCTCCAAATTACGATGCTAATGCCACCTGTGAATTCCACAAAGGTGCGTCTGGACACACTATAGACAAATGTTATGCATTTCAAAATCACGTGCAGGATTTGGTGGAGTCAAAGGATCTAAATTTTACTCCAAGAGGCCCAAATGTCAAAAACAACCCCATGCCACCTCATGGAGGAGCGGCTGTTAATGTCGTGGAGGAGGAAGACGAGTGTGAGTTAATTCTAAAGGCAGAAGACGTTCAAACTCCAATGGCTATGATTGGGGAACAATTGGAGAAATCAGGTTTGATGTTGGTAAAAGATGAAGGGGTTGATAATTCCGAGGAAGATATCAGGGAGTGTCTGCAAGGACTCCTCAATCAAGGTTTGATACAGATCGAAAGATGAGGAAAGAAGAAAAGAATGGTGGCTGCAATTGAGGTGAATTATGATGCGCCTCCGACTCCAAACAATGTTACTCCTATAGTTATGGAATATTCAGTTCTTTACACTAGGGAGAATAACCAAGCTATACCTTGGAGTTATGAACCGGTGAACGCTAGACAAGGCCAGAGGAGGTAGCCCATCAATATTGAATTTCCCGTTGTCACATCCATTGCCGGACCAAGTGGGATGACTCGTAGTGGACGAGTGTTTGCACCAAGACCAATAGAGTCGTCATCCAATCAAAAACAAAAGACCACTGCTACACCAGTTGTCACTCCTGTTCCTCAAGGGGCACCAGTAGATCCGTCATCACCAAAAGCTGCATTCACTCAGAAGGAGGCGGAAGAGTTCTTAAGGATTATCAAGAAAAGCGACTACAAGGTAGTCGATCAGCTGAATTAGACTCCCGCCAAAATATCTATGCTAGCTTTATTACTCAGTTCTGAAGCACACAGATCATCTTTGCTGAAAGTGCTAAGTGTGGCCCACATTACCAAAGACATTACGGTAGCCCAATTCGATGACGTCATAGCCAGTGTTACCACTGGTAACTTCCTCGACTTTAATGATGAAGAGCTCACTGCTAATAAGAAAAACCATAATAGGGCTTTGCACATCTCCATAAGATGTGAAGATACGTTGTTGTCAAGGGTGTTGGTGGACACTAGTTCCTCCTTAAATGTGATGCCAAAGACGAAGTTGGAAAGAATTCCCGTGCAAGGAGTGGTGATGAAGTCGAGTGCATTGTTAGTAAAAGCCTTCGATGGTTCCAGGCGTGCGGTTATAGGAGAAGTGGATCTCCCGATCAAGATAGGACCTGCATTTTTCACCATTACTTTCCAAGTAATGGATATCCATCCTGGGTACAGTTGTTTCTTGGGAAGACCATGGATTCATAACGCAGGGGCCGTTACGTCTACTCTACATCAAAAACTGAAGTTCCCTATGCAGACCCGAATAGTGGTGATTGGAGGCGAAGAAGATATACTGGTGAGTCATTTGACCTCATTCCGGTATATTGATGTTAAAGGCGAAACCGTTGAGACACCATTTCAATCTTTTGAAATAGTGAGTATGCTGGCAGTACAACGAGAACCTGAGCACCCACAGCCATCAATGTCAATGGCATCTCTAAAGGAAGCTTTGGCTGTCTTGGAAACTGGGAACACGCATGGCTGGGGCAAAGTTGTCGAGGTGCAAGATAAAAGATACATGTATGGCATTGGCTATCATCCATCTTCCAGCGCAACATTGGTCTCTGCATATGAAGAGCATGGTAAATTTCCTCGGGTGAGTGATACATTTACAAGTGTCGGATACATCTTTGAAGATCACGCTGCAATGATTTCAGACGAAGACTATCATGAAGTGACTTTAATTGGATTCGTCAAGCCAATCCAGGGGAGGAATTAGAGAATTGGAGGACTGTCGAGATTCCTCAGTTTATTTACCCTAAAAAGTAATTCTACTTCTTTTTTTTTTCAAAACAATATGCTCTGCCCAAGGCATATTGGAATGTTGTCGGGCCACCAATGATTTAAAACTTTGATTATCAATATAATAAATCAACAATTTGCATTCAATATTTGTTCTCTTTCTTTCGTTTTTTTCTTTCATAATAAAATGGAAATGTTTTAAAGCACACACTTTCTAAAATAAATGCATAAATCATAAACATGTAGAGACACCACCGAGGTCCTTGATGACAACGCTGCTATGGTCCTATATGACTTCGATTGTCCGATCAACCAAGCGGAGGAAGAAGGCGAGGAAGATTGTGAACTCCCTGAAGAGTTAGCCCGACTACTCAAAAAGGAAGAGAAGGTCATCCAGCCGCACCAAGAGGACATTGAAGTTATCAACCTGGGATCAGAGGAGGATAAAAGAGAAGTGAAGATAGGTGCTTCTCTGCAAGCTGAAGTGAAGGAAAAATTGATAGAGCTCCTCCACGAGTACGCCGATGTGTTCGCATGGTCATATCAGGATATGCCTGGGCTGAATACTGATATTGTCGTGCACAAGTTGCCACTCAAGGAAGAATGTCAAGCAGTCAAGCAAAAGTTGAGAAGGACTCGTCCAGACATGGCCCTCAAGATTCGGGAAGAAGTAAGAAAGCAATTTGACGCTGGATTTCTAGCAGTAGCTAAATACCCACAGTGGATCGCCAACATCGTACCAGTTCCAAAGAAAGATGGAAAGGTCCGCATGTGTGTTGATTACAGAGACCTGAACAGAGCTAGTCCTAAAGACGATTTCCCACTACCTCACATCGATGTATTGGTGGATAATACAGCTCAATTTTCAGTGTTCTCCTTTATGGACAGCTTCTCTGGATATAATCAGATCAAAATGGATCCATAAGACATGGAGAAGACCACGTTCATCACGCCGTATGGAACTTTTTGCTACAAAGTGATGCCATTCGGACTCAAAAATGCTGGAGCAACATATCAACGTGCCATGGTAACAGTCTTTCATGATATGATTCATAAAGAGATTGAAGTATACATTGATGATATGATTGCTAAATCCCAAACAGAGGAGGAACACATTGTTAATCTGCAAAAGTTGTTTGTACGATTAAGAGAGTTTAAGCTCAGACTCAACCCGAATAAGTGCACATTTGGGGTTCGATCCGGAAAGTTTCTAGGATTCATTGTGAGTCAGAAGGGGATTGAGGTTGATCCTGACAAAGTCAGAGCCATTCAGAGCATGCCTACGCCAAGAACTGAAAAGGAAGTCAGAGGTTTCCTTGGAAGATTGAACTACATTGCCAGATTTATTTTGCATCTCACTGCTACTTGCAAACCGATCTTCAAGATTTTAAGAAAGGATCAAGCAATTGAATGGGATAATGAATGTCAAATAGCCTTCGATAGAGTTAAGGAATATTTGCAAGAACCACCAATCTTGATACCTCCCATTCCAGGAAGGCCTATCATCATGTATATGATAGTTCTTGATGAATCCATGGGCTGTGTGCTGGGGCAACAAGATGAGACTGACAAGAAGGAGCATGCCATCTACTACTTAAGCAAGAAGTTCAATGATTGTGAAACGAGGTATTCAACACTCGAGAAGACTTGTTGTGCTCTCGCATGGGCTGCCAAACGTCTCAGACAATATATGTTGACCCATACGACATATTTGATTTCCAAGATGGATCCTCTTAAATATATATTTGAGAAACCACCTTTCACTGGTAGGATTTCCCGATGGCAAATGCTTTTGTCAGAGTACGATATTCAATATGTCACTCAGAAGGCCTTCAAAGGCAGCATACTAGCAGATCATCTTGCCCACCAGCCTGTGGAGGATTACCAACCCTTGAAGTTCGACTTTCAAAACGAGGATATCCTGTTGATTAAAGACTATAAAGAACCTGGACTTGACGAAGGGCCTGAACCAGGGGAGTGATGGACTCTCATGTTCGATGGTGCTGCCAATGATCGAGGTTGTGGAATTGGGGCAGTATTGACATCTCCTAAGGATTTTCATGTACCTTTTACGGCTAAGCTTTGTTTTCCGTGCACGAACAATGTGGCTGAATATGAAGCGTGCATTATGGGACTAGAAAAAGCCATTAATCTGAGGATTAAAACACTCGATGTATATGGTGACTCAGCTCTGGTGATATATCAAACTACAGGAGATTGGGAAGTAAGATGTGATCATCTGATTCCGTATCGGGATTATGTGTTGAAGTTAATTCCCAGGTTTAATGATATTACTTTCACCCATGTGCCTCGTAGTGCAAACCAAATGGTTGACGCTCTGGCAACACTGGCATCTATGTACCAACTAATTTGGCCTAATCATCAGCCTTCCATTGACCTCAAGCGTTTTGAAGAACCTGCTCATTGTCTGACTGCTGAAGAAGAATCAAGTGTCAAGCCTTGGTTCTATGATATCAAGCGCTACTTGGAGAAGAAAGAATACCCAGAAGGTGCTTTGAGTATGGATAAAAGAACACTAAGAAGATTGGCCTCAAATTTCTTTCTGAATGGGGAGGTTTTGTACAAGAGAAATCATGACATGATCCTACTCCGATGTGTAGATGAGCGGGAGGCAAAACAAATCATAAAAGAGATACATGAAGGACTGTTTGGTACCCATATGAGTGGGCATACCATTGCAAAGAAAATCCTTAGAGCAGGATATTATTGGCTAACGATGGAGGCTGATTGTTATGCTTATGTTCGAACATGTCACAAATGCCAGATTTATGCTGACAAGGTGCACATACCTCCCACTCCATTGAACGTCTTGACTTCGCCATGGCCTTTCTCCATGTGGGGAATAGATATGATTGGGATGATTGAACCAAAGGCCTCAAATGGGCATAGGTTTATACTTGTTGCCATAGACTACTTTACGAAGTGGGTCGAAGCTTCCTCTTACGCTAATGTTACCAAGCAAGTGGTTGCTCGCTTCTTGAAGAATAACATCATATGTAGATACAGGGTTCCCCACCGGATCATTACTGATAACGGGTTAAATCTCAATAACAAGACAATCGAAGAGTTATGTGCCAATTTCAAGATCGAGCATCATAATTCAACACCATATAGACCCAAAATGAACGGAGCTGTCGAAGCTGCAAACAAGAATATCAAGAAGATCATTCAGAAAATGGTGGTTACGTATAAGGATTGGCATGAGATGCTACCTTTCGCGCTGCACGGTTACCGTACTTCAGTACGTACTTCGACAGGGGCAGCCCCTTTTTCGTTGGTATACGGCATGGAAGTTGTCCTCCCGATAGAAGTTGAAATTCCTTCGATGAGAGTTCTGATGGAAGCTAAATTAGACGAAGCAGAATGGGTTCGAACAAGGTTTGATGAGCTCAATCTTATTGAAGAAAAGCATATGACGGCACTGTGTCATGGAAAACTTTACCAGAGGCGTATGAAGAAAGTATTTGACAAGAAAGTGCATCCTCAGACTTACCAGGAAGGTGATTTGGTGCTCAAACGAATCACTACCATGCACAGAGAACCCAGGGGCAAGTGGGCGCCTAATTATGAAGGTCCGTTTGTGGTGGTGAGAGCTTTCTCCGGAGGTGCTTTGATCCTTGCGAGTATGGACGGCGAAGAAATGTCTACCCCCGTGAACGCAGATGCAGTCAAGAGATATTATGCCTAAAAGAGTGGATTAAAAAGCCGCTAAGTCGAAAACCTGAAAGGGCGACTTAGGAAAAAATGGCTATCCCGGTGGACTGAAAACTCGAAAGGGCGGTCCAGGCAAAAATTAGGGATAAAAATAAAAAATCTAGCCCGCTGAGTTGAAAACCCGAAAGGGCGGCTCAGGCAAAAAAGGGCGTCCCGGTGGATTGAAAACCCGAAAGGGCGATCCAGGAAAAAGTTAGGGACTAATTCCATGGCAAATATTGTATTTTGTACATCCACTTGACTCTGGGGAGTTACAAAAGAGAAAGATCAATCCAATCGTCTTCCTACAAAGTTTAACGGATGAGATTTTCAGAGATATAGGGACCATAGCGGTGTCGAAACTCAATAGAATCTCATTTATTTTCATTGCCATTGTATTTTCCTTGCACAACAATTACCTCATTAAGGAATTGCATCTGTATGTACATTCTTACCCTTCATGGGTTTTAGCAATGAAAAAAGAAATTTCTGGTCAAAATTGTGCTCAATCATTTTTTACTTTATCTATTTGTTTGCAAAATGTTTTTATCATTGATAAACTTTGTTTTGAAATTTTGGTAAAAATAATAACAATGTTTGAAAAGTAGTACAATTATCTTTTTGGTTGACAGGAGGGATTTGACAGTTTTCCCATTTGATTAACATCAATAGCATTTCCAGTCACCATGATTGTTACAGCACAGACAGCATATCCCATTGACGAATGTTAAACCTCAGTCGAAATTTTGCCAAAGGCACTCATGTCTCTCTTCTTGTTGCTTACAGCTTTATCAGGATCTCGTGTACCAAGTGTTGGAAAATCTAATACCCTCCACCACCTCCCGAAGTCCAATATTCATTGGCAACCACCAAAAGGCTTGAAGTCCACCGCGTTGGCATCCTTCATAAAACCTAAAGTCCAATTTTATTGGCAACTACTAAAAGAAGAAGACCAATTTTTTTCCCAAAAGCCCATTATGGTGGCAACTACCAGTATAAAGCCAAAAGTCCAACCATGATTGGCACACCTATCCAAAGTCCACTTTATTGGCAACCACAAAAAGCTAAAAGTCCACCATGTTGGCATTCATCTCACCAAAGTCCAATATCCTTGGCAGCTACCGAAAAAAACTTATCTCCAGCATATGCAATCATTCGCATTGTCACAAGCATGGCATGCATAACATTCTGGTCCGAAAACAAAAATGTCATCAAACACAATCATATTAATCATTAGCATTTAACAAAGCATTTGCATTAGAATCATTAATCATTGCATTCTCATAAGAATCATTGTGCATCATGCAATGTACGAGGTCATATCAAGATAGCATAGCAGGATCCGGGACATGCATCCAGGGCCTTTTCTCTCTCAAAGTTGGCGGTATTCCTTTGAAAGGAGCTAATATCCCACATGTGCTTGCAAATTTCTATTCCCCAGCAAATCATTCTTCAACTTTATAGTTGATAGCGATGATGCCCACCATCTTCATTTTTGTTGCTCTCTAAGTAGAGAGTATCCTGAATGATGGATAGAGATACTGCTCTAAATATCCCCAAAGAGCCTTTATTGTTAAGGTATTGCTTTGCTTGGATTAGAGAATCTCATTTGTTCGAGATACTGCTTTGGCATTCTCCGAAGAACTTTAATCGAAAAGGTACTGCTTCGCAAGACCCGAAGAATCTCATGTTCGGTAAAGATATTGTTTTAGTATCACTGAAGATCCTTGAATCTAAGGAACTGCTTCGTATGATCTGGAAAATCTTATACCATTTGTTCGAGATACTGCTTTGGAATTCTCCGAAGAACCTTAATCGAAAAGGTACTGCTTCGCAAGACTCGAAGAATCTCATGTTCGGTAAAGATATTGTTCTAGTATCACTGAAGATCCTTGAATCTAAGGAACTGCTTCGTATGATCTGGAAAATCTTATACCATTTTGATCGAGATACTGCTTTGGCATTCTCCGAAGAATCTTAATCGAAAAGGTACTGCTTCGCAAGACCCGAAGAATCTCATGTTGGGTAAAGATACTGTTCTAGTATCATTGAAGATCCTTGAATCTAAGGAACTGCTTCGTATGATCTGGAAAATCTTATACCATTTTGATCGAGAAACTGCTTTGGCATTCTCCGAAGAACTTTAATCGAAAAGGTACTGCTTCGCAAGACCTGAAGAATCTCATGTTCGGTAAAGATATTGTTCTAGTATCACTGAAGATCCTTGAATCTAAGTAACTTCTTCGTATGATATGGAAAATCTTATACCATTTTGATCGAGATACTGCTTTGGCATTCTCCGAAGAACTTTAATCGAAAAGGCACTGCTTCGTAAGACCCGAAGAATCTCATGTTCGGTAAAGATATTGTTCTAGTATCACTAAAGATCCTTGAATCTAAGGAACTGCTTCGTATGATCTGGAAAATCTTATGCCATTTTGTTTAAGATACCGATTCAGACATTCTCCGAAGAGCCTTTATTGTTAAGGAACTGCTTCGCATGACCCAAAGAATCACACGTTTTGTTAGGATCTTGTCGCCGAAGAATCTTAATTCATAAGGGGCTGCTTCATGCGGCTTGGAGAATATTATTTAACAAATTTCGGGGCCTATTTATATCTAATCGACTTCCACCCTAAAAATATTGAAATCCATGCAGCAGTTCACTCCTTCGGGTTCAAGGCAATTAGATAGGGGCATCTGTCATACCCCAAATTTGTCCTACCCTTTCATATTACGTTATTTTGAGCATCAAAACTTTTATGGTTCCCCTTTTTGAGATGATCATTTGGCCTTTGGCCATGATTACCCAAGACTTGAGTGGTGGAGATTTTGTGTTGTGCTTAGTTTGATTGCACTTTTGCAATTGATGTTGAATCTAAATGGGGGTTAAAGAAAGACGCGTTCTCACAGTTATTCATCCAAGACCTGTTTAGTTTTCCTCAAGCCATAAAATGATTTGAAGCCTTGTCTCTATTTAATTTAACTTGTTTCAAGCTTATCAAATTCGTTCATAGAATTCATTTTCTTAGGCCAAGGATGAATTAAGATTGGTCTTACTCCATATAACCATTTCCTCTTTAAGTTAAGCTTAAAACGCAAAGCTTGTGTTTAAGATGCAATTTAAATCCTTAATTGGCTTTAGGATATGAAGTTGTCATTCTTCAAGGATCTCAAAGGATATGCCATGTGTTTTAAAGGCTATGTTCACATGAAGTACATGGGTAATGATGATTTCAAAAGAAAAATACAAAGCTCAAATTTTAAGATTTATTTTATTCAAGAGGTGTTACAAGAAATGTTGGTGCAAATCCTAAGTTCACTGAGTTTTAGATTGGTGCAAGAGTTAGATTCAAAATTCCTCATAGGAGCTTTAAAGTCAAAAATGCAAATGAAAATTGAATTCTGAGAAATGGATACTCATATTACACCCACAGTGACTTCAAAATGTTTACAATCCATTCAAGGTCATGAACAATTACAAATTCTTCCTAAGGCAAAGTTCAATTGAATTCTAAATGAAACCAAATGTTCACATTACCATTCAAGGCTACCACATAAATGGAAATGAATTTAAAGGATAATAGGTCTTATTACAAGATCATTGCTAAGTTAAATAAAGCAAAATACTCAGATGTTTTAAGTGATAAATTAATCTACAAGTCTTCAAAAGTGGAACTGAAGTAGAAATTCATTACGCAACATTTGAATGTGCATTCTGCAACAATCGATTCTGAGTTTGGTATTGATCTTTGGTGCATTACTCCTTTGATAGGCCTAACCTGCTTCAAAAATTCAGGAGTTGACGCTCGATATATTTCCAATAAACTCTTGTCATCGTTAGTCACGCATGACACAAGTAAGCCAAATCACGACACCCTTGCTACCTTGATTTGTTTTTCATCTTGAGGGGAAGCTCTCGTACGAGATCATATCGTTATTCCTGGTTACAATAATTACAAAAGTCAAGAATACAAATCAGGACATGTTAAGAATGAGTTCTAAATTCCATAATCGTGGTTGGTACAGAAGTTCCATGACTTACATACATGCTTACAAATTAAGATCTGAATCAATTACCAAACTCGAGCCGTTTCATACAGCCAATATTCATGCTATGCCTAAGATGTCTAAAGTGTGATCATACTCAATGTTACAAGCTCTATGTTTTACCTCATCTTTTAGAAAGCTTAACAACGCTCCAAGAAAACTCCACTATCAAGTCAGGTCCAGAATTGTTGAGTTTTCCCAAAGTCATGTGTACATTAAAAAAACAAGCATTAGAAGGATGAATCAGTATATGCAGCAATGTGAAATTCAGAATGTACATTAGTGTGATATATGAGTTTGAACTCAGGTTAATGCAGGGCACCATTTAGAAAAATTGAGGAACAAGAGAAATCAAGATGAAGTTTGAAATACACGAGTCTCATTCTCATTAATAGATAACAGATGCAATCAGCCACACAAGTATCAGATGAACATGTTTTGTCAAGTCACCAATTCTGATAAGACTGCTTATGAACAAGAAAATCTCAGATGAAACAGAAGTTAAATAAGAAAGCCTCACCTAATGTTTTTTCGTACACCACCTTCAAGCCATCATAGTTTGTACCTTGATCCATACGATATCCTCAATGGGCAATGCATAAACACCAGTTCTACCAGCTGCAATGATCATTAATCACTTGTGTTATCTTTGACAATTTGGATCACCATGTTTCCAGAAGTACTATTCTGCTAGCCTTCATACGTTTCCTCAAACGAAATTCAGCCGGAGATGAACCTGCGAAGCAAAGGAGGCCATGACATTAATAAAAACACAAGTCCAAGTTATGAACCAACATATCCATACCATTAACTCAGTGAAGAATCCAAAATCCACCTTCATGCCTCGCCAAGTTGCTATTCTGCATCTGTACGCAAGATTTCCAATGTTGCATTCCCATCATACCTCATGGCCTCAAGATTTCATAGCAAACCTGCTAAGGACACCCCAATATGCAAGATAGCAAATGAAAATAAGAGTAGTAAGGCATTAATTCTTTAGAAAGGTCAAGCTGCATTTTTTTTCAAAGTCCTAATAGAGCAATAAGTTCAGTTAAAGGATTAAGATTTGAAATAGTAAAAAGAACATTTTAAAGTAAGTTCATTCCTTACCACGGTGAAAAATTATATCAGGGGAAAATAAGGTTTTAT